>CM075210.1:15994532-16717032 GCA_037577465.1 Liposcelis bostrychophila
ATGTATTGTCACATTTCATGTTTAATACCGAGCACAATAATCCCGTAAGAGCGGTATTATCGCCGCTGTTATTTCTTTTAGAGCTTTGAAATCGAATCGAAATGGTAATGGCCCATATATTTCGCTTTAAAATAAAAAATGGCTGCTTTAAAAAAAAAGAAGGGGGACAGGATAAAAACAAGTTTTTTGACGCCGAAAAAAAAAAAAAAAATGGATGACTTTTATCTCGTGTAGAAAAAAAAATGTTTAAAGGCATGAGTCTAGACCGGTTTTTAGCGTGCTTTCACGTCATAAAAGTAGGGATTAGCAGGATTTTCGGTAATTATCTCCAGCTGACGAAATCAACCTTAGAAGCGGCATGTGGAGAGGCTGGGATGGATAGAACAGATTGAGGAAATTGCACAGAAAGCCCTGCGCAATATTCCCAACATATGATCACCAAACACCACATGCTGACACAATGAGAGAGAAAGGATTTTCGCAGGCCCCAAAAATAATGGATTTGATATCGATAGTCCGGTTTTTGATTCCCTGCCTTTTTTCCTAGTCCATTTTTCCTAAAAAATTGGTCCCTAACATTTTTTTCCCAACACTATTTTTTTTAGTGCGGGAAATATGGAGAGAGTGCTGAAAATCCAAAAAAGGGCAATTAGGTGCATAACTAGAAATAAAAAATGAGAACTAGTCAATGGGCACTTTCAACCCCCATCGTGCAGAAATTTATTTAAAAAAGCAAAAATTTTGACAGCACCCTCTTGCTATATTTTGGAAGCAATTTGCTATTTTATTAAAAATGGGGAGGGTAGACTTGTGGGAGAGGTTTCGCAGTGCAACACCAGACAAGCTAAAGAGTATTATATTCCTGGAACCAGGTTAAAAAAGTCAGAGCAAAATGTGAAGCGCTGTGGAGCCTCTTTCTACAATCTAAGTTGTCTACGATTAGATCTAAGATGTCTACTTTCTACAATCTAAGTCTCTTTCTACTAAAAGTATGAAAGAAAAAAAAGGGCAAAAAAATTTTAAAGGTTTGGTTCAGGAATTTTTAATTGACCACACTTTTTACTCGCTGGCGGAGTATCATGATTTCTTCAGAGCTCCATAAGGCCATCGATGAAGACGAGATCGATGTACAAATATTGTATCTTTATGATTGAAAAATATAATTTAATTTTTTTTCTTAATTTATAATTTTCTTAAGATTTTTTGATTCCTAGAAGAAAATTTCGTTAAATGAATATTTTTTCTAATTTTTGGAATCCCTAAAATTTTTGAAATTATTTACTAAGCCTATGCAAAGTTGCGAATTTTGGTTTTTCTATTTAGGCTACTTTTGTTTTTTAAATTTAAATATTTTTATCGTATATTTTCATATTTATATTTTTATAATTTTTTAAAAATTCTTTTATATTTATATTTTTATAGCTGTTCATTTTATAGTTTTACTTTTATAAAGGTTCAATAAAAAAACAAGAATGAAAATAAAAACCGAAATTAGCAGCTTTGCCTAGAAATTTATAACAAAAAGTTTAGGGATTTAAAAAATTCGGAAAAAATTCATTTCAGGAAATTTTATTTTAAAGATCAAAAAATTTTAGAAAAATTCAAAATTAGGAAATAAAAAATGGTAGGGAACTAATTTTAGGAACTAAAATTTTTAAAATTTAAACTTTTAAAATATTCCTTCCTTTATTGTTTTTAATGAGGATTTTTACGGCAAACTAAATCCGCTAGGGGGGCTCTGGCTGCTATCATGGTAAAATGGCGGCCGGCTTCGGATTGGTTAATAAATGACATTAATATGAGAAGGGAATATTTATTGACCAATCCGAAGCCGGCCGCCATTTTACCATGATAGCGGCCAGAGCCCCCATAGCGGATTTAGTTTGCCGTAAAAATCCTCATTGGGAGAACGAAAGCATGGGAGATATTTTTCACCAACTAAAAAATGAATTATTATCAAGTTCTGTGGAATATGAAACAATAAAGTATGATGTTTTATGCAATGGCGATGAACTATTAAGCAAAGCAGTGGCGTATTCTCTGGAAAATTTAAGTAAACCATACCCTTCAGTTATAAAATCGATTGTTGATGCTTTGACAGTTGAAGGGTACAAAATGAAACGGTTTAGAGCTAGCTCAGACGAAACGTTTATTAAAATATCTGCTTAAGTTTGATATTACATCTTTTGAGGTTCAACGAATTACAGAAGATGGCAATCTGTGTGTAACTGATGCTGAAAACACACTTTTCATTGCAAAGAATAATGAAGCCATTGAAGAGGCCATGAAAAAAAAAAAAAAAAAAAAAAAATAGGCCAATGAAGCTGTGTTTGTGTGTTGCTGGTTGCCTAGCAAAATTTTTTTTAAATGACTAAAAGTCTCAGAATCTGGGGGTTTTTGAAGGTAATAAATTCAAATTTAATGACAGAATGCTTGAAATTCCACTTTATAATAAGACATGAGAGTTTGAATTTAAAAAAGCGACAATGTCCAAAAAGTCCATCCGCAAAACATTGAGAAAAAAAAAAAAAAAAAAAAGGAGTGCAGTAAGCTAAATATTGAAAAGTCTAGATAACTGCATAGCATGTAAATTTTTTATTTTATTATTGACCTATGCTGCTTCTCCATTATGACTCAAAATTAATTTTCTAGAATTAATTTTCAAAATTTCCGGAAGTACTGTGCTTTAGTTATTCTATGAATTTTCGACCATGGATTAAAAATACAAAAAATGCAATGCAATAAAAATGGCCGACTCCATTTTTAAATCTAGGGTTAGAAATCCATAGAATAACAAAAGCACAGTACTTCCGGAAATTTTGAAAATTAATTCTAGAAAATTAATTTTGAGCCATAATGGAGAAGCGGCACTACAGATTGTACGATCATTTTTAACTATTTTTCGTAAAAGAATCGATTCTCCATAAGGTAAAAATTGGGGCAGTGCCTGCTACCAAACTTCAAGGATTTTTGAATTTGAAAACGCCTGATATAGAAATCGATGCCATTTTATAAGGCCTATTAACCCTAATTTTTTCCAGATTTTTTAAACGATATTTTGAGGTGCCGCAATGGCCTTAAAATTTTCGAAAAGCCAATCTGAGGACGAAAAATGAAAATTTTTTTTCGCGTAAACCCTGGTGGAAATTTTGGAATGTCGTATCGATATTGAAAATTAACGCTTGTCGACCTCGGATCGCCATCGGACCAATCTTGGCCAAGATCGATCCGATCTCCAATAACGGCCAATATTGAAAATATGTTAAATTCTCATTTGACCGATATTGAAAAGCGTTAACTTTTGAATGGACGTCCGAGGTTGGATCGATGCTACATCGAGATTGATGATCTCAAAATTTCCACCAGGGAAAGACCGTCGTTTTCTATCCGAAATTTTGCGTAGATTACGGATTTGAAGTCAAAAATTATTTTTGGTACACAGTTTTTGAACCACACGCCGGATTCCAAAATTGTGAAAATCTTGTTATGGCGTTCTGTCTGTGGCTCAAAGACCGTGCACCAAAACTAATTTTTGACTTCAAATTCGTAATCTACGCAAAATTTCCGATAGGAAACGACGGGTCTTTTACGCGAAAAAAAATTTCATTTTTCGTCCTCAGATGGGCTTTTCGAAAATTTTAAGGCCATTGCGGCACCTCAAAATGTCGTTTAAAAAATCTGGAAAAAATTAGGGTTAATCTATATATATAAAATAGGAAGCCGAAAAATTCAGACCAAACCCCGTGTTAAATCCCATAAGAAATTCCGCCTTATCATAATATAAAAAGTTCCAACGAAACCGTTTGGAAAATACTGTCCCTCTGTCTTTTAAAATGCGACCCGTTTTCCATAAACCGAATCGTTTGCAACCCCAGTCGTCTTAGAAGTAAATTCCAAAAATTCGTCCCTATACTAAGAAGAGAGCCAAAGCCGTTTAAAATATTGCGACCCGCCCGTTTTTTAACATAAGCAGGGTTTAGCATAAGTTATATCGTTGTCTGCGCCTCCGACTTATAATGAGAGTTCGGGTATGCCGTTTTCTCGGGAACCGTAAGGCCTATTGTTGTGAAATTCCGGCCCCTGCCAGATTCCCGTATGATTAGAGACCTCAAAAAGTTTCGGTTTTCTGGGTCTACCCAGTTTCCCGATACGGCGAAAAAAGCGAAACACCATGTTAAATCCCCATAAGAAAAAAAAGTACCTGCTACGAGTTGTTGGAAGTAATACAAAAGAACCTTTTTTTTATTAGGGGTACGATGCCTGAATTTGCAAATTTTTTTTTTTTCCTCTTTATTGTAATTGAATGTCATTTAAATATCTTTCCATTGCTTCCTTCTTTCATCTGTCACCTTTTTCGTGTAAAGTAAAAAAATGTTACGATTTTTATGACTGCTGTATAAATATTCCTTATTATTACTTAGTACTTCAATAATAACTTACAATTATTTCAACACCAAGCCAAATGGCCGTGCCAAAATGTAGAAGGTTTCTTACTTAAATTTACTTTGTTAAAATTTCTGCTGTTTTTTTTCCTCCCTTTTTCCCGAATTTTTAATCCCTCCCATTGGATCCCATAATAATTTCAACATAACTTTTTTAAATTTTCATATTTCCCTCTATCAAGAGGTCGCATATTAATCTCAGCAGCATTTTCTCCCGGTGGTTTCTTCTCCGTCCCCAAATTCTGAAGCCCCTCTTTACCACCGAAAGAAATCACTTAATAATTTTTGCAACAGAAAGATACAGGAACTTTTTTTTCTTTAAATTTTAAAATCTGCCCTACTAGCACAAAGGTATCCAGAACGGTAAAATGTTCGGTTTTTGGAAGTCGGGGAACTATATTACGTACTAATTCATTTTTCAGCTTGAAAAAACCACGCTCTAAGCAAATACTTTTTTTTAAATTTTTTTATTTTTTTTTTTGTGTTCGGCATTCTGAAGAGCCTAATGGCTCGCCACTGCCCTCAGCATGGGCGGATCTAGGGGGCTGAGGGGTGCTGACCCTCCCCCAGGAAGCAGAATAGCCCCCCCTAGAATTTTGAAAATTATATGGCCTGAATAGTACCAGCCCCCCCCCCCTCAGAAAATTTTTTTTTTCTATTCTTAGCCCCCCCTAGAAAAAATTCTAGATCTGCCCATGGCCCTCAGTTGTGAAAGCCCCCTTGAACACAATGCAGAATGACCTATAGAGTTTGTAAATTCGTCCCTGCAATTAAATGAACTTCAAAAAAAGAGAGATAGGTAAAAGTTTTTGGGAGAATGGTTATACTGCATCTGAACAACAAAATTCTGAATTATAAATTCTTTAGGTGGTTTATTTTGGAGAAGGTACATTTTTATAAGATCATTCTAGAACTGCTTTTGCTTTAGTTTTCTTATCCAGTCATTTTTTATTTCTATAGCTTGCCGTGAAAACTTTCGAATTTTTATTATGAGGTCCTTGGATAACCCTACCCTGTTTGAGCATAGAAACAGATCTCAACATGTAACACCCCGTTAGAAAAAAACAACGGAAAATTCTACCAGTAATTTTTTTGAAATTCCAAATTCTTTTCGTCCGTGAAAAAATTTTGGAAATTGATCCGAAACACAAAAGTACCTTATTAATTAGAGTGTTCTGACTAAAAAATGTCATAGAACATGACCTTTAACTCGAACTGGTGAGGAGTTGTCGCCATTTTTTTACAAAAAAATTAGTTTTTGGCTCAATAAACCAAATTCTTACTTATACCCCTACTCAGGTGTTGGTTGGAGAAAATCGGGATAGTGAAATTCGTGTTCCTCAAGCTTTTTTTTTATAAGTATAAGCAACTTTAAAAGGAAAAAAAAAAATGTTGGGGGCTCCAAATTTGGACATAAATAAAAGTTAAGCCCGAAAAATCAGGCTTAAACGCTAAAAAAAGCGATAACAGCGACTCAGGCATTGGTCGGAAAAAATGGGGATGCTGAAATTCGTGTTCTACGACCTCAAAAACATATAGACCTCTTTAACAAATATCGATTACTGCAAAATGCGCTAAATATTAACTTAATTGATCGCTTTCAAAAAATTCCTGGCTTAGGTCCTTTTTCCGCAAAGCGCGACCTCCAGCTGGTAAAAAAAAAAAATGTTTCAAAATTTTTTTGAGGTTTTTACCCCCCAATGAAACTATTTTTTCGGTGAGCAACAAAATTCCAAACACTTTTTCTTTTTCTGTACACCATACTGCCCCTGTAAGCAAAATCACCGTAACTGCATTTTTTAAAATTTTGAGATAATGACAATAAAAACAATCGTAAAAAGTAAACAAATATTTTGTTTCTTTGTATTTTTAACGGAGATCGTCTTTTTTTCTTCTTTATTTACTTTTTATTTTATAAAATTAAGCTTTTTCCTGCTTCATATCTCACACTTTAGGTATAAAATGTAATTCGTGAGATTATAAGGATTCGATCGGTACAAAAATCGCCATTGTTTACAAAAATGAAGTTACGGTGATTTCGCTTACAGCGGCAGCATACTAGACGCGTAGAGGGCGCGAAGCGCCCTCGAAGCGGGTAGTAGTATTATAAAGAGGCATCGATTTCCATATCAGGCGTTTTCAAATTCAAAAATTCGCGTTTTTCGACCCGCCCTATTTAGTAGGTTCCCAGGAAGAAACGAAAAACAGAAAAAAAAATCTTCACTAAATTACTTGTTATTAACATAATTAGTCATTACAAGTAATTTTTTTTTTCGTTAAAAAAAAAAAATATATACATACAGATGCTCTCCCAGCTGAGCCTTTTAAAAATAAAAGCGAGAACGGTCATTTTATTTTCGGTTTTGTGGAAAGTTTTCCCAACGCGAAATTTCAGACATTTAAAAGGGTCTAAATGTAATCACAAAAACACACAACCTCCCAACTCGCAACCCAGTTTTTAACACGTATAAGAGCAAGTTTTTTGCGTCACTCACACAATGGCAACCACAGCACTAAAAAAAATTACACATCAAAGATTTTTATCCACTCCCAGGAAATAAATACATTAGAAGAAAAAAAAAAAACGGAATACAATTAACAGAAACCTTTGAAAGTGCGAACGGAAATACAAAAAAATAATGAGGAAATGGAAAATTTTTAAAACGATTCCATAACAGAAAAAAAAAAGCACCAGGAAAAAAAAAGACAAGACAAAACACAATAAATTTTTTTCCATTTTCTCTCTATCTCTTACTCGTGATTCGTATCCTCCCGATAGATGACTTGACTTATTCCCTGCCAACTTTTCCCTCGTTTTCCTAAGCCGATCGACCGTCAGCTTCGTCTCTCCAGTTTAAACTTAAAGCGCATTTATCCCCGGCAATTGTTTTCATTTTGCGTAAACCATATAAAATTTCAGAAAACCGGGAAATGATTACCCGGAGAACCGAAAGCATTACGAAACAAAAGGGGGATAGAAATTCAAGGTGATAATGTAGACGCCGTGATGACGTCACGATTATCATCTCTTTCTGATCCCTCGCTCTTGTTTCTCCGATCAGAAAATTTTCCATTCGATATGAAAATCAAATAATCGAATTTGCATTCAATTCGTTTTTTTTTTCCTTTTTTTTTTTTTCTTGCACGATTATCATTAACACACGATTAAGAAAATTAATAGTCCAATTAAAAAAAAGGCTCGACGATTGTCTTTTATTATCGGGTGAAGGAAGGGGAGGAGGGGAGGGAAAACCCATCAAGAGCAATATTACATAATTATTTTAAGCTGTTTTAACACAAAGCGTATCTTCGAATACTAATAAACGAAGTTTTTTAAACAATATAAAAAGAGCTCTTTTAATTAACTTTTTGTAATATCGATTCATATTGAAAGGATTCCGATTTTAATTAAAAAGCTCTTCCATCACGGACTCGAATTCCATGCCCCCTTTTTCTCACGTTTTATATTTCGAACGGAAACCATGACCGCGAATACTTTGCGATTTTGGGTTTGAAATTCAAGGAAAAACAGAAACATTAAAAGAGAACAAGGGCAAAGCGAAATTCGACAAAATAAGGGAAGACTATGATGAATTTCACCAGAAATTACTTTCAAGCAGCAGACGAAAAGTAATTAACTGCTGGGAATCAGTGTGAGGGAGGGGATGTGATTGAGAACTTCTTGCATTAGAGTTGCGTAATTGTTTTATGATGTTGTTTTGACGTTCTAATGTTTCTTATAGATCCCACATTGCAATCTTTAGTTTTCTCGCCATGCAAATTATAAGATAAGTAAAAGGAGATGATGCGAGCCTTATCTTATATTCCGTGCATATTTTACTCTTATCCCTCCCATCCTCTTAGCCAAACTCATGTGGAATGCGAATGTCCGACTTTATCCTCCAGACATCAATGATATATACTCTTCTAAGAGAGAATAGCGTATCAGTACACTATAGACTTGCTCGTTGTTGTTTATTTTTAAATTATGTGAACAAAATTTTAGAATTTAGAAATTCCATTCTTGCCAAGAAAGTAAAATCGCAATGTTAAAAAAATCGATGTCATAAAAATGATTTAAAAATGCTATTGATGGACCATCTTCGCCATAAGCTAAGTATGGCGAAATATCTTACAAACGGGGGGAGGGGTTCAAATTCACCAAAATCATGCTTACGTAATACTTGAATGGCCCCAAAGATATTCTTGTGCACTAGGGTGAATCATTTTTAAAAAAATTTTGAAATGTTTGGGTGTATGTTGAAAATCAGGTTCCTTGAGTTGTAAAATTACTCAAAAACTTATTTTCAATTTTTTTTTCACCTCTTAATGGCGCCTCAAGGCCACTTTAGTTTTTCTGACGTCTAGAAATTACGGCATTTTAATTTCAATTTTTTTACCCAATTTTAAAGGCTTGAAAAATTTTTTGAAAAAGTATTTCCTTATGTTTTCAAGGTCGTAGAACACAAATATCACTATCCCGAATTTTTCCGATTAACCCCTCATTGTCGTTATTAGCGTTCTTATCGAGCTTATACCTGATTTTTCCGACTGAAATTCGGCTTAATCTCGAATATGGAGCCCTGAAAATTTTTTTATTTTATTCGTATCGCTCATACTTATGCTAAAATACCCTCAGAACACGAATTTCACCATCCCGATTTTCTCCGATCAATTCCTGAGTAGGCGTATAGGTGTAAACTTGGTTTTTTTGGCCAAAAATGGATTTATTTGGCCAAAAAATGGCCACAGCTCCTCACCAGTTCGATTTAGAGGTCATGTTCCATGACATTTTTTACTCAGGACACTCTAATTAATACGGATCTTTTGTATTTCGTATCAATTTCCGAAATTTTTATTCCGTCGGAAAATTCTACCCGCAATTTTTTTTGAAGTTCCAAATTTTTTCCCTTCGAAAAAAATTTTGGAAATTGATTTGAAACGGTTCGGGTTCGGCCTGACCAGAAAAGAACAGAGCTCCAAGTTGTATCCCCCTATGACATTTTTTTATAAGAGTCACCTGCTCTTCACCACAGATTTTCGCTCATTATCAACTAATTTTATTTTCAAAAAAATTCCGAAATCCAGCTCTTTTTCAAAAGTTACTGCCCCTTCAAAAAAGAAGTTATACTATCCAGTGAACTTTTAAAATGAAAGCCAAGGATCCGGTCTGCAATAATCACAGTCATTTAGAGTTGTATCGTTTCTTACTATGTCTTTTCCATTAAAACCTCATACTGAGTAAACAATGTGCAGGAACAGCTGTAAAACTGTTAGGCTTCCCCTAAGGAAGGAATCCGAAAACAATCAAAGAGCTAATAACAATCTTAATTTTCATTTAAAGACATCGGAAAATACATTTTACGTTTGCGTCACCTGCACAACACGGATTTATAGACCAAAGGGCTCTCTACCTTTACAAATTTATTAATTTCTATTACAAACTCTTTCGCACGCAATCGACAACTTGAATCAACTTCCCTATCTCGAAAAAGGGTCAATCATGACATTTTACTTAAAAGACCCAATTCTAAGGCTTATCCTCATTAATTTTTTCGATTCCCCCCCAAAGAATGTGTTTCCGTTTTTGAATTTATCAATGGTTCGAGAGGTTTTCATCAAGCTCAAAAACATAAACAAGTTAACAAAGTTTTTCGCAGCACCTTAATCCACGTCAAAATTACGAAAAAGCGATGTCACCGTAACAAATACTCCAACTGGTCCGTGTACCTCATGCGCACTTTCCCGATTTGGAATAATTTTAGAAAATTTAACATAAAAAACCGAAAGAATTTCTTTGCATCGAAGAAATGGCCCATCACCTGATAGTATCAAATAAATAACTTCATTTTGGAACAGATTCAAGTAATTAAAGATTTCGAGATTTAGTTCGATTCAGAACTTATTTTCAGCTAACACTTCTCCAAATTGTAAACTGTTATCACTCCATCTCTACGATTTTTGCACCGGGCTTTGTGATTGCTGTCCTTATCGGGTGAATAAACCGTGGCATGTTTCGGCGCGTTTGAAAAAAAAAGATTCAACAGCAACCAATAAAAAAAACGTTCTCTAATTTATGGGAAATTTATGTCAGGGGTCGTCCATAAATTACGTAGACAAGCTTGGGGGAGGGGGGGGGTGGTTTCTGAAACTTTTGTTGAATTCCATTGGATTTCATTGAATGGAAAGCGAATAGAATATGTTTACTTAGTCAGTCCGGAGGGAAGGGGATGAAAATCAGTAGGAAAAATGCTTACGTAATTTAAGGACAACCCCTCAATCTGATTGGTGATTTTTGAATTTTTCTGAGCACGGCGATCATAATACGGAGGCAACCATTAATAATCAAAAAAAAATTAAACAAACCGTAACAAAATCTGATCCTTCTTTCTCAAATCATAATCATCAAGTCATTGCATGTTCGTAAACCACCAGAATAAAAAGAAAATAAAAAGGGGGAGTCTAAAATAGGCATAAACAGATGGGAAAAACCATCGGGATTAAGCTTTTTTGTCGTTGGGAATTGTCAACGAAGACAACGCACAACCCTGTGATTATCATGCAGACATTTTCCAGGAAAATAAAAAAAAAGACAAAAAAAAAAAAAAAAAAAAAAAAAAAAAAAAAAAAACTTTTTCTTTGAAAAAATTAAAACAAAACTGCCCTCAGGGTTTATATCCTGAAAAATGAAGAGAGAAAAAAACGTTTTGGGTACAAAAAAAAAAAAAAGGGTTAAAAGTTACAGAGAAGCATTTTTACGAACGGTTACGCTACATTATTAAAAAAAAAAAATTTGCCAAGAATAAAACAAATCATTTCTTAGGAAACGATTTGTCAACGGACATAAATCATTCCCTTTTGGTTGCAAAGTCGATTTCAAGAAAGCAAAAAAAAAAAAAAAAAAAAAAAAAAAAAAAAAAAAAAAAAAAAAGAAAAAGCGTTCTTAAATCAATAATCTTGAAAACGAAAGTCCTCCCGTTCCATGCCTACATCACAATTACCGAATCCTGGAAATTTTCTGTTCGTTTTCATTTCGTGCGTTAAAAGTTCTTTTCTTAACACGAAACATCCTTTTTTATTCCCCGCGATGTCTTTAATCTCGAACACTTAAGGGCATTGCACACTTAACGGGGTTAAAATCAAAATCGATTTCAAATCAAATCGTTACATCTTCCACGGATGAAAAAAGAACGGAATATCACGATAAAAAAAAAAAAAAAAGGATATTAAAACAAGGAGAAGACAAAGGAATCAAACTTTTGAGAATAAAGGGACCAACTACATAGTCACGTTCTCTTTTTTTCCCGCTGTTGTATTTCTTTCGCATGCAAAAAGACAGAATCGATCGATTAAGATATCCGTCCTCGCTATATGCATGACAGTTAAAAGTGTTTTCCCCGGTTAAGCAAACAAATATTTATTTCAGGTATTGATTTAAAAAAAGTGAACCCAAGTTTTTCTTTCTTCCTCTCCGCTTCCCCTCTTTTTTTTTTTACGGCTCTTTGAAAAAAAAGCACGTTTCATCTATTTTTAAAGACGGTGGAATCGGCCACGTGGTTTTTTTTCTCTTCTATTATAAAATCGGACTTTTTGTGGAAAATTATACGGGAAAAACTAGTCGTCATGATTTAGTGAATTCCCCAGAAGCGAGGAAGCCGCGGGAACCGAAACGTTCTATGCATTTTGAAAGCCCCCCCCCCTCCCCCCTTCCACTGTTAAGCCCCCCTATTTAACTGGAACACCCTAGCACATAACCAAAGGGGGAAGAGAACGGGGAGAAGATAAAAGGGGGCCGATTCGTCCCGCATCTCGGAAAACACATATCGCCCATTTCAATTTATATGGGTCACGTTTGCTTGGTCAAATGGATCTCTCTATGTTTATCATTATTCGCCATGGTACTAAAGTTACAGGATAGCTCGTATAAGACTTGTCGGTGGAAGGATAATCAAACGGCGGGTCCTAGCTCCCCTCGGACCCGCCATTCAAATCAAACAGACGGAAAATCTCATTTCTCCATCCAAGCAAGCTTTTCATAATTATTTCTTGTTCGTACTTGTTTAGGTGGGATATAATTATTTGGTTTTACGGTCCGGCACTCGTATAATGGATAACATACGGGAAATGAAAATATGAGGGGAGTCGGGGAGAGGGGGTTGGCTGAAAGCAACTGACCTATTTTCCTTCAAAAAGCAATCTGAAATACCCATGGTTTGATAGCAGTGATGTAATCGGATTTTGGTTTATGGCGGTTTGCTTTAGAGGAAAAGCGTAGGAAACGTAAACACCATCAAAAGGGTGAAAGAATTGAGACCGACCACAACTAGGGACATATTTTACAACCTATTCGATCTTCCTTCTCGTTCATAACCTGCCGCCATTCACTCTTATATGACATATATATATGTAATCATCGGTTTATAACGTTCTTCGACCACGTTTTCCAATTTCTCATTTTCCAACTCTTAACGATAGGACCACGTGACGTGAGTTGTATCTCAGTCTCGCACTTTGTTGTCGATGATTATATGTAATAATTTTTTTGGCACATAATCGAGAGCTATGGTTGTCAAGAGTGTGGCCACGAAAATTTCCTAAGGGAGACAGCTTATTCTAGAAAAAGTGAGTTATAAGTACGGCCAATACGTTATAAAAACGTATAACAAGATAATAACCCTGGTAAAAATTTATTCCCTAACATTACTGATCCGGCTTTGATTCAAATTGAAAAACCTGACTGAGATGTAACGGTTTTCAATATTGATTCAATATTGATCCAATCTAGATCAACAATATCGATCTTGAATCAGTATGGGATCCAATTTCCAACCGAATTCAGCTTGAAAACAGTTTGATAACTGTTACATTCCAGTCAGATTTTCCATTATCGGCCAGTTTGGTCAAATTTTTACCAGGGAAAACTTATAATGTCGTTATAAGTTTTAATAACGTATTGGCTCCCTTTTTCTTGGGATGATGGGGAAAAATTTTTCCAGGAGGGCAAAATATTATGAAAATGTTTAGCATACGAAGAACAAGCAAGTAAGCAAGTTTGCATTTGTCAACAAAGTTCATTAGATCCTCCTAACATCTTATGCAACTCAAGTTCAATTGAGATGCATTAGAAGTAGCTCATCCCCAGGTAGCTCACTGATGGAGCACTCACTGGTAGAGCAGCCTCACCGAAAACGGAAGGTCGGTGGTTTGAGTCTTCTTTCGAGTGTCTCTGATGTATTCTTTTACTGAACATTCTCCGGTTTCCTCGTTGACCCAGTATCATCGAAAACTCCAACCGGGAGAATTAAATTTTCTTAATTAAAAAGTAGAAAATGGTATCTGTTGGAACTCAATATTGGGGAGAACGGGGGACCAAAAAGGGGCTGTTCTTGATAAGAAAAAAAAACTTAAGATGTTACAATTCCACTAATAGGTGACCCAAAATATTGGCATCGAGATTTAAGGCATTAGCTTGTGGTCGTACGCTGTTACCAACATTGAGTCATTTTTCCGTGTAACAAACGGTAGTACGCATCCGGGCTAGATTTGTTCTTTCATTGCGTGTCAGAATTTTATCAAAAAGTAACCGAGTTCCAAACTTTTTACAAAGTTTATTATCACGTATTCACTTAAGCACAGAGCAAGTGTATTTAACTTTTTTTTCCCCCCAAACCGATCGAATTCAATAGATATAATCACATGAAAGTTTAATTTGCTAATGGCTCTGATGAATATTCAATTTTCATTTATCGGATAATATCATATTCTGATGCATCGATTTCTAAACGATTTATTTGGATTATCGTTCTGAATTTGGATTGAAATCAAACAGCTTTTTGGTAAAAAGGAAAAAATGGTACGGGCTACGAATCTACAGGTCACAAACCAATCCGTACTGGATGAGCTTCGGGTGAAGGAAAGGCTTCTCTTATCGATTGATAAAGCCTATTTAACCATTATGGTCATATCCCCAGGAGCAACGGGTTTAATGAAGGAAAACTGTTAGGCTGTCGCCCGAGAAGGCAGTCACCAACTCGATGAGTGCATACAGCCCATTTGGCAGGGAATAAGAAAAGTCTTGTGGTCCGTGCTCGATTCTTAATCATGAAATGCCACGCGTCGTGCTTCCATTCTAGTTCACAGCTAGGAATTTTTCTCAGGCGAAAAATCGTGCGCTAGTCAGAAAATCAACGGTCACCACCTTTAGGCAGGCAATGGCAAACCACCGACTGGTAATTCTGTACTAGGCAGATAAACTGAGCTATATCCATCACAATCGTGCACGAAGATATACTCTTTTGAACCGTTGCAGCTCAAAACTGATTCAAGCAGCGGTTCAAAAGAGTATATCTCCATGCACGATTGTGATGAACATAGCTCAGTTGACCTGCCTAGTACAGAATCGCCTCGTAAATCTCTTAAAAATAGCCGTTCGAAACCGACGTTAAAAGGTAGGTCCCACATGCCTGTGAGCGCACGCACAAGTATATGTGAGAGATCACCACGCTCGTAAAGTAAAGGACTAAGGGAAGAGAGAAGAAAGGTCTCGAAAGATCAATCCCTTGGTTTCAATGTTCTTGCATCAATCCTGAGGTGCCACTACACTCCGTTTTAAAATAAAAGACGGAAGAGGAGGAGGAGGAGGGTATGGCTCAAGCGATCCAAAGAATCGAATTTCAAATGCACATAAGTTGAACAAAAACACTCTCGGTTAGGTGCACTACTTTTTGGTCTCCTGTGCATTTAATTTAAAGAAATAGTTTTCTTCTAGGAGGATATTACTAGGAGAAAGCAAGGCGAATTTAGGTCCATCTAAAAAAAAGAACACGATGCACACGAAAAAGTGGAATATGAAGAGTGTGCCCACTTCCGAAAAGGCATCACGCTAAAGCCTAAGGAATACCATATTATTAATTTTTTAACAAAGTATACCAGGAAGAAAATGACAGTCTGAAGCTATTGCAATGCATAAAAAAAAGATTGAAAATTCAAACCATGTAGACTTTTCCTTTAGATTAAAAACGGGGAATCGATCCTCTAGTCACTCGTTAGCATGACATTACATAATATATTTGATAATAACCCTACAAGTTAGTTAACATTCCTGACGAAATCCAAATTTTCACTTTCTTGAAATTAGATTCGGCAGATTCGTGTTCCCCGTTTTCCAACTGAATTAATGCTGTGTTAATTGATAATCGATCGAGTTCAAAGTCGTGGTTGACCGTGAAATCACACCTAATTTTGTATTACCTTCATCATCGAGCTCAATTATTAAATAATTTAAAGACGCGAGAACACAATTTAAAAAAAAAAAGGAAGGCAGGAACTGGAGGAATCACTAATAACTACTTTTTTTACGGTTTTAATTTTTTTCTTCGGATATTACGCTGACTTACACAGTACGACTTTGGCATCGACTCGAAATTTTGAACATCGTGCTTTTAGTCTGTTACAGCTACAGTACACCCGCCCCTCCAACCCCTCAAGAGCGCATATAAAAATAATTCCGATATATTTAATTTATTACCTCTCGTTTTCGATACAAAAACAAATTTTACTCGTACGTGATTCACCCCTTAGGCAACTCCAGCAATTAATATCCCGATTTAAACTCAAACTCACAGGAAAAAGAGAGATAGCAGGAGGAGCTTCGGGGAAGCAAATACGAAAGTAATATGGTATATTATTTGTCAATATAAAATATTATAAAAAAGTCATCCCGGATAAATTAAGTATGAATTACTGGAAAAACATCGTTGCGCTTTGAAAAGGGGGGGGGAGGAACTATATCGTACGATCTCAACATTTCGTGGCTCCTGCTGCAACTATTAGAGCTACTCTGGTGCGATTTTTTTTTTTTGGTTTTTAGTTGTTGGAAATGTCAGGCGAAAGATTTAAAATTCAGAAAAAAAGTGTATCGAGCGCACTCGGAAAAAGGAAATTTTTTGAACAAGTTTTGCTTTGCAACAAAATCGGAATGTTTCATAGCAAAAGCAAAACAAAAATACTTCATGACAACTAACAGGTTGTTTCTTGGCAAGATATTTTTATTTTATTCGCATGATTTTTAAGAAAATATTTTGTCACAACGCGTTTTATTTCCCATTAGCCATTTTTTTTTTCTGAGTGCAAAGGAATAATTTTAAAAAATTGTAGGGTCAGCATTAATAGGGTGGCCTAGAAAAAATCGACCATCTCTGATTTTCGTTCCCTAGCAAAAAATTGGTTCTTTAAGTCTTGGAACACTTGTGGATTTTTTTCAGATTTCTAAAAAAATGTTTAGAGGTTGCGCCCGAATTTTTTTTTTTTTTTTACTTTTTCGCACTTTTATTTGATCAAATTTCAAAAATTCGCAGGAAAAAAAATTTGGTGACATAAAAAATTGATGTTTTTAGGGTGTAATCTTTATGTATTGATGTATCCAGAAAAAGTTTCATTTTGCCGAAAAATGAGACCTTTTGGGTGTTATATGGCTTATTTCGGCGTTTGATGATATTTTAATTCAGGTTTGATGATAACATTAAATCGTCAAAAATATCGTCACCTTCACCATCATCATTAGCGGTGAAAAAGCGCCCCAGAACTGAATCCTCAAGCTCCTCGGAACTGTCAGTTGAAACACCTTCTCAAGAAACATTTCGTCTTCACGAGCTGAAAGAAAAAGAATGCGCAGGAATGAAAATAAATGCCATAGAAGACTTCGAAATCAGTAATCATTTTAAATACAAAAGAGGCTTAAAAAATATTCAAGATCTTGTGAAGAAAGTTAAAAACGATTGCCACGAACAGTTCGATAATATTCCAGAACGCAGCCTAGTGAAATCTACTTTACAAACGCAATTTCATCAGTTTTTTCAGAATCTTTTTAACAAGAGTTGTTTTTTTTCCATATCTGGCGAGCCTCAAAAGTTAAAAAAAATTAAGATAGCCAAATTGACCCAAAATAATGTAGACTCATCTCCTTTGATCCAATTTTTGGAGAAAATTTATTTTGCGTGAGTAGGGAGAATTTCAGGTTACAGAACAACATTTTTCAAAATGTAAAATTTATTTATTATTTTATGGCGTTCAATTTTGATTCTCCACTTCTACTACCCCCAGATACCTCCTCCAATTTTTTTCAGGTTTTTAAAAAACTGTATAGGGATCGCTACCAGCCTATATGAATTTTTCTCGAAAAAAGGGGTTTATGCAAAAAGCTGAATCTTTTGACTGCAAAATAAAAATCGGCCCTTGCAAATCTGAGAAACTACTTTATATTTTCGGATCCGTAGAATCCGAAAATGGCCATAAAAATTGCCCGATATCTCCACACCAATTACCAATTTTAACTATTATTTATTAACTATTAACTATTATCTTTAACTGTTAAAATTGTTAACTATTATTATTAATTATCAATTTAAAACAAAATTTGACCAAAGAAAAGTGCCAAAAGTACCAAAAGTAAAAAAAAAAAAAAAATTCGGGCGCCACATTCAAACATTTTTTTTTTAAATCTGAAAAAAACTCACAAGTGTTCCAAGACCCTAAAGAACACATTTTTGGCTAGGGAACGAAAATCAGAGATGGTCTTTTTTTTTGGTCATCCTAGTCAGAAAGTACCACAGTTCAAAGAAAAAAAGACCCCGACTTTTTTCAGGCACTTCAATTAAAGTGTAAGGGTATCAAACAAACCGTAATACTCACGCCTACAAAATAAAATTAAAAAAGAAGGAAAAAAACCGGAACTCATCAAAATTCTTAACCATAAACAGACTCATTAAACCCACGCACAGATAAAAGTAATACATGAATTTTCCCGATACTCCGTATGAAAATTTTTGCTTTAAAGCTACAGACAAGCTTTTATATTTTAAATAGCTCTTGTAGATTCTTTGTCCCATGCCAAATGTTGCATATCACAATCTATTACTTACGGCTAATTGCCTGCCCCCCCCCTCCCTTTACCTTCTCCCTGAAAATCGATACCTCGAAAAGTCCGGTCCGAGAAAGGATGAGAGAGAACCCGACCACGGCTTGCAAAATTCTTTTCGAAAAGTTTTAAAAACAATCACGCCTTGAAAATTGATGCTTCATGCTTCATAAGTTATGAATATCTGCCTTAGGAAGGTCCTACGCCTTATTATCCTTCCTTAATTGCTGATCTAGGAGGAAAAAGGGTTCAGAGTCAAGGAGGCGAGCGGGGCGGAAGACGGGAAGGAAATTTGTAAAAGAGGAGCCAAGAAGTAAAGCTTCTAACAGAGTTCCGATTGAATCCAGACTTTCCTCGTTCTGCTGATCGAGTTGCGGAGTTTTAGTGAGTCTCAGAGTCTATAATGAGAACTAATTACTACTTTGTGTACATTTCTTGTATTTTGACTATACTCAACGAAAACTTAAGAGAGAGAGGTTATGTTTATCTAATTTATCTATTTACGGGCTGAGATGTTTTATTTTCCAAGTTTGCTTGTCAGTCAGAGAGTTAATATCATTTTAGGTAGAATTTAAAAACGAAAATAATAGAAGAAAGAAAAAAAAAGTTTAGAAAAAATTATATTGCGAAATTACTTTTCTTCTTGAAAATTACTTAACTTAAGTTATTTATATTTCTCACAAAAAAAAAAAAAAAAAAAAAAAAAAACTTTCAGGATAATTAAAAAAATTTTTCAAATTTTGAAAAAAAAAAAGATGAATTATTAATTGCGAAAATATTTTTTTGAAACAAAGCAGACCGATTATTTCCATTATGAAACTTGACACTCAAAAAGAACAATTAACCAGAGGAAAAGCAGGTTAAGAGGTGTATAATAACCCCTCGTTACCTTAAAACTATACCAGATCGATTACAGGATAGCGAATAAAACAAAACGAGCGGCTAGGTGTGTCCTTTGTTCCAAAAGCTCGCTATTGTTCTTATCAGAGGACTGATTAATGGCTTCGATTCGTTTACTCGGGACGAAAAAGAAACCCTCTTTGCCCCCCCCCCCCCCTTCTGATGTTTAAGGATGAAAGTTTATTATCTTTTACGCCTGACGTGATCTCGCATAAAATGTTTATATGACCTAAGGGTCGATTATCAAAAATAGATTTTAAAATACCAATAAATGCAGATTCCAAAACGCAGATAAAATCACCGAGCCGGCGGAACCTCCGAACGGATTTTCGCGGCTCCCTGCGAAGAGAAACGATTATTTTTTTCGAAACTCATAACAAAACCGTGTTTTCCGGCCACACATGTACAAAAAAATAAAAAATAAAAAAACTAATTTTTACGCTCTTTTCTAAAAAGTGAAATCCGATGGGAATCGATTCATGCAAATTAAAATCCTATCCCGTTATTTTGTTTCCCTATATCCCGGTCATTTGAAAACATGTTTTTTCACGTTTCGAACCTGTTTATAAAGAAAAACTTCTCCATCTCAAGACCTTCTAAACGACTAAACTTGATATTGCTTACAAAATGGCTAACTCAGCAGAACCTGTCAATTTCTTAAAATAACTTTCATCTTCTTTCCCTTCCCTTCGTCTCTACCTCAGATATTAAATTTTTTTTTTCCCTCAAAACGGTAAAATTGATAACTTTTATCTGATTTATGTAAAAGTTTTTTTTTCTACTTCAGTCAACAAAATGAATTTGTCAATTTCTCATATCGACGGAAGCGTTTACTTTTATACTTTTTCCCTAACGATTTTTTCTCTTTTCTAAATGATTCCGATTCTCGTTTCCTTATTTCTTATTCAAAATAACGAGGGAAAAAAATCGGCGAAAAGTGGCGACAAAGGTACGTCCTAGTACGAAAAAAATTTCAAACATGAAATATCGAACGCTAATTATTGGCTCAAAACGGTTTTCTCGAATTCTAACTGAAGGAATAGATGGGGATATTTTTTAACTGTCACAGCTGCAAGCTGACATTTAAATTTTCCTAAAAATTATTAAACGGAATTAAGATAGAAACCGTTATAAATGAGAATATTAAAGTCTTTAGATATAATTACATGGTGATAAAGAATAAAGCGAAGTTAATGTGACCTTGAATGTCTAGACATAAGGGTAGGTTAAGTTTAAACCGCACACAACCTTGAAATAATGCATAGCCACAAGGACGCTAAACTGATTTACCTTGAATTGTAAAACCTTGCGTGAAAAATGACATAAAATGCATAAAATAAGTCTTAAAACAATGTAACCAATTAAAAAAATTATGGGACTGACACAGAAAAGGAAAGTTTATAAAATCTAAAATGCCCAACGCTTTCTCTCTAAAACTGGAGTATATTTAAAATAAAACTTCCAAGAAAGGATGTAATATCGTCAAGTCGCGAAATCAATTTACAGAAAAAAAAGGAATAAAAACCTTGGAACGTAGACATCAATAGCCACTTGGCTAGAAGCCCGTGCATCTCAAATTTCCGGGAAAACTAATCCATGGCTTTCCTAGTAATATAATTTTTATTTTAAAAAAGTCGGAAAACATTCAACCGATTTTCACAATCAACAGTAAATTTATTTTGCCTTTTTTCATTAGCTTTTCCTGTTCAACGTTCGAATTGTAATATTTAAAAAATATCATCGTGATCTGATTCGATCTTTCAAATTTTTTGAAATAAAGTTGTAGGTCGCACTGAATAAATGTTGAAGGTCGCCAATGGTTTCGAATAATTATTTCAAATCATTTTTTGTGTGTACCTTTTTTCTACTCTTTGTGAATTTAGGGTGTCCCTTATTATTTGAATTTTCAAATTTTATAACCCCCTCAAAGTCTTTTTTTTTGGAGTGTTAGTAAACGCTGAATTTTTTCAGATTTTTAAAATGGCGAGATAGTGTGCCTCATGGGTCTTCAATTATAAAAAAATTCCCAAGGGTGCAAATTCACTATGGAATATTGGACCAACATGTTGGTACAACAAGTTGGACAAGCATGTTGTACCAACTTGTTGTACCAACATGTTTGACAAACGAACAAATCGACTACTGCAGAATTTACTCCTAGGGTCCAAATTTACTATGGAACGTTGGACCAACATGTGGTACAACAAGTTAGACCAACATGTTGTTAAAACTTGTTGGACCAACATTCCACACTAATTTCGGCATAAGAGTAAATTCTGCAATAGTCGATTCGTTCGTTTGTCAAACATGTTGGTACAACATGTTTGTCCAACTTGTAGTACCAACATGTTTGACAAACGAACGAATCGACTATTGCAGAATTTACTCTTATGCCGAAATTAGTGTGGAATGTTGGTCCAACAAGTTTTAACAACATGTTGGTCTAACTTGTTGTACCAACATGTTGGTCCAACGTTCCATAGTAAATTTGGACCCTAGGAATGTTGTCCAACAAGTTGGAATGTTGGTCCAACAAGTTGGTACAACATATTGGTACAAGTCGGACGAACATGTTGGACCAACTTGTAAGTCTTTAATTTTGCCAATATTTTGACCTCTAGCTCCAGAAGTTAGGCCGATATAAAAAATCTGACTTCAGATTCGTGATCTACGCAAAATTTCCGATAAGAAACGAGTGTTTTTTTACACGCACGCACAAAAATAGATTTTTCGATTTTTATGGAAACTTTTCAAAATTGAAGCCCCATAAGGCACACTTTCCCGTTATTTCAAAAATCTGAAAAAATTCACCGTTCATTAACACTCCAAAAAAAAAAAAAAAAAAAAAAAAAAAATTTGAGAGGGTTAATTATATTAAATTCGAAAATTCGAAAAATAAGGGACACCCTTGTAAATATCCCTATACCGTATTCTTTTTCCACTCTTAAAAAAAGGGTTGGTCTAGCTAACCCGAAACTGCTACTTTCAAATCTGACCTAAAAATCTCAGGGTTCGATAATATGGAACGACTAAAATCTTTTCTCATTTCAAAAAAAAAAAAAAAAAAAAAAAAAAAAAAAATTCCCCTGTTTCAAAAAAACCATGCCTACAAAATGGTTTTAAAAACAAGCACAGACAATATTCTTTTTAAGGAAAACGAATAAAAATTTCAAAACAAATGAAATTCATCTAGCCGTTCTCGTTTTCTTATTTCATTTCATTTCGAAAGTCACGAAAAATGCTTGTCTTATTTTATAATGGGAAAGCATAGAGGTGTTTTAAATAAAATGGAAGACGGGAGTCCATTAAAAACGTTCTTGTAACGAACAACAACAACAACAACAACAGCGACAGACAAATTGTCATTTATACAGAACTTTCTTCTCTTAAAGCTATTTACACAAAATGACAAGATATTTTTGTTTATTATCGTTTTAGTATCATCCTTCTCCAGTCTGAAACGTATCTAATTACGATCCATTTCAAAACATAAGAAAAAAAAAAAGTATGCAATGATTTACAATTCTAGGATAATTACAGGAATAACTTTTTTCTCTCTTTTATTTTAATGCAAATAATGTATCTGAGAATACTTTTAACGGGTGGCTGCAGCGTTTATTATTTTTTTTTTCTCCCCAGGACGAAAAAGTATGAAGGATTCAACCTTTTAAAAAAAACGAAAGGTTATAAACTTGTTTCATGGGGTGATAAAAAATTACGAGACATTTCACCGAAAAGAACATGGATTTCACATTTTAAATTCTAAAAACTTATATGGCTGAAGCGTAATAATAACGCTCGGGAGGAAATATAAGCGTAATAGAGAGAAGGTGTGATATGATCTTTGGCTTTTACAAAAAGTGAATTTTCGTTAAAATTACTTCAAAGTTGTTACAACCACCAGGAAAAAAAAAAACTCATACGTTCCGTCCTTAAAGGAAAAAATAAGAAGGGGGGAAAAAACGAACAATCAAAAATTTAACGCCTGCCTCAAAGATCCATTTATTACCTTCTATCGCAAAAGATAAGGAAGTTAGAAAAAAAAAACGTAAAACGAAAATCTAACGACGGCAACAGCGGTCTTCTCCGCAGAGAAATTATCAAGAACAAGAAGCACCGTGGTCAGTTTCAACCCGTTGGGGATTTTTTCCCCCAACTTAAGAAACAACTCCCGAACAAAGTCTTTTTGCAGCAATATTAAAGCCTTTTTCGCAGAAAGTTTTGCAAGAATCGTCCAAAGGGAAAAATTAAAAAGAAAATATTTAATATTAGAATTTTCCTTCGCCTTGATGAAAAAATTCTTAATCTCCCGGAAGGGGGAAAAAAGATCCCACTCATATCACATAAAGGATCGATTTCTTACGATTTTCTTTTGTCTCCGAGCCAGGCGACAAGGACAAGTAACAGAAGGAAAGAAAAATTCAAAGGGAATGTTATCCAGATTTGTATCCTTTCCCCCCCTCCTGTCCCCCTTACCTCCTTGCTCCACTTTCTTCCATACGCCTTGTTAACAATGATTTGTATCTTCTTTCAGCGTCTCCCATCCAGAATTTAAAATAAAATAAAAAAAAAATTCTTTGCTCTTGATTTTAAAAACGTAATGTTTTTCTTTCTTTTTTATTTCAGAAAAAAAAAAAAATTAAAGAAAAAAATTTTTCCACGAATTGCTGCATTTTCAAAAATATAGAAGGGATGAAATAGGGAATTCCTTTTGCAATATTGATGTTTCAATTCCTGGGGGTAAATTATTGCCCGACGCATGTGTATGGTTTAAAAAAAAAAAATGTCGAAATATAAAATTACGGATGCGAAAGCGTCGTCCCTTCATTTTCTTTCGATATCTCTTTCACTTCTAATAAATTAATGCAGAGCAATCTCGCGAAATAATTTAAATTTATGGAACAAAAATATTCCCTCAGTGAACTATTTTTTTTTTTTTTTTTTTTTGAAAAAGAAAAAAACATTTTTCCTGACAAAGTCCTGTTTTTTTTTCCAGGATGAAATATTTACTTTTAAGTTTTGAAAACTGTAAAGTTTCACAAAAAGAATAATTGCTCGCGATGATTCATTATTAAAGACGAAATAGCGATTCTTTGAATGCATTTTTTAAATTCAAATTGTTTACTTTTCAAATTACCGATCTCCAGGTTTCTGATGAACTCCCGGTTTTTTTTTCTGTATTTTCGGGAGTTAGGATTAACCAGAATAAAGTCAATTTCGGCAAAATCCCACAAAAGGTAAAAAAAATTATATCTTATTTCTCTAAAAATAAGTCTGCGATTGCCATCGTAAATTTTACGCAGATTTCAAATTAGAGATATCCAGAAAAAAAAATCCCCGATTTATCCTTAAAATACTACAGTATAAGGGTAACACATACAAAAAGTAGGACGAGAATGTAATCGGAGAGGAAAATTATTAAAAGATATTGCAACATTTCTTTCAAGGGTATACTGCAAGAATTTTTAGTGCCAAAATATGAGAAAACCTGAGGAAAAAATTAGACACCGTATATTTTGCTAAATTATCAGTCAGCGTCTAAGGTTGGAATATTAAATGAAAAATTCTGCTCTACGTTTTTTAATTATAAAAAGACGTAAAGGAGCATTTTTCCATTCAGTACACTTTGTAACATTTTTGCAGTATTTTGCAGATATTGAGTTCCTCTGACGGAAAAGAAAAAGAGAGGTTTTATACTGATAATAAAAATAAACATTTGCAGGTATGAAATTACAGGATCGAAGCACTTGTTCGTTTATTTAAAAAATTCTATCAACAACAAAAGTAATTTTGTATCTCTGAGCGAGAAAGTTAAATACCGTAACAGGGGGCTACTTTTTACTCCCAGGGGTTACATTGACACTTTTATTTTTTAAAAATACTTGAAAACGGCTAAGAATTTTTTTCAAAAATTGAACTTAGGGGTCGTCCATGTATTACGTAACGCCTGGAAAAGGGGGGTGGGGGTGGAGGTGTTGCGCATTGTTACGGGGGCGTGGGGGGAGCTGGGTCATGTGTTACGTAATTTTAATTTTAATATTAAAATTAATTCAGTTTATATAAATTATTTTGGTTTTATTTCACTCGTTCGTTTAAAAAAATTTTCCCGGTTATTCTTGAAAATAAAAAAAATAAAAAATTTTTTAAACTCTGATTTTAAAGACTTATATATTTATCCGATTTATATATAGATCAGATATATTATTTGATAGATATGATATAGATCAGATATATTATTTATATATGATCAGATACATTTACCAGATATATTATTTATATTTATCAGATTTTTGTAAAATCTGATTAAAATTTATTTAGAAACTGAAATTTTTTTTGACTTCTAAAAATGAAATTAAAATATTTTTCAAAGGCTGGGGGGGGAGGTCAAAAAGTGGCCAATTTTGCATTAAGTAATACATGGACGACCCCTTATTCTAAATTATTGATTATTTTCGAGTCTTATGTTCAATCCAAGTTGCCTAAATTTTTTTCATAATGAAAATATTAAGTTTTCAATACAAAAAAAAAAAAAAAAAAAAAAAAAAAAAAAAAAAAAAAAATTAAGAGATCAAGCAATCTAAAATATTAAGATGCATTCTGCTGAGTCCACCGATCAAATTAAAATTAAATTGCTTTTCGCACTTGCCCAACACAGTAAAATATTTTATGTCAAAATGAACATAATTAGGTCTACATAATTCTTATGTTGTTTTTGCTTTTGTTTATGTTTACCTTTTGGAAAAAACAACAGAAAAAATTTATTTGGACCTATGTGGACCGTTTAGAACATATTTACATAATATTTTTTACTGCGTATATAATCCTTTAAACAATTATCCTGATTTCACTCAAAATTAAATTATTAGGAGCAAAAAGAAAAAAAAAAAGAAAAAAAAAAAAAAAAAAAGAAAAGAAAAGAAAAAATTACGATCAATGGGGTTACTTTGTATAGATATTTTAATGGCGATGTCCTATGATTGCGAAATCCACAATGAATCAACAACGTTTCCAACTTTTTGATTACGTTTTTACTACGTTCACTAATTTTTTTTAATAAATAGCGATAGTCATTAGTAGAACATCTAAAAAAAGGTATCGATCGTTTTATTAAGACATTTTCCGTTTACAGAAGTCAATAATTTGTCATATCCTCTTCAATTATCAAAGATATTCAGGTATAAACATGATTGTAAAAAGTAACCCCAATTTTGGTTAGAACGACACCTTTTGAAAAATCGAGTTTTTATTCGTGTTAGAACAAGTATATAATAGGGTATCAAATTAAAGCTGAAGAACGTTTCTTAATCATCGTTGAAACAGATATGAATTTTGTACTACATCTTTGGTATTGGAAAAAGCGTGAAAAATTGTAAAAAGTAACACCCTGGTACGGTAACTAATGCAGACCAAGTCGAATGGGCCGCTTCGAAGTATTTATCTTTTAATTTTTTTAAAGATGTCTTGACACAGAGAAAAATTTTTCAAAAATCTTTAAAATCCCTGTTTTCTCAAAAAAAATAAAGTAATCCATTTTTTTCCTCTTATGGGGCTTTTTTAAACTTACGAGGCCCAGACCGCGATTTCTTGGGATTCCACAAATATTTATAATCCTGATGTCCAGGATTTAACATTTTTTGGGATTTTCCCCTTTCTTCTAAAAATCCCCAGAAAATCACGGGATTCCGGTAAATTTTTTTTCCTTCTCCCGAGTCCCGGATTTACAAATTTCACCGGACATCGAAGTCTCAAGAAGCTCACGACGCCAAGCACACCCTCCCCATGTCAAAAAAAAAAAAAATCGAGAGTCCACCAGCATTCCGATGAGCGCCAATTTATAAATTCCATTTTCAAATCGGAAACCTCATAATATACAAGGATATTTTCAACAGGGCGACAAACAATTATTTTTGACCTTGATAATTTTATATTTTAGAAATTTTTTCCTGGATCTTGCAAAAATTTCCCTCGTTCTCATTCAAAACGAAATTCTACGAAAATCCTGAAAATGTTTTAAAACGCAAGTTCTCGACACCAAACAAAGGATTTGCGAAACGATATGTTTCCCCAAAGCAACCCAATTAATCGGCTTTTGTTTTGTTCTCCCCATCAAGCTGCTTCTTTTTTTTTTTTTTTTTGTTCGTTTGTTTGTTTCCTCCTCCACTGATACCGGTTTCTTGGAATATATATTATTCACTGAAAAATAAACATTTTAAGAAGGATCGGTCGGGGGAGTTGAAAACATAGAATGATATCGTTTGCGTTAATGCAAATCGGTTCCTGGAGGCTAGTTTGAACAAAAAGCGATTGATCCATCCCCGTTTCGTTAATCACGTTCCTGGGAATGAGAGAGCTTTTCAGAGCAAATAAGCGATTCCGTGGGAGAAACAAGAATAATACAAACGACAACCAAGGGAGTAGACAGTCCCATCTTCCTCTAACGGGGTCCTTTTAATTCGGAGCAGAGCAATGCAGTCATTTTCCCTTGTCTTAAAATTGGGAAGATGTGCTTTAAAACAAAGGCCGTGACATACTTTTCATTCCAGAGTTAAGAAAGGGAACACACCTAAACCGTTAATGCGTTTCATTTTTCGTGCACGAAACTACCGACTAATTCGTTTAATTTTCTTGACAAAAAGGAATATAATTGAAGGCGCGGAGGAAGCTAAAAAACGTTTTTTTTCATTACTCATTAGGGTGGCACTTATTTTACGAATATTAAAATTTCGGTGAACGGACCCTTTAATTTTTTTATGGCAAGCAAAAGAAAATTCCCTGAATTTTTTCAGGTTTTTTCGGACGTCGTTTAACCGTGTTCCCGAGGGCCTAAAAATTTTAAAATTCCCGTAAAGACTGAAAAATCAAAAATTTTATTTTTATGTAAAAATGGTTGTTTCCTATTCGGATTTTTATGCAGATTAATAGGGGTCGTCCATGTATTACGTAACGTTTGGAGGGGGGGAGGAGCTGGGCCATGCTTTACGTAATTTTAATATTAGAATTATTTTAATTTCATTTCACTCTTTTAAGAAAATTTTTCTCAGTTGTTCTTCAAAATAAAAAAATAAACAAATTTTTTAGCTCCTAAAATCTGATTTAAATTTATCAAGAAGCTGAAAAATTTTTTTGACTTCAAAAGCTAAATTCAAATATTTTTCAAAGGGGGGGGGGGTTAGAACCCGTGTTACGTAATAGCGAAGGGGGGGTTACAGGTTGCGTTACGGGTGTGTTACGAGGGGGGGGAGGGGGGATCAAAAAGTGGCCTATTTTGCGTTACGTAATACATGGACGGCCCCTTACGAAAATATAGTTAAAAGTTATGTATCTCATACGGTTTTGATGATAGAGGCCCAAATAAGTAAAAAAATTAGCCAAATATGCAACAGCCGATTCTCTAAGATTTTTCCTAATTCATTTTTCCTAAAAAAAATAGATTCCTAATCCATTTTTCCCAAAACTTTTGGTTTTTAAAATTTTTTTCCCAACCGTTTTTTTCCTAATTTTTAATTTTCCTAAAATTTTTAGAACCGTAAAATAAAATTTCCTAAAATCAACGTTTTTAATTTTTTGAATCCCTAAGATTTTGTAATAATTTACTAGGCCTATAGGCCAAGTTGCAAATTTCGGTTTTTCTATTTATTTTTATTTTTTAAATTCGTCGGTAACGAAGTTGATTGTTTATTACGTCATTCCCAAAATTCTGGTAAATATAAAAAAATATATATATTAAAATTCTCCTTTAGACCCAAAATTTTAGTAAAAAATGCAGCAATCAAATCAAAAGGTTTTTCACATTTATATTTTTATAATTTGTTTTTTTAATTCTTTTATACAGTATTTATATTTTTATAGTTATCCATTTATAGTTGTACTTTTGTAGTGGTTTCTTGAAAAAACAAGAGAAAAAAAAAAAAATTTGCAGCTTTGCCTAGTAAATTATTACAAAAATTTTAGGGATTTAAAAAATTAGGAAAAATGTGTACGTGCATATGAAAACCTCCGACTGTAGTTGGTTTTGAATCGGAAAACTTATTTGTTTACAAAAGATTAAAAAAACAAAACATACTATCCGTATTGTATGATGGACCAACATCACAATTCAACATTTCATGGTGAATTTATATTTATACATATTTAGCAATATGTTGAGGCAAACGGTTTACTGAGGAAAAGAGTATGCTGGGAGAAAATAGAACACACGAGCCTATCTGATTTCCCAGAGCTTAGCATTGAGTATTTAAGAGAATTAACTATAGGTCATTAAACTATTAATTTTAATGCCCCCTCCCGTCCCCAACTTCCCCACATTTGGCTGTTCGTTATCAAAAACTAAAAATAACGACTTTTTTAAGCTAATAATTTTTTTTTTTTTTTTTTTTAAGAAGTATATCAATTGAAACAGGCTGCTTGCTATACCGAGGAACACGTAAATGAGGAGGGGTTTTATGAGCTTCAGTATAACAAGGACGAAAAATAACTGCTCCAAATTAACATCCAGAGTAGGCACACGACCAGCTGGCAGAACCGGGTCTTCATGAAATATAAACCAGCAGGAACAAAAAAAGATACGGGGGAAGAACAAGACAAACAAGATGATCTTGAAAAAGAGGAAGAGGAACCCATTATTATTATTATTAGTAGACATTTATTTATTTAATTTTTTCTTTTTTAGGAAAAACGGATTAGGAAAAATGGTCGGGAACGGCTATAGCCATAATTTTTGCAAAAGTTTTAAAATTTCGGAATTTTCGGTTTGTTTATTTCCTCTATTATCTTCATTTTCAAAACGGCATCCACGAAATGTTTTCCAGAAGCCAAATTTGGCAAAAGTTTCAAGTTTGCGACCTTTCAATTTCATTCCATGTCTCTCTTAAAATTGGAAATTATTTAAAAAAGCTCTGATTATTAAAGGCTTAAAGCAATTATGCTGATTTGTTTGTAACGGAATATAAAGATAAGAATATTCCAGGTTTGATAAAGTGGCTTAAACATCTCTGACAAAATTAAAAAGCACTAGCAGAAGTAAAAATTTGGAAACGTCCAAAAAAATAGCCAATTTTGGGATCCGTACAAAAGTGAAACTCAGGGTTTGCAGAGCTCTAGCGCCGAAAACAACAGTCTCTGAGTGAAATATGTCTCTTTCCGTCCTACTCCGCAGTACTCTACTATTATTCGTTATTTATTCTGAAACATTCTTCTTGTCAGCCCAAACAAATGATAAATCTTGCGCATTCTTGCGCATTTGAGGCTAAGCGGGATTATTCAAAAGAACATTAGCGGGACAGGGCTGGATTCGTCAAAGTCGATTTTTCGTAATGCTTTTATTTGATGAGGCTTAAAAGAGAAAAGGGAGAGGATGAAGTTTAGACGCTGAAAAAACAAGAAAGTTTTCCCGAAGACGGCGTTTGTGTACTAATATTTTACTCTCGGAAAACTGTGGGTTCGCAACTTTTCAGCAACTCACTTTAATCATGAGCTTTCTCTTTTTTTTGTTTCTCCATAGGATTTTTCTATTCTCCTCGATTATTTCCATTCAAGAGCTAGTGAAAAAGTATTTTTTTTGTGTGCTTTATCATACTCTCTTTTTTTTCTGTCTCTCTCTCCCTCTAACTCGAACCGAAAAATTTTGAAACCGAATCTTCTCTTTTAACCCGATAAAATTCCTCTAAGAACGTTTAAGTTAATTGCACTTAACTTGTTGAATTTTCCCTCTTTGTGAGTCAACCCCCGGTTTTATGAGGATCTATGGCATGTGGAAAGGTATGACCGGAATCCGATGTCCTCCCTTGTATAGCGGTTCACTCTTCCCTCGTTTGTTTTCCATAAACAATACCGGTTTTAGCCTGAGCTAAATTATAAACTCCGGAAAAGTCATGAAAATACCTCAAAAAAGAAATGAAAAAATTAATCGAACAGATCCTTAATTAAAAAAAGAAGAAAAAAAAATTAAAACCTCTCTCTGTTTCATAAAATTAAAAAAAAAAAAAAATATTTTTATATTCTTTCTCATTTCTCAGCGAGAAAAGAAAAAAAAATTAGTTCAAAAGCTTATTTCACATTCATTTCCAAAGCTCCAGAAATTGTTAAAAGAAAAAATGTAAATCAGCTACGAATAAAGAATAGTAAAAGCTTGCATCATCTCTCCTGGCAAGATGGTTCGTTCTCGGAACATTAACTTGTTAATAAAGACTCCCTCACCATCTTTGTTCGTAATATCGGTGGAAAAAAAAAAAGATCGCGCATCCGTATAAAAGTTGGGTTCGAATCCATCTAATCAAAAATTAACTCTTTTAAAGCCAATGCAGCGGTCCTGGGTTATATGTAGTTAAAGGCCGCTGCCTCATATCCGCGGTGGTGCATTTTTAAATCAACTAAAAACATGGGTTTTTACCTTTTTTACGTCTAACGCAAGATAAGCCTCACCGGAGGTATCGATCTTAAGTCTAGCTTATGAGCCATCAATTACTTCATAAGAACGGATTTAATGGATTTAATATACTCGACTGATAGCGGAATAAAGTTGAACTAATTCAACCACCTCAGCATTTAATTTATACAAATTCTTTGTCTTAAGAAATTGGGTTACAGAAATGTTAAAAATAAAAAACGGTATTTCGACTGGAAAGCTCAACCGCTGATTAGTCAATCGGAATTTCTTCGCTTATGCCAAAATTGATTTCACCGCGGCTCTGGAAGCCTCAAGTAAATTGAATACAGTTATGGATCCTTTCCTTGGAAATCGCAACGCATGAAAGTCACATCATTTACCTATTCTAATTGCTGCAGATGTCATTAATTAATTTAGAATTTGTCGAGTAGCAGCTCCAGCCATTAGCGGGGGGAATTGACGGTTTCCTTGAGAACTAAAACTACGACACAAAAAATCGAAACACTGACTTCCTTACAACCTTCCTTATTTTATTCCGAATTTCTCGACTCGGGTTTTAACTTAGTGTAAATGAACAAAAATAATACAAAAAAAAAAAAAATTATATTTCTATATTTTATTTTTATTTCCGTGCGTGTCTCCATCGTAAATATAATTAGAGATAGAGTGTTTCGATTGTTTGTGAAAATCATGTGACTATAAGTTTACACGCTAATGTTGGTGTAAACTTGTGGTCACATGACACTTTCACAAAATGTCAAAACAGACTATCTCCAATCATATTTACGATGGAGATACGTTAGTTCACATCCGACGCACGGATTTAGTAGATATTATATATATATATAATATATATATACTATATTTCTAGTTGTACGATTATTTAAAGCAAGTCCAAACTTGTTATCATTCCTCGAGTTTTAGAATAAAACAAGCTCTTTAAAATATCGTAATAGAGTAATTTATTTTGGCACACCCTTCGTGCCACTCTTAAAAATCTGTATCAAATCATTTGCAGCAGAGATTTAACCTAATCTTGTAGAAAAAAATCCTTTGTTGAAAAGGCTAAAAATTATTTTTTAACGATTAAAATATGTATGATTATGTACTGATGTACCACTTTTAGCACAACTTGAATATTTAAATACGTTTAAGCTTAGGTCTCTCGTCTTCGTTAGGGTGGCGCTTAAAAAGTCAACTTTTGATTTTTTTGGTCGTGCCACCCTCTAATTTTATTCCAATATATGACAGATTTAACGAATTAAAATTTCAGTTCGATCGGTCATGTTTAAAGACCCGCTATCGCCAAGGACCGCTCAATTTGCCATATCCAAGGATTGCCATATCCATGCGTCGGAGGTGGACTAACGTATCTCCCCCGTAAATATGATTGGAGATATTCTGTTTCGACGTTTCGTGAATCGGTCACGTGACCACAAGTTTACACCAACATGAGCGTGTAAACTTGTAGTCACGTGATTTTTACAAACAATCGAAACAAACTATCTGCAATTGTATGTACGATAGAGATACGTTAGTTCACGCACGGAAAAAATTTTACATTGGGCCAAGCACCACTAAACATGTTCATACTCTTCCCGTTCTTGAAAATAAACCAGCACATTGTATTTTACGTATTTTGACCGGCTAAATTCAAATCCGCAACCGAAAAGTTTCTAGCTTTTACCGTTTTCGACCTATTCAATAGCCAATTTGGGCTAAAAGTGTGGTTTAGCTACATTCTAGCCACTAAATAAGTCGAAAACAGTAAAATCTATCAAAATTTTGATTGAAAATCTGAATTCAGCGGACCAAAATATTTAAAATATAATGTGCTGGTTTATTTGGAAAACGGGAAAAGCGTGACCTTGTTTAGTGGTGCTTGGCCCAATGTAAATTACACGGCGAAAATAGGGGGTCCTTGAGCGCCCCCTTAAACATGACGGATCAAGCTGAAATTTAAATTCGTTAAATCTCTTATATATTTGGAGCAAAATTAGAGGGTGGCATGACCGAAAATCAAAAGCAAGCTTTTTAAGAGCCACCCTGGTGTTTGTGCACTAAGAGTCGACAAAAAAAATGAACTAAAATCACATTCTGGACAACCATTTAACTCAAGAATACTCTCAGTAGCTGAAAGTAGGGATTGCAGTATTGGGAGTACTGGAACCGGGAGAACTGGTACCGAGCGGAAATTCGGAAAACCTCGGAAGCGGTCCCCGTAATTTTAAGACTCCTATTGATTAGACAAAAAAACAAAAAAAAAAAAAAAAGTTACATTAAACGCTAAAACTCGTGGCGTCGGTATAATTTTGTTCTAGATGCAAAAATTTTGAAAATCGAGTTTTTTGCATTTTCATATGCTGATTTTGCATTTACAGCATTTTTTGCAAAAAAAAAAAAAATTTTCCAACCCGAACTTGACTTATTGCCAAAATTAATTTGTTATATGTGCAAAACCCGAGTGTTATATTGTTCGAGATGCAATTATATTCGCTCGTCACTGTCGCCAACCTTCAACATTTCAGTCAAATTAATTTAAGTCAAGTAAAATTATGAACTAATCGTGATATATGAAAAGATATGACCTGAAATGATAATAATAACGATTTTTTATGATATTGGGAAATAAAATTAAAAATAATAATAAAAATAATACAGAAATCGGTTTTTGTGCCATTTTCATATGTTGGCAATTCTGGTTTTTTGTTTTTGTTTCGCAGAGTCCGCGCTAAACTGGTAAAGTAGGGTTAGGCGGATGCCGGTGTTTTCGATTCTTTTTTTTTATAACTTTCGAAATCATGAGTTATAAAAGCAGGGCAGAAAAAATTTTGTCTTTACTTCAACCTAAAGTTAATTGTGAATATCGCGAATATCAAGTCGGTAATGATATTAAGAATGATAATTATTATGGGGCTGGTAGAGCTTGGAGCAACATATCGTCCCCGGCTCCCAGCATTACATCCACTATGATATCTATAGAAGATGATGTTGATATTGCTTATAAAGAAAATAGAAAAACGTAAGTATATTGGATTAATTTTTTTAATAATTACATCCTCGACAGGCAATGGGATCTGGATAATTTTTTTTTTCTTTTTTTTCTCTGTAGATGGACCGAATTGAAGCCATTCGATATGGAATCTTTCACCTCTGAAAGGGATACATTGTCACAGGAGACTGAACCAAATAAAGTTGGAAAAAGGTAAATTTAAATTGTTTTGAATATGATTTCTGTTGTATTTCATGCCAGTTAATATCAATAAGAAAAAAAAGTGATTTTTATGACACCCTTTCTGCTATTTCAAAACGACAAGTTTAAAAATGATAAAAAAAACTCTTGATCTTTACATGAGTCGTTGACTGATTTTTAAGAAAAAATTCCTTCTTCATAAATGGGTTATTTATTTATAATTAATTTTTTTTTCTTTCATTTTTCCAGGTTCCAGGTATTAGCAAATGAGCATGATGTTAATGATTCAGATATGGAATCTTTCATCTTTGAAAGGGATGCATTACTACAGGAGACTGAAGCAAATGAAGTTGGAAAAAGGTGAATTTAAATTGTTATGAAAATGATTTCTGTTGTATTTCATGCCAGTTAATATCAATAAGAAAAAAAAGTGATTTTTATGACACCCTTTCTGCTATTTCAAAACGACAAGTTTAAAAATGATAAAAAAAACTCTGATCTTTACATGAGTCGTTGGCTGATTTTTAAGAAAAAATTCTTTCTTCATAAATGGGTTATTTATTTATTTATTTTTAATTAATTTTTTTTTTTCTTTCATTTTTCCAGGTTACAGGTGTCAGCAAATGAGCATGATGTTAATGATTCAGATATGGAATCTTTCATCTCTGAAAGGGATGCATCACCACAGAAGACTGAAGCAAATGAAGTTGGAAAAAGGTGAATTTAAATTGTTATGAAAATGATTTCTGTTGTATTTCATGCCAGTTAATATCGATAAGAAAAAAAAAGTGATTTTTATGGCACCCTTTCTGCTATTTCAAAACGACAAGTTTAAAAATGATAAAAAAAACTCTGATCTTTACAGGAGTCATTGGCTGATTTTTAAGAAAAAATTCCTTCTTCATAAATAAGTTATTTATTTATTTATTTTTTTTTAATTTTTTTTTTCTTTTATTTTTCCAGGTTACAGGTGTCTGCAAATGAGCATGATGTTAATGATTCAGATATGGAATCTTTCATCTCTGAAAGGGATGCATCACCACAGAAGACTGAAGCAAATGAAGTTGGAAAAAGGTGAATTTAAATTGTTATGAAAATGATTTCTGTTGTATTTCATGCCAGTTAATATCAATAAGAAAAAAAAAGTGATTTTTATGACACCCTTTCTGCTATTTCAAAGCGACAAGTTTAAAAATGATAAAAAAACTCTGATCTTTACATGAGTCGTTGGCTGATTTTTAAGAAAAAATTCCTTCTTCATAAATGAGTTTAGTTATTTATTTATTTATTTTTTACTTTTTTTTTTTTTCATTTTTTCAGGTTACAGGTTTTAGCAACCGAGCAGAAAACGAATGGTTTACAGCATACAGAAGGTAACATGCCTGCCAATATGCAAAATGCCTGCCAAAAAAGCATTCCTACCTATATACCGGACTATATAAATGTCAAGCAAAAAGTTATTCCGAAAAAAGCGTTAAAACCAACTTGCGACGGATGCAAATTTCAATGCAACACGAATGTGCCTCAGGAAGAGAGAGTTGTAGCTTTCAATAATTATTACTCTATGTCTGCTGCAGAAAAAAAAGTTTACATTTTAGGGAATACTGAGATGGACATAGCAAAAAGACATCCTAGCGAAAAAATTACAAAACAGTATTCCTATAAATATTTTTTGGCAATTGATGGTAAGAGAAAAAGAGTATGCCAAAAAATGTTTCTTAACACTCTTTCAATAAGCAGCCATTCAGTTTATTATACACACAAAACAAAGGAATATGGGAACGTTCCTAGACAAAGTAAGTGGGGAAAACATCCAAAAAAAGTTATTGAAGAAAAAAGAAAAAATGAAATAAGGGAGCACATTGAATCTTTCCCGAAAGTAGAGTCGCACTATTGTAGAAGGGATTCCAAAAGGCTATACCTCGATGGTCTTTTAAAGGTAAAAAAAATGTACAAACTGTATAAGGAACTGCAAATAAGCAAAAACTTGCCATTTTGTAAAAAAAACATTTACGAAAAAATTTTCAACGAGGAGTACAATTACGCCTTTCATAAGCCTAAGAATGACATCTGTGAAAAATGTCATGAGCTCAGATTAATTACTGAAAATAAAATAGAGGCTGTTTCAGAAACACATATGGATCTTTTACGAAAACATGTTGCTGAAAAAAATATTATGAGAGAGCAACGTAATAAGGACCGTCAGGTTAAAAATTCAAGAGCTGTATTCGTTTCCTTTGATTTGGAAAACGTAATATCCCTGCCAATATCAAAAGTTGGAGTAAATTTTTATAAAAGGAAGCTGAACGTATATAATTTGACGGCGAAAGCGATTTGCAGGAATGAAGATGGGGAAGAAAAAAAAGTGGTATACTTATGTATATGGTACGAATGCCTAAGCGGCCGTTGTGCCAATGACTTAGCCAGCGCTTTGAATAAAATCTTACGAAGAGTCGTCAAGGATTTTGAAAATATGAAGAATTTAGAAACTTGGAGCGACAGCTGCGTTAACCAGAACCGAAATCAAATTATGGCATTTGCAATAAAAAAATTTGTAGAAGATTTCCCACATATAACTGCTACAATGAAATATTCCACTCCTGGCCATTCGGCGGTTCAAGAAATCGACGCCATTCATTCCGAAATAGAACGCGAGGTGTTATCTAAACATGAAATCTTTAGTCCTTTATCGCTTATACGCGTACTAGTACATTGGTCAGAAAGTAAAGGATATAAAGTTTTACAGGTAGGTACATCAAAAATGGTTGAAAATAATTTTTTAACATTTTAATCAGTTTTTTTTATATATATACTCATATGTTTCAGATGCTGGGTAAAGATTTTCTTGATTATCACTTATACAGTGCAAAATTTAATTATAGCGTTTTACCATTTTTAAAAGTAACGGAAATGATAATTCAGAATGGTACCATGGATGTGAAATATAAAACTTCCCATCAGCAGAGTCAGTATAAAATAGCTGCTATAAAGTCCACAGCCAAAGCTATACGAGCTTATGAGGATATAGTCGCCACTGAAATTGAAGGCATGATAATTTTACCATATTTTTATGATAAACCGTTTCCAAAGGATAAGCAAACAGACATAGAATCGATGTACCATCTGATGCCTGTAGTGGACAAAAATTTCTACATTAATCTTTTTAAAAAAAAGTAAAATAAAAAAGGGTTTATTTGTTTTCAAAAAAAAAAAAAAACAAATTAAATTGAAAGAAATTCGATTTTTAGCTTTCCGCAGCTAAGCTATTTAAAAAAAAATAATTAAATTAATAAATAGAGTAATTAATAAATTAATAAAATTTTGATTTGGGTCTTTCATAATTAATTTTGTTTAAAAAATATAAAGATTTGGATTTCTGTTAAACTTTTTTTTAAAATTCCTTATGCTTATTATTTATTATCCTTTTCTATAGGCATTTATCCAATTTGAAACTAAAGCAGAATGGAAGCTTGGAAAATCTCTCACAATAATGCTTTTTAAGTAAGCTACAACCTTAAAAAATATTTTTTCTTACAAAACTGAGAGAAAAAAAAATATTGCTTAATTCATTTGAAGCCCCAAGATTAATTTTAGCGTAAGTCGATTTACATTTCAAAATGGGATACCATAGACAGACGAGAATGAAATTAATTACATCATACACTTCCCCTTTGATATCCTAGCATAATAAAATAGGTTAAAAATTCTCTTCAGTAACTAAAACATTGCCATTTAAACAATAATTACAAGTTTATTAAAATATTTACTTCACTAAACCGTCTTCTTCAGTGGACAAAAAATAATAAGTTTTGTTTAGGTTTCCTCCCATTTGGTTTAAAGGTTTAAGTAAGATAATTGAAAAAAAAAAAAATTAATTAATGTCAAATCTGTGAGTATTGAAACATTTTTAAAAAGCTGATAACAATTACAGGGCACTAATATGATAATTATCTCAGGAGACGTAAGTTTTCATTGCCACATAATTCAGTTAATTAATTTTTTTTTGTCCGAAAACATAGGACTAATCATGAACAGAATATAAAGATCGTCTGCTGTGTTTTGTATATGTCAAATCGTTGAGCGTCTTTCTCCGTACCCATGTTTCGTTTTATTTCTAAAAGAATTACCTATATTTCATTTTGAAAAATAATAATTTTATTTTTTATTAAATAAAGAATGTGATTTGAATAAATTTATTGTCAAATATTTGTTGAAAAATAGTAGTAAGACGCTAATTTGATATCACAAAATAACACTTTAAGATTTGCGTTTTCGTTGAGTGTTATTTTGTTCTAGATGCAGGACATCCTTTCAAAAAACGCGATTAAATCGGCTAAACGGTATTATTATTGAAAATTAAATTGCATAAACGTATTCTGCATTAAATGAAGAACATAATATTCAAAGTTACAAAGAAAAAAAAAATTGCAGTTGTTAGATATAAATGGTTAAACCTTTAAATCGCTCTCCTGCGAGGGGTTGCTCACTCTTGAATTACCGTGTACACCTTGTCTTGAATTACTTTGAATTACTTTGAATTACTTTGAATTACTTGAATTACCGTGAATTACTTTGAATTACCGTGAACTACCTTGAATTACCGTGAATTACCTTGAATTACTTTGAATTACCTGTGAATTACATGAATTACCTTTGAATTACTTGAGTATTTTTATACATATCTCCATGGTTCTTTTTTTTTTTTTTTCAATTGATTTCATTCTTATGCATAATTTTTGTCCCTTAAAAATTGTAATCAATTGCTTTGGGCAGCATTTTTGTTATGAACGGCCTCTTTATCAATTAATGATTTATTTATTATCATTATTTTTAAATAATAATTTTTAGTTTTATTTTTTATTTTATTTTATTTTATTTTATTTTTTTTTTTTTTGGAAAGTTAAAAACCGTAGACTATGTTTACTTTTTTTAACCGTTTGTTGTCGGAAGCCTATTTTTTCTTTGAAGAGTTAGGGGCGTAGATGCTAATTGGTCTCTTTCGGTAATTTTTTGATACGGCATGATCCATTGAGGCAGTTAGTCAAGCTAAAAAAATATTTTGCCGCCTATGTTTAGCTTATGGAAAAAATATTTTAAATGAAATCTTACAAAAATTTGCTAAAAACTAATAGCTGAAGTATAAAATGTAGTAAAATCAAGATAACAAGTCTCAGAATCTATATTGATATCAAAATTTATATCTTATGAAATATTTGTCATATTTCGATTATGAAAGTTTGATTTTATCTTAGCCCGATAAGCTAAGTATGGGAGGAATAATACATATGATAAACATATCAGCTCACAATTTTTAATTTTGGCCATACCCAAATAGTTCGTAATTTATTTATTTACACTAACATTAAAAATATAATTTTAATGTCATCAATTAATATTCTAATTAATTAATAATTCTCCCATAAGCTAAACACAGGATTTACGTTTTCGCCAAAAATTTATAATTTGATTTTTCCGGCCACTTATGTTTAAGTCCAAGTCTATTTATTGTCGATCAAATATAATGTGTCCATACGGATACATCCGCCCGCAAGGGGTTTCAACTTAAAGCTGTTTCTTTATTGAGAAAGAAACATTTAATTACTGAATTTATTTTTAAAAAACTACTATGTATAGACTTTATTTTTTCTAAGATTCTATTACTGAAACTATATTTGAGTAATCTTTGATTTCGGGTAGCACTAACTTTGTGCCTAATATTAACGACTGATTAATGTTTGTTAATTGGACAAGAAAATTAGCCGAGTATTATTTCATTTTTCACGACGTCAGAGGATAGGTGATAGGCACTATTTAACATAATAGTTGCAATAATAAAAAATTATTCAAATAAATAAGAATGAGTCTAATATAAACTCGAAACATGTCGTTTTAATTTCATAACTTCAATGTTCCTAATTTCCGAGTAAAATAAAGAATAATAAATAAAGACTTCGTTTGCAGTGATTTGGAACTGCCAACGGACTTGAAGAAAAAAAAAGTATGATGACCAAAAGGATGCTTGAAATAAATAATACAGGTAGCATTGTCGCAGAAAATAGAGTTCGCCAATAATAAAAGCATTTTTTTTCTTATTTGGTTTCCGCAGAAGAAGGGATATTACAGTCGGTCGGTCACGCAGTTAAAATAAATGTAGAGCAAGTGACAATGCCGAAAAAGAGAAAATTTATTGGGGTGATCGGAAATATGTCCAGATTCCACGAAAACCGACAATGAGCCACAGTTAGGAATAATTGAAAAGGGAAAAAAATTGAAAAGAATTTTTAAAGGATTATGAGGTTAACAACCCCTAGTTAAGAAGAAAAAAAATGATAGAATTACAAAAGCAAACAGTAGGTCAGGTAGCAAATGGTCATCTGGAAAAGAATTGTATAATGCACCATTTACATTAAATTATAAATATCATGTCCGAAAAAAAATTAATGCCCCGAAAATTAGAAATTATGAAAATAAGTTAAATTATTAAAGAAATTAATTTTTTTAATTAGTATTTTCTAAACAACATGATATTTTTTCCTTTACATGCTACCTAAACAAACGGCAGCAGATTTTCCGATGGACGCTTTATTAAAGCCTTGTAAATAACTTTAAATGACTCATAATAAACCTTACATAAGTTAAACATGCGATTTAATTTATTGAATTTCCGGAATTACTTTGAATTACCTTGAATTACTTTGAATTACTTGAATTACCTTGAATTACTTTGAATTACTTGAATTACCTTGAATTACCATGAATTACTTAGAATTCCTTGAATTACTTTGAATTTCGCTTGAATTACTTGAATTACTTTGAATTATGAATTACCGTGTACACTTTTTTGCAGAGTGAGCAACCCCTCGCTCTCCTGTAAAATTTAAAAAAGTGCATCTCGAACAAAATTATACCGACGCCACGAACTAAAAACAGAGAGAAAAAGGCAAGTTTTTTCTTGCACAGTTCGCTCTTGGTGAATAAAAGTGCTGCCGCCGGTGCGCTATCCTTTGATTTCTTTTTACACAATGCCGACCTAACTCATTCTCAGAAATGGATTTTGATTCTTGATTTATATTCTTAAAGTTACTTGTTTTATATTTTATACAACATAAGAAAACATTTTCGAATTAAAATTCAATTTAAGAAAATGTCTTCACCTGTCATCCAAGAAAAGGTTATTCGATAAATTAAAAATAATCATTTTTTTTGCCGGTACCGGTACCGATACCGGGAATACCGGTTCTAAGTTGGAATGGATCCTTGGAACCGGTTCCGAGTACTCACGGTACTTTGCAATCCCTAGTTGAAAGATTTAAAAAAGCTACAAACTTCGACTTTCTAATTTTTATGCGTAGGAATTTTGAGGAAAAAAGAAGCATTAAAACGATAATAGTGCCACTGGGAAATAAAGAGAATTTTTTTTTTTTTTGTAAGTCTCCTTCATCTTTCTCAGTCTTGGCTTCCTGCTATTATTTGTCGCGGTAACAAAGAACCCATATCCCGGTGACAGGCATCATACTTTTTTCTCTTTATTCTTATCATCGCAAAACTTCATACTTTTTGTTAAGAGAGGAATCTCTCTCGTCTTCCTTTTGTAATGCAATTATTAAGGTTAATGTCATATTTTATTTTTATTATATTTTTCCCTCGTTTTTTCCCCTCCAGTCATTAACGGAGAAGGCGAGAGGAGAGAAGAGAAGAGAGGAGTCGCAAAATCTCGTCGGACAAGCTCGTGTTAAAAAAGGAGGGAGCCGTGAAAACCCAGCTCCAAAGATCTTGTTTCTAGTTTGTTTTACAACCTGCCTCGACGGATATTAGCTCTATAAAACAAAGGAAATTTTAAAATTTATCTAGCATCTTGTTTGACAAACTCAAGTAATGAACTCATTTTCGCTACTTCTAAAAAGTGCGTTTTCCTCCTCCCGGTCGTTACGCTTGGCCGGGGTTCCCCCGGATCTTTTTAAAAGCCTTTTTCCTCCTCTTCTTCCCGCCTTCGTGTCGGGAGGCAGGATGATATCCTAGATGTGTGATGTACCGTTGCGAATAATGTTTTCACAGTACATAACAGTTATTTCCACTTTCATATTTTTCGAAGGGGGGGAGGGGGAGAAAAAATAAAGGATGGGTTGCCAAGCATAAGAGCGTTTTCAAAAAAGCTCCAGGGATATTTATCATCGAACGCGATCTTTCCTTTTTTTTCGCGAAGGTTGTTTTTCCTCCTCTCGAAAATATTAAACTAGAAAAAAAAAATTCCCCAAGCCGATTTTTCCCTTTATTTGAAATCGAAAGCATTTAATTTCCTTTCTGGATCCGTCTAACGAAATTCAAAAGCCTACACTCCTCTCGAACCGAAGCAATGAAATGTAACGAGGAACGGTGAGGAAACACTCAAATCAAAATGCGATTTACAACCCTGAGATGAAAATCAATTTACCCAGGGAAAGCAATGGGAGCGAGTCTGATAATTTGCTCCCTCGAAAAGCGAAAATTTAACCTAATAAAAGAAATGTTTTCGTGTTACCTTAATTTCTTTTTATGTGCATTGTGTCCATTTTTCTAGAGAAAAAAAAAATAATAATAACAAAGGATACACTCGAAGCGATCCAGTTTTCGTTCCGACTGCGAGGAGGCGTTGGATGGGGTCGAACGCCACTGCCGTTGGTTGAAATGGAAACCCATGCCTAAATGTCTGTAAAAAAAAGAAAAAAAGCATATATTAAAGCACGAATTTTTTTTAACCGACACGAAAGTACTTGTTTTCAATTTCTTTTTTTTTCTTTTCTATACTAGGTTACAACAGCTGGTAAGGAAATTTAATCTGGTTTACTCAAAACCTCAAAAGATTTCTTTTTTTACTCCAATACATCCTTTTCTCAATGTGACTCCGCTGCTTTGTGCATGATAACACGCAAAATATTTCACCTTAAACCTCCGTTATCTTCTTGTTTTCCCCCTTTCAGTATGGGGTCGTTTAAATATGTTAGGGGGTTCCATGTTAGGGAGGATGGGGATCTCCCAAAATTCTTATGACTGCTTTTACTCAAAGAGAAGCAGGTTTGCATTAAAAAAAAATTGTTTTACTGACTTTTAACATTAAAATTTAAAAAAATATGACGTTTAGCTGAAACCGATAGTAAAATACCATTTAAATGATCAACGGACCATGATTTCGTTCATTTTTGACCTTTTCCCTCTTAGAAGAAAATGTATCAAGTAGTTTAAGCTCAACGTGTGTAGTAATTTAAATACTTTTTTTTATCACAAAATTTGCGCCAAATTGTTCGGACGAATAAATCGATTCTTATTTTCCATGTTTAGTACATTCCCATAGATGATTTAGGGAATTAATAAAAAATTCTGAAAATCAAAGTTTCAATAACAAAGACACTACAAACAGTAAACAAAGAAGCCATTTTTTCCAGAACTAATCGAATTTATCAAGACAATTCAAGTGTTCATTTACTGAGTTTTTACTGTTCATTATTTGGTTGCCGTGTTCATTTATTGGGTTTTTCTGATTTTTTCGCTATTTTCTTAAATATTTCCTTTTTCAGCTTGTTTTATTGCATTTTTAAGACTTTTTTTTTTGCTTTTTAGTAAATTTGACATTATAGTAAAATTTTAGCTTAAAGGCACCCATAAGTTTTATAAAAATAAAATCTAAAGTTCGATTTCTTCTTAATTGTTCCTCTATTGGTCGTCTCACCCTAATAACAATAAAACTTAATGATAAACATTAATTTAAGAATATAAAAAGAAGGAAAGCCTTGAAAATATTTTAATAACGTAAATTCTTTTTCGGATAAATTTTGTTAAATAGGAACTTGCATTGGCTATGAGATTCTCTGGCAAGCCATCTTAAGAAGGATCTACGGAGACGTTAAATTTTTCTCTGTTGGGGGATTTCGTATAAATTTCACGACTCCTAACGACGGACTAGGGCGGAGGGGGGGGGCTTAACAAGGACCCATCCTGCTTACGTATCTTGACTGAACGAATCCCATTTGCAAGAAAAAGGAAAGAAGTGTGACAATTATCTTTTAAAAAGTTTTAAATTTCGTTTTGCTGAAAATAACATTATATAAATCTTTCATTCATACGTTTCTTTTCCGTGGAATATATTTTTAGGAAAATTTGTAATTCAATACAATAACAAGATTCATTTATTAGGACTTTGCTTCATTTCAGTATGAATGAAAAAAAAGTTATAAAATGAAACGATAGTTTCCAATAAAATTTTCAGCTAGCGTCGCTAATTAAATTTTTTCATTACAAAATTCCTTCCTCTCCCGGTTTTTATTTTTTTCTTAAAAAAAAAAAAAAAAAAAAAAAAAAAATAGTATTTTTAAGGCCAAGGACAACACGGGGGACTTTCCTGAACTCGAGACAGTGCGTTGTCAAGCCGAGCGAAGCGAGGCTTGACAACACTGTCTCGAAGTTCAGGAAAGGGCCCCGAGTTGTCTTTGGGGTTAAAAATATTTTCTATTTCGAATGAAACAGAGATTTTTTTTTCGTAAAGATTGATTTCAAGGGGTTAATATTGCTGTGACAAATGGGTGTGATGTAAAAAAAGAAAAAAAAAAAAAAAAAAAAATGAGCGTGTGAATTGAAAACATTCGATTGTCCAAACAATGTATATAACGTGACTCTTCACGTATATAACGTGACTCTTGATACAATGCTGCCAACCATTTTTCGGGGCCTTCATGGTTTCTTTTTTTTTTCGATGCAGACGACACGATAGCAAGAGTATTAAAAAGTCAACTTTTTAGTACTCCGTACTAAAAAGTAGAGTCCCAAAAAGTTTTACTTTTAAGTCCCCAAATAATTCTCAAAAAGGGACTTTTTATACCATGAGTAATAGAAAAAAGTATTAAAAATGTAAGTACAGTTTATCGGTAAAGTATGATTCTGGCACTTGAAAAAAGTTGACGAATAAACGACTATCGTCTTACATTTTAGACGCTGGACAATTTTTTCTTGTTTTTTTTTTTTTTTTTTTTTGCATACACCATAAATAGCGAATGTCGCCTTTACGCGGCACTAGGCCGCATTTTCTTAGCCAACAATTTTTTTTTTCAAAAGTCTATAACATAAGACCCTGGTCTGAAAATATCAAATTTTTACATCACGTTTTGGAACTGTGGTGATTTTTTTATAAATGCGTCACAAAAAACTATTTTTTTTTTTTTTTTTTTTACAAAAATCAAAATCACATAATGGCCCTGTGGGATTTTTTTCTTTTTTGGCCCAAATAAAAAAGCTACTTATCTTTTTAAGGTCGAATGAAACAAATTTGAACCGGAGAGCCAAGATCAAAAAACATTTAAAATTATTTCTTGGACCATCCTATTGAGGAAAGTCCAACTTATCACGCATTTCAACAAATTCAATTCAATTCAAAATTGAAATTTCGCCAAATAAGGGGAAACTATGTGGCACTACGCTACATTACAATTTCTAATATACTTAAATAAAAAATTTTATTACTCATACGCAACAAAGTCCAGGTGCTGTTCGGAGGAGCAAAAAGCATAACTTTTTGAAATAACAAGAGGGCTTGCATTTTAACTGGTCGGTATTTTTTTCAATTTTTTGGTCAGTATTTTATTTAATTTTTGATCAGTATATTTTCAATTATTGGTCAGTATTTAAAATGATTGAGCAGTAAATTAATACTTCTCGGATAGTAAATTAACAGTTTTCGGGCAGTAAATTAATATTATTCGGCCAGCAAAAACATGAATTTATGGAATGTAAAAAAATTTATGCGGTATAAAATGGCATTTATGTATGTAAAAGTATTAAGAGTGCACGGATAAAACGCTCTTTGTAATTATTACTAATAGTAATTATCTTATTAGTAATTATACATATACCTGAAGCTGAGGGTAAATTTTATATATATTATTAGTAATTTTTTAGTGTAAGTATGGTAAAAATGACCTTAAATAAGGTAAACATTACTTAATAATAATTTATATATTGATTTTGAAATTTACAATATTTATCAAAAAACAACTTATACAATTTGAGTCCCCCTTTTTATTTGACTTTGCAAAACCTCCCCCCTTTTTATTCTAGCCCCAGCCAAAAACCCTCCCAACATAAACATTACTTAAGAATCAGTCTTTTTTTTCACGGACTAAAAAGTTAACTTTTTAGTCCGCGAAAAAAAAAATGCCACTAGAATAAGAAAACCGAAAAAAAAACTTTCTATTTTGATTCGTAATAAAAAATGTTTTATACCAAGCTTTTATCTGAATTTCAGACAGCGTTGCCAAACCCCGCCTTCGGCTCTGTTTGGCAACCCTGCTGACTCCAGTTCAGAAAAGCGCCACTTACTATTCTTGTTATAAAAAATACTATTCCATTACAGTCTTAAAAATAAAAATCGATTTACTTTTTTTAGTGTAGGACTATAAGCTGTTTAAAGCATACTTTCTGTTTTTATGATTTTACTTCATTAACTGCATTATAAGCTTCAAACTTAAGATGCTTTCTTTTTTCTCTTTGAAATATTCCCATTTGTCTCTTGCCGATATGATCTGATTTTCTTTTTCTCTCGCAAAAAATAAGGTCAAAACATTTTTTTCCATTAAAAACTTTCCATCGGGTTTTTTATTTCGCAATTTTCTACAAGCCCAACGATCAAGCTATTCATGAATGGCAAAATCATAATCTAAGACATAAGAGCCAAGAAGGGTAAACAAAAAAGAGTCACTTCGAAAACTTTAAAATTCACTAACAAGGAACCTCTTGATAGGAAAAAAAAAAAATCTCAGACAACGAAAGAAAAAAATTATTTTCTCCGTGGCTTGTATTTCATTTTTCAAATCTCTAGTAATCTCGGCTTTCTCACACGGTATTACGGAAAAGTATTTGTATTCCTTGATTCCGGGAATTGATTTCTCCTTTTCCCTCGAATAAATAAGAAATTGAATTCGCGGGGATAGGAAGAATGGAATAGAAAGAATAAGGGAAAGAAGAAGAAAAAAAAGAAAATTCACCCAGTTCCAACTCCTTAACCCCGGGTACGCATTCGTGAAAAACGAACCGAAACCGCATAAAATTAATTATTAATAAAAAGCTTGATACCGAACTCCAGGGTTTAATTTCACTTTCTACAAATTTCTGCCATAGATCAAAGGTAACTAACTTAATATAAAGTTTCTTCTAAAGCTTTAAGCTAAAACTCGTTTTCAAGTCCGACCCCGAAAAAGGTATAATAATTTTTCTTCGAATAAGATTTGGCTAATTTTAAATACAAACTTAGTTTGCAATAATATAAGGCAGGATATCCCTTTCTTGCTTTTTAAACGGGTTGAAATAAAAAAAATCTACTCATTCGTACGTAAATATTTCAGCAACTTAGTGTAAAAAATTCTAAGCTTACGTATGTCCCCAAAAAGCGTTTCCAAGCTGTCACTATGTAACACCCGGTTTATCAATTTAATACGATTTAAAGCTATTTCCCTTTTTTTTTCCTCTCTTTTCCTTTTTAAAATAAAATCGCATTTTTCATGGGTCAGATTGTCGCATAGCCTGAATCCATTATAGCGGGAGAGGACAAAACCGGGAAGTATGAAGAACACATCAATACAACATTAGTATTCCGAATGCAATATGAAAACTTTTTTATAACCTCTTATTCCAGCTCAGTTAGCAACTTTTTTTTTTCTTTTTTCAAACCCACTTCGTCATTTAAAAACTAGATGAGTTCGAAAAGTTTTTTTTTTTTTTTAATCATTTCCTTCGAGTATTTTTTTTTTCTTTTTTCAGCAGAAGAATCGTCAAGGGAATAAAATTTAGAAGGGATTAAAAATTCCGTCCGATTAACGAAGTGATCGCTGATTCACGAAATGTTTTTGAAAGATTGAAAATTCGTTCGAATTTAAAAGTAAAAACAGAGGAAAACTGTCATCGATCCATAGCGAAGGAAAAATGTTTTTGGTTTTTCATTCGAAATAAGAGGAAAAAAAAAAAGTTGAGGGGAAAAAAAACCATAACTGCTGGAAACGCAGTAAACCGTAATCATCATGTTTCGAAAATCCATTTAGAACAGTTATCGAGTTCAATGATTGGGGCGATAAAGAATTAACTCTCTTTTTTACAAGGCGATATGTTTGCATTTAAACGGTTGCCTTTTAAGGATTTTACACGACTGACTTTTTTTTATTTCTTGGATTTAGACATAAAACTGTCGAAGAAATGTTAATAAAATTTTTCGTTACTGTTAGTATGTTGTTCTTGAGAAAAAAAGGCCGTGAATTTAAATACATTTCGAAGACTGGTCTTTTGAAGGGCTCGCATTTAACTGGTTAGCAGTTAATTACAAATTAAGCAACAGTAATAGGCATCATACAAGTATTACGTAAGCATTTTTTTTTTTTTTTTTTTTTTTTTTTTTTGCCTATTTTGACCTATTTTGTCCCGATTGACTGCTCTACTAGGGTGTTTCATTTTGAAAAAAGTTTTGAAATATTGGGGGCTTGTTGAGAATCTGCTTCCTTTAGGTGTAAAACCACTTCAAAAAAATTTAAAAAAAACCTTTATTTTAACCGCTTAGTGGCCTCTTAAGGCCACTTTAGCTTTTTAAAAATTGAGCAATTTAAATGCCGTTAACGGCCTTTAAATGCCGATTTTTTTACCCAATTTTAAAGGCTTGCAAAATTTATTGAAAAAGTGTTTCCTTATGTTTTCAAGGTCGTAGAACTCGAATTTCACTATCCCGAATTTTTTCGATTAACCCCTGAGTAGGGGGTAAAGTGTAAGGTTTTTGGGGCAAAAATATTTTTTTTTTTTTTGCCAAAAAATGGAACAACTCCTCACTAGTTCCACTTAAAGGTCATGTTCAATTACATTTTTTAGTCAGGACATTTTAATTAATTTTAATTAATAAGATTCTATTGTGTTTTGAATCAATTTCCAACGATCGGAAAATATTTGAAACTTCAAAAAAATTACTGGTAGAATTTTCCGTAAAAAATTTTGGAAATTGATTCGAAACATAAAAGATTCTTATTAATTAGTGTCCTGACTAAAAAATGTCATTAAATAGGACCTCTGAATCGAACTGGTGAGTAGTTGTTGCCATTTTTTGGCAAAAAAAAAAAAAAATTGCCCCAAAAAACCAAATTTTTACTTATTGTGTTTTGAATCAATTATATTAGGGGTTGATTGAAAAAAATCGGGATAGTAAAATTCGTGTTCTACGGGTATTTTTGCACAAGTAAGAGTGATGCCAATAAAATAAAAAAATTTTCAGGTCTCCAAACCCGAGATTAAGCCAAATTTCATTTGGGAAAATTAGGTATAATCCCATAAACGCTAATGACGTCACAGGGGTTAATAGGATAAATCCGGGTGAATTTAGTTGAAATTAGTGTTCTACGACCTTGAAAACCATAAGGAAACACATTTTCAAAAAATTTTGCAAGCCTTTAAAATTGGGTGAAAAAATCGAGATTAAAAGACCTTGACTGCAAAATTTTTAAAAAACTAAAGTGGTCTCGAAGGGTCCCTAAGCGGTTAAAAAAAATTTTTTTTTTAATTTTTTAAAATTTTTTAAAATTTTTTTTAGTGGTTTAACACCTGAAGGAAGCAGATTTTCAACATGCCCCCCAACATTTCAAAACTTTTTTTAAAAATGAAACACCCTACCGCTCTACCTACTGAACTAACCCGACACTTGAATACTGCACCATTGTAAGCTTAATATATCACTCAGCCGCTTGCATTATACTGCATTAATAAGGCTGTTAATTGTCTGTACAACTACATGTGAAAATTTTTATAACACGCCCCCAGCTTTGGTCTTGAAAGGTCTCACCCTATCGCCTTACTTTTTTTATGAGACAGTTGGAAAGAATCCATTAAACGCGAATTTTAATATCTAGCTCAGAGAAGAAAAAAAAACCTCGCCTCATTTTCTCTTAAATAAAATAAAAAACAATTTAATTAATATGACGCTGCTGTAAGATAACTCCTGGAAGAATATCATAATCACGTACGTCGCAATTTAAAAAAAAAAAAAAAAAAAAATCAAATGAAATTAAATGGGAAATAATCCTCCTTGCTTTATAATATTCGCCAGCCTTGGCGGTGGGTATATAGATACAACGCAGGCTAGAATATACAATAAAGGATTTTCGAGGCGTTTTAATTAATTAATTATTTAATTAATTAACAAAAGAAAATTCCAAGCGCTGTCCACATCCCGTACACTTTTCCGCTTAGCTAATGCTTTTTGTTACATGCTCGAGGTTTTATGGGTAAACCCTTTAAACCGAAATTCTCCGATTTTAACGATGTCGGTTAAATTTATAAAGATGCAAAATGTTATAGAGTTATTAAAAAGTGTAAGATTTCCCCTTTGAAAATTTTCTAATTTAAGGAAATGATTTTTTAATTTGTTTCGAAATTAATAATCAATAAAGTTTTTGTTTCTTCCTTTTTGTTTTTCATGTGCTTAAAACTTCTTACACTTTTAATAATGTTTTTGAATGGTTATAAAGCAAAAAAGCGAAATCAGGAAGGCGTGTTTTTATAAAAATTTAAGACGCGTCTGATGATTAACTCACAAGGAAAATGCACCAGATGTTTTTCGTCTTCTGCGTTTTCCGCCACTTATCTACTACTGTCCGTCACTTTGTATAAATTATCACACTTGTAATTTGGTCACACGTACGCACAAATTGGTGATAATGAAAATATTAACTTTACATGTAATTTTTGTAGTTATTTTTAAGTTTATTACCAATTATGCTAAGTATCTTACTGTCTTTCCATCTGTGCAATGAAGATTTGCCAGGTCTAAAATTACAAATGTGGTACATCTCAACCTTAGATAGTGGTACCCCATAAGCTAAACATAGACGCCTTTTCTTCAATAGTGGTACAAGCATCACCATGGTGGTGCATCTGGCAACCCTGAGTCCAATGCAATGTTTAACTTACAACTATTTTCTGATTGGTCCAAATGGAGCCCATAAGCCTAACACTGTTTTTTATTTTTTTTATTTTACTTTCAGCTTCTTATCGCAGGTCCTTTGTCTTTTCTTCAATTAACTGCATAACGCAGGTCTGTTTTTCTGTTTTTTCTTCTTTTCTGGCATACGACAATTAACTCGTACAGTGAGGTTAAGATGACTGCATTTGTAAGCTCCCGCCATCCCCGCCAGAGGGGAAGAGTGTCGGTGCGGTCACCCATCCAGGAGCTGTCCCGCATCAATGCTGTTTAACTTCATTGATAGCCAAACCACTACATGGGCAAGTCACCACTCCGATCCCCTACACTGTTCAGGTAGAAAAAGTAGGAGAAATACGTGTTATTTCGAACTAAGGAAATTATTATTTCGACTGTACGATTTTGGAACACTTAATCCTTTGAAGACGGAAGCATGACATAGACAGATGTCCAACCCAAGTGCCATGTCATCCTGGAACGGAGGGCATCTCGATAAATTATGTTTAAAAATTCGATGTCATTTTTTATCTAAATGACACAGATACGATTTTAGACCGAGAAACGTCCAGTAATTAGTTACCCCAAAAATGTATTGCCAATGTTTTGCTTATGGGATTTTCAATATTATTTTATTAATGAAAATTATCTTATTAATGAAAATCATTTTTATTTAGAGGGTTTGAGATCGGAGATTAGCGACCTTAAAAACTAAAAATTAACTTAAAAATAAAATTAAAAAAACTTAAAAATTAATTCTTAATTGTGGGATCATACAAGTACTACGTAAGCACTCAACAGGAGAGGGAGGGTGGGGGGGGATTTGATGGAATGCTTATGGCTGCTTAAGGAGGGGGAGGGGGGTATTCCATGCCTTACGTAAGATTTGAAATTTTAAAAATTTGCCTACGCTAAACAAAAAACCGAGCTTGATATTAAAGCAATTACTTGGATTATCCGGATTAACTTTCTACCCTTTATTTTCACAAGGCAGAGAAAATGTATATGTATAATCTAATCAATAATTAGAAAGAGCGGGGAAAAAAACGAAGAAGAGACGATATAATTTTTCTTCTCTAATTTTTTTCTCGCCGACTTTCGGATTCATCGATTTCAGAGAGGTTGTTATATTTAGAACGTTAGAGAGGAGATCGTCATTCTAAACCAGGCGACTTTATCTAAAAAAAGTCCCTTTTTGTAATATTTTTTCCGCCTGATTAAATCTATTTCATTTTTTAGTTAGCTTATATTTTTTTGTATTTCACTTTTTAAAAAAAAAAGAAATTTTTGCTGTCTGCGCGGGGGTTTCCGAGAAAATAAAATGACAGGCGTAAAGCTCTGCCGTCGACAAATCGGACATCGTTTCTTTTTCCCGAACCCGGAGGAAGACAATAAGAGCCATCTGGGAAATCAATCCTTGGACATTCGTCCTCAAAAGAGAAAAAAAGGAAAGAATGAAATATTATGATGTAACTGGCCCTGTGAGAACTTCACTGTTTGTGTTTTTCATTAATTTGTCCTCCCCCCCTTCTTTTTTTTTCCTTTTTCCTCTCTGAAGTGTGGTCTTAACGGCTCGTGTGTCAAAAAAAAGGTGCTTCTCTATCAAAGCGATGCTTTTTTTCCCTTCTCTTTTCAAAAAAAGATTGTGGAATTCTAAATGAATTAATGTACCGATGGAAAAGGATTCATTGGTTTTGATGCTCTTAAGAACTTACAGCGCAACGGTTGATTCCTTTTTTACGGGTCAGTGCTTTATACACTTCCGATTCCGTTGCAGATTTTTATTTTTTTTATTTCTTATCATGTTATCTTCCAATTTAATTTTAGTAACAGGATAAGGATTTGAAAAAAAAAAAAAAAAGTAATAAAAAAATAAGTAAACAAATGTAATTGGAAGAGTTTATAGGAAGTTAAACTGATTTAACCAATCCCGTTTGAGCTAGCCTTGCAGATTAAAACAGGGCTGCAATTCCGATTCCGATTCCGATTCCGATTCCGATTCCGATTTTGCAGAATCTTGACTATTTATGAGTCAAAGTCAGATTCCGATTCCGATTCCGCAAAATATTGACTATTTATGAGTAAGATTCCAATCCCGATTCCGAAACCTGTTTTAATTCCGCAGAATCTTGAATATTTATGAGTAAGATTCCGATTCCGATCTCGATTCCGCAGGATCTTGAATATTTATGAGTAAGATTCTGACTCCGATTTCGATTCCGCAGAATATTGACCATATATGAGTAAGATTCCGATTCCGATTCCGCAGAATTTTGACTATATATGAGTAAGATTCCGATTCTGATTCCGGAAGGTGGAAAAAATTTCAGATTCTGATTCCAACTAACAAATATTTTAGCGATGCCGATTCCGATTCCAATTCCGATTTCAGCCAAAATTGATAACTGTAGTAACGGTATTTTCGTGTATTTTAAGTCAATCTGAATCGAAAATATTTTTCTGGATGCCGATGCCGATTCCAATTCTGAAGATTCCGAATTGTTTTTAGACGGTGCTCCGATTTCGATTCCTACTTCTTCATAATAGCACGGATCCCGATTCCGATTCCGATTCCAATTAGTTTCGAAATAGCAGATTCCGATTCCGATTCCGAATAAAAATTAATCGGAATTTCAGCCCTGGATTAAAATAACGAATAAGATAATTCTATAATCGCATACCATATAGACCTAACGTCAAACTATATATAGGACAAAAGGAGTGTATTGAGCTTGACGTTTTCAGTTAAATTCGACAGAAGTTGATAAAGGAACATCAAAACTTCAAAATTGCGAAATCGATAAATCCCAGCTATTTAATTCAATTACCCGGAAATTGTATTGTATTGCTGTGATGTTCAGTTTAAAAAATAAAGTCTGTGTTTGCTCTTTTTGGTTGGAAATTTTGATTTTTTTTTTCCATATACGTGCCGGGAATATTCATGCAATAACTGTTTTTCTGAAAAGCGATACGGGGAAAAGTTTCAAAGCCTTTATAATATGTTTGGCAAATTCTGAAAAAAATATCTTTGTTTATTTTTCTTTCAATTTTTTTTTTTTTTTTTTTTTTTTTTTTTTTTTTTTTTTTTTTTTTTTGATAAAATACAGTGAAAAAATTCAACGTGACTTTGATAAATCTTTTCCATCAGCGTGACCAAATGCTCCAGTATAAATAAAGCTCTTTAATTGGTTTTTTTCCCCTTTTCCAAGAAGAAAAAAGAGGACAAGATTTATCTTATTAGAACTACACGCTTCTAGTCTTAAAAGCTACAGTCCCACACTCCGATTGATATTCATCAGAAGTTTAATCTCGTTTAAAAGGTCTTAAACGGCCGATTTTGACCGTTTAACAGATAAACGCCATCGATTTTTTTTTTATTTTTCTTTCCCAGTCTTTTTTTTATTACTACTTTCGAAAGCGACTTTTCGCATAAGCCTGTGCATGAGTCACAGGGGGTCATGAAAGAACTAAAGCGTATTAAAGATAAGACAACGAATAGGCAATCCAAACCCAATTCAGCGACGAAAAAAATTAACACGAAAGAATTAAGGGTGAGTTCGCTGAAATTCAAAAATTCGTAAAATAAGTGCCATCCTACATCTCCGGAGCCATTAATGGCGGTGAAAAACGGCCTCGTTTCGACCCTGCAACACTCTGCAACTTTTTCGATTTCGTAAAACTTTATTACATTTTTGTTTATTTATTTATGCGCTCAGCCTGTAAATTCGATACAAGCCGATTTATTAAATCAAGACAAGTATAACAGAACCCCCGTACCGAAAACAATTCTTACATCCAAGAATGTAAGTATAAAAAGATTATTTCAAAAAAATGATCTTCTCTCTTTAACTCTTTCCCCCCTATAACGAGGAAAACATAATTAATTAGCCTCATTTCCAGCAGTTAAAATTAATAAAGATTCCGAAATTTCGATTTTCCTGCAAAATTTTCTAATGAAAACAAGGGAGAAGAAAGAGAGAAAGAGAGGAATGCCTCCTTCTTAACATAAAACGCTATCACAACAATGTATATACCATAAAGCAAAAAGGGAAGACGGCGAACAAGAAGAAGGGGAGGCTGAGTAGGAAGATTTTCCAAGTTTGTTTGCATTTTCCTTTTTGTTTACCGCGTTTTGCATCTTTGTTTTTGGAAGCGAGAGCACCCGCCGTCAACGGTAATTATTCTCTCGCTCCAGCTAAAACTGGCAAAATAAAGAAAAGAGAAGAGAAGAGTAAAGGAAAAAAAAAAAAAAAAAACTATCGTGGAAATGAAAATAAAGAAAGCAAACTCTCTAAATGATCGAAAGAAAAAAGAAAAGCGTCGAGGAGGAAGGGGAAAGAAACGCTCAAGTTCTTAAAAGTGAGCAAAGAAACCCTTGAAGGTAAACTCCAAAATAAGTTTCTATTTTATACTTTTTGAAAGATTTGCGTTTTTCCAACTTGATTTTCAATGTCACGTAATTATTCTCGCTGATGCAATTAAACATTAGGGTGGCCCAAAAAAAATCGGCCACCTCTGATTTCGGTTTCCAAGCAAAAAATGGGTTCTTTAGCGTCTTGGAACACTTGTCAATTTTTTTCAGATTTTTAAAAAAATTTTTAGAGGTGGCGCCCGAATTTTTTATGTTTTTTTTACTTTTCGCACTTTTATATGATTAAATTTCAAAAACTACGTACGGTTGCGGGATAAACCCAATATCTTTATACCAATTGATAGTCAATGGTAATAGTTTAAATTGGTAATTTTATGGTCAATTATGGTCATTTTCAGATTCTATGGGATAAAACATAAAGTAGTTTCTCAGATTTGAAAAGGGCCGACTTTTATTGTGTGGTCAAAAAAATCACGTTTTTAGTATAAAGCCCCTTTTGGAGAAAAACCTATAAAAGGCTGGTAGCGACCCCTATACATTTTTTTAAATCTGAAAAAAATTGTAGAAGGTAGGGAGGTAGTAGACTCGATTTTGAGGTGTAGAATCGAAATTGGGACACTATAAAATAATAAATAAATTTTTTAAATTCGGAAAAATATTGTTTTTTACCTGAAACTCTCCCTACTCACGCAAAATAGCTTTTCTCCGAAAATTGGATCAAAGGCGATCAATCTACATTATTTTAGGTCATTTTGGCTATCTTGAAATTGTTTTAACTTTTGGGGCTGGCAAGATATAAAAAAATCCGTTTTCGCCTAAATAAGCCATATAAAACCCATAAGGTCTCATTTTTCGGCAAAATGAAGTTTTTTCTGGATACATACATACATAAGTATTATACCCTAAAAAGATCAATTTTTAATGTCATCAAATTTTTTTCCTGCGAATTTTTGAAATTTGGTCAAATAAAAGTGCGAAAAGTAAAAAAAAATATTAAAAAATTCGGGAATTCGGGCGCAACCTCTAAAAATGTTTTTAAAAATCTGAAAAAAATTCGCAAATGTTCCAAGACCCTAAAGAACCCAATTTTTGCTAGGGAACGAAAATCAGAGATGGCCGATTTTTTTTTTGGGCCACTTAATTAAACATTAAAAAAAAAAAAGATGGGAGGGAACAATTCTCTCGCGGAGTCGCAATACAAATCCAAAATTTTAATGAAGTTGATAACATAGCTATCCAAGCGCTTTTCCTCCCTTCCTTCCCTGTTTTTAAACCTCTGCTTATCTCGTGAAATTTCAAACAATAACATATAGGCAAAATAATTAGGAACTTTATCCTCCATTGCTCCTCGTTATGTTATGTACGTTAGGTTGTGTTATGTTATGTTTCTCACCCCCCCCCTTCCTCCCTCCCTCGATCCCCTCCCCACCGTCGGAATTACATATTCGGGTCAATCAAAAGGATTTTGACGTCATTATGCACTCATCTGGCCCACTTTGCAAGACTAATGATAATTTAAAACTGGGAAACTCCAGAGCAGAAATGAGAAAAGGAAGGGGGCAAATGAGAGGGGAAAAAAGGAGGGGAGGGGGAGTTATGCTTTCATATCCAAGCTGTTGCAGGGAAATAACTCTCCCTTGGCTCTATTTATATACAGCAGGCCTTGCAGAAGCTAAAAGAGAAACTCTCATCAAATTTTAATTCATTATTTATGGAGGATGAATTTTGGAAAGCGACTTGCACTTAATTTTTTTTTAATATGCGTTAATATAAAGAGCGACCCAAAATTAGTCTCTCGCAACGCTTTATTCCTTATCATTAACCGAATTAAGATCTGGAAATGAATTTTAATAACTTTTCCCCACCTTCATTTTCAAATATTCAAACTGCCCTAGCAGGTAATTAAATTTAGGATCCCCACAATCTCAGAACTTTTAGCTCAACCAATCGACCCCCATAACTTAATAATGGGGAGTTTATTGTACTTCCTAACGGTCGTGTTATATTATTAATTTCCCCTCATTATACAGATTTTTATTCGTCAAAAAAATAAAAAAATAAAAGAGAAGGAAAAAAAATCGCTCAATCTGTTTTAATCTTTCCTATTTTTTTATCATCCATTTTTATCAAATTATCTCATAATCCGGAAACCCAGTCAAACCCAAATCGAAGTTATATCTCAGGGAAAATATGAGATTAAATTAAAGATCGTCAGTCAACCGTCTCATTTATAAAACAGATTGGATTTAAAGCTAAATCAGATTTAAAAGGAGGAGAAGACGGGAAGGCAGATGAGGGTAAAAATAGAAAAAGCTGGAAGGCAGAGGTGAGGTATAATAGGTGTGTCCGTATAAACTACGGGAAAAGGAAGTCATCTTATAAGAGCCGTCATGGGAATCCGAATGTGATGGCTTGTAAAAGAACGTGACGGTGAGGGGGTTGGATACGGTGATCGAGGTCTTTTACCAGGAAAAAATGGCTGACGCCGGCGTCTAAGATTATCGACGCCTTCATCTATCACGGACATCGGAACTCGATGTCAACAAAACAAACGACACCTTTTTTCGGCTTTATTTGAATTTTTTTCTTTTTTTTTTGCTTAAAATTAACAGAGGAGAATCACGATTTTCTACTAGAGATCCAAATTATCTCATTTATAATTTATTCATAGCTTTTTGATTGTGCTTTTAAATGCCAAGTTTTTGTTGACTTCTATGTGAATTAGTCAGAAGAAAATGGTATAAAACTTATACTTTTAAGCTCCAAAAATAGACGGGGTGAATTTGGCCGAGCGTCATCCAGAAAAAGAAGGGATCTGTTCTAGCCCTAAAAAAAAAGGGAACTTTTGAAGACCAAAAACATTTTATTTTCGAACTTTTTATTTAGGTCCAGGCTTGATTTCACCCCCTTACGACCAGTTTTGATTCACTTTGACTCTCACGAAAAAGGCCAAAAATTCATAGAAATCTTTGTTCGGAGGACTTTAGAAATTATGTGGTAAATTTTTCTTCAAAATGGCTGAAACGGCTCAAAACATTCTGACTTTGCTATAGCCATTTTCGTTAGCAACAACTTTCACCATGCTTAAGATAAAAAATTGCAATCAGATTTTTGGCCCTGAAAATTTTTTTTTTAGGTCCCGAAATTTCCCTATTTTTTTTTTTAAATTTTTCAAATTTTTTTTTTTTTTTTTTTTTTTTTTGATATATACCCTTTTTTCAATATGTTCCCATGCCCTCCCTTGCAAATTGCGTTTCAAAATTTAAATTCCGAGAAATGTCAAATCGGCATCTTTATATTAAAACTAGCCGCTTCGGGGCCGCTTCGCGGCCCCTTCGCGTCTAGCCTAAAGTAATGTAGAAAAACGCAAAAACGTTAAATACTTCATTTTTTTTCGCCCAAAAAAAAAAAGTTTAATTTTTTTAAAATTTTTACCGTCTGTTTTTTAGATCCCGCATTTTTATTTCTTTTGCATTTTAAGAATGCGAATATATGTGACTGTGTACACCATTAGGGTGGTTCATTTTGAAAAACGTTTTAAAAAGTTAGAGAAGTTACTCGAAACTTAGATACGCATTCCGTTTGGATCACCCAATGTCAGAAGTTATTCACTGTTTACGTTTTGTCTCGGGGTTTATGAAAAGGACCGAAATGGAAAAGGGTCCAGAGACTTTTTCGACTCTTTTCTATGTCGACTGTTTTTCCCGTCGGCCCTTGGTAATATTTTTTTGCATTTTTACCAATTATTTTTTTCAAAATCTTACCAAATAATTTTTGGAATTTTACCACCTCTTTTTTCGGATTTTACTAACTTTTTTTCGAAATATTACCATAAATAATTTTTTAAATTTGGCCACTTTTTTTTTGGAATTTTTACAATTTTTTTTTTTTTGGAATATTACCAAACGGGTTTTGGAATAGGAAAAAAATATAGAAAAAGAATTCCTGCGTATACGCAGGAATTCTTTTTCTATATTTTCTATATATTTGTCTGTATACAGACAGGGAAACTTCCCCTTTTATTCGTCACAATTTTTTTGTCTAATGCGACTATTTTTTTTTTTTTTTTTTTTTTTTGTCTGTGGACAAAAATGGTAAATTTTTTTAGGCAACTAAAACTTTTTATCAATTTTTTCGTCAAATTCGTCAAACTATTTTTTGTCTGATCTGATGATCCTAACTATTTTTTTTTCTTTTTTGTCTGTCGACAAAAATGCTACATTTTTTAGGCAACTAAAACTTTATGTATTTTTTCGTCAAATTCGTTAAAATTAGCTTGCCTGCGGACAAACGCGGACAAACGCGGACAAACGGAGGGGTTTTATTATATAGGTAGATAGATTATGTATAAAAAACTTTAACTTTTTTAACAAATTTTTTTTTTTTATCCTCGGGGATGATTATGCATAAACTATGTATAAGAAACTAAGAAACATAAACTTTTTCAACGAAAAATTATACATATAATTATATATAAATTATACATAAATTATACATAAATTATACATAAATTATATATATGATTATACATAAATTATACATAAATTATATATAAATTATGTAGGTCCAAATTTTTGTATAAATTATACAAAATTAATATATATTTTTTGTACTTATTTTGCAAAAAATTTACATATTTTATGCATCTCTTTTTTGTACGGGAATTTTAACGCGTTACTACGCGGCAAAACAATTTTTAAAGGTTTATAGTTTTTAAAATTTATTTGTTGCGCAGATAGTTTTTACACATTGTTTGGCCTCGTAACGCGTCACTCGTAACTCGGCTTAAATTATTTCTTAAAATTAGAAAAATTTTTAAAGGCTAAAAAGGTTTTAAAATTTAAAAGTTTAAAAATTTTAAAAAATTTTAAAGGCTGAAAAAATAAAAAAAAATTTTTGAAGGCTAATGCTGCTTCTCCATTATGGTCCTAAATTAATTTTACAAAATTAATTTTATAAAATTACCGGAAATTATGCGCTTTTTCTTTCTTTTTTCATAACATATTTATTTTTTACAGATTTCTTATTCTTTTTTAAGTCATCCTCATGTTCGGTTAGTAAAATAAAAGCATTATTCCCAATAATTTTATAAAATTAATTTTGTAAAATTAATTTTGAGCCATAATGGAGAAGCAGCATAAAAAAATAAAAAAAATTTTTTAAAAGCTAAAATAAAAAAAATTTTAAAGGCTAAAAAAGATTTTAAAAAAATTTTAAATGCTGAAAAAATAAAAAAGAAATTTAAAGGCTAAAAAAAATTTTTTTTTAAATTTTAAAGGCTAAAAAAAATTAACAAAGATTTTAAAGGCTAAAAAAATAAAAAAAACATTTTATTGGCTTAAAAAATAAAGAAAAATTTTTAAAGGCTAAAAAAATTTTTAAGATTTTTTTATTACGCAGATAATTTTTAAACATTGTTTGGCCGCTTAGCCGCTTTATGAGTTACTAGCCGCTTCGGGGCCGCTTCGCGGCCCCTTCGCGTCTAGCCTAAAGTAATGTAGAAAAACGCAAAAACGTTAAATACTTCATTTTTTTCCGCCCAAAAAAAAAAATTTAATTTTTTTAAAATTTTTACCGTCTGTTTTTTAGATCCCGCATTTTTATTTCTTTTGCATTTTAAGAATGCGAATATATGTGACTGTGTACACCATTAGGGTGGTTCATTTCGAAAAACGTTTTAAAAAGTTAGAGAAGTTACTCGAAACTTAGATACGCATTCCGTTTGGATCACCCAATGTCAGAAGTTATTCACTGTCTACGTTTTGTCTCGGGGTTTATGAAAAGGGCCGAAATGGAAAAGGGTCCAGAGACTTTTTCGACTCTTTTCTATGTCGACTGTTTTTCCCGTCGGCTATTGGTAATATTTTTTTGCATTTTTACCAATTATTTTTTTCAAAATCTTACCAAATAATTTTTGGAATTTTACCACCTCTTTTTTCGGATTTTACTAACTTTTTTTCGAAATATTACCATAAATAATTTTTTAAATTTGGCCACTTTTTTTTTGGAATTTTTACAATTTTTTTTTTTTTGGAATATTACCAAACGGGTTTTGGAATAGGAAAAAAATATAGAAAAAGAATTCCTGCGTATACGCAGGAATTCTTTTTCTATATTTTCTATATATTTGTCTGTATACAGACAGGGAAACTTCCCCTTTTATTCGTCACAATTTTTTTTGTCTAATGCGACTATTTTTTTTTTTTTTTTTTTTTTTTTTTTTTTTGTCTGTGGACAAAAATGGTAAATTTTTTTAGGCAACTAAAACTTTTTATCAATTTTTTCGTCAAATTCGTCAAACTATTTTTTGTCTGATCTGATGATCCTAACTATTTTTTTTTCTTTTTTGTCTGTCGACAAAAATGCTACATTTTTTAGGCAACTAAAACTTTATGTATTTTTTCGTCAAATTCGTTAAAATTAGCTTGCCTGCGGACAAACGCGGACAAACGGAGGGGTTTTATTATATAGGTAGATTATTTTTGTTCTTATCTGCAAAACTTGTCGAGACTTGCAAATTCCCAGAAGCCCCGTAGACACCTGCATCAAAACCATGGGAAAGAAGCGTAGTAAGTCGAAACTGTCCTAAAACCCTCCCGCCCCTTAAAAATTTGCAAGTCGTGTGTTTTGATTGGTTGCCCGAGGTCACATGATCAACCCCTTCGCTGGATTAGCATAACTAGTGGATATGAGTTTGCGCCTCAAACTCTAATAAAATTCGGTCGCGATCGGCTCGCAAATTATTAAAAGTCGTGTTAAAAAAGAAATATATATTTTATAAATAAGAAAAAAAAAAATTGGGAAATTTCGGGACTTCAAAAAATTTTTTTCAGGGCCAAAAAGTTGAATCGTTACAAATCACATGCATTTCTTTAGACAGGTTACAACAAGCTTCTTGATATAACCACAACAAAATTTTGACCTGACAACGGTATCAGCCCTGAAAATTTTTCAAAGAAAGCATCTAAATCTGGGAAATTTTTTATAGAAAATTTTTAAGCTGAGCCGAAACCAATAAAAATATTAAGCTAAAATTTAAAAAAAAAGATAGAGAAAATATTTTTTTTCGGGCATAGTGACTCATTTTCTTCGCTCGAAAAATTTTAACTAAAAAGAAAACGGAGCCTTTCGAACATTTTCTTCACGCACGTTGGGCAGAGACAAACCCCCAATGCCTTTTATATAAAGACTTTTCACTATTCAAAAATTTTAAAATTTTCAGAAAAGCATACGGAATACAAAAGAGGGGTAAGAAGAGACATTTCCAGTGCGAAATGTATTTTTCAGTACTCATGTGTGTGAAAGTCCCTTTTTGATCATTATTTCGAGCCCAGAAAGGAAAACTTTGACAGACACATAAAAAAGGGCCCTGCTTTCAGGCCAAGGACTGAAAAGTTTTACTTTTCCCTACAGTTTTGACGCAATACCAACTATGAAATGGTAAAAAAAAAAAAAAAATGGTTATTGCTAGTTTTTGACAATGACGGTAGATGTCGTAGCAGAGGGCCCCGAAAAAAAAAAAAAAACTGGCCACGCCTTCAACAATTCTCACGGGATAAAAACGATGAGCGTAACCTCAATTTTTGACGTTGTTTATTTGATTTGATTTTATTTTTTTTTTCGTGGAGGTTTATTGTTTTTGAAAATGAATGACAACGCGAATGAAAACGACAACGGAAACGTCGAACCTAACCTAACCCTGTTATTCGTACTAAAATCGCTGCATTTATTTAAACAAAAAAAAAAAAAAAAAAACTTCGTTATTATACAAAGTAAACACTTTGTGCCCAAATTTTGTGAAAATAACTGCTAGTTTCTTTGCTATGCTCCCCCGAGAATGAACTATACCGAACGATACCGACAGACCCATCTAGCTCACAGTGAAACGTATAATAAAGAAGATAAAAAAAAAGGCAACACGTCTTACTTTCCAAAAACAACATTTTTCACAGAAAAAACCGCTGTATTTATTTTTTAAAAAATGGCAACAATTCTCAATTTAAAAAAACGTTCGTTTTTTCATCAACCTTGAACCTAACCTAACCCTTTTTTATTCGTACTAAAAAATATCTTTAGGGCCTTATAGGGGAGGAGCGACTTTGAAGACAGTGCTGCCTTGGCATTCACACTGTCTTGCAAAGTCGCTCCTCCCCTACAAGGCCCTAAATATACTATTTCAGCGTGTCATTTTCAAACTTCCAACTATACAAAACATATTTATCATAAAATTTTATAAACTTTTTAAACGTTAAAAAAGTATTATCTAAATGATTCAAATAAAGTTTCGTTAAATCAAAAAAATAAATTATATTATTTATTTATATATATATTTTTTTTCCGTTTCGACTAAAGGCCATCATCATCAACAAGCATGTTGGTCACCCCACCCTCACATGCTTAAAAAAATAGACTTAACTTAAAAATAAAACCCTTAAAAAAAAAAAAAAAAAAAAACACAAGAACAGGAAAGCCCCGTGTAAATTCCTTTCAAACAGCATCATATCCACATAAAAAGCTTAAATATTTTCGCCTCATTTCGACAAATTGTAATTAACGTTTAATCCAGCATTAACTAATTAAGAGACGTACTTTACAATGCTTTAATTTTTTACAACCCGGAATTAACAGCTACGCGGGCGGTGTTTGTTATGCTAAATGTTCGTGAAAAACGTGAACCTAAAATAAAAAGTTCCAAAATGCACTTTCGGAAAATTCCCCGCGTAAAATTGTACAATAAAACCAGAGAACACCGAGGAAAATTTTCCCCCCCAAGTTTTATGTATTTGGATAAATTTAAATTAGGAGGTTAGTTTTACCACACGTATAAAACATAATACAGGAATTAAACCAAGAGAGTCGAATGAAACCCAAGTTTTATGGCGATCACGTATGAAATGGGAGGAAAAGGTTGCGCCTATCAGAATTGACTCTTTCCTAACCCTCTTTCTTTCTTTTTTTTTTTTTTTTTCTTTGTCGTCCGTCGTCAAAAACGATTTTTCTTTTCCTTTTTTTTTTTTTTTATGATTGACCTCAAGTCGTAAGAATGAAAGGGAGCAACGAAAATAAATAGCTTTCTAGATTTTTCAACAAACTGAAAAAAGGAAAAAAAAAAAAGCGAATGTTGCCACTCGAATTGAATACCAACTTTTCCGACACCCCAAAGTTTTTTTTTTTTTTTTTTTTTTTTTTAGTCTGTTCTTGATTTTCTTCTCTTCACGTTTGATCTTTTAAACGGAAAACGCAAATTTATAACACTTGAATTGACTATTATTATTGTTTTCCCATGGTTTCCCTTTTATCCGGTTTGGGGGAAATGAGGGCAATGATGAAACGCTTCCGTCCGATCGATTTACGACTATTCCGCCCTTTTTGGTTGAACGAGAGATTCTTTTTTTTTTTTTTTTAATTTTTTTATTGACGATCGCGACCTAATTTTCCGGGATGCCTCAAAATCTCCGCGTATGCTCTTTCGCTGCATTAGCTTTTGAAAGGCGAACCTCGTATTAAATTGACGGTACAATACGCATCAGTCTCATTAATTCGAAATATAATCGGTAAGCTATTAACCTTCACTTAAGAGTGTGTCGCCATCACGGTTTCCAGGAATTCTCCAGTTTAAAACGCAAAATATAAATGACGAAAATTCTTTATGAATTTTATTTTAATGGTAACTCAATTATTTATTTTAAAAACAAAAAGTTTGAAAATGTCGTTTTTAATTAAAGAAAAATACTACACGACATTTTTTTTTTTTTTCATTATTTTTTTCAAATCGTTAATTAAAAATCCCGACAAAGCAAAAAATCCCTAGTTATAATCAGATTGGCGTCATAATTTCCCGCCATTTTTAAATTTAGTTATGAAAACGGGGCAAACGGAATAATCATGCTCGCAAACCCATGTTACAATTTTTTTTTCTCGTACATAGCTAAAGGGGATTGTGTTCGTACCGCAAAAATTAATCCCGCGGTTTTTTTTTTTTCGTATAATCATTAAAATTTGTCATGCTGAAAAAAGGAAAGGGAATCCTAATAAGATTTCCCTGTTTAGGGAAATCGTACAGCAAATGATGTTTGTCGACAACGAGAGAAAAAAAAAGTTTAAATCAAAAGTAAAAAAAAAAGCTCATGTAGGAAAAGTTTTTTACTTGATGACGAAGACAATGGATTGATGTTGAAGGCTCCGTAGTGTCGCCTTGTATAGGCTTTTTCCGACGCTATTATACATCTCTTTTACATACACAGAAATGCTCTCTGTTACATTTTTTTTTCTCTTTTTCCGATTCGACCTTATTTTTCCTGACATAAAAAAAAGAACGACGTCAGTTCTTAATTTCTTACGAGAACAAAAAAAAAAAAAAAAAAAAAAAAGTTTTGACAGAAAAGATAAATTTTAAAAGAAGTTTATCCATAAAGTCCTTGCGTCCTCCTTTCTCTGGTTTTAAGATTTATTCCAAACGATATTTTGAAGATTAATAAAATTCATGACGCAGAAACTAGCGCAACAAACAAGAAATTTTCTTTTTTCCCTGTTTCTCAAAATCAATACGTTTCTTTCATTTTTTTTTTATATTTATACATTTTGGCGCGTGCATGTCACGTATATAAAATTACGATTATTATTTAAATGGCGGTGTTCTAGTCGGAAAAGCCTATTTATTAAAATTTGAAATTCGCAATAAATAATGCAACATCTGTTGGGAAACGGAAATGTATTTCCGATGTCAAGGCCAAAAACCGTAAGGAAGGGAAAATCACAAAAGATCAGTCCCCCCCCCCCATAGAAACTATATCACCTCCCATAATTTCAACCGAAAAGTCATTTAAATATTCAAAACTCAATTCCTCACCCCGTCACATCTCCCCCCCCCTCTCCCTTTATCCCCTTCCTTTTAACTATCAAATGATAACGCATTAGCATTAATTACAATTTCGACCGGTAGATAACTCTTACGCAAAGTAAAGGGTTTTAACGCCTAAGATTATCATGCCAAGAACCCCCAGAATCCACTGGGATTCCCCCTTTTAAGTGCCGCATATTTCGGATATAATACCCTTTTTTTTTTTTTTTTTGCTGACTCCACCGTGTTGCACGTCAATTTTGAAATTCGAAATTTATTTTTTTATTTTTTAATTGAAAGAGGGAAAAAGGATTCGGCTACCGTGTTATATTAATGTTGTAATTGTATTTGTCAGCCATCAGCAATATAATTGTCGCTGCATTGAACAAGTCAGCAAAATGTTTTTGCAAAAAGCTGTTTATAAAAGAGAGCAGACCACCTGGGGGAATTATTCGAAATCGATTAATATCAAAATTTTCGATAATAAAAACTTGGCAATTCGAATCAAAAAAACGAGTTTTTTTATTATTTATTTATTTATTTATTTATTTATTTCATATGATTTTATACATAATAAAGTACGGAAAATATATTTTAGAAAACTTTTTTCCTGTAAAATTAGCGGCGATTTTTTTTATTATTTTATGCTTTGGTTACTTTTTTTTTCGAGATCATGCTGAGAACCCGTCCATTAATCCGTGATAAATCGATTTTTAATGCGATTTTAATATTATAAAAAAAAGGGAAAAAGCTCGCTGAAACTTAAGTTATTTAATAAAAAAATTGTGGATCCGAAGACACTCCGGGATTCACCCTTAAAAATGTTTAGGTATTTTTTTTTTTTTTTTTTTTTTTTTTTTAACAGTTTTATCCACGGCTAATTTTTTAGTTAACACGGGCAGAGAAATGGACAAAACTAAGGTGCTAAACCTTTTAACGTTTTACCGTTTGGCTTTTTTAATTAAACTAACGGTGCAAATTCAATATGAAATTTTGGACCAACATGGGTACCTAGGGTATACCTACATAGGTATACCTAAATTTTTCAAAGTAGTTTTTGCTCCCGAATCTACAAAAGAATTCCTCAAGATCAAACTGTACTTACTGTAAGAATTTTTTTTAATTTTTGTACAATTTTTGAAAGAAAGTTTTTAGCTCAGAAAAAAGTTTTAGAGAGCTTTTTACGTCTCATACATCTCTCTATTATAAAATAAACATATACAGTATATATATTTTTTTTAGACATCAGTAGTCAGATCAGTTCACCCACCAATGAGGTTTGCTCAAAAAGAAAAAATTCTGATACCGATTTGGAGTTCACCTTTAAAATAAAAAAAATTGAAAATATGGAATTAGACGTATCGTTTAGGTAACAAATGTAATTTGTTTATTATTTATTTTTTTATATTTTTTATTTAATTTGTTTTAGATTTAAAAAATTGTAAGAAGATAAGGCTTATTGATGGTGCATCTTCCAAGAATTTCAATGTTAATTACCTTTGGACGTGCCGTAAAGTTAATCAAACGGTTATAATTTTTGTTTCGTTGTGTCTAATGACTTTTCGTGACAATAATGCTACACTAGCTATTGAATAACACGTCTTATGTTTTAATACAAAGAAATCTTATTTCAAATGATTTTGAATAAAAATTTATTTTATAGATATATCTAATATATTTATAGATATATATGGTACAACATGTTTGTCCAACTTGTGGTATACCACAAGTTGGACAAACATGTTGTACCAACTTGTTGGAATGTTGGACGAACTTGTTGTATCAACATTTTTGACAAGCGAACAAGTCGAATATTGCAGAATTTACTCCTACGCCAAAATTAGTGTGGAATGTTGCTCCAACAAGTTGGTACAAGTTGGTCCAACATTCCATAGTAAATTTGCACCCTAAGGGCTTTGTTAACTCTTCAAGGACCAAAATTTAAACTTAATTTTTATGTTTTTAAAATCTTTATTATTTTTTTCTCCCGGACATCTAGGGGTCCTAAGTTTATAGATAATAGCAGAAAGGAGGAGGGCCAACAGCAATTGTTTTTGGACCTCGATGTGTAATCGTATCACACGATTCATGTGATCCCATCACAAGCTGTAATGTCATCACAAGGTTCCTGTGATTCGATTACCTTTTTTTTGATGCCAAACTGAAACAATCTATTTTGAAATTTACTAAAGAGAGCCAAAGAAAAGAGAAAACGTACGAACGAGAAACCACACTGCTCCGTAGAAGATTCGGTTTTAATGACGGAAGGGAAAAAGGATGATTGGAACTGTAAGAAAACAGTTAATTTTAACCGAAGATTTGAAATCAGCGGCCCCGATGTCCCCCCGAATAGGAATCTTCGTTAGTGTTGCCGATAAATCGAAAAACGTTATCGATATAATATCGATATTTGTATTAAAAAAATATCGATCTACCGATATATCGATTGAAAAGCTATTGATAAGTGAATTATCGTGATAAATTAAACCAATTTTTTTTAAAAAGCAAAAAAAAAAAAAAAAAAAAAAAAAAAAAAAAAAACTGTTGGCCAAAAAAATTAAAAAGTTTGTTAATAGTACACTTTTTTCCTTTTGGGCTTCTTCCTCATCCGTGGATACTCCATGAGGGACTTGTTGTTGATGAAAAGCAGGCAGGCAGACTTTTTTTCCTGTTCTAAAAATTTTGTGTCGCGAAATTCCCGAAAAGTCAGTTTTTTTTCCCGAAAATATCGTTCAAATTATCGGCAAAAAATTTATCGATATTGTGTATCCATAAAATTGTAAATGTCGAAAAAATATCAATAGTTTTTGTAATTTTATCGATGTATCGAACTTATCGATAAAATATCGGGAACACTAATTTTCGTGGGAAAAAGTCCATATTTTAACAAAAGTCCGTCATATTGAATCAGCCATCTTGAATTTTTGAAAACCGACCTCAGATTTGAAATCAGCGACCCCAAAAACCTCCATGGCAAAAGTTTTGGTTTTGCGGCCGTTTGAAAACAGTTTTAAAGTTTTCCACGGAATTATATCTAGTGTAAATGTTGTACACAACATCAGTAATACACCAATACCCCCCTCCCTCCCCCTCGTCATCATTCGTCATCAGTCGGACGACCCCCCACCCCCTAAAATGATGACTTAATATTTAAATGGCTCCTAGACCCAGAAAAAAATTTTTTTTTGGGCTGAAAAAAATTAAGAAGCCTTTTTACGACCCAAATACCAATAATTTTCAAATCGGGGAGCGAAAATTCGAGACTATCAATTTTTTCTGAGTCACCCTAAACATCTACTATGGTGCCCGAGATTCCACTTTTTGAAATCTCTTTCAAGATTGGAATTTTCGTTATCGGTACCTCAAAATATCTTCGAAAAATGAAAATCCGAGCTACGTCTTGTTTACTAATCTTTATGCCGCTTTGAGTGCGAGTAACCCCTCATTTTCGAGGTCGTAATCTATGATGTTACTAGTAAAATCATACGTGAATTTAATAAAATTTAATTAAAATATATCATGCGAATTTCTTAATGAGTTTACGAGATGTGATAGCGATACCGTTGATTTATTGGTTTGTTTGGATTCACTGTAAACACATAATTAATCATTTTAATGACATTTATCCAACCCTGAAAATTTTGTGAAATCGAGAAATTCTATCGAACTAATTGCTTTTTTCATGAAATAGGCAATTATAAAAATCCGGCGTAACTTGTATGCAAAATAAATTTTAAATTCCAAAAAAAAAAAAAAAAAAAAAAAAAAAAAGGAAAAAGAAAACACGACGGCGTTGGGCGGAGGCTTCTGGTAAGGCAAAACCGCCTTTCTATCGACGATTAACTATAAATAGACGATACTTCCTAAAAATGTATCATTAGAGCTCTAAAATATTCAACTATATGATTCTCAGGTCAGTTCATGAGTTTCTCCGATCCACCTCCTTTGACTTTCAATACATTTTCCTACGACCTTTTTTTGACTTTTCTTACTTTCCTGCTCTTTTGCATACGTCAAAGCACATTTGAGCTAACAAGAAATCACTTAACCCGGGTAGCTTTATAAAAAAAAACACATATCTACAAGCAATTCACGGAGACTTGAGACCTTTTCTAGTTGAAATGATCCTCTCGTCGGAAAAGATTTGATTCTATTTGCATAATTCCAAAAAGTCATATCCCCGGGTTAAAAACATTGTCTGCTTGGAATAATGTAAATATGCAATGTTCCAAACGACTATTCCTTTTAGCCGCACTCTCAATTTTAGGTCGGAAAATATCTTGTAGCTTTTTCCTGGAAGTCGATGTCGCTTTTAAAGTTACATTATTAATTAGTTCGCCCAAGTCCCCGCAGCAAAACATTATTTCTTATTTGGGAGACATATTTCCTTATCGCACGGAAACTATGATCGAGCATTACACGTTTTCTTTTTTTTGCTACGCCACTGAGCGTAAATGTTGTAGGGATTAGCGAAGTTCATTTAAGCAAATTAGCCGATATCTAATTGGACTTTCTCTTCTCGATCTCCATTTAAAAGTAAATAATACGCCGATTATACCGCACAAAAAAGCTTCATTTCACCTTAAGATTCACTGGAGCAAATTGCAAAATTTGGCAACGTGGGGTTTCAAGAGTCTTGAAACCGAAAACGCACTCAGGGGGAAAAAAATTGACTTAATTTGAAAGCACAAAAGTATTGCGACAAAAAAAAAAAAAATAATGTTGTGCGTTGTCACAAAGCATATTTCTGCTTTTTAATGAAACATTTACATTGCTGTTTTTCTGGAAGATAGAACTTGCACAAAACTTGGTTAAACTTGCATTTCCTTTTTCTGACTTTTGCATTTAATTGGAAGTAAAGAGAAATGAGGAGCATAAGTAGACACGTATGGTAATAATGAAACCAAAGATAAATATGTTAAAGGGTCGCTTTTCCTTTTTCGGGGGAGAAAAATCTCGGACACAGCATGAATGAATTACGAAAAGATTAATGGTTGTAAACCGACTAAGACGCAAGCGTGGGAGTTATTGAATTTTGTTGGGTCCATCCGGTTGATTTGTACTGTACAGTCTTTTTACTCGAGTTCGCAAAAATTTGATTTTCATTCGAAAAAAAAAAACATTTAAAACGAAAGTAGTTTTCAATGAAGCAATATTTTTGAAAATTTTGCTTGAGTTTTTTCGGGAATTTTGGTTTATTTGGGATTTTTGGGAAGTATAAAATAAAAAAATCATTTTTAGCTTTTTCGTGCTTTTTTTAAATTTTAATTCATTTTTACCTATTATTCTTTCTTTTTTTTTTTTTTTTTTTCCTTTCTTTTCTTTTTGTTTTTTTATCAAGGCTTTTTAAAATAAAAAATCAGACTGGAATATGAGGGCATATCCCTAAATACGTTTTCGGAGTACTGTCCTAATATTGCTAAATTTAAACAACGAAACGATTTAAAAATTTTAAAGTATTTTTTTGCTCATTTTTAGTCAAAAAATTCGAACTTTTGATAAAAATATAAATCTTGTTTCTGGTAAGAAAAAAACTTAAAAAAAAGGTCAAAAGTTAAAAAAATTAGTCAAAATTTTAATTAAGGTCTTCAAAGTTATAATTTTAATATTAAAACATTGCTTTAGCTTATATTCTTGACTAAAGGTGTAAATTCACTATTGAATGTTGGACCAACATGTTGTACCAACTTGTTGGACCACCATTCCACACTAATTTTGGCGGGTCTAAGGATAAATCCGACCGTCTCTTCTAGTAGAATCCACAAGAGAGTCCGTTTGTAGTGGAAAAATCCGGAATTTAATTTTTTTAATTTTTTTAAATTATTCCAGTTAATTCCACTACCGGGACCTCAAAACCCGGAAAATATTTTTAAAAAAATTTTTTTAATTTCTAAAATGACGGATGAGCGAAGTAGTGGAATTTACCTGAAATAATATTAGAAATATTATTTCCAGTAAATTCCACCCCCGTGATCTTAATACCTGGAATATACCAAAAATAAAGCACAATTTTATTTTAAATTAAAAATGCTAAAGGGCAGTCTCCACTTGATAACGTTCACCGCATTCGCGTTATCCGCCTTCTCGGTGAACGTATTCGCACCGGGAGTTCTGTGGATCTTTTACCACGACTTTTTTGATCATCTTCTGCTTTTTTTTTGTTTACAAACATTAAAAATGGCGGTTTGAAAGATGTTTTTACGGATTTAAAAAGGAAAATCTTAATTCGGGCATGGGGAAGATAATAAATCTGTTCCGAAACAAATTCTGGGTAAGCCAATTATGTATACTTAATGAAATATACGGTACTCTTTTTATGCCACAAACGTTTACGGGAGTAAAACCTGCAAAATACTTCAGGTGCGAATACGTTAATCGCGAAGACGGACAACGCGAGTGCCGTGAACGTTATCAAGTGGAGACTGCCCTTAAATGAACATAGAAGTCGAAATTGCCGCCAAAATTCATTACTATCCCTGAAAATCTTCTTGAAGTTAACAATGATAATGATGGTTTCTCGGAAATAGAAGCACCTCCGGTTCTGCGAGAGGCGTGGGAAAAAGAGGCAGACCCCCAGGCCCGGGAAGAAGCATTGGAAGAAGAGGAAGAGAAAGAGGAAGACGCTCAGGTCGAGGCAGAGGGAAAATCCCTGAAAGCTTGTTGCAAACAATTTGGAGTCTTCCTCCTCCTCTTCTTCCAGCGCTTCTTCTGACCTGGGGGTTTGTCTCTTCTTCCCACACCTCTCGCAGAACCGGAGGTGCTTCTATTTCCGCGAAACCGTCATTATTATTGTTAACTTCAAGAAGATTTTCAGGGATAGTAATGAATTTTGGCGGCAATTTCGACTTCTATGTTCATTTAGCATTTTTAATTTAAAATAAAATTATACTTTATTTTTGGTATATTCCAGGTATTGAGATCACGGGGGTGGAATTTATTGGAAATAATATTTCTAATATTATTTCAGGTAAATTCCACTACTTCGCTCATCCGTCATTTTAGAAATTAAAAAAATTTTTTTTAAAAATATTTTCCGGGTTTTGAGATCCCGGTAGTGGAATTAACTGGAATAATTTAAAAAAATTAAAAAAATTAAATTCCGGGTTTTTCCACTACAAACGGACTCTCCTGTGGATTCTACTAGAAGAGACAATCGGATTTATCCTAGGTCCCATTTTGGCGTAGGAATAAATTCTGCAATATTCGATTCGTTCGCTTGTCAAACATGTTGGTAGGACAAGTTCATTCAACATTTCAACAAGTTGGTATAACATATTTGTCCAACTTGTTGGAATGTTACACGAACTTGTTGTACCAACATGTTAGACAATCGACTGTATTGCAGAATTTACTCCTACGCCAAAATTAGTGTGGAGTGTTGGTCCAACCTTGTTGTACCAACATGTTGGTCCAACATTCCAGAGTGAATTTTTCACCAATACACCGAAATGAGTGAGGAATGTTGATCTAACAAGATGGTACAACATGTTGGTTTATCTAGTTATACCAACATGTTGGTCGAACATTCTATAGTGAATTTGCACCCTAAAGAAAAAAGGACAAAATTAAAAAATGTAGTGAACATTTTATATACAATTTCTAAGTTCTTGTTTCTGTTCATGTAGTCTAATTTTAATATTTAAAAAATATATATTTTAAAAAACGGCGAAAATTTAAAAAAAGTTTAATAAAATTTACAAGAAATTTTCCAAGTCATCGCTTTCGTTCATTAAAAAAAGTCAAAAGTGAAAAAAAAATAATCAGAATATTATTTAAAATATTAAAAGTTTATATTTTAATATTAAAATAATAAAATATTAATTTTTGGTGCGAACAGACCGACACCCAGACAGGCAGATTTCCCTAGAACCGAGCTCTAAGACGCAGTCCTACGTCAAAACGTTTTACGCTTTATTCTCTTATGATAAAAGAATTTCCGAGACGATCTTTCCTTTCCCAAAAGCTCGCCCTCCTTCCTTTATTTCTTCAGGCAAAACGATCGTTCTGTTGGTTTCTTTACAAAACTCGGCTACTCCCGGAAAGATACATTCGAAATGTCTTCATGCTGAACTGCATACCTCACATAACTGTCATTCCACTTGTACTTTTTTTTTAAAATACCCTCTGAGGTAACGTTCAAGGTTTCCATAAATATTTTAGTTCATTTTATCCGGTAATAAAAAGAAAACTTAAAAACATTTTTTTTTTTGAGTTAGCAAGTTCATGCCGAAGAAATAGCTAATTTAGATAAACATGCAGGCTTTTAGCTTATGCCAGGAAACTTACTTTAAGTAAACTTTCGAACCGCTTTTTGAAAGAAAAAAAAAAGCAAAACTTTTCGCTTTAAGGGTTAAAGAAAAAAAACCGTTGACGAATTCAGCAGACGGATAAGAGGATCTTGCATACGCCCCCCTGATTTTTTTTTTTTTTTTTTTTTTTTATTTCGCTTTAAAATCTACAAAAAAAGTATCTCATAAGCGAAAAGCTTTTAAATGGAGATTTTTAAAACAAATTTTAAAAATGGGACAAGATAATCTGCAACCCGACTCACTTTTTTTCCTACCTTTTCTCCTTTTTATTTTCTTAAACTTTTAGGATAAAAAATGCAAGCAAAGAAAAATCTATATTTTTTTTTTTTTTTTTGTAAAAAAATATACGCCGTAAACGGTACAGGAAACTTCTTTTTTCTTTTAAGACTGAAATCATTCATGGGAAGTCTTAAAAAAGCTATACTGCAGTTCCTTTTTTTTTTTAAACTCTATAACGATCCTATTATGACAAGGGGGAGAAGAAATCCATAAAATAAAAGTCCACGGTTACGATCTTCTTACAACATCCCAAGGTGAAATCTTAAGGGGGTTTATTCTACCGGACGGACGGAGGCATTAAATTTTATACTGGATATACGATCACAGAGGCGAAATAAGGCTTACCGATTTGTCATTATAATTTAGGATACCGTCTAAAAAGGGTTCGAGGAGGTAGGCAAATTTCCAATAATTTCCGATATCAAAAGTTTTGATGAGCATCAGTCTTGTAAATTACCTCAGGGCTTGACATTTCCCACCAAAAAGGGCAATCTGTAACAGGGATTGAAGAAGACCCAGACGAATTCGATTGATGGATTTAACAAAGGGATCGGAAAACCCTCACGCGATAGAAGAACACGAATGCGTTCATTCTAAAAGATATCAAAACAAGTCGGATTTCGAGTCACACAGCGGATTCAGACCGTTTGACGACGACTAATTTTCACTGGTTCCAACCTATTTATTGCTACTGAGTGAGGGGTCAGCCAAATATTACGTCAGCACGTAAGGGGGGTGGGGGAGGGAGAAAGCATTGAAAACCCTGATATTTTCATCATTTTAGTTATCATTTTTTCCAGGCTTTTCCAGAGCCAAAACATTTATGGAGTTTTTCAGTGAACCAGTAGGCCGAAAATCACGAATTATGTAATTTGAGAACACCTGAGAGTGGAATGAGTGCCTTTTGACACCACTATTAACCCTAATTTTTTCCAGATTATTTGAAGGTCAGCTTGAGGTCGCACAATGATCTTGAAGTTTTTGAATGAAAAGCCCTTATTAGGGTTGGCGAAAGTTTTACGAATTCCATTAACCGGTTAGCGGTTATTTCTTTTTCGAATTAACCGGTTAACATAACCGATTAATTTCAATTTTTGTTATATCCATATTTATAAACTGTTTTTAGCCGATAATCAATAGACACTTTTGGAAAGGCCACCGTTTAGTAATAAGTTTTAAATAGTTGTTTTGAATTGCTTAAAAAAAAGATAAATCTTGCAGAAAAAAAATTAATAGAAAATTGTGCTTTAAAAAAAACAAGCTTTAGTTTGCTCGCTTTGTTTTTTTACAATAAGATGCCGCCTGCTGCTATTATCTGTCAGAAAAAGGCGACATTGCAGTATTTTTTAGGTCTTTTTTTCTCAATTTTACAATTTTTTGCCAACTAACCGGTAAATTTTTTATAATTTTTGGTTAATTTTTACTCCGGTTAACCGGTTTGCCAACCCTAGCCTCGTATAAGGGCAAAAACTAAGATTTTTTTTTTTTTTTTTTCTGAAAAAGCTCTCATTTTTCATCGCATATAGCACAGATTACGAACATGAAGTCCCAAATCCATTTGTGTGTACGGTTTTTAAGCTAAGAGGGAAAAATTCCAAAACAATTTCATTGTTTAAAAAGAAAAGCCTAAAGCTCAAAAACCGTACACTTAAAAGTAATTTTGGGCTTCATATTCGTAATCTACGCAAAATTTCCGATTTTAACCTAGATTTATTTCCAAAAAATAAAAAATATAGTTTTTCCGGAAAATGAAAATTTTTTTTCTGGAAAGTCTGGGAAAAATATTTCCGAAAAAAATTGCGGTTGTGGTATATCAAACCAAAGCCCCACTAAAGACGATTAAAGAGACCTCGTCCGATGTTCTATGTCAACGCGGTCCATAGCTACAGCGATTTTTAAAAACAGAGTAAGCGCCCTACCCCAATTTTTCGAGGTCAATAACTTCGGAACGGGTGGTTTTAAAAATTTGAAAATTTGGGGTTTTGATAAGGCCGATGGGTAGATTCGATTCACCGAAAATCAAAAAAATCGGTCAAGGTAGTGGTTTTCAATTTGGTCATTTCACATGGACTGACCCTTTACAAAATATAAAATTCAAGACAAGTTCACCAAAGCAGATTTACTGCGCGTAGGGGCAGCCTAGTAGAAAGTTATAAAAATAAATAAAGTTATAAAAATAATACTAAAAAGAAAAATTAAATAAATAAAAAGATATTTTTGGGGCCCTGGTTTTTCATTTGCTTGCATAATTTACAAACCACCCCTGAAAGAAGCAAAGTACCGCTTTCTGGATAAAAATTAAATCACCGCTAAATGGAGCCGTTCAAGTCCCATCGAAATCAAAAATCAAGCTTTTTTCTTAGGCAGCATCCATCGGATTTAGTTGTTAAAATCAAAACGAATTAAAAACCATCAGGAAATGTACTGGAAAGTATTTCACAAAAATCGATAAAAGCAATCTATTAATGCATCAAGTTCAATCCCGATTTCCCCGAAATTATCTGAATCTCCCCATCGAGAAAATAAACGTTACTAAAACGCAGTTTCGTCATTACTCATTGTTTAAGTCCGTTAGAGATGACATTCAATTTAGCAAAAGCGTGTTCAAAATAACGAGGCATCATTATATGAAATATATAGCCGCATTTACTGGCTTTTCTTAAGTCCACCTGGCATCACTTTACGCTTTATTATTACTCTTGAAAAATATGAGAATAGCTTTTCTCAATAACTTAATTAATTTCACTTTTTTTCTTTTTTTTTTTTTTTTCGTCTGTTTATTCTCTTTTAAAAACTTTGAGCCTCCTTGAATGACTTTCAATTATAATGCTAATTAGTATGACTTGCAAACTTTATAAAAGATGGCTCCTCGATTTTTTTTAAAGATATTTTTTTTTTGCGTTTCTCGTCATTAAGTTCGTTTTCGGAATAATGATTGGGTCACATGAAAAAGAGAAGTACGTTTTCTTCAAATTTTAGGTTGTAAGTCAAACGTGCTTAAAAATATTTTTTTTCTACCTCCTTCCCCTCCCTTTTCCTCTTCGTTTTTTTACGAGTCAGCTACAGAACCACATGTTGATTGATAACAAGAATTGCGTTTTTTGACAGAAAAATTAGGAGCGCCGACGTTTTGGTGTTGTGGTTTTTATGAAAACCTCCACGGCATAACGAGAGTGTTATAAATTAGTAATTCCCATTAAAAATTCAATATTCCGGCGATTTTTTTGAATAATAAATTCGGTTTTTTTGTTTTTTTTTAACTTAATGCGAAATATTTTTTTTTCCTCTCGAATAGTCCTGCGCTTTGGCACTTGTTGCTTGTTTCAATTTAAAGACGGAAATTGAAATCTAGATCATTGCGCCAGATTAGTGTAGCGTTTGCTTTGCAATAACGCAGACGTGATAACCGACTACTTTTTAGAACGCGTCTTTTAAACATTTGGAAGGTGATTAAATCGAACTTTAAAACGGAGGAAGCTCAAGTTACTCTTTATATCAAACAGCTAGCGACGATTTAAAATTCAACAAATCCGAAAACCATTTTCGGAGCGCAGATCGAAAGGATATATATAGGGACTGAATGAATCCCGATGGATAAACAATAAACATCTATCATGCACATTTAGTACTATCTGCATGTATATGTGTGCAACCATTTCCTAGGGCTAAAAAGCAAATTAATCACAAATAAACTTGGCTATAATATAATATCGCTCTGGGTTGCGGCTAAAACTTATTCTGAGGCTTTCAAAACGGAAACCGAAGGCATGAATCATTGTCAAAAACAAGATGAATGTTTTTGAATCCGCATGAGATTCGGTATCTTGGTTTATGATTCTTCAAGGATGTAAAACTCGGAAATAAAGCAGTCAGCGGTGCTGGATCAGGTCAGATGTTTGTAAGGCAGACAGTTCCATAGAAAACTAAAGACGTAAAAAGAAAAAAAAATTGTATGTGAAATTGTGCAAAGCAGAGAGCTTATACAAATAAGTGAAACTTCAGTCATTTTCAATATTTTTAAAACCATTTTTTCCACTGTTCACATTGTTTTCTGAGAAACGATCAATGTAATTATAAGTCACCATTTTAGATGGTAGGTCTCCCCACCTACCATCTGAACAGGGACGAAGCGAGCGGGGGTCGAGGGGGGCGTCACGTATTGATATATTATATTGATATATTGATATATTGAGTTTAGCATTCCATTGTTTACATTTAAACATAAGACATTGTCAGTTAATTTAAAAAAATAAAAATAAAAAATAAAAAAAATACGATGGAAATACAATAAAATAAACAAATAAAATAATTCAAAAATTACTCAAGATATGCTACTGTTAGCCTCGACCAAGAAAGAGAAAAAAAAAAAAAAAAAAAAAACACGTGTCTTACAAGTTTGGTCAATCATAAGAAGACCGGACGCCGCATTAAAATTTAAGTTTCGGTGTAATTAAATTAGTTTTCATTTAAAAAAAATATTAAAAAATCGCAGTCGGCAATTTTTTTCTTTTTACTCGGCGAAATTCGGTTTGTTTCTCCCCTCCCCCCCTCCGAGTATTTATCGCCACGTCCCTGCCAGACGGGCATGCAGCGAGGATGTGCCCATAGCGTTTCCAGCGTCAACTATTCCCTTATTTTTATACTAAAGTAGAAAGTTTAATAAAGCGCTTTTTCCTGCCAGACTTTGCACTTCAAAGCATTCCACATGCTCCTGTATTCCGACGTCGTTTTTATAATTCACCAAACTAAAAATAACGCCTAATATTGCATACGCTATGAAGGAATTTTTACGTACATCGCATGTTGGTCATACCGCCTATTTTTCCCGGTTTTCTCCATTATGTCTTCTCTTCTCTTATCATGGCATTCATTGTCCTCCTCGTACTCTGCCTCGTCCTTTTGTTCTCGTTCAAAGCGACCTTTGTCCTCGCCCTTGTTTTATTTTTATTCTTCTCTTGTTTCCTCCTTAAACCAACCTCCTGGACATGATCTCAGGAAAGCGGAGAAGTTAATGAAAATTGATTTTCATTAAAGCGCATTGCAAGAGGCAACGCATAGAGGTCGTCGTACATTTCATTTTATTTTTTCCACGAAAAAAAAAATAAAAAATAATAACTAACTTTTTGACAAAACGACTGATTTACTCAACGGCGCGTTATTAGACAATAAACTCCACCAAAGTCTTCATGTGATTTAGAGTTCATGTTAAAACTACGGGTCATGCTCAGTGCAAGTAAAGCGGTTTTGCGAGCTTGAGTGAATCTGTCAAGAAGGTTACTACTTGACAAATATTTCCAGCAGTAAAATGTCATATAAGTTTCTCTACATTGTACAAAGATAAGGAAGGAAACATGGCGTAACTTGTCACAGTCATGCATTATATACCCACATGGTTCCTAAAATATTTTCGATATTTCTTTGTAACATTGTGACCGATATCGCACGGTTGCGCAACCATGTTTAGACTTGTTAAATTTTAGTGTATAGGGGTTAAAACAAGCGAATAACTCACGATTGACGAGTGCTATCGACTTTTGAAATTATGAACGAAGTCTCCAGTGCTGCCAGGTTAAAAATCTAATTTTTCCCTCTTTTTTTTTTCCAAATTTCCTGGAATTTCCTGTTTATGTCGCAAAATTTCCTTATAATTAAAATCTACATATGTGTACGTGCATATGAAAACCTCCCACTTATACAATCCGGATACACTCAAAAAAATGATTACTAGTGGCTAGTAAAATTTGACTAGGCGCAAATTCCAGTTTAAATTTTACTGGTCATTAGTCAATTTTACTTACAGCCAATAGATTTTTCTTGGCTATGAGTAAATTAGACTGCCGACAAGTAAAATTTTAACTAGGCGCAAATTCCAGTTTAAATTGTATTGGCGACCAGTATTCATTTTTTTGAGTGTAGTATGTTTTGTTTTTTAAACTGTTTGTAAACAAATAAGTTTCGAATCAAAACAAACTATCCGGATTGTACAAGTGGGAGGTTTTCATATGCACGTACACATATTAACTTTGAAATTAAAATTTTTATGTTTCAATTTTGAGTAAAGTCAAAAAAAACTAAGAGGAAAAATGTAAAAGAAAGTCGTGGAAAGCATAGAATAAATATCTGTCTACTAAATTTTTTGAAGAAAAAATAAAATTAACAAAAACCTTGATGCACTAATATACGGTATATTTTTCCGACTCGTATATATATACGATAATATATGGTAAATATATCTCTAGTGGTGAATATATCTCTGGCAGCATCTCTAGAGGGCAGTCTCCACTTGATAACGTTCACGGCACTCGCGTTGTCCGTCTTCGCGATTAACGTATTCGCACCGGAAGTACTTTGCAGGTTTTACTCCCGTAAACGTTTGTGGCATAAAAAGAGTACCGTATATTTCATTAAGTATACATAATTGGCTTACCCAGAATTTGTTTCGGAACAGATTTATTATCTTCCCCATGCCCGAATTAAGATTTTCCTTTTTAAATTCGTAAAAACATCTTTCAAACCGCCATTTTTAACGTTTGTAAACAAAAAAAAGCAGAAGATGATCAAAAAAATCGTGGTAAAAGATCCACAGAACTTCCGGTGCGAATACGTTCATCGAGAAGGCGGATAACGCGAATGCGGTGAACGTTATCAAGTGGAGACTGCCCTTAGTGGTTGTGGTTTTTTTCTCTATTTTTTCATGATTTTAATTTTAAATTATTGAAGAAAACAAAAAAAAAATAAAAAAAAAAAAAAAGAAATAAATAAAAAAAAAAAAAATAAAATAAAATAGGTAAAATAAAATAAAATAAATTTTTTTTAAAAGGGTCCAAATTTTCTGGAAATCCCTGCAATTTTTTGTAGGAATTCCTTTTCCTTGAAAGGTAAAAATTTCCTGAAAATCAGGAAATTTCCTTGAACCTGCCAACACTGGAAGTGTCACATCCCAATGGGTAACGGTACCCGAAACACCGAAACAAACAAACATCGGCCGTTTGCCCCAAAATTAAATTATTCGATAAAAATCAGAAAAAAAAAGCGTGAAAAGGCAGATAAAATTATTTATGGCAAACGGTCAAATCGTTTGAATTCATTAGAAAAGCAAATATTTGAAGGAATGATTCAACCCTAAAGGGGTTGTTGTGTTATTAAACAAAATGGGAATGGACACATTTCCAAAACGAATCATTTCCCACGGTTCTAAGCATAATCCGACAAAATATATTTTATTTATATAGATATATTTTTAAAAAAAAGATATTTTATTTTTTTAACAAAGTTATTTACCATCTTTCCCATCCGTAAATTGATAATTATACCATGTGTACCAAAACCGTAATGTCTCGCCTGCAATTAGTTAGCGAAATGGGCGTCTAATTTAATTACGAGCAAGGTTATAAGTGTGTGTGTATATGTGTGGCATATGCCCGGATGAGTTCGGGAAATTCCTCGACCTCTTTTTTTATTTTTTTAACTTTTTTTTTTTTTTTTTGTCCGTGTTTTTCTAACTTCCCTTTTACGGATTCCCATACACGATCGTTAGAATAATGTCGATGACACGAAATGATAAAAGTTAAAAAAGTCTTTTCACGTGCTTTAGTCGGCGGTTTATTGGCACGCATGTCATGAATAATTAGCCGGGACGTTAATTAAAATGAAAAACGAAAAGTTGCAGAAATCTGAACGCATGACAATCTCTGATTCATCGATTTTTTTTTCTTTTTAATGTTCGCCTTGAACTTGCCGCTCCTAAAGTTGTATTATGATGTAATTCTTTAATTTACGTAAATAAAATTTTCGCTTTAAACAACTATAGTTTCAAGTGTTAAAAGAAAAGAAAAGAAAGAGCGGAAAAAAATTGTTTCTGGAAGAGAACGCAATTTTTCATTTGAGGTTAGGGGTTTTCTTATCAGAATCTGTCAGCCGTCTTCGAGAACTAAAAAATTTCGAAAAAGTTTCCGAAATTTATCAAGGCACTTTTCTAATGTTTTCTTTGTTCGCCTCTCGAAAAAAGATAATTAAAAAATTGTAACAAGGAAAAAGATAAGTAATCGTCAAAGAAAAAAATAAATATTTTTAAAATTGTATTATCTTAAAAGACACATAAGAACAGTTAGAAAATAAAATGATAAAATGTTATCGGGATTGAGTTTAAGGCTTTGTGATGAGCTTTTTTTCTGCTATCTCTTATAAGCATTTAAGGCAATATTAGATACGATAATATTTTAACCGTTGTTGCCGTTCAATGGAAAAAAAAAATATTCTTGACCCAGTAAAACAAAAAGGTTTTCGGAATTTTTTTTTTTTTTTTTTTTTTAATTAAAAAACTTGAAAGAAAAATTGTTCTCGTAATTTATTTACCAAGATGCATTTATGTCTGATCTACTGTTTGTTTACCGGGGATTCGCTGACCTGAATAAATAACGACTAATTCCATCATTCATCATTCTTATAGTCATTTCGCACGAATTAATATGAAATTATATATGCAATTTGTCTGCAAAATCTATATCGATACCAAGGTTAATGGAGTTGATTTAGCCCGGTTTGGAGCTAGCAAAAATTCAAATTTTGCAACCGTTTGAAATTTCGATTTTAAAAAAATGACAATTTTTGGCCTCGCTTTTTTTATGCAACATTATGTAAATTTTCCATTTTCATAACTACAATCAATTGAAGGAAAGAAAAATTATAAACAAAATACAAGCAGCTCCTATTTCGAAAACGCCTGCTTTTTAGAGTTTCGGCAAACATGTACTTTTTCCACGTTTCAGATCATCTGTACAGTTTATTTTTTATTTTCCTTATATTTCCCTCATTTGAATCAGAGATTTCGGGGTTTCCCTTTCCGACCTTCAAAACCTATTTTTAAATAAACCGCGAAACCACTATGAATGAATCCCGTAGTAATAGATTGATTGTTCTGGCCAGAGGTTAACTAGCCCACTTAATAAAAAACAATATTTGATGAAATAATTCGATTGAACCGCCACATTTTCAGGGTCAAAGTTGGTTCTTAATTTGACTTTTTTTTTTCTTTTTCCTATCTATTTGTTTTTATGTCCGATTTCTTCCCCTTCTCACAGCAGGAACGGTTTATATATTAATGGTTACGTGATGCTTTCGGATTGATGACCGGGAGTCTCCGGGAAATGTCAAAAAACACGGACAAAAAAAGGGGAGGATTGACATTTAACTTAAATGGCGACGACTGAGATCTAATCCTTGCTTTCAGCAGTATTCAACAGGATTTTGCGTTAAACAAACAACTTAAAACCATATGCTAAAAAGCCTAAACGATATACGATATATTTATACCAAGTCAAGGACATGTAAAACATAAAACTAGGTTTATTCAACTTAATTATGATTTTTTTTTTCCTTTCCTTAAAAAAAAATATATATATATATTTTTATAAAAATCACAACCCAGAATAATGGCTAATCAAAACTGAATCACATATCAGGTCATTAATTTTTACAGCATTCACAGTATGTTACCCTTTATAAAAATCAATTTTGTGAATTTTTAATTTAACTCAAATCTTTTTTTATTTTTTTTTCCCCTCACTCTTACGATGCATCGATTGGAAAATAATAAAATCAAATCATTGAACTAAGCAAACAAACTTAGAATACTGGAATAAATAAAAAAAAAAAAAAAAAACCTACAAGTAAAACTCGTAAAAAAAGTCGATTATTCGTGACGTCATTTACCAGCAGTTAATGCTTTTTAAGCATGCAAATTAACCACGATCTTTTTTTTCGGTTCTATTTTAGAAGAAAAAAAAAAGGAAAAAGAAATCCGCGGGATTAACGAAGTAGCAAAAGAAAAAAAAAAAAGGAGGAGAAATGGAAACCACCCTTAAGGGGAGTCGGAAAAATTAACGAATGGAAAATATCCGCCATTTTAAACGGAAAATTTACCTTAGCGACTTGAAAGTTATCAGAACGTAGTGTTTCCACTATTTCTTGATCAACTCTAGTAGGCTGGTTAGCGACTGACGATCGAAATCCATCCAAAACATTTTTGAAGGTGAATTTCTTCATTTCGGCAGAAATATATCACTGTCCTCCATTTAATCAACCAAAAAAAAGAACCAAGAACCAAAAACAAAAATAAAGAGAAAATAAATGGTCACTTTATTTTAAAAAAACACCATATCACTTCCTCGGAACGCGGAACTCACTCGTCTGCTCATCATGGCGAAAGCAAAATACTGCAGCACAGGCTTTTGGGTAATCAAGGGGTGGACTCTTCCTACTGCGGCGGTCTTCATCAAAAAAAAACCTTATTAAATCCGATTCCCCTTAAACAACACAGGTTGAAAACGGTTTTAAATGTCACATAACATTTTTTAAAAATGTATCCACCGATTAACACGATTTTTAAACCAAATCCGATTGGTATCTTAATGATTTTTCATATTTTAAAACGAATTGTCAAGGAATCGATAACCCCATAACGAGAAATTTTACCTTTTACAATCAGCTGTTAACGTTTGCCATAGAGGAAAGTGAGTAAAACGCACATCTAATTCCACGGCCAACGTGGGAACAATAAAAACGTCAAGGGAACCGTGATGTCATTTTATTCAGTACTTTTTTTTATCTCCGGTAATCAATATTTGTCACTGATCATTAAAATTACGATGAAAGTAGATAAGAATGCACGGTGTAATAAAAAAAATTAATAAAACGTCGGCTTTTCGAACAGAGCAAAAGTCGTGTCATTAGCTTATCATATGCGGCCACGTGAAAACAAATACAGGAAAACTGATAAATAAAAATTGCCATGATTTTAAAGAATTTGTGCATAAAATGCGTACAGGGTTCAGTAGCTTTTTCAACTCAGCAAATTATAAAGCAGAAGAGACATAAAATAAGGTAATTTAAAAGCAGGGCACCCAGTAAATCTTTTTGTAATCCTACAATTGTTTACCGCAGACAATGACTGTTTATTTTTGTTAAGTGGTTTTGTTTGTGAATTGCATCATACAGATCAAATTTAAAAATTGTAATTAATTAATGCTTAATCAATTAATTAAATGCTTGGTTGGGAGGTTTTTAAAATTCAACGAAATTGTGTTTCAACTTAGAAATGAAACGGAGGAATTTTTTACTTTGTATTACTGAGGACATAATTAATAAGCATTATCAAAACATTGGAGATTAATTAAATAAAATGATAGATTTTTCCTAAAAAGTATGCTTTACTAACCAAATTAAACTGATCATTTAAATGTAATATGAAAAAGATGCTTTATGATTTTTAGTTTCAAACTTTTCTTTTTTTAATAAAAGTAATCAAGAATTTTTCCAAAGTATTTTACCAAAACAATATTGTCATCCAACTGTTTTAAAATCCCAAACTTTTTAAAGGTCAATAATTGATTGTCCAAATCTTTAAATAGAAGTTGACTGGATAAAAAATGCAAAAAGTTTATTGGATAAGCAATAGTACATAGCAAATACATTTTATCGTACATATCTGTACGATAAAAAAGAATACCCATAAAACAATTTGAAAAAATGAAAAAGAACCAACCAACTCAAGCATATCTGTTAATCAACCTAGAAAATATGGTTTTCCTAAAGGTTCTTAAACTAGCGAAGTCAATGATATATCAGTTCATAAACCAAACATGCATCAAGAAATGATTTAAAACTTTCAAAGGAAAAATTTATAAGTGTAACATTTTCAAACCCTTTTAATGTGAATTCTTTTTTTTTTTTTTGAAGTAAATTTGAAAATCTTATTTGTGAATATAAATGTTAAAAATCCTTTTGAGGCCTCTTTTTACTTCAATTCAAAACAAAAAATATTAACAAGTTTTATAACTGTGCCTTTTCTTTGAAATATAAAGACAGGATTACCCCATTTATGTTTTCCATAATAAATGAAAAACTTCAGTATGCTTTGCAGCAAAGTTTCTGTGACTTTAAGGAAGATATTAATATTTTAAAATGATTACTTTGTACTTGAACTTGCAACCAGTTTTACTCCTTAGCAATTAATAATTAACATCTTTAATTTTTAGATGGTACAGTGCAGCCATTTTCAGTACAGGAACTTATGCAGCATATCAAGCATGGAAAAACCCAGCAGAGATGAAAGGTTTGGCGATCGATACAAGTCGATTTATGGCCGAACCCATAACAGACGTAGCAAAATTGGAACAAAATTCTAATGATATGAAAACAAAAATGGAATTATTGATCATGAGGGTTCAACAAGAATTTTGCAGAGCGCTTGAAAATGAAGAGCATGATCCAGAATCCAAATTTCGAGTAGACAGGTGGCTCAGGAAAGAGGGAGGTGGAGGAATTACATGTGTTATGCAAGATGGTATAGTTTTTGAAAAAGCAGGAGTAAATGTTTCCGTTGTGAATGGGACCTTACCTGAAGCAGCCGCAGCTCAAATGAGAGCCAGGTAAAAAATTTAGAATATTAAAACGGAGATTAAATTATGCAATTATTTTTATACAACTTTTCCCTTTTTTTTTTTAAAGGAGGAAAACTCTACAAAAAGGCCCATTGAAGTTTTTTGCAGCTGGTCTGAGCGCAGTTATTCATCCTAGAAATCCGATGGTTCCCACCGTGCATTTTAATTACCGATATTTCGAAATCACACAGCCTGATGGTTCGACGCAGTGGTGGTTTGGAGGGGGAACTGATTTAACACCGTATTACCTTAATGAAGAAGATTTCAAACATTTCCATTCGACTTTAAAGGAGGCCTGTGATAAGCATGACAAATCATATTACCCTAAATTTAAAAAATGGTGTGACGAATATTTTCACATAACTCATAGAAAAGAATGCAGGGGAATAGGCGGAATTTTTTTTGATGACTTGGAAGAACCATCTCAAGAGGGAGCATTTGAATTTGTGAAGTCATGTGCTGATGCTGTTATTCCGTCGTATGTTCCGCTGGTAAAAAAACATAAGGATGATGCATATGGTTATGCAGAAAGACAATGGCAGCTTCTAAGAAGAGGAAGATATGTTGAATTTAATTTGATTTATGATAGAGGAACGAAATTTGGTCTCCATACACCTGAAGCTAGATTTGAAAGTATATTAATGTCACTTCCATTAAATGCTAGATGGGAATATATGCATGAAGCTGAACCAGAATCAAAAGAAGCAAAATTACTAGAAATTTTAAAGAACCCAGTTGACTGGGTGAAACTGGATACTGCTTAAAAAAATATTATAATCCCTTGCTCTCTTAGCAAGATATTAAGTTACTGGGTGGTTTTATTGATTAATTGTTATTGAAAATGTACATAATTTTTTGATATTGCTATAGAAATTTTGTGTTTTATTTATTTACGAATTTGGAGACAAAACTGCGAAATAAGACTTATAAACTAGCTCAGTTGTTATATTAACATGACTGCAATATAATTTATCATTATTATTATAATTGACAATTATGATTTGCAACTTCCTTCTACAAATTCTTAAGATAAAGTCTGCTTTTTTTTGCTGCCTCACTTAAATGGCCAAATAGATTTTTAAAAAAATGACTTGACTACCTGAATCAGAGGCTTTGAAAAACATCTTCTTCACATCCATACCAAACACTATAACAAAGTCTTTTTTCACAAATTTCATCAAAATACACGGAAAACTTATCAACGCGGAGTCAACGGACATTTTAAACTGTGTTCGAAAATTCATTTTCACTTAGTAGTCTTTTGTTTTTTTTTAGAACGCCGTTAATTTTTCTGACACGTTGCTTCGGACACAAACAAGAAATGGAGGGAAATCATTATTTTTAATAAAATCATTTATTATTTCATTATTAATTACTTTTTATTTTTTAAATTATGTATCAAATTTTGATTATAATTTAATAAAATCATAATTAAAGTAACTGTGAAGAGTGTACTCGTTTAAAATTCTTAAAAAAAAATAAAAGTAAAGACCTATAACCTCAAATGGATAAAGTGATTACTTTTTATAACCGTGGAAAAATTGAAGAATGTATTGCTTTACTGGAAAAATTAGTAGAAAAAGATGCAGGATTGGAAGAAAATATTATACGGAAGAATTCTTTAAATATTTGTCAATCTTTGGTGCGTAGTACAAAAAGAATCTTCTTTTTCTCTTTTTGAACATTAAAAAAAAAAATTACTTTTTTCTTTGCAGCTAGCTATAACTCTGGATGACACTGAAAAATTAGATGAATTTCAAGATGTTTTCTATTTATTTTACCAAAACATCACATCATTAGGATCTCCTAGTAAATGTGTCTCATTGCAACTGGAGTTAGTTGCTTATTACAATTTTTTATGGTGGATATTATTTTTTAGCAATGATGATAGTTTTGATGAAGCTGAAATAGAGCAGTGCACAAGGATAATAAATTCTGGACTATTAAGAAGTATGGCAAAGTAATTATTTCCTCTTAATAAAATATAGTAAATGTTTTTTTTTTTTAGTTTTAGGGAAAGAACATATTCCAAGAGCGCACAGCAATACCTTTTTGGAAATTATTAACAACATTAAAGAATTACTCAACCAACCTCATGAAAGTTTTCAGAAGACCGGAAATCTAATTTTAGAAATAATACTTCTCATTTTGCTATATATTTTAAAAAGAAAGAATCAAACTGAAGTAACAGAACATTTTGGAGAGGTGGTATTTTTAACTTTATTGAAAATTCAGGCATTACATAATAGTAATGAAAATTTAGACAACTATAGAAATTTATTTAAATTTGGCCTGGCCAAATGCAATTGCAATGCTGGAGAACCAGAAGACATCACAGAACATTTTTTAATAATCAAAGCTGCTTGTTTGACCTCTTTGAACAGGCATAAAGAAAGCTTAACTCTTTTAAGAAAAAATTCAGGAATAAAAAACACGAACTTATGGTGCTATTTGGCTGCTTTAAATTCATTCTTTCTGGAAAATTACGATCAGTCTGTCGGATTTTTATTAAATGAAACTAGAATAAATATTGAAAAATTAAAGAGCAGATATTTGATTCTTCAAGCAAGATTACATTCCAAAAATGGAGATCATAAAGAAGCATTAAATGGCTTTAGAAAAGCGAAGGAATTGAGTCCTAATATGTTGGTTGTATATTATTATTTAGGAGAGGAGTATGGGAAAATGGGGTTAAACCATCTTGTGGTTGAAAGCTTTGAAAGTATGGTTAAGGTAAAGTTTCAAATTATGAAAAAAGGGGGAAAAAAGTAGGAAAAAGTTGTGATTTTTTTTTTTTTTTTGCGTAGATTATTGAGGAGAAGCTGAAGAAACGGACAGAAAATTTTACCGACATTATTTTGAATTTAGTACATCCTGAGGATGAAATTTCCGAAGCAGAAGCCTTATATGCTCTAGCTTGTTCCTACGGTTTGGATGAAGTAAGTATTTTTTTTCCCCTCCTTTTTAATAGTTCTACTTCGAATACCTTTTCAATTAACAATCTTTTTTTGTTTCAGAGCTTTCAACAATCAACTAATACATTTGAAAAATTAATAAGAATCAACTCCTTCGAATTTAAAAATGATCCAAACAGAATCCTGCAAACCCCCGATACTTTAGTAATTCTTCACGAAGCTGCCGTTATGAACCTTTTAATAGGCGATTTAATTCGTTCAGAGCAACTCTGCGAAAACGCTTTCGAAAAATATTTCCCGAAAAGTAAGAAACCCAAGAAAACGGAAATTCACATCAAAGACGTTAAATGGCTTCAAAATTTAATAAACGAAGAACTCGGATTCAGCGAAATATTAAACGAACCAGAAACGGATGATTTAACGATCTTCTATGAGGAAAACGTTCATTTTTTCCATGAAGATATAATCGGTTTGTTAATCCTAGCGGAAATACAAAAGATCCAAGAAAACGATGATTATAAAACGACATTAACGAGAATTTATTCAATTATGTCTGTACACTTATCGAAAATGCAAAAACGAAACGACTTAACCAAGGAAGAGAGCCATAGTTTAATTTTAATTAAAGCTTTAACCGCGAAAATTTGTTTAAAAGTAGCGATATTTCAAATGAAAACGAAAACAGAATCGGAAGTTGATAGGACCTTCAAAAGAGCCTTGAGCTGTAACCAAGGAGACAAGGACGTACTATATCATTATTCAAAATTTTTCGTGGATACGAAAAAGCCCAACGAAGCTCATAAATTATGGAAATCATTTTTTAAAAAAGAATCAGCGATTGTCCCGGAGCAATGTCAGAGTTTAGCGTTGAGATATTTACTTTCGACGAATGTGAGCAAAAGGGAATTGGAAAAAATGGAATGTGATATTGAATTAGCGACGTTAGGAGCTGATTTAAATTTTTAATAAAATATAATATTTATTTTATGTATCATCTTCGGAGCCATCTGACGTTTCAGAATTTTCAGAATCATCTTCTGAATTATTGTTTTCCTTCCCGTAAATTTTATCCGGATCTGGGAGCCAAGATAAATCGGGTTCATTATCGCTTCCGCTATCAGTTCCAAAATCGTCTTTAACTTCCTTGTCTTCTTTATTTTCCTCTTCGTCTTCAGTTTCTCCTCTTAATTTTCGTTTTCTATCCTTGTGTTTCTTCTTGACTCTTTCCCTAAATAATTCCTTATCGTGTCTATCTTCCGCTCGAAGGACGGCTCTTGCTTTTTCAAAATTAATACCGCTTTCGTTTTCATTTTCGTATTCTTGAGCTTCTTTCGACGTTTTATCGTTTACGTTATAAACTATTTCTCCTCCTTCGTCATAAACGACTTTCTTATTAGCTTTAATTTTTTTCTTGACCATTCTTTTAGCTAATGCAATTTTCGATACGGTTTTCCGTTTTTTGTTAGCCGGTTCCTCTGGTTCTTCTATTGGAGGGGTAGGCTCCCTTGTTAATTCGTGATTTCGTCGTTTTAGTTTCAAAATATCGTCGCCGTCGCTTTCTTCGTCGGAACCAAATTTTTCTGTAGCGAGTTTGGGTCGCAATGTCGATTGAGGTTCGAGTTTTGTTTTTGCTGACTGATTCAGTTCTTCCTCGGTTTCTGACTCCGACTCTGATTCAGATTCAGATTTTTCTTCCTCACTCGATTCTTTTTTCGGTTTTACTTCTCTTATAATCTTTTTTCCTTTTAAAAATCGAACCCTAGGCGTGACGAATAATCCTAACGAAGCGGCATAACTATCCAAATTCAATTCATGCACTTTAAAAACTTTTTTATTTTTCATTAAATAAACGAATTTTATGTAAGAAACGAAAGCTCGTTGAGCGTCTAATTTTAATTCATTATTTTTAGCTAGAACCGCTTGGATTTTTGGTAACGGCGATTTAATCATTTTTGTGTTGACCCTAAAACAATAAAAAAATAAATAAATAAATAAATAAATAATCAATACAGCGTGCGATTTATCCGTTCCGCAGATCAAATCTTAAATTACATTAAATTCGGTAAGGACAGGTACTACGCTTAATAAAACTCTCCATTAATTAGAATATTTAAAGGAATCTGAGTAGATTTTCAACGGTTTGAAAACCGTTAAAAATCGACGTAGTCAGTCAAATGTAAAAAAAAAAAGGCTTGTTCAAGATTTTAATGAATATCGTGCGTGACAATCGTTTCAAAGAAAAAAAACAAAAGAATATTAAATTTCAAGAGGTCAAACAAATCTGTTAATATTTTTATTTTTTTTTTGTAATAAATGTCTCGTTGTACATCAGCGAAAGCGGTATTGGAACTTCATTTAAAAAAACTTAATGTATAATGTATAATTCTGTTGATCAATATAATCCCTTAATAATAATAATAATAATTAAATATACTCACTCAATTTTGTAAATCGGAATCTTTTTTTCTTCCAACTCCTGTACCATTCCTTCTTCTTCTGACGGAAGCAACACCAACAAACTCTCTCCTCCTTTCTTATATCTAGCAGTTCTTCCGGCTCGATGAATATAAGTATTCCCATCTTCCGGACAGTCAAGCTGCACAACCCAATCAACATTTGGAAAATCCAAACCTCTTGCTGCAATATCAGTAGCAAACATCACAACATTCTGCTTTGCACAAAAATCGTCGTAAATCGCCATTCGCCTTAACTGATGCAAAGATCCATACAAAGCTGTTAATGGAGTTCCCGGTCGTAATTTACAAAACATGGAATATATATATTTCACTTGCTTGCAAGTTGATAAAAATATTAAAATTTTCTGAAATTTATGACTTTTAACAAATGACCATAAAAATTCTATTTTATCTTCTAAATTGCAAATTATATAACTCTGCTCTAGTTGATCTGGAGTACTGTGCTTCTTATTTTCATGAACTGATACATACTTTGGACTTTTCAAACTAAGCCTTGCTAAATCTCTCACTGATTTTGTTTGAGTGGCAGAAAAGAGTAGAGTTTGACGTTTAGGAGGTAAATTTTCTATTATAGCATTCATAGTGTCTTCAAAACCTAAATCTAAACAACGATCAGCTTCATCCAAAACTAAGACTTGCATTGATGAACAGTTGAATGTTGGATTAGTGTCCATATGGTGCAGGATTCGACCAGGTGTGCAGATCATAATGTTGCAATATTCTAATCTTGATTTTTCAAAGTGTAAATCTTTCCCTCCTATAATCAATCCTGCAGAAAAGTCATGATATTTGCCAACTTTTTTTAATGTTTCAAATATCTGATAAGCTAATTCGCGTGTTGGAGTTATAATTAAAGCTCCCAAGCCATCTAAGTTTGTCCATTGTTTAGTAAACAATACTTCTAAAATCTGAAAAACAAAAACATCAATTGGAATTAATTGAAGCAAATGATGTAAACTTTTTCAGAGGTGGGGATTTTTAAAAGCGATGACTTTAATTCTTTTAAGCTAGAAGAAGGCAATGCTTAATAAAATAATGTGGCTGCCAAACAAAAGCTATAAAAGACCTGGAAGTATACATGTATGTTTGTGTAAACCACAATTATTATAAAACTTGAAAAGTTTTGTTTTATTTTAGCATATCTTTAGACATCTTAATTAACTGACTTCATGATTAATCCTTCTTTATCTTATTTCTTTATTTTAGTTATCCATTAAATGATTCATTTTTTTTTCCTGAAATATTTTCTTGACCAATCATTTAAATAATTAATATTCAGGGTTTTTAAAAAATTAGGACTTAATTTAGGAACTAAATTTATAATTGATTGCCTTACAGGAATTAAAAACGCTAAAGTTTTGCCACTTCCAGTTTGAGCAGCTCCTAGAACATCTTCTCCTTTCAAAGCAACAGCTATACTTTCTCTCTGAATTTCAGTAGGAACTTCATAGCCGCTTTCTTTTAAGCCTTTTTTCGTCTTCTGCGACAATGGGAAGTCGGCAAACGTTTCAATTTTTGACGGATCAATCTGGAAATATATTTTTAAAACAAATTATGACAATGAATTTACCCTCAATGTCAAAAAAATAAATCTGCAATAATAAACTAATGACACATAAATATATATACCTGGCTATATGCATTTCTTAGGTCTTCGATTTCCTTACTAATTCCTATGTTCTTTAATTTCGATTTAGCTATCCTTTGTGGAAAATCATACCGCTTTTTTTTATCCTTAAAATTTTTCACGTGTTTTCCATTCGACGCCATTTTTATTGTTTTTCAAGAATTTCGTCGCGCATTTGAAAATGACGACGTTCGTATTGTTGCCTAGGAATTCCCATCAAACAAAGCTGCGACAAACAGCCATTTATATTATTTTTTACTCATGCTTGGCTTATAGAACGTAAAAAAAATTTTTAGTTAGTTAACGGAATTATTTGATTTAGGAGCCCTTATTGCATAATATTTTGGGAAATGTTGTCGTACAATTAAAAATCCAAAACCATTCAAATTATTCAAGTTCATAATTTCATCTTGGCTCTTGTCTGAGTCGTTCAGATGGCTGGAAATCCAGGTCACAGTAGGGAGGCGGTCTGATATCGGACAAAAGTAATATGCAGTTGCATAACGAAATCTCGCGATGTCTCGTGTCAGTGAAGTTTTAGTTCGGTAATAGTGTTTTATCAGTGAAAATAGGAAAAATCATAAAGAATCTGGATTGGAAATAAAATGATAATCGCGATGTCTACGTTTTTAGTCTCCGTTGCGGAGCTGTCGAACATTTTCTCCGTACTGGCAACCCTAATATGTTTCTTTGGAATGGTGTTTTTTATAATGAAGAACATGATGGTTTTTAGATTACACGAAGATTTAGTTTTCGGTGGTGCAATGCATCATTCGCAACCGCGCATCCCGCGAATGAAAATGATGAAAATAACAATACCATTTATATTGAAATTAGATGAAACATCAAAATCGGACGATTGCTTAAACTGTACTGTCACAAGTCAAATAACATATACTATTCGAGTGTTTTGGGGTGTTTCAATTCGAGAGCTTCATATGTTTTTATGGAAGCCATGGAATCAGATCCAAAAAAGTGCAGATTCTGGTGATATGTTATCCGGGTTTTATCAGTTAAAAGGTTTAGAAATGACAAGTGAGCCTCATAAGGAGAGGCCATTAACTTTACATTTCCCAGATCCACCTCTTGATTTGGGTACACCCCCTCGATTATGTTACCCACTGGTTATATTCATGATCAGGAATGACATACAAGCATCTGTTCATCCTGATGAAACTGTTGCACTTGTTAATGTCATACATATAAAAGATTCTGTTTGTACATTACCAACTAGCATCTTAGCACAGTACCTCAAACAAGCCAATGGACAATTATCTTGTTTGAAACAGTTGTATTTAGCAGCTGGAAATAACATAACATCTGACGAGACACCATCAAATATGTGTGATAAAGATGATGTATCAGTGTGGGCTGTTGCAGGGGAGCAGTTATGTGTTGTGTGTCAGTACTTTCCATTATCCAGAGCTTTACTCCCCTGCAGGCATACATGTGTGTGTTCTGTTTGTTTCGAAAAGTTAGACAGATGCCCAATGTGCAGAAGTCCTTTCAATTCTTACTTTACTATTAGAAGTGAGGATTATTCACCAGGAGAAACGACACCACCTGTTCTCAAACCGACTTTATTTAACTGGATATTAAATTGGAATGATCGGCTGATCAACTTTTTGGGATATCAGTGATGACTGAATTCTTCAAATGGAAAGTATTAAAGCTCTTCTTTTCTTTAATATTATTTCTTCAAATTTATTTAAATAAATTATTAATATCGCTTTTTTTTTTATTTGAAAAAAAAAGTGTCAAATTGTAAATAAGACTTGATAAATTGAAAAGAATTTTTAAAAAAAGAAAAAAAAAGCATTAAAAAAAAAAAATTAATTAAAAAAAATGGGAAGGAGGATTGATTCACTCCTTAATTTCTTTTTTTGCCATGAAAGTGATAATTATGGCAATTTTTGTTTAATTACGTTAGAAAGCATGTGTGATATCAGTTATTTAATTGCATTTATATGGGTTTTAACAGCAAAGTAAATTTCGAGGGTAATCAAATTATAATAAAACAAAGGGGTTCAGTGCAAAGAAAATTTGTTCCTGAAATCATTAGGTCAATTATCATTAAGTAACATATTCCGTTACAGTGTAGGATTTCAGAAGGACCAGTTGATTTTGTTGCATCAGTAGTTATCATATATATCTAGTCTAACATAATTTTAAAAAAAGTTGATTTCTGTTAAAAAATTAAAATATTTATTATGCAGTAAAAAGTTGTGTTAAAAATTTAATACGAAATTCTTTTATAAGTCTTACAATCATGAAAATTTTTTAATTTATTTAAAAAGTGAAAAATTTTTTTTTTTTTAAATCATTTAGGAAAAAGGGTAACAAAGGAAAAACAGGGTTTCCTTTGTTTTAATTTTTTTTTTTTTTTTTTTTTTTTTTTTTTCTTAAATTCTCCAAAATTTTTTTTTTCTAGGATAGAAGTTTCAGAATTGAAGAAAAAATGCTTTTTTTAAAAAAAAAGAAGATGAATGCGGTGCCTACGCGAACGAAGACATATCCGTCAGGGTGCAGTTTTTTAAAAAAATATTTAAAGAAAATTTCATGAGTAAAATTAGCACAAATAATTTTTTTTTTCTTTTAAACAATTGACCAGATCACGAGACGAGACTTAAATACCAACACAAGATAAAATTATTTTTTATTGTTGATAAAATAATAAACTTGCCTCGGCTTAAGTTCATTGTTGGGCCGAATCAGTCTCTGAGTAAAATCCGAGCATTTGCAACCTTAGAAACCACCCAAAGTAATTACAGAGTTTATTCAGGGTAATTATAGCCTATTTTGAAGATTTTTATTGACTTTTATTGCTACTGACCTATATAGGAAGGTAAACCAAATATTTTCTGAGGAATAATTATTTGATTCAATTGAGTCTCGAAAAAGTCAATTTTTTTTTTCTATGGAAGAAATACTATGGGACTTGTCTTTTATTTTTTGAGAAATTAAATTTTTTTAATTCGACTCGTCGAACACGTATATCACAACTATTCATGCAACATCGTTTCAATAAATTAAATACAATTTTTACAGTTATTTGGTCTCCTTAATTATTTAGGAATGCATTATTTTGCTTTTTATGTAAAGACGATTCAGATGCAAAACTCGTTTCGTAAATTTTCTGTTACGTTACTCTGTACCCCAAAGCAATGGCCCCATTGTTCGGCGGGCTCGAAAATTTTCGGGGGAGGGATTGCGGCCCCAAAATTTGGCAAATATCCCGTAACGCTTTTTTCTGGTTTCTACAGTGATACCAAATAATTATTTCACAGAATATAGGGATATATATTATATTAAATTAAATCCACACGTGGAAAGATTATTGTGCCAATGTTATACATATTTAAGAGGAGGCTTCACGGATGCCGGAAGGAATGGCTGTTTTCTCTAACACTCGATTTCCGATGAAAAAATCCAAATTTTAGGTATCTAACGAACTCCTCTGGTATATCCTGGAATTTTTAGTTCAAGTTGCAACTTGTCTGAAATGTATGGGTAAAATAATTTCAAAAAAAAATTGAGGTCGAAAAATTTTGAATTTTGTTTTCCCGGTCTTCGTTTGCTTGGAACAAGTTGAAACTTGTACCAAAAATACAAGAAAGAGTTAAAGGAGTTCGTTAAATACCTAAAATTTGATTTTTTTCCCCCGTAAATTAAGTGTTAGAGAAAACAGCCATTCCTTCCGGTATTCCGTGTAACCTCATCTTAAATTATATAAGTAATTAGGTCTAACTTTCCACGCAAGACGAGGCCCTATTCAAAGTTTTGCTTTATCAACTAAATGCATGGTCTTAGTAGGATGGGCTAAAAACGAGAAAAAATTTTACCAGATACAGTCTCTATATTGTCCTTATAACTAGGCAGTTATATTTGTGGGCAAAAAAAAAAAATTTTAGCCGCTTTTAAAGAGAAATTTTGAAGAGTTTCATTTTCCAAACCTGCTTTTCCGGGCTAGATAGAAAAAGATTTTAGAACACATGTATCTTTAATAAGCACTGGCGAATCCGGATTTTTTTTTTTTTTTTTTTTTTTTTTTTTTCGGGAAGAGGGGTAGTCGTCATTGCTCTTTTTTCCTCCACCTGGACCCACCTTGTGCTAAATACAATTAATTTGCCCAGAAAGTTATTCCCTGGGTTTTAGTGTTGAATCAATTTCCAAGAAACGAGGCCTAGCAAAAATTAAAAGACAAGACTTTTCCTTGAGAAGATTTGATACATTAGTGGAAGAAACGATCGATCTCACTTGAGTCTGGCCTTAACCTCAAAAAAAAAATTGTAAGGTATTTTCCGTATTTTTTAAAGGGTCAGTGTATTTGGGTCGTAAAATGTCAAATAAATTATGGACTAGAAAGTCAAAATTTCCTTTCATGCAACAAGCTCGTGGGCAAGAGGAAAATTTTGCGCTTTTTCTCCCTTTGGATTTTTTTTTTTTTTTTTTTTGTCGCATAGTTTCCGTATTCTCTATTTTATAAGAGGTAGCTTGCTGCCAATTTAAGTGATTTTTCCCTTTCATGCTTACTCCTGCTAATTTTACAAGCACTGCATCCCTGAAAAATGGTTGATTAAAAGTGTAGTTTAGCTCCCGCGATTTATAGGGTCCCGTTATAGGAGGTTAAACTGAACAATTGAAAGGGGGCAATTATGTAGTTTAGATGTTTATGGTCTTTTTGGCCGATTCCCTACCATTTTTCCTAATCCATTTTTCCTAAACAAGAAAAAAATAAATTTCTAATATATTTTTTCTAAAATATTTTGATTCCTAAAATTAAATTTCTTAAAGTCGCTAAAATTAAATTTCCTAAAATCCCTTTAGGGATTAAAAAAATTAGGAAAAATATTCATTTTAGGAAATTTTATTTTTGGGAAGAAAATAAGGAAAAAATTTTGGGAACCAATATTTTTAGGAAAAATGGATTAGAAATCTATTTTTTTTTAAAAACGGATTAGGAAAAATGCTCGGGAACGTTTTGGCCATGGTCCAGTCCGGGATGGGGGTCTATTCCCAAAAATGGGGCCTTCTTCCTTTCTGGGAGCTTTTCCCCCAGAAGAAGGTTGCCTCTGTTGGGGGTTAAAGCCGAAACCTTCAACCCCATCTAAACTGCATAATTGTCCTCTTCTGCTTGTTCAGGTCAGTTTCTTATTGAGTGAAATATTTACTGAGCGGCTTAACTACACTTTTACCGATCGTCGTGATTTTCCTTCGGTAGCGTCAAACTGCAAAAGTTTTGTTTTAAATTTTTTTTTTTTTTTTTTTTTTTTTTTTTTTAAAGCAGAATTACTGTTCTTGTATTTCTCTTGTTCGAAAGGAGAAAAAAAAAGTATATCGTATAAATGTCCTAGAGGAAACCTCAAAGACTCAGCGGGACCCGCTCACCTTGGCTCAATTCTCTTGGCTTGAATTTTCAGCAGGAATTTTAATTTATTGGTGATTTAAATCGTCTGGCAAAAAAAGAAAAAAAAATCCAAGAAAAATCGGCCAGTTTTTATACTCCCGTTTAATTACGGGAGGCGATTCCAAAAAGGATTATACAGATACCAACCGTTTGTTGAAAAAATAGCCTTGAATGTATGACGTAAGGAGTGAATCGTTTGAAACAAAAATTCTGGTTCCTAAGTTTAATTATTTTTTTTATCCTGGTGTTGGAACAGGGAATAGGGTATTTTCAAGTATTATTATTTTTGAAAAACTTTGGTGTAAAAATAAAATGCATATACTTAAAGAATTATTTTGTGTAATAAAATATATTTTTAAAAAAATTTTTTTTTTGTATGCAATAATTTTTAAAGTTGGGGCTTAAAAATTAATTAAAACGGTCGGAATAAGCGCGGAAGTGTTGTGACGTCACAACTTAATGTCGTTCTGCCGGAAAATTTGTCGTAGAATGAGAGGCTTTCCACGTTTATGAACCAAGCCACCTCGTTCTTGGAAACTTTTTTTGAGTAGAACAATATTAACGTATGACGTCACAACGCTTCCGCGCTTGTACCGACCGTTTTGATTTACAATTTTTAACCCCCAACTTCAAGAAATTATTGCATACAGAAAAAAATAATTTTTAAATACTTTTTATGACACAAATAATTTTTTTAATTCTTCCACTTTATTTTTACTCCAAAATTTTTCAAAAATTAAAATACCTGAAAATACCCTGCTTAATAAATATACGATTACAGCCAGTGGCGTAATTCTAGGGGTTGTGGGGAGCACTTGCTCCTTTCCCCTAACTCCTATATCGGCAATAGTTTCTTTATAAGTAGAGTTTCAACCCTGAATTTTATCATATTTTTTTAACGCCATCTTCCCATCTTCAGGTATCAAAGTGGCTTTGAAATTTACAATAGATCAAAAATAAGAATTTTTTTTGACATGAAAGGCCATCGATTCCTAACGGAAATTTTGCGTAGATTACAAATTTGACATCCAAAATTAGTTTTGGTGCATGGTTTTTGAGCTTCAGGCCGGATCTAAAAGCTTGAAAACCTCGTTGCAGGTTTTTTGCCTGTGCCTCAAAAACAGTGCACCAAAACTAGTTTTTGACTTCAAATTCGTAATCTAAGCAAAATTTCTGATGGGAATCAATAACATTTCATGCCAAAAAAAAAAATCCATTTTTGCTCTTATGTGGGCTTTTTGGAGATCTCAAGGTCGATTTGACGCCTCAAGATAACGTTCAAAAAATCTGAAAAATAATTCAGGTTTGATGCAATATGTACTGTAAAGAAACTTTAGTCGACATAAGAGTTTTGAGATTTCAAAAAAGTTGATTTTTGAGCCACCCTAACTGCCAAGTTCCGATTTGAGCCTGTTTCAATTTCATTTTGTTTATTTATTTTCCTGGTTTCAAAATATAACAACCAGCAAAAAATCGCATCTGGAGTCGATTTTTAGCACAAAAAGTTGTCCTTTTAAGCGGAACTTTATTTTTTTTCTTCACTTCCAGACCGGTATTCCTGTATAAGAACTAACCGTTCTAAAATCCAGTTTTTCATCAATTTTTTTTTTTTTTTTTTTTTTTTTTTTTTTGTCTGTGTGTGTGTGTGAATGCGAGTGTATGTCTGTTTGACATGATTATGAGTAGCAATAACATGGCAACCGTTACAACAATAGATATTATATTTTTATTCATATTTTTCCTTAAATTAAAAAATTTTATAACGTAAAACTATGAAAGAGTTTGAAATTCGTTTTTAAATTTTTAAAATTTGATTTGATTGCTCTCGAAAAAAATTTTCCTTTTTTTTTTTTTTTCGAGTATACATTTTTTGTTATCAAGTTTATTTAAAACTTTTTGTACAGTGTAAATACGAAAAACAGAAATCGTATTCAAATCCTACTTTAAAAATTTTAATGTAATTCTACTGTTCTACCATTAAAACCACAGTAGCTAGTAGATTAAAAAAAATTTTAAAAATGTCCAAGCTTATTTAAAAAAAAAAAAAAAAAAAAAATTGAAAATTTCACGGTTTCAATCGTTACGAAATTTCGAAACTTGACAAAAGGAAGGATTTTTCCTTTTCGATAAGATGCCACCGGCTATGTCTCAACTATCCGGTAGTTTTTTTTTCTTTTTCTTTTTAAATTAACTGGTGAACTTGACATGGATATTAACTCCGGTTTTTTTTTTCTTTTTGATAAGGTCGAACAATTAGACTTTATCGAATTTATTTATTTATTTAATTTTTTTTTTTCCTCCTGTTATTTATTCCTTTTATTTTTATTATTTTGAAAGGGATATAGTAAATGGTGCGAGACGCTATACAATTTAATGGCATTGAGATTCCCTGCGTACGTGTGCACTGAATATACATTAGGCTGTTTAGATGTGATAATTGTCAGTTCATCTAGGATGTAAAATATAAAAAAAAAAAAAAAAATATGGAGTTCATTTTGTTTGTTCGTTTTGGCACGAATCACGCAATTTACCGTCATTTTTTTTTTTTTTTTTCCCCCACCTCTTCATCACGGTAACGATTGAAACTTTTTTTTTTTTTTTTTCTTTTGATCATGCACTGAGTATTTTTTTTTCCTACGGGGAAAAAAAAATGTACATAGCTAATAAATAATAAGTGACTAGGAAAAAAAAAATTTAAATAGATTATAATAAATTAATAACATCACGATTGAATTCTCAAAACTTATAAATATATATTTTTTTTTCTTAACTTTAAAAAAAAAAAAGATCTCAAATATAAAGAAAATTTTTTTGAAAAATTAAAAAAAAAAAATTTTTTTTTTTTGGTGCGTATTTTTTGCCTTGACCACGGATTTTTCCCGGTATACCTTGAACTTTTCACCTGATTTCACTCTTACAAAGAAAACCTTTTTTTTTTTTTTTTTTTTCATTCCAAAGAGACAAAGTGGAAATAACCTTGAAGTTATTTCCACTTTACCGAAAAATAAATAAAAAAAACCAAAAACAGGTTTGTTTATGGAAGTTAACAAAAAAATTTCGAACTCATCCCTTAATAATGCGCCTTATTCCCGATAAGTTGGCATAGATTTTATATTATTTTTTAAAAAAATACATAAAAAAGAGGTCCATTGTCAATCTTGTTATATTGCATAACGTTTGAGTCGGCTATCTGGTTGGCCTCAATGACGTAATTTATGTAGGCTCCTCATTTCGCCGCTTTTAAACAAGGAGAATGAAATTTTATAAAAAAAAAAAAAAAAAAAACGAGGAACGTTTTTCTGTAGGACAAAAAAAAATTCAATCGAAAAAAAAGCTTTTTTTTTTCTTCGTGGGGGTTATCGACCGAGCTTTTTTATTTATTTTTTTTTTTTTTCTGCGTGTGAAACTTGGTGACGGCGCCGATGATCGAACAAACATTTTAGAAAACGACGCGGAAATTGAAATTTTAAACCTATCTGGGTTAAGCAAACTATTAAAATCCCCCCGTTACCTTTCAATTTACACTCAAATAATCTGTTTTGTCTGGTGTGCATATAATGGAATCGAATGACAGGAAATGGTTTTTTTTTTTTTTTTTTTCTTTGTTCGTGTGGCTGAAATGAAAATCTGACCAAGTGTTGTTTTCTTTTGTTTTTTTCGGGAACCTTGACGATTTGATAAACAACAGGAATCATAAAAATTCGTGATTAAAAAAAAAAAAAAAAAAAAATTAGGCTTATTTTTTTTTTTTTTTAATGGATGATTGTAATGCGTAACATCCAAAGGTTACCAAAATAAATTTTCATATTCTCGATGTATTACTAATTATTATTTCGTCGTTAGTAATATAAACTTTCATTTCATAATAATACGGAAAAGGTCGTTGAACCTGTATAATCGCATCCAAATCAAACGTACAGATTTCAAGGAAAATGTTTTTCCTCAATAAAACTGGTAAACAAAAAAATTTTCGCAGAAAAAAAATTAAAATTAAAAATTAAAACGGGTTTTTAAAAGAAAATAAAGTAAATCATGTTTTTTTTTAAACGAATTTTAATTTTTTCATATTTTAGGCCAGTTAAAAGTGACGCACCAAAAATTTATTTAAATGTATACGGAGACAAAGTTACTTACTGAGTAAATAATTTTTTCATTGTCGACAGTTTTAGATATTGAAAATACCGTGTCCTGATTGTCTTGATATTTTTTTGTGAGAAGTTTGTTCCAGTAAAAGGAAATAATTTGGAATTTAATTTTCTGGAAGGACCCTGTCCAGTAATAATTGGGGGAGGGCTTATAAATTTTTTTTATCGATCACTGGAAAAAAATACGACCCTCGCAAGCAAAATTTACACCGAAATAAAACATTTGATTTTTTAGTGGAGGATGTTTCAAACAATTACTAGTGTGTCACCTTGACTGCAAAATGGAAAAAAATTGTAAGATTTCGAAAACAATAAGAAATTTCCAAAATATTTTTCAAAGAGTAAGATTTCTTAGTGAGTTTAAACTTAATGGTTTCAAAAAAAAAAAATTAGACTGTATCGCATTATTTCCGGAACTAATGGACCAAGAAGCCAACAAAACCTGTTTAAATTTTTTTTTTTTTTTTTTTTTTTTTGTTAATTTTCTTCAAAATTAAAATGTCTGTTAACGTCTTTTTCAACCCTAACTTTTTTTTAAAAGTTCGGCTCCAGGCTACATTTTTTTAAATTTATTTTTATTTATTTATTTATTTATTTTTTTATTTATTTATTTTATTTTTTTTTTGCAAAATTCTATATTTTAAAAATCGTCTATCTTATATTGGAAGCCAAACATCAAAATTCTACTTATGAAGCTCCTTTCTGCCAGCGAAGATGCACTTCGACGACAATTAATTTTATATTTCTGCATTAATTAATTTTTTTTTTTTTAATAATTTGGTCTACGATAAATTTCCCAAATATCGTAGACTTAATATTTTAAAAAAAGTAGCTGATGTACAAATCTGGAACTTTCACCGAAGATGCTTATGCTCTAGTAGAAATGCGCTTTCTAAATAGAATTTTGATGTTTTGCTAATAAAGAAGTTATTAAATCATTTTCGAAGTAAAGGGTGATGCAAAAAAGGAAGTTGATCAACGTCTAGCCCATAAGTGGCCTTCAAGTATTCGGGGTTTTCAATTACAAATTTGACAAATTTTAATTTTAATTTTAATTTGTAATTTTGTCAATTGCAAATTTTTAAAAATTTTGACCTTCCTTATTGCTTACAAGAAATTAACTTTTTTTTTTTTTTTTTATATGCAGATTTGATTTTAGTTTAATCATTTGACCACCACCTCTCCCTGTAAACGATGACGTAATTAGTGGAAAGCTCCTTGCGCTAGAAGAATTTTGGATTTTTTTAACCCCCTGCCCCCTTCCTCCCATGGTTGAAGATAGACCGGTCCCTACCATTTTTCTTAATCCGTTTTTCCTAGAAATTTTTTTACTAACCATTTTTTTTCCTAATTTTTAATTTTCCTAAAATTTTTGGATTTATAAAATTGGATTTCCTAAAGTGAATATTTTGACTAATTTTTTAAATCCCTAAAGGGATTTTAGGAAATTATATTTTAGGAATTACTCCTAAAAACTTTAGGAAAATTAAAAATTAAAAATTAGGAAAAAAAAATAGTTAGAAAAACAATTTATTTTAGGAGCCAAAATTTTTAGAAAAAATGAATTAGGAATTTATTTATTTATTTTTTAAATGGATTAGAATTTTTTTTTTTTTCTTATTTGATTCTCGCCCCACATCAGTTGCTGACAAATTATTTCGCAATCCTCCATTCCACCCCCCCTCTCCCATAAAATTTCACGTTTTGAAACTTAACGCTTCAGCAGGTGTCGGGAAATCAAATTGTTGCAAAAACCTTGGCTTTCCCTCGGCATGGATCAAGCTTAAAAATCCACATGGAAATTGCGATGTAGGTGCAACCTGAACTGCAGCAGCTGCAATGCAGTATGATTTTTGTTACAAATAAAATCCAGATGCAACCATACCCGTACTCCTGCATTTCCAACTTGTTTTAGCTTTCCAAAACATTTTTTTTAAAAAAAAGTTGTTTTTGAGTTGTATTAAAAAATGATTAAAGATTAATAATCATGGTTGGAATTCCATTTCCTTTATTCATGTTTCAAGTATTGTACCTGAATTTTTTTTTTTTTTTTTTAATCTTCGTTTTTTGATTGCTTTTCCGAAGGTTAAACATAAGCGCAATTTTATTTATCAGGGGAAAAAAAGCAACTTTCACCGTTACAAAATCCTGAAACGATGCCCTATAAAAGCGGAAAATGTCTGGAAACGATTCCTTTTGGAGCCATTATTTTGAGGAGAGTCACCCCAGTGAAACCGTTTAACATATCTTAATTTTTTTTATTCAAATTTTTATAATAATCAGCAAAAGGAACAATAACAAGGGAAATTTCCTTTCGCTTTGTTGATCCCTGGTTTTTGAAAATTTGAATTAAACAAACATGTAGGCAAGCTTTTGACTCGTGTAACTTCCCTTTAAAATTGATTCAAGGAATCATGTGAATTATTTTCCGCTTTTATTCCCAGGCAGCTGTCGAAATCTTTTTTAAAAACTGAAAGTCCTTTTATTTTAAAAAGTAAACAAAGTTACGCTTATGTTTAACTTTCGGAAAAACCAACCACTGACATAACGAAATTTTCTTGGTAGCGGCATACTTTAAAAATATTTCCGTGTTTGATTCTGTGTAAATTTGGCCTAGTCCTGCCATCTACATTTCGTATTTTCCGCAAAATTAATTGCAGTCCGGCCAAATTAACCCCGATTTTCAAAACAAGGTGCAACGCGCCACTGTAACATTCCCTTTCAGCTATCTAGACAAACACTTTTTCCTATTTTAAAACTGTATAGTTGTAAGGCCTTCGCAAAAGAAATGGAACAAGAACATAAAGAAGTCCGTTTTTTTTTTATTGAAATTTTATTCCAGTTTCTAGTTCAATATACCCTCGGATTGTCGTAGCGTGCTGACTTATTTTCCCGTGGCTTATGCGATGACCTGTAGAAAACATGTTTGAAGAGTTCTTTAAGGCTTCCGAAGATTACCGAACAATACTTTCCCTCAGCCAGGGGCGATCACTTTCCACTTTCGTTATGGGACTTATATCACATTGTGTTAGCAATATTACGACTTTTATTATGTATGCTTAGAGTTTGAAGGTTCGGAATCTCCTCTGATATAAAATTCTCTCATGGAAAGATTTTCCTTTTCTTTTTTTTAAAAATACAATGCACCGCATAGCGAGTTGACTTCACAAGATATTTTAAAAATTATTGTCTAATGTTTCAATATTATTGATGAAGTGAAATCGAGTTGTAACTTGTGTAAGAGATGAACCTCAGCTTTCATTTTTTTTTCCGTGATAATAATTAAATCGTATTTCCTTGTGTGTAATCAATTAAATTTTTAAGGTTCTATTTAGGATTAAATAGGGTCATTTTATAAAATCAACGCCTTATGATTTATTGGTAACTTTTCCTCTTCGATTCCTTACTATGATGAAAAATTAAAATTTTGTACAACTACTTGTATGTTATGGAGTGACTCTGGTACCGGTTTCCTGTGAAAACTTAAGAGCTGAAAAATTTGAACTTATTACGGTGATCGATATATCATTTTGCTTTGACCTGGTAAATATTTTTTACCTCTGGAAGATGCAGGTTTTTGCAGGAAAGTCAAAGTCATTCTATAAAATACTGAGTTACCTACATCTCTGGTAATACCAGAGCCGGATGCTCTAGTACTAGTATTCTGAGTACTAGTATTTAGTACTAAGCTACTTTTGATTCCCTACAATTTTTCCTAATCCATTTTTCCTAAAAAAATAAATACCTAACACATTTTTCCTAAAAATTTTGGTAAACGTTTGTAACAGTTTTTTTTTTCTTAATTTTTACATTTCCTAAAAATTTTTGATTCCTAAAATAAAATTTCCTAAAATGAATATTTTTCCTAATTTTTTGAATCCCTAAAATTTTTGTAATAATTTACTAGGCCTATGCAAAGTTGCGAATTTCGGTTTTTTTATTTATTTTTGTTTTTTAAATTCGTTGGTAAAGAAGTTGTTTATTTATTATGTCATTCTCTCATCGTCTTCACATTTTTATAGGCTTATTAATCCTTTTTTTTTTTTTTTTTTTGTATTTTTATTTTTATGGTGGTTTATTAAAAAAACAAGAACAAAAAAAGGTCGTTTTAATCTAAAATCTTTTTAGAAAAAACGGACGGAAATATCTACTTTTATAGGAAGTATGTAAAGAAGACTTAATAATAACTTTCTGCACTAATAATTTGATAGTTCGTTCGGATAAATCAGTGCATCATGAAATATTGCAAGTCAATATGTTGGTCAGTTCTTTTTTTTTTTTTTTTTCTTTGTCTGTTTATTCCGAAATTTTTTTCAGTTCGACAATTATTTGTGGACGTCTTTTAGAAAAGGTACCAACTTAAGAAAGTGACTTAAAATGTTTTGTTTGTAAACAAAAATATTTTGTTATGAGTTCCAATTTCACAGTCTTCTAACCGCCAACTCCCACTTGTCATTTTTTTTTTTTTTTAAATATACATTTAGTGACAATATATTTGTGTTCTAAGACGAGCTTTTTTAGAAATATTGGGCGGAGTCACAGGCGCTAAAAACTTAAAACTTTTTTTTTTACTAGCACCGTGCTAAAGAGCAATTGCCACGACTCATTTCCGCAATCGAATCTTTACGTAAGCTAAAAAAAAAATAGCGAAGAAGAATCCATTTCCGAAGTGAGTTACGGCAATGTAGATTAGCATATCCGTTCCCAACCATTTTTCCTAATCCGTTTTTCTTAAAAAAATAAATTCCTAATCCATTTTTCCTAAAAATTTTTTCCTAACCTTTTTTTTTCCTAATTTTTAATTTTCCTAAAACTTTTTGATTCCCAAAATAAAATTTCCTAAAAGTAATATTTTTCCTAATTTTTTAAATCTCTGAAATTTTTTTAATAATTTTACTAGGCAAAGCTGCGAATTAAGGATTTTCTTTTTGTTCTTGTTTTTTTTTTTAATAAACCACTATAAAAATATATATAGGCCTATAAAAGAGTTTAAAAAACAAAAATAAATAGAAAAACCGAGACTCGCAAATTTGCCTAGGCCTAATCCTAATCAAAAAATTAGGAAAAATATTCATTTTAGGAATCAAAAAATTTTAGGAAAATTAAAAATTACGAAATAAAATAGTTAGGGGAAAAAAAATTTTAGGAACCAAATTTTTTAGAAAAATTGATAAGGAATTTATTTTTTTTAGGAAAAATGGATTAGGAAAAATGGTAGGGAATGGTAGCACAAATAATCCGAAGAAATATTGATTTCTGTAAACAATTCAAAAAATTCATTTTTTAAAGTTTAAAAATCGAGCTTTTATTTTGAATAAAAAGCTACGGCACTGCTATTGTCAAACACGTTTTAAAGAAAGAAAGTGTACTTTAATATCTGTATGGAGTATTTTTTAAATGACTTTAAAATCATATCCATTTTTTTTTTAAAAGAATAACCGATGTAACTTAGCTTGTCAAAAAAACCAAGAAATAATTCACATTAAAAAAAATTTCTCCAAAGCAGGAAACTTTTTTTTTTTTACATTAAAATCCGAAAGAAAGATGTAAAAGTAGGTAACCTTGCTTTCGTTTACATCAAAAACACGTGATAACAACAAGTTTAAAGTTCTCTCATCAATGCATCTAATAAATTATATAAAACAAGAGTAACAGAATAAAATTATAATAAAATATTATATGTAAAACCTTTATAGAAATCATCCACTCCGTTTGTTTTTTAAATGTCAGCCGGTAATCCCGGATAACCTTTGACTCCGAGCCCTGTTATCTTAAACGTGCATCCTCCTTTCGTGTATTTTTTTTCCTCTTCCTCGGTGTAATTAAATTTCGCGCTGACAACGTAAAGCTCATCCAAATTAGGTCCACCGAAAGCAACGGAAGTCGTCTGCAGGGAGGGGATGTCGATTTTCCTTATAATTTCCCCGGTTTTCCCGTTGATGTTGACAACTCCAGCAAGACCGAAACAGGCCACCCAAAGGTTTCCGTTGGTGTCGATAGCCATACCGTCGGGTCCATGACCTTCCAGTTTACTTAAATCGGTTAAAGTTCGACGGTTTGCTGTAAGATAAAGTTAGTTTTGAATAACGTCCTTGTGAAAATCAAAGAAAGAGAAATAAAGTTCCCAGTGCCAGACCTTCACCGGTGTTTTGATCACAAGGTGTTAAACCATAAATGAAAATGACACGTTTGGTATTGCTTTTGGTTTCAAATTTTGCACGTAGACAAGTGAAGGTCAGTTTAGGGAGAGATTTATGTTTAGATTCTTTTTTCTTTTTTTTAAAGACAAAGTGACCATTTTTTTTTAATAGGAAGTTTTTTTTTTTCTAGTTCATAAATTAAGTGGTGCAATTATTTATCAGAACAAAAGATGAAACGTGCCAAAAATTATGCAAAGAAAAGGCGATAAATTTATGAGTCGAGTTTTTTTACTCTTTTATTTGAGATTAAGATATCGTAAAACTTTGATTCGACTTTTTTAGCGGATTTCCTTTTGTTTTTCTAATGATTAAGAAACCTGCGGGTTTTTACCCAGCTGAACTGACAATCCTTTCTTTTTTTTAACCGAAGTTTTTCCAGATAAAAAAGAGCAGCGTATTTAATTGTTCTTTAATCGTACGCCCCTTCCAAAACACGTACACGACTAAGTTGAGTTACAATGTTTATTGCTATACAAAGCCTTAATGAAACCTTAACAAATCTTTCTTTTTATTCGATAATTTAATATGCTTTCTATTGAAGTAAGTTTAACCATTCTGATTCTCAAACGGATTTTACACCCGAGGGCCGTCCATTACATAGGCCACAATCGCACGCTGAAGCATATTGCCAACATGTTACAGCTTCGAAACATGTTGCCAACATTTTTGTTTTTCACTTAGATAATAGAATCCATAGATGGACAATAGCTTCAGAAAATGTTCATATAGGCACCCATAAGTTAAACACGAGGTAGGCTCAATTTTTTTGGACCAAAACAAACAATGTAAATAGAATAGGAATGTCCGATCTATGGATTCTATTATCTAAGGTTTTTCATTTTCCAATGTTGTTCAATAAGTTGGCAATATGTTTTGCAGCTGTAACATGTTGCCAACATGTTTCTATGCTGGAACGTGTTAAGCAACATGTTGTGTAGCGACATGTTACTGCAACATGTTTTAGTGTTAATTGTAATGTTGTACAACATGTTGCTCAACACTTTCCAGCATAGAAACATATTGGCAACATGTTATACAACATTTACAAATTTTTATTTTTCATTTTCCAGTAGTTGCAGTAACATGTTCCTTAACATGTTGCAGCGTAAGAAACATGTTGCCAACATGTTGCCTTGCAGTTGTTGGGCCTTGCAGTTGCCAACATGTTGCCAGCATTTACAAATTATTATTTTTCATTTTTCAGTGTTGCGCGACATGTTTTTACGGTTTAACATGTTCAGTAACATGTTGGCAACATTTTTGTTTGTCATTTTCCAATGTTGCTCAATATGTTGGCAATATGTTTTGCAGCTGTAACATGTTGGCAACATGTTGAAGCAACATCAGCCGAAGTTTCACGCTAAAACATGTTGCAATAACATGTTACGGTAACATGTTGCTCAACACGTTCCAGCATAGAAACATGTTGGAATCCTGTTGGACAAAATTTACAAATTTCTATTTTTAAATTTTCAGGGCGCAATTTCACGCCAAGCATGTTCGGTGAACATGTTGGGCAACCATGTTGGACAAACATTTTCACCAAACATTTTTCCCAACACGCAGGGGAAGCTCCACATAAGCAAATCGCTTTTTTAAGTATGTCGGGTGAAAATGCTCGTGCTTGATAAAAGTGGCAAACATTTTCACATAACATGTTCACCAACAAGAACATGTTGTCCAACATGTTCGAGAAAAAAGTTCACCACTTTTATCAAACACAAACATGTTTGCCCGACATGTTTGGAGTGAAATTGCACCCTCAGCAGTTGCAGTAACATGTTGCTCAACATGTTGCAGCGTTAGAAACTTGTTGCCAGCATGTTCCTGAATATGTTCCAGCGTAGAAACATGTTGGCAGCATGTTATGCTGCATTTACAATTTTTATTTTCCATTTTTCCGTGTTGCGCCACATGTTTTTGCGCTTCAACATGTTCAGTAACATGTTGGCAACATGTGCAATATTTAAAAATTTTTAATTTCCATTTTTCAGCAGTTGCAGTGACATGTTGCTCAACATGTTCCAGCGTTAAAAACATGTTGCCAACATGTTGCTGAATATGTTTTAGCATAGAAACATGTTGACAGCATGTTGACATCGTAGAAACATGTGCACCATTTACTTTTTATTTTTCATTTCTCACTGCTGCGCTATATGTTTTCACGCTTCAACATGTTGGCAACATGTTTCTAACGCTGCAACAAGTTAAGCAAAACCAACATGTTGTCTCAACATGCTACTGCAATGAAATTTTAGCATGAAATTTAAGCTGCATCATGTTGAAAAACATGTTTCATCTGTCAAATAGCGGCCGTAAGCATGTGTAGGGAAAAAGAAAGTGCTGTACTATTTTTTTCTTTTTTTTTCAGTTCTCCCACTTTTTTGATTTTTGAATTCGATATCTTCTTTCGATTGTTTATTTAAAAGCAATTCTTTTTTTTTTTTGATCGTCCTAGATGATCATTTGGACACATTAGTTCAACCACCGGGAAAGAAGAAAAACTTTTTAAGAAAAACTTAAAGGCAAGATAAGTCTTCCCCCGGTACCGAAAAACTTGGCAATACGTCTCTGCGCCGCGATCTCAAGCTTTTTCACAAAATTTTAAACTAAATTTTAAGCTCATAAAAAAGAAATCCTCGGAAAACTTACATATTTTTCCAGTTTTCGCATCATAATCAAAAACATCTACTCTCTTGGTCGGGGTGTCAGCATAATACATCCTCGTCAAATCGCTGCTCCAAGCCAATCCGTTAGCAATAGTCAAACCTTCCAGATGTTTAATCGGTTTCCCGTTTTTAGGGAAACTGTACAAGGATCCAAGACCTTGATCGAAAGTATCCTTACTCGGATTGTGTGATAAAGATCCGATCCAGAGCAAGCCGGTGGGATCAACTTTCCCATCGTTCAGTCTGCAGTTTTCCTTCCCTTTTTCCGTATCAACGGTGTAGATAACTTCCACGTTTTGAGGTTTCGTGCTTTCGCCATCCCACGTGAGGATAGACACGTTTTTCCCAGCTGCTATAACGAATTTGTCGCTTTTCCCTTTGACTGGGATGATTATCGAAACTGGAGGTCCATCTGACGAATTTGTAAAAAAAAATTTGATATTAAAAATTTTTTTTTCTAATTTTTTTCAATAACAGTTTCTGTTTGTTCTTTGAAATGATTGACGACTGAGGGCGCAATTTCACGCTGGAACATGTTGTAGTAACATGTTACGGTATTATGTTGCTGAACATGTTGCAGGAGAGAAACAAGTTGGCAACATGTTGCGCAACATTTACAAATTCTTACTTTTCATTTTTCAAACTGCGCAACATGTTTTCACGCTTCAAAATGTTAAGTAACATTTTAGCAACAAGTCGAGCAACATATTGTCTTAACATGTTACTGCAACATGTTTTAGCGTGAAATTTCGGCCTTGCGTAAAGCATCTAACGAAGGTAGGGGGTCCGAATGAGCAATGTTTGCCGAAAAGTGAAGTACTGGCAAGCAAGGGGAGGGGGGGGGGCAGGGGGTTAAAAATGACCAAAAAATGTATTGAACGATTCGAAAATTTTGACCCTCTTCTCTCCCGTCTTTTAGTCAGCAAAAAATACACATTGACGTCAATATTTTTCGCAAAAGGCTGAAATTTGAATGAAATAATATTACATTTGTGTTAGGCTATGAGTCTCTCGTACCAGTTGTTGCTAAGGGCCCTGCTACCACGGCAACGGATAATAGCTCAACTAAAATTTACGATAATTCGGAATCCTTGTTGAATATTGTTTTGTTGAAACCTGAAATGCACCCACCCAAGGCCAAATGGAAAAAAAAGGTGCACCAGTATTACACACAAATCCGCTTTATTATTTTAAATCAATTTCAAAGTTACGAAAGCTATTTTTAGTTCATACTCCAACTTAGGATAAGAGCTTTGAATATAAAAAAAAAAAAAAAAATCATTAGTCATTGGACAAAAGAACAGTTTTTAACGCGTGAACGTCTTCACAAGTCATGTTTTTCTCTTATTTATACAGACAATGATAAGATAAAATCGATTTTTTACGTCTTTCTCAAGTGGCCAAATGGAAATTTCGAGTAATATTACGGAAAATTTGCAGTATGGCTCGACCGGATCAGACAGCGGAACTTTTTTTGTTTTTCCGCCACATCCATCCCAATTACAAGTTTTCCAGAAACTTGAAAAACCACTTTTTTAATGAGATCAGGTACCGATTTTATTGATAACACACATATATTTTTTTTTTTCTTTAAAAGAAATGTCACTTTGATTGGACCACTACCTCGCATCTAATTGTTTACTTTATTTAATTGATTCGGGAATGAAAATCTTGCATAACCTTTTAAGTTTCGTTTGAAAACTTTTTAAAACAAAAAAAGAAGAAACAATCCTAGCTATGGAAAAAAAAAATTTCAAAACACGTTCACGTTCTTGCTTAACCGCGATTGCTGTTTAAATAAAATCGTAACTTTCATTTCTCCTCCCTGATCGATGCATTCTAAGATGTGTTGCATCTCAAGGTCGTTTAATAATTTCCTACGTCTAGTTCTCAAATCTAAAAATAAGAAAAATTTTTCAAATACCTAAAAAAAAAAAAAAGAATTGGCGTCACGTTTCACAATTTTTTCAATCCTCTAATTTTTTTTATTATTTTGTACACGTTGACCGTGAATCTATTTTTTCCGGATTAAAAAAAAATAATGTTTTGAATCCAACTGTGATAGAATCTATAATTATCAATAAACTGGTGAACAATTTTTGCCAGGATCGCCAGTCTCGTGTTTCATTTTTATTACAAAATTCTGTGAAAATGATAAGGTTCGGGTCTCTTAATCACGCTTTTTTTTTTTTTCCTTCAAAAAACCAAAACGCTCTAAAATCGATTCCGCATTACTGCAATTTTTTTTTCCTTTTTTTAAGGCAAAAATGGAAACTAAAATCTGTACTAGGCAGGTCAACTGAGCTATGCCCATCCCAATCGTGCGTGGAGATATACTCTTTTGAACCGTTGCAGCTCAAAACCGGTTCAGGCAGCGGTTCAAAAGAGTATGTCTCCATGCGCGATTGTGATGGACATAGCTCAGTTGACCTGCCTAATACAGAAATGATCAAACCTGCGCTAGTCATTTTTGGTCTTTTTTATCGTCTCCATCGACTGGCTAAAATGCCAATCAAAAAATTGGAAACGACCCAACAGGATTGATTCAACTTCAAAATAAGATCCTAGTACAGAAATGCAAACTTCCATGGCCAAGTTTGGGCACACTAATGGAATTTACCCTATACAGTAAAGCATGTTTGCCCATTTTCATTCAAGTTTCAACCTGCGCAAGTTTCAACTGGTGACGCGTTTAAATTCACGAAAAATATTACACAAAGCATTTGATGAGATCACATGAACCGTGCGCAATCCAATCACTGGGACCGAAAAAAGCCTTTTATTCAGGGGTCCGAATTTGATGCCGGTGCCGGTGCCGGTGCCGATGCCGATGCCGATCTTCTTCTTTTTCGGCATAATCAGGACATGAAGCCCTATGACCCGGCGCCTACCTTTACCAAGTTCGGTTTCTGGTGTAAGGTTTAGGCGTTACTACGTCATACCCCTTAATGTAATAGATCAAAGTATTAATAATCAGATGCTTCAAACCAATCATCAAATTATGACAGAAAAAACAACAGTAATCTGTAAAGGGAAAAGACAAAGCGGTCCCAATACTGATTTAAACAACCCCTATCAAACAACTAAAGAAATGAAAGTCGAAGTCCTTATGGCAAACCAGCCTAATTGGGAGCTTGCATTTCGTCATGAAGAAACAAGAAACGACATTGCAATAAGATTTTTTAAATTTTTTTTTAAATTATTCAAATGAAATCATATGCAAAAAGAATTTTTCTACATTTGTTTATGTGATAAGCTTAATTGATTTAGAAGCGTAAAATGGTTTAATGTATCGAGTGACGAGCTCGAAGGCGGGGCACTCATATCGCAAAGGTATTTTACGAATGAGCGGGACCTACTTTATTTAGACAGGGAATCCGAACCCTGTGACACATCGGTCTTCTTCACATGATACACACAAGAGTATCAGAGGTGAATGCTGTCGGAAAAAAATCCTGACTGAAATCAGCTTCGAACCAAGACTCCACACGATCATTCGTTTCGGAGTCGAGCACGCTCGCCACTCAGTCGACGTCGTGTCCGATGCCGATGCAGATGCCGATGCCGATTCCATATTATTTATTTAACTCTCGATTCCGAATCCGGCACCGACCACCGATGCCGATGCCACCAAGTAGCGATTATGTATCCGATCTTTCGGCATCGGTTATATCCGGTGCCGCCTCCGATTCCGACTTTAGTAGAAAAAAAATCAGAGCCGTTCTAGACGATTTTGAAAATATTATTTTATGAATCATGCAGACACCATTCTACCTGGGTGGTTCTAAAAAAAAAGTACCTTTCGAGTCACAGATAAATTATCCACATTATGTTACAAAAATGAAAATGTTATCGATTATTTTTTTTTATTAAATCAAAGTTTGACTTCTTACAAAACGGTATCCCTTCGCAAAAATTAAAAAAAACCATTTTATGTCGTTTTATCCTGAAAAATTGTACCGAGTATCTGTCTAAATCACGGCTCCGTCACGGTCAGAACTTCATTTTTTTTTTACCGACACGGGGTTTTTTGATATTTAATGAAATTTTAAAAAATTTAAAAACCAAATACCAAAACACAGTTAAAGGAGGATTTCATACAAATGTTTTCAAATTTTCAAATTTGCGTTATCATTGAATATTACGCTATTGAACTTTGTCACAGCATTTCTCCGCCACGAATTTCTCCGCCACTAAAATGGCGGATAAATGCATTTGTTCGATGTTTGTTTTGTAAACAAACATTCCGCCACGGACTTTCTGATGGTACGTTTTTTTTAGAATCACCCACCTAGCAGCCTTGATTTCTTGTGAAATCACTTAAATCTCGACTTTTTAATTACGATGCCAGTACCGGTGCCAGCGTCGATGCCGGTGCCGGCACTGATGCCGATGCCAGTTTTAACAATTTCGCGATGCCGATGCCAGTTTTAACAATTTCGCGATGCCGATGCCGGTGCCCATCGGTCACCCCTGCTTTTATTCGTCCAAGTTTTTCGGCTGATCCTCGTACGTGCCCGGTTTTTTCACTTATACCCCTTTCGTAATGAAAAAACTTAAAAAAAAAAATAAAAATAAAAATAAAATTAAAAATTAAAAATGATGGGGTCCATAAAAAGTCATTGGTGCTATCCGTAATTAAGAAATTAGAACTAGGCAGTGATAATGTTTATAAACGAAACTTGAACTTCGACAATTCAGTAGGTCATTAAGCTACAATTCTAAAATTAAATACTATAACATACTGTATTTCCATATTCAACCCGAAAAAAAAAATGCGATTGCTGTAAGACAAACGTAAGATTAAAAATAACCTATTAAATCAAGTATTTTCATAGCTAAGAAAAAATTGCATAACTTACAAAACCAGTCTGAAAAACATAGGTGACCTGACTTCTATTAATCTATTAATTTTGAAAAATTCATTCAACCGCCACTGGGACCACACTTAAGTTTTTTTTTTTTTTTCATTAGGTAAACGTCCATATATTATAAAGCGTTGCAAAACAGATTATTTAAAAAAAAAAAAAAAGTAATACACAAAAGTAACTTTTTTTCCCCTTTTGCTATTAAGCCTTTCAGTGCTCAATTTATTGGAGGAAGAGTTATTTACAATAATGATATCGTGTCAAGTTTAAAAATCGAAATGGCAGTTATTATTAAGATGGAATGATTAAGTGCTTCTTATATTTGTAATTGTAGAAGAGAAAGATGAGATGCCAAATTGATCTAGCGAAGATCCTAGAGAGAATATATCACGTGGTATAGTCGTTACATATTGTTGTTACCCAATCAGCTTCAACGTGAACAAACTGAGGGAGATAACAATGCGAGCGCTGTAGCAGACGACGCAATCCAGAGGAACCGGGAACGGGATGGGGGAGTGAAGGGGTCGAATGGTATTAAGGTATTGGGACACTCTGAAGTAAGATTTGAGCCCCCTACCATTTTCTAAATCTGAAATAGAACCGTGAGGGGTTTCAAAGGTAGAACCGCATAGTAGGGCGGGTCGAAAAACACGAATTTTTGAATTTGAAAACGCCTGATATGGGAATCGATGCTTTTTTATAATACTATTAACCCTAATTTTTTTCAGATTTTTTGAACGACATTTTGAGGTGGCGCAATGGCCTTGAAATTTTCAAAAAGCCCATTTGAGGAACAAAAATGAAAATTTTTTTTCGCCGTATAAAATACCGTCGTTTCCTATCGGAAATTTTGCGTAGATTACGAATTTGACGTCAAAAATTATTTTTGGTGCACAGTTTTTGAACCACACGCCGGATTCCAAAATTCTGAAAATCTTGTAATGGCTTTCTGTGGCCCAAAAACCGTGCACCAAAACTAATTTTTGACTTCAAATTCGTAATCTACGCAAAATTTCCGATAGGAAACAACGGTCTTTTATGCGAAAAAAAAAATTTTTATTTTTGGTCCTCAAATGGGCTTTTCGAAAATTTCAAGGCCATTGAGGCACCTCAAAATGTCGTTTAAAAAATCTGAAAAAAATTAGGGTTAATAGTATTGTAAAAAGGCATCCATTCCCATATCAGGCGTTTTCAAATTCAAAAATTCGCCTTTTTCGACCCGCATAGTGATGCCGATATTTTATCGATATATCGAAATATTGGTATGTCGGAAGGAAAAAAATAGATTTTCTTTTCGCTATTAAGTTTCATATCGATATGCGATAACGATATGAAAATGCCCGAAAATTTCATTGGATCAAAGCAGAAAAAAGCATTTTTTGGGCCTTTTTATCAATTTTTTGGCTTCGCTGACTGTAAGAAAAAAAATTAGTGCGTGACTAAACAAAAGGTCTTTTCTGACACAAATATCGAAATATCGATATTTCGCATAACGATATGCTTATATCGATGCGGCGACATTTTATTTTTCGATTTTTATCGATACCGATTTCCATATTTTTTTAAAATATCGGCATCACTAGCAACTGCAGTCAGAGATGGGTTTTTAGTCAGTAAGAATCTGACACTTCCCGCGGGAATCTCACTGAGACACCCCGCGGGAGTCTATGCAAGATTTTTCCCACCTTGACACAAAAAAAAAAAAAAAAAAAAAAAATCGCGTTCTTAAAGCGGGGAAACAAAGAAGAAAATATTGGCAAATGCATGTTAAATTTTGTTCAATCTTGTTTGTATGTTGAATCTTCAAAATCGACCAAATGTATTTTTGGTGATTCAGATATGAGGGAGTCAAAAATTTCCAAAATTGAATTAATACTATTCCAAACAGCCGAGATGCGTATATTCTACCGTAAGTACACGTATAAAAACTTTGTATAATCAACTAACCCAACTAACCCCCGTACTGACACTTTCACGAATGTTCGATGAAGATTCGCGCGTTTGTCCGTTTTTGACTAATTTCGAAAAAAATTTTTTTTCCCTTTTTAAGGGTCCGATTTCAATGCCCTTTGGAGTGGAACATTGGTACCCCATAAGGTATCCCCCCACCAAGCCCAGTCGCGCTCCGTTGCCTTTTTCCAAAAAAAAAAAAAAAAAAAACTTGCTTTAATTTTGCTTTCTAGTGAAACGTAGATTTTAAGAATTTTTTTCGTATATTATACAAATATTTTCTACGTAAACATTTTTTGATACATTTTATGTAGATTTTCGGGAATTTGATCCATGCCCCCTCCATTGGCGGACCTAGAAACGTGTATCTGGGAATGGGGCGCCCTTATTTCCGAAAAAAACCTTAAACTTTTGAGTCCGCAATTTTTTTTTTCTCTGTTTTGAGTGAAGAGGAGTGTGCACTCTTCCGCCCGTAAAATGCACCCTTAAAAATGGATTCGGTATAATTGCCGTAGAAAATGTCTTGAAATATACGTAGAATACACGAAGTGATTATACATATAATCTACCGAACCTAAACTTATATATTTCACGTATAATTTACGTATATCTACTGTCTGGGCAGTAGATTACATATCAGGTGTGGAGTTAGCGTTTGCACGTCGAGACGTGCAAGCTACCGACGCACCTGATTTGTAATGTATTTTTTTCACTATGAGATTCTTAATCCTTAAATATAAAGCCTCTACGTAAACTTTCTTGTGCAATAGCGACTTTAGCATTAAAGGGTAGATAAACTTTAACTGTAGATTATTTTTCCATACCATCTTTTCCAGGGCTCCATAGGAGCGCGAGCGCGAACCAATCAGGATTAGGGCCAAATGCCACAAAAGTATGCCCGCCTGTTGAGATCCTCATCCAAGTATAAGCACAATAACACAATGAAAATATTCGGTTTCGAAAACGATCTCAGACCTGCTCATATAAGTTTAACATTAAAAATTACGAAATTGCCACATTTTGAACACTTCGGCCTAGTTATATCAATAAAGTTTGATTGTGCTTAAAATACCAAACCGATCATTCGTATTTACACTTTATTCGGTCGGTAAAAAAAAATGAGATCAAACCAACATTTAAAAATTCAGTTTAATCACGGTCAATTTTTGTTAATTGTTTACTCACCGATTTTGCAACAAGTATCCCGTTGCTCTGAAGGTATGTATCGATGAACAGCAGCTTTGAATGCATCCACGTAATACAAATGCTGTCGTTCATGATCCCAATGCGGCCCCTCGCCTAATTGCCGACTCTCGGTAACAGCTTCGACTTTGACTGTCATGGTTAAAATCTGTAATCGAAGTAACAAGAAAAAAAATGAAGTTTTTATCATCATTCATATCAAAAAGTTTCTCATTTTGTTTGTTTATTGATAAGTTTTTTTCTTTTTTTTAATAAGTGCCATTACTTTAATATTACATAATGGTCAGTTCCATATTTCGATTTGAATAACTTTTCGGAAGAAAAGAAAAGATACATTTAAGCCTAATCATGCGAAATCATTTGTAAACAGTTTAAAAAGTCAACAGCCTGATTTATATTAACATCAATCTTCCTACGGTCACGAAATAATGCGCGAGAGAATCGAAAACCGGCTCAGTTAGCTTAACTGCACAATCCGTCGACCTTCTTCGCTTTAGCAGCAGTCACCTGAATTATAAGCTAACGGTAATCGTAAAAAATGATTATGCAGTTCTTTTGAACTATGCTAATCACATTTATTTTTCTCCAAACTAAAAAAAAAAGGAACCCACGTAATGTTGGTAAAAAAAAAAAAAAAATCCTGTTAATCAAATTAATTTAAAAATTTCAACAAAAACAAAATGTCAATTTAAATTTTAGGAACCGCCTAAAAATAGTAACGACTCAGGAAGATTTTTTTTTCTCAGTCCTAAAAATACGGACGCATAATATCAGACGTGAAAAAAAATTCTAGCTAAATCCAAATTTGTATAGATAACTTGAAGACCTTGATTTCTAAGCGATAGTTTTTTTTTCGGCTTATTTTATAATTTTTAAACATTTTTGATATTGTCTGTGAAAACTAGAGATCCTTGTGTCAATGATTACTTTTTAGTTAAATGACGTGGATTTTCGAAAAAAACGTCGGATTTTTTCCGCTTCCACAATTTTTTTTCTTTTTGATCGCTTTCTACATTTTTTTTTTTTTTTTTTTTTTTTAGCTTTACCGAAGGTCTTTTCTCTTGACATTTATGCCTTTTAAACAAACGGAAAAATAGTCTTGGAAAAGAGATAAAACAAGAGAAATTACGATGGAAAACGACCAAAGTTTGTTTTTTCAACTTGATTAATGCATTTTTCGTAATCCTTTCTTATAAAAGAAAAATTTTCCAAATGGGAAAAAGTTACGCAGTAAGAGAAATGAGTTTTGTTTAACAAACAGCAATAAAGAATTAAATTAAATTATTTAAACAAACCTTTCTCTTCCTTGTTGTGGGATGGAGAGAGACAAGAGAAGAGAAAAAAATTCGCGCAGCTTGATGGTGTTTCGTTATGAGGACGCGACAGTTCTCCCTCCACGCCTATAACTGTATTTTAATTTGCTTCCACGTCTTTTTTTTTGGGAACATTTTTCAGTAATTCTTTTGTTAGAAAGATTGTACTTATTCATGTCTGATAATAAAATATATTTCTTTACTCCCCTTTTTTTTTCTTAAAGGAAGTAAAAGAGTAGAAAGCAATAATTATTATCGTTGTTAGTTCATAAAAACAAACTTTCAGTTTGGTTTGCTCATATCCTCTTTTGCTTTTCATTTTTTTCGGGCAATTGTTGAAACTCAATTCTTGCCATTTTTTAGAAGTCAGATACGAGGCCATTTAGTTTGATAAACATGTCAGCACAATTTCGGCAATTTGCAACCCCTCCCCAATCAGCAAGTGTTAAATGTCCCTCACCCTACTCCAGGAAAGTAAAAAAAAGAGATAACAAACTAATCTAAAACCCTCCGTAACAATATAAAATTTTAACTTTAAATTTACATGACACAATTTTGGTACCGAGTTCCATATGGGACATACTATAATACGTACCAAAGTTTTTTGATGCCTCCCTCCCTCCCGTCCTCTCGTAACCTTGAAGCCTGACGCCATAAGGAGTCTTAGTACGCATCATCGTGGCAGCAGAAAAATTGTATTTTTCGATTTGAGGGAAAACGAAGGAGAATTTCGAGAATCAAAAAGCTAGCGCATATTCAGAGTTTAAATCTAATTATGGGCTAGCTTTTTGATTCTCGAGATTCATCTTCGTTTTCTCCCAAATCGAAAAATACGATTTGTCAGCTGCCACGATGATGCGTACTCTTAATGTTGGCGTCAGGCCTACAATTGTAGGCCTGATTATTGTTGTCCCCTATTAATAGTTAACTATTAATAGGGGAGGTGGAATAGGGTTCAACCTTTTTATGTAAGGGTTTGAGCCACGCTGTAAATTTATTTACCTATTTATCTCCTTTATCTTCCGTTTGAAATGTAAAAAAAATAAATAATCCTGTTCGCTGGATAAATCCATGTTTATTTCACAACACACAACACTTCTATTTCACACACATTTTACAACACTTCCATGTTTTTTTTACAACAATTTTTTCACTTTGCTAAACAAAAAGCATTTACAAGTCACGTGGTATAGAGTCGAACAGTCTGACGTCACATGCACGTTCAGAATTTCAAAATCGCTGCCTCCTTTATCGCTACTCTAACTCTAATTGGTCGAAAAATGATAAGTCAACGTTTTTCGGACCCTGTGACGTCACGGCTGTTCGACTCTATGGTGGAAATTGAAGTGAAGTTATTGTTGATTTAAGTATTTAATTTTATTGGAAGCTTGCCTGCCTGCATATTACTGTAATCATGGGTGGTGAGTGGAATTTTTCAATTAGAACCCCAAAAGATGGCAGCGTACTTGATTTAAAAGCTTATCAAGCATTGCTGAAGGAGATCAAAGCCAAGTATGAAATTGAATTCATTCAATGGGCTAGGCTTTCTCCAAGGGAACCCGTCGAAGTAGCTTGGTGCAACGATGATAATTATCCACCTGAAGATAACATATTCGCTAAATTTGAATATAAATGCACGAACGAAATTTACAGTAAATTTTCGATTCACTACTTGCACCAGAAAGATTTAGATTTAGAAACGGACTCTAAAAATTCAGAGTTTACTATTGGAAAACCTGTATGGTGTTTGTTTTGGGACCCGACGATCGTTGAATTCCGTGACAGGTGGAGCAATGTCCATGCAAGATGTGCACCTGAATGGTTTAAAATATTTTCTCACAGAATACAGTCAAAGATTGTAAGTGCATTCCCACAGCATTTTTACCTCTATTGGGGAGATGGTATTAGTGGCTATGGTGATACTTCGATCGAGCTAGGTGGTCTATAAGCTAGCCTTCATGTTCATAAAGTAAATATAAAAAGAAAATTCATAAATTTATTGTGTTCATGGGGCATATTCTCTTTTTAAAAATATATATGCAACCCATTACTTTTGATAATTTAGTGTTAATGCAATTTTTTCTTAATCAGAAATTCGGGGATTGCTTCAGTATAATGTATATACAGTACAGTATACAGTTCAGTGTAATAAAGATTTTAAAATCCTTAATCTGAAGTTTTGTCTTAGATCTTTGCAGCAATGCAAACTAAAATTCTGAAAAATTCAAATTTTTTTTAAAAGCTCTTATGAAAAGTGTAAAGTAGTTTATTTTTAATTTGAAATAAAAACTAAAATGTTTAAACGTTTAATAATATAGGCTAGTTATTTAGTATGTTTCTTTGATTACGTTTGCATGTAATTTTTTTTTGTATCTTCATGTTCATAAAATAAATAGAAAAAGAAAATTTGTATATTAATTCTTTTACTATATTATGAAGTCGTGATTGTCTCTTTCAAAGCAGTTATCTTAAACTTGCCAAAAAAATCCCAATTTTTAAAAATTGATTTCTATTATTCCTCAATATTTCTAAGTAAATCAAAAGTTTTTAAATTCCTTTAATGTTAACATCCTTCAAAATAAAGCTGACACTGAATGGAACATTTCTGCTCAAAATCAAATCGTTCATATCAGCTGAAATCTAATTCCATTTCAGCAGTTCTAAAGAATTTTTTTCATTCAAAACTTTGACTATTTTTCTTAGAAAACTTAAAACATTACTGAACAAATTAATATCATTTTTTTTAACCTGCCAATTTAAATCGCAAAGTTATAAATAAACCAATTTATTTAAGATGAGTTACATTTATGTGATGATCATACTTAAATCAGCTTCAAAAAGGAAAAAAAAATTATAATAATTATCAGTAAGCCGCTTACAATTATTATTGACCATAGGACCCGAGCCCAGCATAATTTACGAGCTATTTCTGCAATCCTGTTTTGCGTAAACAGACACTTATATGTAATAAAAAATATCCACAGAGCCTAAAGCAAGTTTTTAAAAAAAAAAAAAAATATTAAAACGTGGTATATTTGAAAAAAAACTTGTTTGCTCGTTATTTTCATCATCGGGTCTTCCCCTAAAAATGTTTTTGGCGCAATGGTTTGAGATATAAATAAATTAAAATCAGGTCACTGCAATACAGAAAAAAAGTCATTTTTATTAAAAAAAAAATTTAATTCCCAACACGTCGTAAACCTGCCCTAAAGCATCGTTTTAACGCAAATCAGTTATAATGAAGTGAAGAAATAAAAAAAAAGAATGGGTGGCGCTAAGCAACGCCCAGGTCTTAACAACTTTAAAGTCAATTATACACAATTTACTGAGATTCAAAAAAAAAAAAAAAAGTTTATTATTTCATAACTGGTACAGCAATTTCATGTGACCGGAAAAAGAAATTGGATTCTTTTTAAAGAACAGCGGGAACGCCGTCAAATCCCTTAACTCCCAATCCGGTAACTTTAAATGTGCAGCCGACTAAGGGATTAACTTTCATTTGTTCGGGAGTGAATTCTTGACACGCCGAAGTCACATAAAGTTCGTCCAAATTATCTCCTCCGAAAGCGACGGAGGTGATGTGAGGTCCAGGAATCGGCACCTTGGTGATAACTTGTTTGGTTTTGGGATTAAAGCATACGATTCCGTGTCCGCCATATAACGCAACCCATAAATTTCCGTTCGTGTCGATTGTCATCCCATCGGGAAGACCTTCAACTCCTTCCTTTTTAAGATCGAAGAGAACCCTACGGTTGGCTGAAATTAAAATAAGAGAAGTGAGTGTTTTTTTTTTTTTTTTTTTCGATTTTTTTGTGAGTGAAATACGCACAAGCTTCTCCAGTGGTCACATCGTAATCCAAAACGTCAACCGAATAAGCAAGGGAATCGATGTAATAAAAGGATTTGGCGTCCTCGCTCCAGCAAAGTCCGTTAGCGATACCGATATCGTTCAACACAGTTTTCAATTTCCTGTCCTTCCCAACGCTGTATAAATACCCTCGCTTTTGTTCCCAAACGCCGTTCACCTGACTGCCCATCGTCCCTGCGAAAACCCTTCCGTTTTTGTCGGTTTTCCCGTCGTTGAAACGATTTCTCGGTCTGTCCGGCTCGACGGAATGAATGATTTCCAAATCGGCTTGAGAAACGAAATTGCTGACTCCATCCCATTTCATAATGGCGAGGGAGCGACCGATGCCAACTACGAATTTATCTTTGGTTCCTTTGACGGGAAGGATGAGGGATACGGTAGGTGCATCTGGAAATTAATTTTTAGTGTTACAAATTTTTTTGAAGGCATATCAAAAAATTTAAGGAGGTACTTGCAGGAAATTTTTTCGGTCAAATTTTGAGTTATGGGGAGTCGAATTATTCAGTCAGGGTTTTAGGGAGAGCAAACTAAAGATTTCCATCCCCTGGCACCATTTTTTTCAGGCAGAAATTTCCTTATGAGAGCAAATAATCACAGGTCTGTTCAGCTCAAGAATTTAATCTGAGGGCCCATCCTGAAGCCAATATTTTTTGAGTTTCAAATATGCTTCTAATAAAAATCAGGGAAAAAGTAGATAATTTAAGGCTTCTTGTTTCTAATTTTTTCTTTAACTAAAAAGTGAGCCACAAAAAAGTGTTTTTAGCAAACTCACTATCGAAAAGGTAATTCCATAATTAATATTCGGCCAAGATAATAACCAAAAATTAAAGATGTCTTCGTCATTATATTTCTTACATAATTTTAAAAAATTTCTAAAGCCTCATTTTTTTTTTCCATTTTTCTTCGATGGAAAGAGTGGTCAAAAAGTTTTAGAATTCCTTGCCTTTGCAATTTTATGACCATGTTTACTGTGTTTTCAATGGGTTCAGTGACATTTTTTTGGAACACCCTGCGACCATTCGTTTATAAGCCTACCATTTAAAAAAAGCCCTGTAGATCCTAAAATGTTAGTAAACTCAAGCCCCCTTCTATAATCTAAAATGCACCTTCAGAAAAAATTTCTACATCAGCTACTTTTTCTTAAAAATTGGATCTACGATAAATTCCCGGAAATTTTGTATTTTGTCGCAGACTCGATTTTTAAGAAAATGTTAATTGATGCAGAAAACTGAAATTTTCACCGAAGGTGCTTTTTCGGTAAAAGAAAGGCGTAAGTGGAATTTTGATACTTTATTCAGTATTGATTTTCAAAGTAAAAGTTGGTGGGAAAAAAAAAATAGACTGGAGCCTAGTATTTAAAGGTGACCAATTGTCCATGAAGGATATTTCCACATTACAAAGAAAATAAAAAAAATTGTTATCTGGCGCAATTGTTGGTTGATAAACTAAACGTAAGACCTTTTTTAAGGCGGAAAAGTAACGTGTTAATCTTTGTTTTCCAACAATTCTCAAAACATTACTGGCTTAGTGTAATTATTTTTTGGGATTAAACTTCCTTTTAACAAGTAAGAGCACACTTTTTGTCGTTAAAGAAAATACGGAAAATTAACTAAGTAAATGCACAATGTTACTTTTGAACATAACTTTGCAAACATTCTTTAATTTTTTTTAACTTTTCAAAAGGTTATTCATTTTTCTCAAGCTTGTTTAAAGTCGCACAAAAGAAGCTAAACGATGCTAAACCTCCACTCCCAAATCCTTCTATTTACTATTCATTTTTTTTTTCGTTTTTTTTGTTTGTTTCAGTGGGTTTTGGTTTATCATAAAAATTGTTTAATTAATTAAAAAAAATAGTAGGTGGTTTTATATACTCCGGAACTCGATTAAGTCGAAGGCCGTAGTTATTCAGAACTTCAATAAAATAGTTTAAAAATAATTTTTTCTGTGGTGAAAAAAAAAAAAAAAAAAAAAAAAGAGAAAAAAAATTAATAATGTGAAGTTATCATTAACTCGATTGTTTAAATATAAAAAATTACGATAGCACATAGTAACTGTAAAAATGAATCAAATTTAAATTAGTTATCAATTAATGACTTTTTTTAAAATCTTAATCTTGGAGGCCATATGTCTTTCATTCACTCACTCATTAATAAATCTTGATGAAAGTAATTATTAGAGCAATCACATTTAGGGGACCATATACTTTGACACTTACACGTTTAAAACTGTCTCCAAATTTTTTCAAAAAAATAAATAAATAAAGATTCTGAAATCAGCTTTTAATAAAGATTTCGTATCGATCCTGCAAAATATTTTCAAGGTCCCAAGCTGTCTATAAATTAGCACCGGTTGCTTTTAATTGCACGCACTTTCCCTCCTTCCAAACTTACCAACTTTAGCTGTGTACAACTCTTTGGTAGCCGGAACATATCTTAAAACCAAAGCATTTGGGATATCGACCAAATAAAGACATTTTCGTGAACTATCCCAGTGCGGACCTTCTCCACAGCCCAGAGGTCCCGTAACCTGTTCAAGTTTAAAGTTACTCATCCTAAAAAGAAAGCAGGAAAAAAAACGAGGTAAAAAAAACTTTGGAAAATTTCAATGAAAGTCATCAATTCTAACCTTAAAAATTTCAAACAGCGAACCGACAAGTACCGAAGTTGACAATCAAGTGACAGAACGACGGGACTTATTAATCTCTTTTGCTGTTATCTTTCCATGACCTTGACAGCATCATTGGGAAGGAAAGAAAAACGGTATAATGCATTAACATATTTCTTTATTATCAATTGAGCATTAGAAAATAAAGTGATTTTGATTTGTCAAAAGCAAAACAAACGCCATTCAAATGTTTTTATGTAATAAATAATGGAAAAGCGACGAACCGGAAACAGAATATATCCAAAGTTCCGCTGCATGCATGATTACGTTAATTACCAAAAAATCTATAAGATGATTTTTTCTTTTTTTATTACTATCGCATGATGACAAACGATACAACTGACCTAAGGTCACTTCATATTTGTTTTTTACTTCGAAAAAAAATCCCTGAAGGGGGTAAAATCACTTTTTTTTAACGAATTACTGTCGCATAAAGAAAAATAGGCAAAAAATACCTTCTTTTCCTCATAAAAAAGCTAACACCATCAAATTTTTTGGAAAAAAAAATCAGCAAAAAAAAAAAATTACGTAATTCTGACTTTGAACTTAATGATCATTCAATAAAAAAAAGAAGAAAAAAGAAACGAGAAGGATTTTTTTATTCACATTATTATTAAAATAAACAAAGCCATGCATTTGATAATTTTATCAAACAAAGCCTCTACTCACTTTTTTCTTTTTTACTACTATTTAAGTTTCACGTTTACGATTTCAATTCCTTTCCCGTAAACGCAAACGGATACGCTGCCTTGGGCCGTATTGTAAATTTCCATTCCTTGAATATCAGGAACTGGAGTCAAATATTGTCCCATAAAATCAACAGATATTTTATCGTCTTTGATCTGATAACGCCAAGCTGTCAATCGCTGATCTATTGACGTGGTTAACATGAATTCATCGTGCAGCAAAATACCTGAAACAATCAAATGTTTTCATATAAAAAAAAGAAAAAAGAAATTTGCTTGTTTTATTAGAGAAAAAATTAACCGTTATTTTAAAGAAAAAGAAAACGATAAAAATTTGTCTGCTACAAAATCAATAGGCTATTGGGATTTGAGTTCATAGTTCGATGCGGACTATGAATTTTTCATCCTGATGGTTCCGGTTAGTAAGCTTATAAAATCTAATTTAAGGAACGATCGTCTCGACTGAATTCAAATAAATACTTTAATGATTGTTAGACGCAGTAATATTGTTTAATACTAGCCTGTAAAAAAAAAATAGTTTTTCGTTTTTGGAAAAAAAAAAAAAAAAAAAAAAAAAAAAAAAAAAATAGTTTTTTGTTTTTGGAAAAAAAAATTATCCTTTTTTATTATTTTAGTGACACAGCCACATAGCTTCACTGGCAGTACTGTTTTTTTAAAAATGAATTTAAAGCACCTCAAAGCAAAAATGAGCAATTCTGCTTAAATCGTATGATAAAAGATAGCAATTACTTTTGCTTCCATAATAGTGTGCCAGTTATGAGGAAGTGTAAAATATTTTGTGGTGCCTCCCCCCCCCCCCCCCCCCCCCCCCCCCCAACCTCAAAAATCTCCAAAAAAATTAAAAATATTGTGCGCAAAACCTGAGCTTCGTATCTCTACTCTAACACATGCCTTATAAGCACTTCAATTTTCCCATTTAAAATGCATGGAGATTTTTCAATTTTTATAGCTTTTTTTTTTTTTTTTTTTTTTTTTTTTTGCTGCGAAATAAACAGATAAAAATTCGTTCAATGGGCCAGTTACTACTTGCATATGTAGTTATCAATAAAAATTTCAAAAACTTCCATTTGACCATTTTTCAGTGCCTGAGTCTACCTAAAAATCATGTTTTCAGCGGTTTTTAAGCATATTATCAAGAATTCTCAAATCATTGAAAATGGCCAAATTGAAATTTTTGAAATTTTCGTTGATAACTACAAATGCAAGTAGTAACTGGGCCCATTGATCGAAGTTTTATATACTTATTTTGCAGCAAAAAAAAAAAAAAAAAAAAAAAAAATTCTCTAAGTATTGAAAAATCCTCATGTATTTTAAATGGGAAAATCGAATGCTTATAGACACGAGAAAATATTTTTGAGTTTCTTCGATTACTTTGTAAACTTAGAAAAAAAAGAGTTACTTAAACTAGAGACAGCTTAAGTACTTTTTTACTATTAAATCGACATCTGGGCCGATGACATTAACATGGAATAATTATTTTTTTTAAAAATCTATTTTCAACAGCTGAACATTTCATTAGATTTTTCCTAAAGCTTTCATAAAATGACAGGATTTTGACTAACAGTTTTACTCTTCCAGTAGGGGTTGATTTGGTCCCTTTTAAGCGCCTGGATTTATCTTTCATGTAAAACAGAAACAAGAAAAAAAATTCGTACCTGAGAAACAAGTTATTTTTCAAAGCTTTCATAATTTTGGATTTCCTAAAAAATACCACCCACATCTGCTTATAAAAATCTAAAAGCAAAATTTATCAAGTTAAAAATAGGAAAAACAAACTTACCCGTTATTTGACAAGAATGCGTGGTAGTATTTTTCCAACAATTCAAAATATCTACGCATCCAATCTCCTCCGCATTAAATTTAAATATCGACATCGTTAGTAAGTTATCATCTCCTCCCGTCGCCAAAAGGTACAAATCCGACTCCAGATGTTTCATTGCAAAACTGTTAATTCCCGACTGATGCATATCCACGGATTTTAATTTCCTCATTTTTAAATTTTCATCAACTGCCCAAAAAACAATTTTCCCATCAGTGGCACAGGAAATAATCAAGATAAGGTCCTTGAGTTTCAAAAAGGCGATTTTTAAAATGCAGTGAGTATACAAGACGTTCTCCTCGAGAATCAAATTATTTTCATGAGAAAAAATTCGTATCCGGCGGTCGGAACATCCGGCAGCAATTAAAAGTTTCGTTTCCGATATTTTCAAACAGTCCAAACACATGAAACGTGTTTCCGGATCAAAACTAGGTTCCGCGTTTTTACTGTTATTATTATTATTTCCTTTAGTCAGTCTTGTAGTTTCGATTTCTTTGCAAGTTAAATCGTTCACGTTTAATTTCCATAATGATATCTGCGCTCTTCCCCCTGCCGCTATAATGATTCTTTCGGAATCGGAGAGATCATAAACGGAAATGGTTCGTACGCTCGAAATATGATTTTCCAAAACGTACAAACCTTTTACGTCGTCGTTTTCGATTTTTGAAATCCTTAAAGTCGTATCTTCGCTACCAGAAACGATCAAGGATTTTTCTCGTATAATTTTCAAGCAATTAATTTCTTTCGCGTGATAACCGTTCCTCAAACGGTTAAAATTATGCAGTGAAAACGTAATCGAGTAGATATTTTTTTCTTTTACGTAAATGAATTGCAAAGTATCATTGGTTAATTTATAATCGCACGACCTATGACCTCCCCCGCAATTAAATTTAATCAAAATTTCACGATTAAACAAACTCCAAACGATTAAAAAAACGCTGCTGAATCCTAATATTAATTTTTCGCTTCCGAAGTCGATTATTTTCCAAATCCATTCCATAGGCAATTTATAACATAGAGAATACTCTAAAAAATCATCCTTCAAAGTGAATTCCTTAACGGTTCCGTCTCTCCCCGATGTGATGATCACGTCTCCATTCGAAATCACGTCGGTCACTCCTAAATATCCGTGGATTTTCGTAAATCTCCGAACAGGATTTTCCCCGTCCTTATAAATATAAAAATTTCCCATTCGATCCCCGATTAAAAAATTATTTCTTTTTTCAAGTGCACACGTCGTCCACCTTTCCTTCGAATTCGGTAAAATAAAAGTTTTTACGTTTTTTAACTTCGGAAAATTAATTTCCCAGATTTTGATGTCGCCGTTTAATCCGCAGGTGATTAAATGTTTCTCCAGGAAATGCATCGAGAAAATTTTCCCTTCGATTAATATTTTGTCGAAAAAAACGGTTCCGATTTTTGAATCTAAAATAACAACGCGGCCTCTCAACGAACCCAAAGCAAGGTAACGTTTACATTTAGAAATTTCCAAAAGGCAATAATTAATAAAATCCTCATCTTCATACAAGACTTTTATTTTCCCGTTATTTCCTGATGTCATAATGCATCCCTGATCGGTTGATATAATTATTTCGTTTCCTGCAAAGACAACGCGGTGAGGGATGTGTTTTCCAGGTACATTTAATTTACAAGGTACATAATTTTTTGATAAATCATCATAAGGCATTTCGACGATGCTTCCATCTTCTCCGCCGGTTAATAGTAATTTTGAGATTTTCCCATAGCATAGTCCTCTAATGCCGCTGGATTGATGAAGTAGAATACTTTTTTCTAATTTCCCGTTTCTATCCCAAAAACATAACTTTGAATCTTCTCCTACACTTATAAAGTGGTTATTTAAAATTAAACTTTTCCAAACTCGTGCTGTGTGTCCGAATACCGTGAAAAGCAATGAAATGTCAGCATTTTTCCAACTGCTTTTTTTTAGTAAATCATCGTTTGTTGATATGGACCAAAGTCTAAGAGTTCTGTCATCAGAAGTTGTGGATATGAATTTCAAATCCAGGTCTACTTGTACTGAAAAGATGACTCCCTGAAAAAAATTATACGAGACTTATAAGTTAGTAACAGGAATAGTTTTTTTACAATGCATTTCAAATACTTACATTATGACCTTTTAACCGATGAAAAACATTAGATTCCACATCAGACTCCAAAACAGGATTCCATATTACAATTTCGCTAAATACTGTGCCTGCCAGGACGATTAGGTCTTGCACATTTGAACCAATTATTTTACAACTATATCTGTATAAAAAAATTAAGGAATAATCATTTTTTTTCTTTTTAAAAATTATTAAAATCATTTCTCATCAAAAAATACTCCCTTTACTAAAAAATTCTTAATCATCATGTGAATAATCCTAATTTTGATAATTCTATGGCCTTTTTTGTAAAAGTATTATTCATACAAGAGATGACAAATAAAAATTTTACTTAAAGAGAACTTTTACAAGTATTTAAATATTTCCCATTCATCAACATGCCTTAATGATTCAATGAATGAACAGCAAAGCAATATTTTTTTTTCAGCTTCATACCAAATATTCAATCAACAATAAATTTTTAAGGATACAATATACATTTTTCTTCACATAAACATTTTTTTTGGCAGTCTCCTGATTTTAAATTCCATAATTCAATTACATTATGAGCAGTTGCAATAACCAAATCATCATTCAGAATAAAAATATCTTGAATCCAATCACAGCATTTAATTTTCATTATAACATGACATTCAATTCCATTCCCATTTTCTTGCAATGAAACTTCAGCTAACTCCTTTCCACCTTTAACAAAAAGTCTGTCCATAACATAAATCTGATGCAGTCTTTCTGCTTCAAAAATGTTTTTCCTTGCTCGAAACTTTCCATGTTCATATAGAAACAATGATCCTCCGATTCCTGTGAACAAACAGCACTTAATAAAAGACTGAATACAAATAAAACATGAAATACATACCAGCAAGGATGAAGTTCAAATAATTCTCTATGCACAAAACATCGGCATGTAGGAATGTTTGCCGAAACATTTTCCAACATGTAACACAAGCCAGTTAATCAGTTGAAATTAACAGATAGAAGCTGTATGACATGAATTCTCAACCTGTTGTTAGCTTTTGGAAGCTTTGCGTACTTATGTTACTTAAGTTTAAAAACAAATATAATCTTTGTAAAGTTTTTAATTAATAAATACATTCTTCAAAAAATATACAACCCAACCACCTGAACAGTGAACACGCGATAAATCTGTCGCCATCTCGTAAAATCCAAGATGGCAACCATCGTCTTGTTGTATAACTGTCGCAAATTTGTGCGTAAATAAATAGATTTAGCCATTTTCATAATTTTTTAACATTTGTAAAAAGAAAAATCATTATGAGTTTAAATACAGGGATTACTATTTCAACAGTTCGTCCGAAAACCAGTATTTTAGATAAATCATTAAGCAAGGGACGAAATGAAGTTAGTCTCAGTTGCTTTGCGTTGTTATTTTCCGAAGTGGTTCAATACTGTCAAAATAAAGTGTACACAGTACCAGAGCTTCAAAATAAATTGGCAGAAATGGGGCACGATGTAGGGATTAAACTTATCGATTTATTAATAGTAAGGGAAAGAAGCTGTAAAAGGGAAACAAAACTTTTAAATATGTTGTTGTTTATAAAGTCAACATTATGGAAAAACTTATTTGGACATGAAGCTGATAAAGTTGAATTAGCAAATGATGATGATAAAACATACTACATTATTGAAAAGGATCCTTTAGTTAATAGATTTATTTCAGTTCCAAAGGATAAAGGAAGCTTGAATTGTGCTGTATTTACTGCAGGCATTATAGAAGCTGTTTTATGTGGGAGTGGTTTTGTAAGTATTGATTGCATTTATAAGTGAAGTTCAAACCTACTTATTGTTACTTTAATTTTTCTGTTTTAGCCTGCTAAAGTAACAGCACATTGGCACAAAGGTACAACATATATGATAAAATTTGAAGAATCTGTGATTACAAGGGAAAAGCAATTAGAAGATAGATAAAAAAATCGATAAAAAAAATTGAAAAAAAAAAAAAATTCTTATGCTGTAAATATTTAATAAACATAATTAATTAATTAACTAATACAAATTATATTTTACATTGAATCTACATCTCCTCATTTTTTTTACAATTTTCTCTTCCATTCTCTATCTTTATAAGCGACTTGTCCAGTTTTAATCATTTTTTCTTGACCATCCCTATCCCATCGAACTGCTCTCCAGAGAATTACAATTGGAACTATTACACTCATAAAAAGCCATTTGGTGTTTCTATAATTTGGTCTAAAGAATTCGTCAGCATATTCCATCATGGCATGATAACGATGAACTGCAGGATCAAACTGAAAAGATAAAGTTACAGTAAGACACAGAATCTGATGAGCTAAAACAAGACAAGGAATTTTCACATGTATTTACAAAATCAAGACAAAACAAATGACAATCGCTCTTTTTTTTCCCTGTATTTTTTGGAACTGTTACCTTCAACTAAGTTTGAAGAAAGTTTTAAATTACCCAATATGATTAACAAAATATTCTGTAGTAAAATTTATTTCAAAGTAAATGACTGGGTTTTTTAATCTTTCAGCATCGAGCTCGTAGCCAAGGGGGGGTCCTAGCTTGGTGCTCCCCCTGGAAAAAATTGGCTAAACATGAAAGGTATAGGGAATGAAGGCCTGTTGCCCTTCTTAACAAGCCCAACTGCCCCCCTGGCTCTTCCTTCTGGCTACTGGCCTGTTCAGCACTACAATTTTTTAAATAAAGGAGTAGAAATTTAAAAAACACAAAAATTGCAATATAAATCGTCACTTATCTTAAAAGTTACAGTTACAAAATAGAAAATAATCCCTAAAGCTAAAAAAAAAAAAAAAAAAAAAACACCACTTTTTGTGTATCCTTTATATTATTTGTCATCAGGATATGTAGTTCCTTTAAGTGATGCATATGTAGTAATAACAAGTTAATTTATATAACATATTTATTCCTAGTCTGAGAAGAACAAATTAAAAGCAAATTATCAGAGGAAAAAAAAAAATATTCAAAAAATAAAGATAATTGAACAGAAGAGACTTGAAATGAAGTGAAGACAAGCAAATTTTAATGTATCCAAATAATCTTCTTTTATTTGTCTTCATTTTTTTCTTTGGCTAAATGTTTGATTTAATATTAATGACATCATTTTGTTTGTTATTTAGAGCAAAATGCTGTACCAAAAAAAAGGAAAATCAAAATAACCAGGTAAACTGGAACAACTAACAGCTAACCAAAAAATATTTTTTTAAATCTTTATTGCCCACTATTCCTGCAGCTGCCCTTTTGATGTCATACCAAAGAAAAACAGTTATTTTCACATTTTATCATTGTAATGCAAGATTCACAGACATGAGGAATTTAAAGCTAATACATTATATGGTAGAACTACAATTTTAATTGAAGTAAATATGCAAGGTTGTAGTATAATGTTTATGTGTCCGAAACTTCAAAAGTTTAAAGTAGGATGCCCTTTGCGGACACTTTTCCCAGAACCCAGGGATCATTTACAATGATTAGTGCATAAGTGAAAAAGAATTAAAGAAAAAAGGATTTAAAAAAAAATTCCTTGTCTTGAAAGGATGCTTTAACTATGCATAACACACAGTAATTCATTACTTACAACAACGCCTCCTTCTCCCGTGGCATGACGATAAGGATTAGTGATATTTTTTAAAAAATAATTCCGATATTCCATCCGTTGTTTTTGTTTCCTTTCAAATAATTTCCTGAATTCCGGAGAAACATCATACTGTTGATCCGCCATTTTTGCTAAAAACTTTTTTTAAAAACAAGATGTCTGCCTCGGCGTCGGCGATTGTTCTGCGCAGACGCACAAATCAGGTGACGGATTGGATTTGATTGAAAAAAAAAAGCTCAATCAATCACTGCGCAATTTGTTTTCCTCAACGATTTTTTAGTCATCACTTTGGCTTTTTGTTTATTGTGCAGCAAAATAAAACCTGCGGAGTTTCTAAATTATTTCAGTCAATTTCATGCTCAGTTCTTGATCGGAAGTGTTAATTTTAAAGTACGTTTTACAATTTCGAAGGTTATCGGCTTACAAAAAAATTAAATTTTAATAAATTTCGAATCTTTGCTTTTTTCTAGGGATTTCAAAATGAAATTTTTGTTAATTATAGCTACTTTGGTAGCTTCCTCGTATGCTATTTCCTTTTTTGATCTAGTTATGGAAGAATGGGAATTATTTAAGGTGAGTTTATAAAGTACGAATTTTTCTTTGTTATTTTTTGGCGTTTCATATCCTGCGCAATTCTTGTCAAGCTGCAGACAAAGAAAAACCTTGTGCTTTTAATGAGAATGATTTTGATGAAGAATCAAAATATTATTCAATTTTCAATCTTTTTTTTTCAGCTTCAACACAAGAAAAAATATGTATCTGATACAGAAGAAAAATTTAGGATGAAAATTTTTATGGATAATAAACATAAAATAGCTAAGCATAATTCTAGGTTTGAAAAGGGTGAAGTTACATATGAATTAGGATTGAATGAATATGCTGACATGGTAAGAATCAAAATCTAATTCCTGAAACCAAAAAAAAAAAGTAATATAAAAGATGGGGGAGATGCTTTGTTTTTATTAAAATGACGACAAAAGAAACTGACTCACTTAGGGCTGATTCAAGATAATTGAATTAAGCCTAATTTTTATTTATTATGACTAACCCTATGATAACATTTCCTCATGTATTGGATCATAAACATAACAATGACTGATAAAACTTGAACTTACAGACGTAAATGCTGATTTTTCCTTTTTTGTTCTAGCTTCACCATGAGTTCACTCACACTTTGAATGGATTCAACAGAACGAGGAATGTTTTAAATCGAGCAATGGAGAAGCTGTGCCTAAAATGCTTGGAGCCACTTACATTCCCCCTGCCCATGTGTCACTGCCAAATTTTGTAAATTGGGTTGAAAAAGGAGCAGTTACTCCTGTTAAGAATCAAGGTGCTTGTGGCTCTTGCTGGTCATTCAGTGCGGTAAGTTTTGACAAGTATTGCAGACATTAATCAAGTCCTATATACTTTGCTTGGTAGAATTTATGTTTTACGAGGAAAAAAAGAAGTCATCAAAGTATATGATAAAAGAAATTTTTTTCGCATCAAAATAAGTCGAATTTCTCGTTGAAAAAAATCGAGTTTCACATTTTTAAAGAACATCAAAAAAAAAAAAGGAGCTATTAAACTTATTCCACATTTTTGAAGTATGAACCGACATGTCAATTTTGTACTTAAAAAATGTGGAATAAGTGAAAATGTGGAATAAACCTAAAGTTCGTAGTTCTAAATAAAAATTTTAATTTGACAGCAACTAGTAAATATTCGTATTTTGACTCAATCGAAAAGAATTTGAAAAATGACTTAAATTTCATAGGACAAGTAAAATAATACCCTTCACTATATCGTTGAATCTAATTTCGGTCCATCGGTAATATTTTATAAACGGTCTTGAATTTCATGGGCGGATCTAGAATTTTTTTCTAGGGGGGGCTAAGAATAGGAAAAAAAAATTCCTGTGGGGGGGGCTGATACTATTCAGGCCATATAATTTTCAAAATTCTAGGGAAGTTATTCTGCTTGCTGGGAAAGACTAGCACCCCTCAGCCCCCACCCCCCATAAATCCGCGACTAGCACCCCCCAGCCCCCCCCCATAAATCCGCCCATGTCGAATTTGGAATTTTTCTTTACTGGGATTGAAAGAGCACTGCATCAATTTTTAAAACGTACAAAAAAGATTTGACATTATTTTGATCGGTCCATTGTAATGGAACATTCATATGGAAACTCCAGCAGAAAAAAAATGTTTGATTTAAAATAAAAATCATTCAAATTTATGTTTCTTGGGTTTTCTTAAGTAACTCAAGAAGTATTACAAAGATAGGGCTACATTTATTTTTAAAAAATTTCTCAGTTGAAAGTTAAAACTTTCAGAAGAATGGCCCATAAAAACTGGGTAGTTGTTCCTTTAAAGTTTTGAATATTATTTAATTTATTGTATGTAATTTTCACCTTCATGGAGGTGAAAATATGGTAGTCATTTCCTGACATTGAAAATAATATATATAATAATATGATCCGGAAGTGTACCTTCCGATTTTAATTATTTAATGATTTCAATTTTAAAAAAAAATTTAAAGTCAACACTTCTTTTTTAAATTCACACGTATGTATGACATAATAGGCATTTGAATATTATATAAGAATCATTTTTGCATTTTTTGAATATTAAAATGGATGGTAAGCATTTAAAGAGAAGTGGGTTTTCGTCAAATGTTGTGTGTGTCACATCCGCTCTCTTTCTAATGCATCCAAATTTCCAACATCTTAATTGTGAAGAAATCCAAGTTCGATATCATTACCAGCCTTGCAAAATTTGAAGTTGCTTCTGACTTATGACTGCAGAAAATACCGAACATTTTGACACCTACACCTTTTTTTTAAAGCTGTTGTCCTATTTTCAAAATCCTGGTCTTTTGAGAGAGAAAGTAAAAAAGGCAAGTTAAATAAAACTAATCAAAGTCTTAAAACCATTTTTCATGCTGATCTGCAAATTATAAACTTAAATCATTTGGAAATTTTTAAATAGTGAAATTTAGAAATCTTTTTGCCTAATCCATTATTTTTTGCATTTGCCACCATGTGAAACTGACACATTTGATAAATTAGGTCGAAGGTCGAGGTTAAAAAACCAATCTGCACATGGCTAAAATCGCAAGATAACCTTTTATTCAGGTCAATTTTTTTTTCTTGAATTACAGACTGGGGCATTAGAAGGCCAGCATTTCCGTAAAACCGGAGTTTTAGTATCCCTCAGCGAACAAAATCTAATCGATTGCTCAGGCAAATACGGTAATCAAGGATGCAATGGAGGTATGATGGACTACGCTTTCCAATACGTTAAAGATAATCACGGCATCGACACCGAACGTTCCTATCCCTACGAAGCAGAAGATGACAAATGCAGATACAAAGCAAAGAACTCCGGAGCCACCGACGTCGGTTTCGTAGACGTCCCCGAAGGTGACGAAGACAAACTGCAAGCCGCGGTTGCCACTGTCGGACCTATTTCAATAGCCATCGATGCCAGCCACGAAAGTTTCCAATTTTACAAACGCGGAGTTTACATTGAACCCCAATGCAGCGCCGATAATTTAGATCACGGAGTTCTCGTTGTGGGTTACGGAACCGACGAAGAATCCGGACAAGATTACTGGCTCGTTAAAAATTCGTGGGGAACAACTTGGGGAGAATCGGGTTTCATCAAAATGGCTAGGAACATGAAAAACCAATGCGGTGTAGCTTCATCCGCTAGTTATCCCCTCGTCTAAATTTTTTTTTTTTTCAAAAAGTCATCAATTACAAGGCTGTGCGAGTAAATGTTTTTCCTTTTAGATATTCTTTAGTGTATCTTGCCCGTGCCTTTCACTGTGTAATTTAACGGTTTCAGGCAAAAATCTCTTCAATTTTTTAGCTTGACCAAAAATGATATCAATAATAAGAATAATAATAATAATAATTTACTTCAGTTTTTTTTGCTCATTTAGACTAAGTTATAAAATTTTTTATACTTGGAAAAGAAAATAATAAAAGATATTCGTTTACAAAATTTGCATTTTTTTTTTTTTTTTTCAAAAAAAAAAATATGCTGCAACCATGCTGCAACGTACTATTCTTGATTTAATTGGTATGTAAGTCATACCACCATGCTGCAACATGCTATTCTTGATTAAATTTCTTTTGTGACCCAAAAGACCCAACAGGAGCCCTGAACCAAAAATTTACCTCGGATGAAAAAAAAAAACTATTGCTCAAAAAATAATTAAATTTTCAATCCTCAATACTCAATCCATTCGAGATTTTTCCAGGAAAATCAAAAATTTTCAAGAGGTCTCATGGCAGCTTTTTATTCAGGCCCATACTTTTTTAAATGAAATAACTACATACTGTTTCTTACAAAGCAGAAAAAAAAATTATCAATGAAATGTATTTATCTGAATTCAAAATCCATTGAGTCATTAGCTCCCCGTTTGGAATCCGGTGCATCTTTCTTTTTTTCTCAGCTTTCGATACCTTAGCACCGTAGTGGCTATACCCGCAAATGACACATTTATTTCCAGACATTTTCTAAAAGTATAAATGAAACACATCTGTAGTTATGATTTATGTAATTATAATCGTGATAAGGAAAACAATGAAAAACACCGGAAAATAAATAACTTCACCATGCATAAAACATTTCGACAACACATGTACTTGATTGACAGTGACAAGCTCGATGATGACGAGAAAGTAATTTGTGGTCAATGGATAAATAAAGTAGCTTTTCGGTCACTTTGCGAAGATCTGATCGGAGATAGTTTGTTGTGCTTAGCCGAGTGTGTATTCAAACACCATGGAAAAAAATCCATTCTATTAATTGATGAGTTCGATAGTATATGTTCTACGGTCTTATTTAAAGTAGATCAAATTGAACTAGATACGATAATACGATTTTATAGTTCATTAGTCGGTCAAGTAGTTTTTTTTTTTTTTTTTTTAATTCTTTTTTCTGGATTTAGTTAATCAACCATTTCTCCAATTACGATTATATAGTTTATTTGACATTGCGGTCGGAAACACAGGCATGATAGGAACAACTTTTACAATGATGATTGTACAATCCCTTGTTAGAGGGAGGGAGTGTCGGTGGTCACCCATCCACTAACTGGCCGTGCTCAATGCTGCTTAACTTCATTGATCACTCTGCAGCTAGATGGATCGAGTCACCACTCCGACCCCCAGGTCAAGAAGTTAAACAGAATAACCAATTCATAGAGCGAGTCATCTTGACCGGCGTTGCGCATACTACATGCGAGGGTCTTTCACCATTAAATAATGTTGAACCATACAAATTTCTCGACAATGAGAATTTCTTTCAGTTCTATGGCTTACTAGAAGACGAATTTAATGAACTGATGCAGTCTTTATTGTATCTTGCCCGTGTCTTTCACTGTGTAATTTAACGATTTCAGGCAAAAATCTCTTTAATTTTTTAGCTTGACCAAAAATGATATCAATAATAATAATAATAATTTACTTCAGTTTTTTTTGCTCATTTAGACTAAGTAATAAAATTTTTTATACTTGGAAAAGAAAATAATAAAAGATATTCGTTTACAAAATTTGCATTTATTTTTTTTTTTTTCAAAAAAAAAAAAAAAAATTTGGCACATTATATTGGCTTAAAAAAACTTTTAAACACGTGGCGCGGAAGTCATTTCCTAAAAATCCTTCACAAGCCTCCCAATCAGGTACGCAATTACATGCCACTTTTATTTTAAAATAAAAAGCAAGCGCAAAATAAATAAAAAAAAGAAAGACTTACAAAAACCAAAATTAAAAAAATAATAATAAAATCGTAATTCAAAGTTAATACATCAAATGGCCATTTTTTTCCTTCGTTTATCATTATTATTAAAATTACGTATACAAAAAAATACTGTTATTGATTCAGATCGGTGACGTAAAAGAATATCTGAAATAATTTTTTTAAATTTTAATAAAACATTTTTTTTAAAGTTTTTCACCATTCAGATGTTCTTTTACCGATTTTAAATCTATTAATACGTTAAGTACAATTGTGCAACACTTAAGAAACTCATATTGCGATTTTTTTTAAAAAAAAAAGGACCTGCAGGCTTTCGTATTTTTCGCTCAACGGAAGAAAAACAAATTTTTTTGTTTTTATATCTAAGTTATTGTCTAATAAGGATACGGCAAAAATTTTATTTTTGGCAAACACAATATGAGCTTTTTAATTCTTTACATTAATAATTACGAGGTATATAATTATGACTATTACATTAAAATAGATGAGATCACTAAAATGCATTTTTTTTTAAAACTATTTTTTTAAGATGAATTTTTTTTTTTTTACTTTTCTGTTTTTTTGTTTTAATGTATTCGACTGGATGCCATTACGTAGCGTCGGAACACGTTGATTGTGGTATCTTCACATTAACAGTCTTATTTCTCCGACTTCAAATTTTGTTGGATAAAGAAATGCTTCATGAGAAAAAATTTTTACTGAAGGTTATTATCCGGGTTTTAAAAAAAAATGTTTATCTTAACAAAACATTTAATAAAGGAACTTAAAAACAGCTGGTTTTTACTCGTTAAAGACAGCTTGTTATCTTCTAAATGCTTAATAAGCAACTTTTTTTGTCATGTTGAACTCAGGGGTTTACAAATTTTTTTTTAATGTAAATATTTAAAGGGAATTTTTTTTGACTTATTTCCTGCTTGATCATTTTTTAATGCTTTTTTATATAAAGAAGAAACCGGTAGAATCATTTTAGGACCTAAATGCGTAGACATTCGTATGACTTTTAAATAATTTGATACAAAAAATGGAAACATTTTTTTTTTTCCCGAGGGGAGAAAAGAGAAAAATATGACCACCGGAGCTGTTGCTTACTTAAAGCAATTACTTCAACAAAGCAAATACCAAAACATTTGGTAATGAGAAACTTTTAATATGGCTCCAACTACGTTATTTCAAAACAAACGTACAGTACCCCTTTAATCTTGTTTAATCTTTAAAATGCGAACTAAAAATAGTCACAGCTGGATAGGCTTTTTTTTAAAAATACGTTTTGTCTCATAGAATAGGCATAATTTCAAAGTTCTGTTTACTTCGGCAAAGCAAACTTTTGATATAATTTCAGTTGCGGAATGCAAACTAAAACTTTCGGGTCGAAGATTATTCCAGAATTTTCTTTACAAAGAAAGTGTTTTATACAAAATTTTGAAAATATCAGGGGGGGAGAGCCCTCTTGGCTACAAACCTACGATACTATTTCGGCTGCAATATTTAGCAGCAATAGGCTGACTGGAAAATACTTTCGCTTTTACTTAAAAATGAGAAAGAAAGCTTAATATTAATCAAATTCTCAAGTTCGCAATTTTTCAAACATCTACATCGTGATGACTCACTCAGCTTTGTTTGGACTAGGCTTGGCCATGTTTGCAAGCATTCAGATTTCCACTAAAAAACGGGTTTGCAATTTTTTCTTCTTCTTTCGCTCCTAATTCGCTATTTACAGTCTTCAAACTGCTTAATTTGCTTATATTTTTAAAAATCTTCAATTTGTTAAATGTCTCTTGACCATTTTTTCACTGCTCGAAATTCTTGATGATTATGAAAAAATTATATTTAAACATCGATCGTAAGGAAAGAAAATGATGATGACCCAGCCTCTTTCTGCTGACATGCCTCTGAACTTTGATTCCTTTTTTAAAAAAATTTTCCGCTAATTTAGCTGTGACTTCATTTTAGAACAATAAAAAAAAAATATACAGCCTTATTCGCACGATCATAAATCCCAGAACTTAAAAAAACTCGTGTTATTACTAAAACTTTAATTGTTAACTGTAAAATTAACTTTCGTGTTTCTTAACTGGCCCATTAAAAACCCCGAAAACGCATTCGATTTTATTTTTTTTCTCAAGCAGGAATCAATAACCTAATATCATTTTACAATTAAAATAAAGTTTCACGATTCCCATAATGGAATCATTACATATCTAAAACACCAGCCATACAAATCACTAACAACGACTTATCGTGCTAAATGCTTTACATTTCAGTCATCTTCCAGTTTTTTTTTTCTTTTTTTTTTTTGATCAGCATTTTTTTTTTCTTTTTTTTGTATTCACAGAGATAATTATTACAAATTATCTTAACAATTATTTTTCTTAAAAAAAAAATTAATTCCTTATTGATACGATTTGAGCAAATCAAAATTTCGAATTGTACCTCATGTCGACGGCTTTTTCTTCGGTTTCTTAGGATTCCTACTCCTTGATTTGGCTTTGCAAAGCGGGCAAATCGGGGCGTTGCGATGAATCTGCTGATGACAGGACAGGCACGATTTCATTGGAGGAGGTTGCTGCCTAAAAGTCGGCGTGGGACCCGGGAGCGAAGGTACCGCGGTCGCCGGTCTTTGTAGCTCCGGCACGGCCTTGCTGTGACTAGGACCTAAATTTAAGGGCGGATAAGGCGGAGAAAGGAACACGGACGACGGCCCGGCGGTGTGGGGCTGATGCGCTGTTATACCGAAGCTGGAAGCCGCAGCGAAATGTATTTCCGGTCTCCAATCCGGTTTGGGCGGAGGAAAATGCTTTTGGAAAAAACTAAACAAAAGAGAGAAAAAAAAAAAAAAAATTAAATCAGTTATCGCCAAAGGAAATCAATCGACCATCTGTATTATCTTGATTTAATTAATATTCAATCCAGTTATGAATTGTCAATGTTTCCATAGCTCTTCAACGAGTATTTTTATCTTCAATTTGTTCTTTCATATTAGATAAAAGATGTGTCGGGTTCGGTTTTTTTTCTCTTTAAACAATTAAGGGTTTACAGGGCTGTAAAAAAAGATACTTACTCTTGTCCAATTAAATCGCTATCAGACTCGTGGAGGTCGGGCAATCGATCTAAACCTAAATAATTTGTTCTTAATCGATCAATCTCTAATTTTAGAGGTAAATATTCATCGTGAAATCTTTTAGCAGCCTCCATCGCTCTGTTTCTAGTCTCTTCCGATTGTTTAATCACATTTTCCATCTGAAAAGAAATATTAAAATTAAATCTTGCGCAATTTTTTTTTTTTTTAACCAACAAAAATTTAATTCCATTTCCACCTTACTTCAATGGTTTTATAATACCCCAATTAATATATAAAAACTCGGGTTGTTAAAACGTTAAAAAGATCTCTCAATGATACCGGTTTACATGACTCTTCAATGGTAGTCATAAAAAGTTTTTGTTATTTGAATTTCTTTAGACTTTCGCGTTTTATATTTCAGGTTTTTTAATTTCGTTGGGGATACTTAATACAATGCCGAAAAATGTTGTAAAAGAAAAACGACTTGTTTCATGATCGTTTTTTTTTTTTTTTTTTTTTTAAAGAACAAATTAACTAAGGCAGCCGCTTGATTTAATTTTTTTTTTTTTTAAAGTTTGGGAAGGAGAGAAATTAGTCTAAAAATATGACAGCATTGCCTTAGTCAATGGCAATCAAGATAGACCAAAAGAAAAGCAAGATGGTGTGGAACAAAGAAAAAAGGGGCCTTATTGAGTATTGCTTGCTAAGGAAGGTCTTACTGAATTTCTAAATCAAGTCAGTAAAAACTACTTCTCCGACTACGTATTCATGGATAATCTTTTACAATATGCACAAAGCCTAACAAATTAACGTCCAAGCCCTTGCCAAGCCAGATCTAGGGCAATTCCCAACTTTTGCCCATAAACCAGCTTGGCCATATAAAACCTTTTTTGCTTAAAAAAGACGGAACACTGATCTCTATTAAATACCATGAAACTACCAAAATAAACAAACAAATTTTTTTTTACGGTCAACCGGCCCACAGGCAGAAATATGAAACTGGCTAAGGGCTTTGAATTTCATTGTCAGGCCCACCAAATTAAATTTTTTTCAATTTTTTATTTTTAGAATGAGAATTTAAACAAAACCATAGCAATCTCCAAAATTCTCCATTAAAAATACAGAAATGAACACCAGGAACAATGTTGTGAAAATTTCTATTTTTACAAAAGGAATTTGAGCGTTCTTGCAGCAGACTTATAAACCCCAATTTCAGGAATTGCACCAATTTTTGATTAAAAAATTAACCAGGTTGTTTTAGTGCCTACTTTGTTTATTTTTATTTTTTCCCCCTCAGTTAAAAAACTGTCAACTTCATCATAAATCACTTGAATGCTTTTTTTATTTTATTTTACTTTCTAAATGAAGATTGTTCAACCCATTTTTATTCACTTGCATTTATTTCACAGACAAAATAAAAAAGATAGATTCCTACTACCATTCAACAAAAAAATACAATAAGACTGGAAGTAAAATTATGGCTATTATTTTTGATTCAAGTAATGTAATTTCAATTTTTTTTCCCCCAAATTAAAGAAGCAAGCTAAATTTTGACAAGTGAAAAATAAATCAATGCCCATCACAGCTTTTTTTATTATCAAAAAACAAATGCAAATTTTAAAAAAAACAAAAAAAATTAATTTTAATTTTAATTAATCTAATTTAATTTCTGCCTACTGTAATACCATAATTTTATTACAGTTACGAAATTAAATGAAAAACTTTTTCGTTTAAAATAAAAAGAACAACATTCTGTATGTGTCAAGTACAGAAAAAAAATTACACAAAGGTTCAAATCTAAATAGCCAATTATTATGCAATTCAAATTTTTAGTATTTTCCCCTCAAACCACGAATAATACAGTCAAGTTCAAGTAATGATAATTTAACTCTTGTTCTGAAAAAAACGATTTCAATTTGATCCAAAAAAATTTTCATTGAACAACTTACTGAATTAATGTCTGAATGAATTTGTCTTAATTCCTCTACATGAGCCATTTTTTCCTGAGTCAGTGCTTCCATTTCATGCTTATAATCTATAAGGCATTTTTCTTCTTTATCCTTTGCTTCCACAGCTTCCAAAATCCGAGCCTTCAACTTCTCCATTTCCGCAGTTTTAGCCCTAAAAAAAAGAACAATAGAAGTCACCCACATGTATAAGCACAGTAAACCACATAACAAAAAAAAAATTTCCGGTCACCTATGTAAACCGATCTAACAAAGGGACAATAAACAATATCAAAAACCACCATACCTAAAAAAAAAAAAAAGTTCAAAAACCCTTACCTAACTTCCCGTATGGCTTCTAATTTCGCATAAAATATCCGATCGTTTTCAGTGGCCATTCTCATTAATGATGAAAAACCGAATGAAACAACTAGGAAAAATCTCTTTGTTTACATAGTGGAGTGCTGTTAAAATCACTCAAGCATTTATTTACACGAGACATGAGCCACCTGAGCCATAAATGTCACTAAAAACTCCTCAATTTAGGGACTCGATCGATGTATTTTTTTTTCTTTTTTTTTGTTCGATTTGAAATGATGCATCTGTTTTAATTGGCACTTAAATGTAAACACTTAAGTTACTTAAATGAAATTCATGGTATTTTTGTTTGTTTACAAGGATTTCAAAATCTCCTAATATTTTTTATTATTCAACTCAATTTCATACGTGATGTATTTACAGTATTTAAAACCTATTTTTTTTCTAAACACTTGAAATCCTAAGCTTGGCACTGTATGTTAACAAGACATTTTATTTTTTCATGTTTAACCAACTTAATACATTGACAGTGAATTTTTGATTTTTTGGTACGTTAAACATGGGTGGGACTAACCGGAAACATCTTTGAAAAGTGTCATACGAAGAGAATCATTATAGTGTCTACTATTTTCATTTTTGTAAAATAAAAATGATTTTAATGGTAAGATTAATTAAGTTTAATTAATAATATAATATTTATTGATTTTTAATCAAATATTACCGATTTTAAGTTGTTGTTTTAAAGAAAATGACATTTAAAATTGCTTTATCGTGTTGGTATCACTTGCTTTACAGTGTTGCCGCAATAATTATTTTTTAAGTTCATTTTTCTCAATAGGAATCTATTAAGCTATTAACGAAATTAAAATAATAGCTAAATATTTATTAAATTTAAAATAATGGCGAAAAATAATATTTAATATTTACGATTGATGAATATTTTCTTACGCAAGTAAACATTCGTTATTTTTTAAATTCTAAATGGGCAACAGTGCGACAGCCATTGCACATTTTATCTGAAATAAGAGAAGTCGTGTATGGTTTCGCAAAGTAAAGATTGATTATTGTTACAACAATAAATTTCTAGTCTATATGATTATATTTAAAAAATAATTAAAAAAATGAATTCAATTAAAGCACCCTTAATAGTATTAGCAGCGTTTTTATTATTGTGTAATCAAGTTTCATGTTCTCCGAAACCTGATGGAGAAACGAAAGGTGAGTGCCTTTTTTTTCTTCAAATTCTTCATAATTCCATAAGGATTGTTTTTTGATGTGTGATTTATTGCATTTTTAATGTTTATGACCTATTTTTACGCATACATATGGAAAAGCCATATGCAGCAGATAATTGCTGGTGGACGAAATATTGAATTCGTTGAAAATTTTCCGTAGTTATCGTTTTAAATTAAACCTGTGCCAGCAAGAATCAAGTAGCCTAAATTTATGAAAGATTAAAAAGAAATTTCGAATGACGTAACATGCAAGTTTCATTTCCCTAGAATTAACTACTGTTTTGTTTTTTTAACGTTTATTGCGTATAAATTTTATTCTCACGTCGAAGTCGTTTGCACTGATGAATCAAATATGCTATTTATCAATGCCAATGACTTGAATGTCATTAGGAAGGCCTAAGTTAAGATGTTAAAATTTTAAAATTCATTATTTATCTAAATATTGATTTCCTGGAAAAAAGGTTTTGCTTTTAGATTGAATTCGTCTTATTGAAATGGATTTAAAATTAAACATTTTATGTCTTTAGAAAATGAACAGATAATTAATTCTGTTTGGATTTATTTCTTTTTTAACAGCTGAAATAAAGGCATATAAATGGCACAAAATGCATTGTAATTTTATTAAATTATATTTTTAGATCCAAAATTGAGTAATGATTCAAGCGCTACTACTAAAGCACCTCCACAGCCTCCGGTAACTACATCATCTACCACATCAAGTACAACACCAAATAATACTACAATCCCTCCAACTCCATCTACCACTACAAGTACAGAGAAGCCTACGCCACCAACTCCTACCACTAAAAGTACAGAGAAGCCTACGCCACCAACTCCTATCACTACAACTACAGAGAAGACTACGACACAAACTCCTGCCACTACAACTCCAACTCCAAGTCCGACTACCCCTACTACACCTACGCCAGCACCGAAACCTGGCCCAACTCCGCCTACGCCCTCGCCCACAAATTCGACGACTTTGGTACCGCCGACCTCGGCTCCAGTTTCAACAACTACAGCCCCTGCTAAGGATAGACAATTTGATGGACCTAGTTTTATTGGTGGAATGGTATTAACCATTGGAATATCTGCAATAGGGTTTATAGCATATAAATTTTATAAAGCTAGAACCGAAAGGAATTATCATACACTGTAGATTTTCCAGTCTGGTCTTGCGATTTGAATTGTACATTTGTTTTAAAAATTTTTTTTTTCCCTCCATGCAGTAGCAAACTCAAGGTTTGTTTTGTCTAAATATTTGTCGATCACATGCCTAAACATGTAATATGTAAATAAATAAATAACCGTGCATCGATTAAACAACCTCGCCACAGATTTTTTTTTGTTTGCTTAATTTTCAAATCGCAAGACTTAATTAGGATTTTTTTTTTTCTTTTGTTTTTTTAAAAATATTATTTGTTTAATTTGTATATTGTTTCTGTATGAAACGATAAAGTGGTATAATAGTCATTTATTAAAATACGTAAGGAGCGTAAAAGCGATTTTTCCGTTCGAACTTTTTTTAAAAAATTTTAAACCAAAGATCAAAAAGACTTTAAAAGTTTTTTTTATCCTCTCTTTTCAGTTATTTGCTTTTACTCTCCTTTTGAAGGCTTCGTGAAATAAAAAAAAAAATGAAAATATAATTAAATGACATTGGTATTGTGATTTAAATTGCAAGAGCCTTTATAAATAATTATTGTTTTTTTACCAAAGATCTGATCTTATTTAGCACGGTAATATGATTTTGATAATTTTTTTTTCTTTTTTTCCCTCTTTTTCAATTTAAATCACAAGTTAACGGATGTTGCTATAAATAAAAAAAAAACTTTCGCTGAAGATAACCGTCCGGATTATTATGATTATTATTTCTTTAAGGTTGATTTATTTCTTTCGTTTTTTTTCATCAGATTTATGTTTTATCATACTATTGCCTTAAAATACAAAATGGTAGACAAAATAATCAAAAGCATTTTTGAAAAATTTTTTGATTATTTTGACTATCATCTTGTAAATTAATAAAATTTAAAATAGTTAGTGTAGGTTTTAAAAAACTTCTAAAAAATGTAGCTATCATTATTTTTTTTTCTTTGGATTGTCGCTTTGAGACTGATTAAGGACCCTCGGGAGTTCTTTTCGGCCTTTTTTTTTTCATCGCCGATTGTAAATTTTATTATTTTTCGTACAGGTCTTTTGCTAGAATGTTCTCTCGTCAAAGTGAATCTCAGTTTGAAATACTCGTAGGATGTTTTATTTTTTATTTCATTCATTTTAGCAGAAGACAAGGCTTTTGTTTAATTGTTCCTAATTAGAAAACGACACGGGTTTCGATCACGTAATGGGAATTTTTTTTTAAATTCGTTTATTTCGTTTAAAAAGTGCTCTTAAAAAAATTTAATCATTTTCGTAGTCGCATCACGATATGTTTTTTCCGTGCTTGAAATACCGTGTCCGTCCTGTTTTTAATTTTTTTTTTTTTTTTTTTTTTTGAAAAAAATAATCGTAAGATTGAAAATCTCTATTATATAATGTACAATGATGTCTTAATTAAGAAAAGAAAATGCTCATTTGTTTCGAATAAGAGGGTAAAATAGGGGTAATGATAAAAGTTTTTTTTATAATTTTTTTTTAATTGTCCGCATTGAACTATCCAGACAGTTTTTTTTTTTTCTTCTGAAAATTAAATTTTAATTCACTGTTACGTTAACCGTGCCTTGAGCATTTTTTTTCTTCATTCGTAGATAATGTACACAGAGGGACTGAAATTAAAGTATTTTTCTCTCATAATTTGTTTCAAGGGAAAAAGCAGCAATTTAATGCAATATGTTTTTATAGGTTTGGTTAAATCATTGATATTTATTTAGTCTCTTAAATGATCTTCTGGCTATTAAATTATTATTAATATGTTGAAATCAATTGTTTCTTTACTGTTTTACCGGACAGAACGCTAGTAGAAAAAGGAATTATACGGAAAGTAAACCTATTTGCTCCAGGTTGTCGAAAAATGAAATCGAGTTGAAGACCTTAAATTTTCGATCTTGTTCTGGTTTAAAATAAAACTCTTATCGAATTTTAATTGTGAGGATGATTCACCTTTGAACAAAATAGACATAATTCCATCGTTTACGCCATAGCTGAAGTAGGTTATTGACAGATAAATCATCATAATACTGAAGGTCTAGTTCGATCCAACTCTTCGTTTACCTCGGGTAAATGTTTTAAACTGAAATTCCTTTTCCTACCGAAATTTTCTGAATATATTTTTTTTTTTTTATCTGCAATTTATTTTGGCTTTAAGTCGATTGGTTTTATTTAATACAAAATCAGTTTGGAAATTTTTTTCGTAATCATTTGTTTTTATATTCTCTTATTTTCTGTAAATTTTTACAAATTGTTTGGTTAAATTTGCTGCAATTTGCCCTTTTCAAAACGCATTTAAGGATCCGACACTTTGTAAAAAAAAATTGTATTTTTCCGATAGGTTTAACCTTAAATGCACTTTGAAATTACCAAATTTTTCAATTTAATTTGAATGAATGATGTATAAATTCTGTTTAAAAAAAATATATCATAGAAGTGTATAAGTACGATTTGTACATTCCACATTGCGTGAATCTGTCATTACTTAGCGTATAACGTTTTTAAATATATTTTATCGTTTGCTATATCCAAATTTTGTTTTTTTTAAAATACCAATTTTTTTAAGAGAATTCACAATGATCACAAAGGAAATTTATAAGAGGCAATGACTTTCTATTTGAGGTGGGCTACGTTAAACACAATGTTTACTTATAACGATTATGCTTCTTTATTTTCTTTTTTTTAAATTCCTGATTAAATCCTTAAATGTGATTTTAACTTCAAAAGAAACTGACATAAGAAATAGCACTTTTGGCCAGCTACTTTGTGCATTTTCTGGAACGATTGCACAATTTACAACTGCTTTCTTATTTCAAAATTCGTAGCCCTTCTTGTAGAATCATGGTTCTTCTTTAGACCTCTATGTTGGCTGCAACAACTCGAATCAACCAATCAAGGCTGATCTAGAATTTTTCATGGATCCTAAATTTTAAAAAAATTTCCATTTGGCCTAAAATTTAATATAACACTTTAAAGCCTAATGGTATTTTTCTTGGGACGTTTTTACAAGCTTTACAATTTTTGTTCAAAAGGATCAAAAGTAAACCACAGAAATAAAAAATCCACTGCGAACTATTTTCATGATTTGGTTGTCCAAAAGGAAGAAAATTAAATCAGAAACTAGAAATTTAAGGCCGCGGTTGGTTAAAATAATAGCAAAAACGCCTAGAACTATGCAATCCGCCATATATAGTATCTCTACTTGTTCGTTCCTGTTCCGTTAGTCTTGTTGCCTTACATGGCATTCGGTTCTCGGTTTCGCGAATTCGGGTCGTTTTTGTTCGTCGTTTTGTGGGAAAATAGAAGTAAATTCATTGCATTCAGGCAATAATTGATAGATGAAACATTTTTTTACATCTTGAATGTAAAACTAAGTTCCGGGTGGATAGTTTTCATTGAGAATCAAGATAAAGAAAATGGCTGGTGTGTTGCTTATGTCAATGGCTAGTGGTGGCGACTTTACGGCTTGACAATGGATTCCGCTTTAAGATAAGGATCAGCAATTGCTTTCAGGATTATTCTTCCAAAACAAAAAGACTTTAAACAGGTATTTGTCCAAGCTATGTTGTATTTAGATTTAAAGGCGTATCGTTTAACAGATGTATAGAAATCGGATTTTTAGGCCGGAATTAGCATGCATGCGTTCCAAGCTGAATATCCTGTTTATACGTTTTCAGATCACATCTGATGCATTCATTTATTAAAGTTTCATTTATTGTTTGCAAAATACAATCTTTTAATAATATTTTTATCAATTAGTAATATGGCATAATTGCTTGTTCTGAAGAGAATGGAAGCATGTATGAGAATGATAATTGATAAATACAAATTAAGTGATTCGTTCATGGTACACAATGATACCCAAATTTGATTGAAAGACGGCGAAAAGCTGAGTATGTTATTACAGAACACATTCTGATTTTAAAGTATTTTAGTTAAACATAAAAAGTTAACTAACAAATTTGTAAGTAAAGAATTGTTTTTGAGATTCCTGAGAGGTAGGAAATATGCGGAAATGAAGATATTTTAAGGATGGTGCAAAATAATATAAAGATAGACAATATTTTAAGGATGTGTGAAAATGAATATGGTCTGCTTCAAACTTCAACAGGGGAAGATTAGGTCAAAGATTGCTTTACAGAATGTTATTTTCTTTGGGACAAAATAATGACAGGATTCAAAATATTGAGCATGCTTGCTTTATTTTACCAGACTTATTATCGGACAAAACTTTTCCAGGGCTCTGCAAAATTTTGCGACTTAGAACTGTTTTAGGGCAAAAAGTCCTTGGTTCCAAATTTCTTTCAATCATTGACTTCAAAAATATCTCTGAAAAAGTAAAAAAAAAAAAAAAAAAAAAATCTCTTGTCAGAGTAGGCACCAGTTTCTCAATCATTATTGCTAGCTAGGTCTTTATTTTTTTTGGAAAATTTCTAAAAGTTTTCATTTTTTTTTTTGCGGAAAGAAATAGGTGACCGAAAACATGGATTTATGAATTTTTTTTTATTCACCCCTAAAAAAAAAAAAAAAAAAAAAAAAAAAAAAAAATCGAGTCAGCGATGAAATCAAATCAGCAATGCTATTCAAGGATGAAAACCACGTAAAAAATCTTATTTCTCCAAGATTAGCCTCGATATCGGAATTATGTTTAAATAAACTTATTTTCTTTCCCCTCCTTTTCGTACAAGGGAAAGAAGATCCAGTCTGGAAACTTGGTCTGCAATAGTCTACGCATTTCTTGATTGGACAAATAGGATTAGCTTTTGAATAGAAACCTAATGAATCTGGAACTAATCGAAAATTTGAAGGAATATGAGATTTTTTTACATTCTTAGCTTATAAAAGCTTCCATTTTTTTTTTTTTTTTTTTTGTAGAGATTTTGTAGATGTCAGCATTTCTTAAAATTAGAGGGAAGGAAATATTCACCTCAAGAATTATGGTCCGTTTTTTCATCTTTTTAAATCTTATTTAAGATTTAGATGAATGGAAGGTTAGCATTCGATGGATTTCTTTCCTGAGTTTTTGCACCTGGGAAAAAAAAAAAAAAAAAAATTGTTGAACAAGTGTTTGTTTTTTTATTTGGGAACTTTCCAGTGAAAGCATATAATTGGTGGAACCTTTTCAGGTATTCTAGGGGTGGATAAGGGGGGGAGGGAGGGAGGCTCAAGACCATAAGCTAACTGCTGAGATCACGTTTAACTTATGAAACTTTATGCTTTGATCCAAATTATTTTTGATAAATGATTCTTTTGCATAAAACGGATTTGATGGAAAATTTTATAGAAAGCATGTAATTCCTTGGTTGCAAAAATCTTATAAAATCTGTACTTCCGGTTATTATAAAATCTAACAAAGGTTCAGGAGAAAAGAGGTAGATGGCGTGGAAAACTTTAATGGAATTAAAATTTAAAAAAAAAGCGAATAAATCACGTTGAATAGAGAAGAGTGGTTAAATTAAGAGTTTTCCCACCTTAAATGAAGTTATACACCCCGTTTTAACGGTCAACTAATGCCGAAAGCTCATTTAGAATTTCTTTTCTTTTTTTTTTCTCCTAAAGTTACCCTCTCGGGGAAGTTTGGAAACTTTTGCGACAAAACATAGAACATAAAGCGAACTTGAATTAATTTAAAGTATTTGTCGCCCGTGATTTTCAAGTCTGTCTTATATCTTCTCTCTTCGCTTATATTCTCTCTCAGGAGGGAAGATTGGCGAAGGGGGTTTAAGGGGGGGGATACATGGATTGTCCATTAAAGCGGAGTTTCTGGGAAATTTGCCATATGGTTTGGCAAGACTAGAAATATTTTCAAGGCAACTTTTAAGATGTTCCCCTAGATTCGGGTCCTTTTGTTTCTTCAAGATATTATCCAAAGCCTATAAGTAGGGATATGTCCGTTGCATTTAATGGAAGAATAAAAGCTTTTTGTTTTTGTTTTTTCCTAAAAGTAAAAAAAAAAAAAAGCGATGACAGTGTAAAAAGTTTGGAACGTGACTTCATTCTTTAAAAAAAAAAAAAAAAAAACTGGATGTTTTAAAAGAATGATGAATGGTGCCTCAGATTTCATACACGTGTGCTTCGAGAAAAAAGAAGCTGCTCAAGTGCTCCTTTTTTTCGAGAAAAAAGAAAAAAAAAAGTAAGGAAAAGGAAAAGAAAGTCAATTCCGTTGTAAATTATCGCGATTTGTTTTCGAGAAATTCACCAAATATTAAAAATGTCGGTTCGCGATAAAAATTGTCATTTTTTTTCCCATAGAGGCAATATATATTTTTTTTTATTCCTTTACTTTTTTTTTATAAGAAATTTGAATTAGGAAATGGGGGAAAATATTGTTGAAAAATAAAGATATTTATTTTAAAATAAAAATTAAACGAGGGAAAAAGGCTTTTGTGAAAATTTTACTGTTGTAGTTGAGCTATTTACGATCAAATGCTGTGACGAAATTTCATAAAATTTACTTACGTATATAACACACGTTGCAAAAACTTTTATCGTGACAAAACATAACATGACATCCTGCTCTTTTAAAAAAGTATCTTTTTTGTGGCCTATAAATAGAAAACACTTAACATATTTTTTTTTCAAAACCATATCGTAAAAGAAACGTTTATCTCACCTGTAAAAAAAAAAAAAAAAAAAGAAGCAAACTATCTTTGAAAGCTTTCATAAAAAAAAAACACAAAATTTAATGGCGGCAAAAAAACGTCGTTCAAAATTCTCTTTCATAAAATTTTATCTCTGCATCTTCGGTAATTGTTAAATGATTAATCGCGAATAAATTCTCAAGATTTCACCATTTTAGGCATGAAAAAAAAAAAAAAAAAAAATAGAGCTTGAGCAGCAGATGGCAGCAACAGCAGGAAGAATGCGATCTGAAAATGGTAGGGTAAAAGAGAGGGAAAAAAACGGTAAAAGAAAAAAAAAAAAAATAAAGAGGAATGTCGGGGCGCATAATTCAAATGTCACGGGATTCTAATGTCTCTAGACACAGCCATTTCTTACAAGAGATCCTTTTCTTGCTAACGGCTCGGAAAATGAACCGACTCCGCAATTACTCATCTTCAGAGCAAACAAAACCTGCCATTCCAATTTTCATCCTTTTAACACTTGGAGATTTGTTACGTTATTTATTGCAACGCTGCCTCCAACCTAAACCGCAACACCAGGAATATTATGCTTTCATATTTTTAGTATAAACGTTTCTGGTTAATATAATTATGACGATTTAGGAACATGGAATTCTACTAAGAATTTAATTAGTGGTAGGCTTGATGAGAACGTATATGGATGAAACGCGTCTTTATGCAAAACCTCTTTGAATTTATATTTCGAAGCTATAAGGTGAAAGGTGAAAGATACGGTTGCATGTCCAGTTCAGGATTTAGGATAAACTCTTTCTGCGAAAATCAGGGGCTAGTATGGCAGACATGATTTTGAGTTGAGCTTGTATCTACATTGCTTCAACATGATTAGGGGCGAGGGGGTCGTTAAAAATTGATGTCAAGTCCTGTGAACGCTTAGAGCAAGTAAAGTGGACTTCTGAATTGTTCACGTAAGAACCTTTATGGCAGATTAAATTCGCTTGGGGGCTGTCGGCTAGCCTGCTAAAATGGCGGTCGGTTTCGAATGATTCCGTACCGTTATTCCTAATCCATTTTTCCTAAAAATAAATTTCTAATATATTTTTTCCTAAAGAGAAAAAATTCCTAATCCATTTTTCCTAAAAATAAATTTCTAATATATTTATTCCTAAAGAGAAAAAATTCCTAATCCATTTTTCCTAAAAAAATAAATTCCTGATCCATTTTTCAAAAAAAAATCCTGCCTAGGCACCACGCACTCTAGAGTGTATCCTGCCTAGGCACCACACACTCTAGAGTTTATCCTGCCTAGGCAATACACACTCTACTAGAGTGTATCCTGCCTAGGCACCACACACTCTACTAGAGTGTATCCTGCCTAGGCACCACACACTCTACTAGAGTGTATCCTGCCTAGGCACCACACACTCTAGAGTTTATCCTGCCTAGGCACCACACACTCTACTAGAGTGTATCCTGCCTAGGCACCACACACTCTACTAGAGTGTATCCTGCCTAGGCACCACACACTCTAGAGTTTATCCTGCCTAGGCACCACACACTCTACTAGAGTGTATCCTGCCTAGGCACCACACACTCTAGAGTGTATCCTGCCTAGGCACCACACACTCTACTAGAGTGTATCCTGCCTAGTTACCACACACTCTAGAGTGTATCCTGCCTAGGCACCACACACTCTACTAGAGTGTATCCTGCCTAGTTACCACACACTCTAGAGTGTATCCTGCCTTGGCAGGAAGTGAATTTTTCATTATTTTTCGTTAATTTTGAAAAAATTGAAAAAATGGTTGAAAAAGGGTGATTTTCAAAAACTAATTTTGAAAAGATCAAAAGTTAGATGAAAAGTTATGGGCGAAATAACACCGAGACAAAATCTCTCGTCGAGCCGCTCTCGCTTCGCTCGATCGGCAATTGTCGAGGTGTAAGGACCAGGTCAGATCTCCGGAAATCAAATCCCCGAAAAATTATTTCGGGGATTTCTGCATTTCAAATATTAATTTAATATGTAAATAATTAAAATAATTCTTTTTTGATTAATTTTCATTTTTTATTCCTTGCTTTAAATTGTAAAAGTGTAACTATTTCAAATGTTCATGTTTAACTATTTCAATTTTTCATTTTTTTAATGGCAATTTTTCTCGATGCCAATGTTTTTAAAATAGCAATTTTTAATGACGTATCCACGAAAAATCTTCCGGCCGTGTGGTCACACAGCCAACTCTGGGTTTTTAAAACGAATGTTGGTTTTGTGTTGAAATTGCGCCCAATAAAATGGTTGAAAAAGGGTGATTAAAAAAAAAAAAAAAATTGAAAAAAGGCGATTGGGCGATTTTGGGCAATTTTAACTCCAAATGGTGTGTTTTTTATTAAAATTTAAGTAAGCAAAAAGCAATGAAAAAAAATGAAATTAATTATTTCAAGGTAAAATTGGTTGAAAAAATAGTAAAACGCAACGCCATAAGAAGTTTCACTTCAAGTTCTTTAGGCTTTACCGACGTAGAGCCTGTTTCATTTTTTTTTTCTTTTAAAAAAGTACAAACTTTAAAACTGAGTTATTTCCGAGTCTATTTTACAGGATTTTTTTCTTATGTGGGCGAAAGAAATAAGCAGCGGCCTACTTTAAAACCAACAAGAGACTGCCGAAAATTCGATACTAATGTCAGGTTGGTCTAGGGTTGCCAGGTGAAGAGTCATTAATTAACTTATCTCATAAAAAATAAAATACTACTAAAAAAATTTACGTTCTGGCAACCCTACAATTTTTTGTATGGGATCAAAAACGCTGAATCTACGTATAATATACGTAAAAAAATTCTTAAAATATTCGTTTATTATACGCAGATCGTATACCTAGTTTGTTCGTATAATTTCGGGCGATTATACTCATACCGACTGTCTGGGTTACCTTTTATTCAAAAAATACTGACCATTGTTATATTTTTACTGATCAAAATGAATTTTAATGAACAAACATTGTTTAATTCACTGACCAAAATCAATTAAATACTGACCAAAATCAATTAAATACTGACCAAAATCAATTAAATACTGACCAAACACATATTTTTACTGACCAAAAACATATTTTTACTGACCATACCCTACTGACCATTTTAGAAAAAAAAAAAAGATACTGATCGGTACCAAAAAAAAAAAAAAAAAAAAAAAAAAAATACTCACCAATTAATAATAAGCCAAAAAATGGTTCGGAAAAAAATTTTAAGAACCAATATATTTAGGAAAAATGGATTAGGAATTTATTTTTTTTAGGAAAAATGGTCGGGAACGGCTTCGAATTGTGTAATAAATGAGAATAGATTTTCGACCTGCAGCATTAAATCGGTCAAAATTCATTAAAAAATTGATGTCAAATTTTTTTCACTCTTAGACCCCTTTTCCTGTGCACAATCATAATTTTTTACGTATCTAAATAAATTACTAATAAATAATTTTTGTTGATTGTCTTTTCAGATTCGATGACGTGAGAGCAGCCTAATGGAAGAACATTGATTTAACAATGCCAGGGATGCAAATTATTGTTGCTGTTAACCGTAAATAGTGTTTTATCTCGGTTTCGTCTCAATTCGTCGATAAAAAATATCGTCGTTTCGGGTTCGTATTAGTGCGGGTTCAAGTTCGGGTTCGGTTTAGTGCGCGTTGCGGTTCCGTAAAAAAACCACTCACTCCGATTTCAGTTTGGTTCACAGATAAGAGGACTTACAGCTCCATATTCTCTTCAGTTCCAGTTCCAGGAAAAGTGACGTGTTCTAATGCTTCAAAACTGGCCGGAAATCACTAGTTCTTAGAGATTCGGATTAAGTTGGCAGCTCTGAAGATAACAATGCAGAGGTTTTGAAAGCCAGCCGATTTCCACATAGCACATTTTCTTAAAAATAAGGTAGTTTTTCTTTCTTTCTTTCTTTCTTTCTTCCTTTCTATCTTTCTTTTTTTTTTTTTTTTTGCCATTTTTGAGTTATTATGAATTTGGCTCGGAATCAAATTACAAGTAAAAGCTTGAAAAATTAGTTAGCAGGTTAAAGCATTACCTCTTGCTAAAATTATATGTTAGCATAGCAGGATCGTCTAAAGTGACCATGACTTTTTTTTAATAATATTTTTATCATCCATCCCAATTTTTGATCCTTTTTCTATTTTTGAAACTTCTGGGTACTACTCGGATGATATCACAGTGAGCCGGTAAATATCAGTCTTGGCAGCTCGGTCCTCTAATTCAAACCTGCCCTACTTATAGAAATCGCAGGGGCGTGCTAACATTTCTAACCTGGGGAAAATAGCTTATGACAAAAAATTTTTTCACGAGAAAGGGGGGGGGGCATGGGCTAAAATTTTGCGCCTATGTATAAGCATAGCAGAAAAACGGGGGGGGGGGGGGGGGGAGGAGACAAAGAGCAGTCATGGGGATTCCCGTTGGTACACTCTTGAGAAAGCAATTGGTAGCATTTCAGTGGCTAAATGGGCTTGACATTACATCGCTTAAATTTTTAAGGAATGTCTTGGCTAAAATAAAAATTCTTGAACCTTTAATTTAACGACGGTGAAATTCCGTTACGTAAAAATAAAAAAAAATAAAAATTGGTTCCCGAACAGTCAATAAAAAGATGTGCACCGGTATATAAAATGAATAAGAACGGATGGAAACGTCATCATCTCGGTTCTAAGTCAATTTGCAACGAAAAATTCCAAATTTGATTGGATAGTTTCCACGATCCTTTAGGTTAATTCAAAAGGAAACTCGAACATATATTCTACAAGGGGTTAAGAAAAAAAACTTGACCGATCACAAAGTCGAATAGCCATAACCTTAGCGCATAAACCAGAAAGCTTATGCCCTTTTGAAACGATCTTCGGTATAAATATGAAATGATGAGGTTTTAGTTTGAAAAAGTTAAAAACTTCCTTTTGGAGTCATATAAGGATGGGCCCTTTTTTCTTGGAACATTTATAAAATATATAAAGTCGTTATCCCACGACGTATTTTCCGGACTTTTCCCTTTTATGGCGATAGCATTCGCCTGTGAAAATGGTGACAGTCCGAACGATCTAAACTAGTTTTGTTGAGGGGGGGTTTGAAAAAATTCTTTTCGTTTTTCCCTATTCTAGGTTGACAGAAGCGGCATAAGGGAAGGATTGACGCGCTGTAATTGCCGAAACGCACGTTTGCCTAATCGTTATTTATAAGGCGCGATTTTTTCTGGTAGGGTTTTTTTTTTAAAAAAAAGGAACGACACGTTGTTTATTTTTATTGCGAAATTCGTCGTCATTGCTGTAAATCATCCTTGATACGGTATCGCTGAGTTGTTGAACTTTTCCATGTTTGATTGTATCTCTAGTCTTGAAGGGTTTGTAAAGCCATTCAAGGGTCACTCCTTTAGCTTCTTTCAAAAGGGAAATAACGACCGTGAATGTTTAACGGAGGGTGTCTGTTTTTTTTTTTTTTTTTTTTTTTTTTTTCGTTTTCTTTTTTCAACGATGGAAAATTGAAAAAAAAAAAAAAAAAAAAAAAAAAAAAACGAGAATGTCTTTTAAATTGCTTATGAATTTCCTTCCTTGTTAAAGATAAGATCTCATTCACGTTGTTGAAATGTGATTAAAGTTGGAAAATCTTTATTATACTCAATGGGAGAACCATCGCTGTTCATTTCGATTGCTCCTTTTCAAAATCGATCCAAATCACTACTGAAAGCCGTAAATCTATTTCTTGCTTTTTTTTTTGTCGTGGTGATACCTTTTCATATTTTTTTTTTCTTAATTTGGTTTTCATTGGCCGTGAAATTGACATGGCTTATTTTTGAGCTTTAAGCGAAAGACTTTTTTAAAACTTTTTTTTTTTTTTTGATGCAACTCATAAAATAAAAAATTCACCCTTTAGAAAATGATTTCAGCTCCCTCCCCGTGAAGAATAAGCGTAAAAGAATAAAAATATATATGTATAAAAAGAGAGGGAATACTATCGATAATGATGTATCACGTTACCAGCAGCGGACAGCCTCGTTGTTATTCTAACGACAGCAACTTGTTTTGAAATCTTCGCTGAATATTTAAATTTAAAAGAAAAAAAAAACCTCCGTGATTTATTTGCTTTTTTTTTTCTTGTCTGAATGCGTATTTGATTCAAGAAGACGCCTCCAAGGTGAAATCCTGAATGGAGGCGATAAATCATTTCATTATCATTATTTTTATAGGTAAATTCCTGTATACGATTTTTTTCCCCCTCAGAAATGCCAAGGGGTTGTTTTTTATCCGAGGAATTTTTTTTTTCAAACATCCATCAGCGTAAAGTTTCGGAAAGTTAGATTTCAAATTCAGCACAAGAAGTAGGACTAACCGAAGCATTTTCGGAGAAGAAACTTTTTGCGAAAAAAAAAACACCCGGGACCAGGAAAAGGCATTTATTTTTTTATCCGTTGAAAGATGTTTTTTTTAACAACGGGAAAATTGCAATAAATCAAAAAAAGAAAGGAGAGGAAAAAAAAGGAGAAGGAAAATACGTGAAATCAAAAATGTAAAAACTATGGACATAACGATAAATAATGCCGATACGTTTTCCTTTAGCATAAACTTAAAGGAGAGAAAAAAAAATAACAAATTCGGTAAACGAGACCCGACTTTTAAAACATATAGTTATAAAATTCAGTACAGTTTTTTTTTTGTCTAAAGCTTTTCTTTTTTTTTTTTTTTTTTTTTTTTTTTTTTACTCTTAAGTTTACCTTTTAACGTAGGAAGCATGACAAATTTTACGAGGGGATTTTTAAATTTACTCCCTCCATTGAAAAAAGTTTTTGTTTGGATATGGCCGCATCGGGACTTGTTTAAAACAATCAAGCTAGACTCAACCATTTTTTTTTTCTTATAAAATCAGAACAGTTTTTTTTCAGCTTTTTTTTTAAAATGTAAAAAAAAAAAAGTTTCAGGTAAAAGGAACTAGAAATTTTGAGCTTTCATGTTATTTAAATGAAAAGAATGCACATCAACACGTGCCTATAAACCGCTTAGATCTTCCCATTTAAAATAAATAAGGATTTTTCGATTTTCACATTTTGTTTTTTCGTACGCTTGAGGCAGATGAAAATTCCAATTCTGGGTCCAGTTATTAATTACACATCACAGTGGGCCAAAAAAAAAAAAAAAAAAAAAAAAAAAAAATATATATATATTTTGGGCAAAATTTGATTAAATAGTTTCAAAATTTTACATAATTGATCGGACAGCAGTGACAGCACATTTTTTAGGTTTTTAGGTTGTTTCTGTTCCTTATATAAACGGAAAAATCGTTAAGATTTGCTTTTTTATATTGTTTTTAACCAACTTTTTGTTAATAATGCCATAAAATTTGTCAACGCTGTAGGCAAGTTTAAAGAAATCAGAAGTAATCGAATATGATTTACTAATAGTCAGCGATCATGGAGTGTAAAGTATTTCCCCTCCAAAAAAATTTTTCTAGCGGTAATCAATTTTTAAAGTTAAATAAGTAACAAATTTTATAAAAATTATTTTTTGACTAAGCTTTTAGGCGGTTTATTTAAAAGTCTTCAAAATTTCTTATTATGAAGCCTAAAGGTTCTAAAACGAAATCCTGCTCACAACTTTTGCTGCTCTTTGCGCTTAAATTTTGTCCCAAATTTTTTTTTCTAGCCCACTGTGCACATGTAGGTATAAGTAAAAATTTCAGAACCTTAAATTCGACCATTTTCTAATGACTTGAAAATGCGAAGGTATGCCTAAAAACCCGATTTTTAAACATGTTCAGAGCATTAAAAAAATAAATGAATGGAAGTTTTTGAAATTTTCACAGATACCTACACATGAATGTAGTCCATGTATTACGTAACGCAAAATTTGCCACTTTCTGACCCCCCCTCCCCCCCTTGTAACACACCCGTAACGCAACCTGTAACCCCCCCTTCGTTATTAGGTAACAAAGGTTGTAACCCCCCCCCTTGAAAAATATTTTAATTTCGTTTTTAGAAGTCAAAAAAATTTTCAGTCTCTAAATAAATTTAATCAAATTTTACGAGTTAAAAAAATTTTTAATTTTTTTATTTTGAAGAATAACCGTGAAAAATTTTTTTAAAAGAGTGAAATAAAACTGAAATAATTGTAATATTAAAATAACGTAACACATGTCCCAGCTCCCCCCCACCCTCCCGTAACAATGCGTAACACCTCCTTCGACCCCCACCCCCCCCCCTTTTCCAGGCGTTACGTAATACATGGACGACCCCTGTAGTAACTGACCCAATGATGAAACTTTCATTTGCCTCATTCGCAGGAAATAAAGTAAAATGTGAAATTCAATAAATCTTCATGTATTTTAAATGGGAAAATCTAAGCGCTTAAAGGCACACGTTGCGGAGTGAAGATGCGGAGTTCAGGTTTTGTAAACACAATATTTTTTATTTTTTTAGAGATTTTTGAAGGGACCGTACCCAAAAAAAATTTCACTCCCCTACGCAAGAGACGCCTTATTCCTCATAGTTCAGCCAAGAGAAAAGCGTCTTTTATTCATTTATGTATATTTGTGTGCCAAAATTAGCTACAAGAAGGCTGAAGTAAGCATCCTGTTTTTTGTTTCTCAAAAAAAGCTCGTGCTTTAAAGACCTCTGAAAATTTTCATAAGAAAAATAGTCCAAGCGAGTTATTTTTTCCTTTTTTTTTACGCTAGGTGAATGATTGAAGACTTTAATAAAAAATTTTCATTTAATTTTTTTTTCCTCTGGAAAAAAAAAATATATTAAAATCTCGTTGATTTATAAAATTATTCCTTTCCGAAAACCGAACGACTTTTTTTTTATCTCTTCCCCCTTTTTTTTAAAAAAATAAAAAATAATTCATGCATTTAACCAAAACGATTTTTGCGATAATTCCGAAAAGGCTTTTATTATAAATCCTCGGGAAAAAAAAACCCCAGCAGATAAACAAGGAAACAAAAAGTGGCGATACGAAAATATCGAAAGCAAATAAATCAGGATGGAAATAAAAAAAATGAAAAAAAAAAAAAAAAAAAAAAAATCTCCCCTTCACAGTAAAAACTATGAGTAAAAAATTGAATTTGAGCAATTTAAAAGTTTTTCAACGAGATAAAAACGATGTAGTTTAGTTTCCTTGTTCACGATTCTTCTTTTTTTTATTGGCTAACAATTCAATCGTTTCGTTTAGTGTTATTTTGTTATGATATAAAACGGTGTGTCCTTTTGCTTTGCCGCCTATCTAATGCAAGAGTTGAAGCATTGCGATTTAGGCAAAACTCAACTTTTTTTATTTCTTGCAATTTTCGACTTTTCCCGATATTTATCGTGCTTGTCTAGACGAGAAGCCATCAGGATTCTGAAATGCTCAATTTTTTTTCCTTTTATTTTATTTAAGTTAAATTAGTTTTGCTTGTCAGACGTCCTGATAAAAACACAAAACCTTAAAACGCAAAATCTACGATTCCCACTTTTAAAAGGCAAATATAGAAAAATATGGTTTGAATCATATATGATGACGTCACCAATTTGACATTTGAAAAAGCTACTATTTTTTTTTTTTTTTTTTAATATTCGAACGAAAGGTGCTTCTCATTTTTTATTCTTTGTCATTTTTATTCTTCTCATTCAATATTTCCCAGACATTAAACTTGGAAAATATCACTTTCTTTGATAAATTCGATTCACCACTGGAAAATTTCACTTTATTTGAAGATGCTCGCGTAGGAACGGAGTAGGGATTCTTTTTTTTTTTTTTAATCGAATGGTTTGATTTACCATTTTTTCATCTTATTTCTAAATTATTGAGGAAATCGTTTGGAGAAAATGTGGCATTAGAGAGGAAAATAAAATTTTTTGAAAGGAAGATTAAGCCCCAATCTGATTTTTTTTTTTTTTTTTTTGGTGTAGTTGCATTAAAAAATCGAATTAGTTCAAATCTCTAATTTACGCTAATAATTGTATCCATAGCTGATTATATTTTCGAAATTTTTAGATACATCCCTCCTTTCGGTGACATAACTATCATACGCGGATCCAACTCCATGGGTATGGGCGTATCCTTACAAACATCGAATTTGTATTTTTTTAAAAGGGTTATCAGCCCAACTCTTGATTGCATCAATCCGAATCTCATCCCTGAAAAAAATTGTTCAGAAAAGAAATATAAATTTTTCCCAAGACTGAAGGTGCAATCGTTGTAAGTCTTTACTTACCAATACAGTTCCTGGGTCCTTCTCCGAATGGTAAATATGAATAATGATGACGCTTGGATTTCTCTTCTTCTGTGAATCGATCGGGATCAAATTTTTCCGGTTCCGGAAAATATTTCGGGTCTCTTTGTAAGCCGAGTGGGGATATAATCAAAAGCGTGCCTTTCGGTATTACAATGTCGGTATTTGGAAGTTGATAGTCTTGGTTACATTCTCGTTGAAGAAATGAAACCGGAGGATATTTTCGTAAAGATTCTAAAAAAAATATGAAAAAAAAAGTAGTGAGTCTCGCTACGCAAACTCACGGAAGAAGGGAAGTGAAACTTCTAACACCTGTTTTTCTTGAAGAGGAGATTTGTTTTGGGTTTAAAAAATTGAAAAGGGCATGAAAAATTTAAATTTTTGATTAATCATAAAGGTTAGTTACAAAGATTTGAGAAAACGTTTTCCAGAAATCGCATTTAAAAAAATTGATCGTTATAAAAATTTTTTAATACAGAAATAACTGATTGTATAATTATACCTAATAATTTTATTTAAAAAATTTTTGAAATTTGGATTTTTGCAAATATTTTGGTTCTCAAAATGTTACTGATAATTACTTCTTAAAAAATTTTTAATGAAATAAAAAAAAAAAAGTTTGGTTTTTATATTTCGTAAAATTTGTGAATATATTAAATTTTTGATTACGGAAAATTTACTCCTAACGGGCCTATAAAAGTTTACTAGGGTAGTTCTTGAAAAAAACGTACATTTTTATTTTTAGGCAATATTAATTAATATCCTATCAAACACACACTGAAAAAACATTTTTTTACAGTGGATTTGCGTTTCAGAGGGTAAAGAATAATATCCCTTTAAAAAAAAAAAATTATTTTTAAACCATTTTAATTAGCTAAAAAGTGAGTTATTTGTCCTCCCGTCACAATTTGGTTTATTAGCAGCTTCTCATATCAGGATGAAGCGAAAACAATTTTTTGTTGTGAATTCCAGTTTTGGAAGGTAAAGAACGATTTCCCTTTTTTTTGAGAGGATATGGATTACTTTTTAACATTTTTTATTACCAAAAATTCCAATGTTTGTCCTTTCCCGTCACGGTACGTTTTTTTAAGAATTACCCACTACCAAAATATTATACAACTTTAAGTTCTCTTTTTAAGAGAATTTCTTTGTTTTCCTGAAAATTTTCTCGATCTTTGGTTACGCATAGTTATTTTTGACTTTGTAAACAACATCAGAAAGTTTGTTATATTTGAAGAAATGTTTTTTTCGCAACAAATTTCTTGACATGAGAATTGAACACTGAAAACTGCATGGAAAATCAAGTTTAATATAGATAATCAGGTTTAATATAGGTTTTATTTTGTGTTTTAAATTATTTTGTGTGTTGCGCACATTTTGATGTTGCTCAAAAATTCGCTCCTAACGGGCCTATAGAAGTTTCACTTCAAAAGTCATAAAATAATATTACGCAAGCAAATTTGAAAAGTCTTTTTCGATATTTTTTGCAAAATATAAGTTGTAATATATTTTTTTACATGAAAATTCATGCAGCCTTTGAAACGATGGTTTATCACAGCTCTTGAGACTCTTGAGCTCATCAAGCCCTTCAGTAGCTTACAAAATCAAGTCGTTTGGAAATATTTGTTACTTCATTACGTATCTTCTGAAATTGGTTTTCAGTTAACAAAAAAAAAATTATAACTTACCATCTATTACTCTTCCAACGTAATCCATCTCGTAAATAGCTTCATACGATAACTTTCCATTGTGCTTAGCTAAAACTCGATTTATTTCTTCCCTGGTTTTGTCTTGCATTTCAGGATGTAAAGCTAGCTCATAAAGCGTGAATTGCAAAGCAGTCGAAGACGTTTCAAATCCTGCAAGATAAAACACGAAAACTTGCGCTGCTGCTTCTTCAAACGTAAATTTAGTGCTGTCCGATTTTCCGGCGTCCCCATTCATTGCTTCGACTTCATCCGACAATCTCCCCTTATTTTTTAATTGCAAAACCAGATCCAGAAAGTCGTTTCGGACGATCCCATTACTTTCACGATAATCCATTGTATCTTTAATGGCCTTCATGAAATATTTCGATACGTCTTTCGGTACCATAGTTAGCTGCGAGAGAAATTTTATTTGAAATTTTGGAATAGAAAGGTATGATTTATCGATGCAGTACTAACCCCAACAATTTCAGCCACTTTGGGAGCGAAAAATGCCAAAGATATTCGCATTACTTGCGATAATGTATTTTCGAACATTTTCCTCCCCCACTCACGAAAGTCTGCATTTGGGTTTTTCATGCAATTCGTTTGAATCCCAAAAGCGCACAGAGATATTATATCGGTTGTAAATCTCGCCACAATGTCTTTCACCTCGATCGTATCTCCTTTATTTGCGTGTTCGTTAAGAAGTTCATCGAATCCTTTGCTGCATTCAACTAAAATCGGGAACATGGTTTTCATTTTTCCAGACGTGAATGTCGGAGACAGTTTATTACGCAACCGTTTCCATTTTGGTCCTCCGATTGAAAATAAATGAGCTAAAAAAAAAGTTTTGACGTATATTTTTCAATTTTTTTAGTTTTAAGTAACAAGTTGAATTAAAGCGCGGATGCTGGGCCAGTCCATACCTGCTAGAGGATCGTCTTTTTCGTTGACGTATATGCCGCGGTCTCGAAAATACACGAAGTCCTTGACAAATATGCACTTAATTAATTCGGGGTCTCTTATTAATAAAATCGGTTTAAATAAAGACCAAATCCCGTAAAATTTTTTTCCTTCTGAAGAATTATAAAGGTCTTGGAATACCTCCCCTGCTGATCTGGTAGCGGACATTCCAGACACGTTTCCGAAGGGAAACGAAGGTTCTTCGTAAGGCACTTTCAAGTCAGACCAAAATCGGAACTGTTTTCGGTAAAATAAATAAACCGAAATTATTATTGCTAGTAGTACGACCGATAAATCTAAAAGCCATGATGCGCCTAAAATTCCCATTTTTGCGCACTGTTCTTATGTTAAAACACAGAGGATGCCGTGCGTTTTTCCACTCGTTTTAATAAAGACTAATCGTTCAGCACTTTGATTTTTGTTTTGCTTGGTCATATACCATTGCCATTATAAATAAATGATGGCTTCACAATGATAAATATACCTCTTCGGGGATTATTGTTAGATTTAGTTAACTCCTATTAGGAAAATTTTTTGCATGACGTTCTCCTCAAATAGGACATCCCTTTATGTTTTATATTGTTTTGGTGATTAAACATATAGTATTACTTTTTAATCGTTGTGTGAATGACTTTAATGCGACCTTGACTTTAGGTTCGGTTGTATAATGACAGAACATTTATTATGAGGATGGTTTTTTAATTTAATCTTTAATCGCGGCCTCATTATCATTTATTTTAAAATTTTATAAATTCATTTATTTATCTTTTGAACAGTTTCACGGCGGCCGTTGCTTTTCATTTTAAAAAACCTTGTGTAGTGGTATTTTTAAAAAAACGTTTTAGCGGCTAAAAGCTTAAAGTTTTTCACCGTCGACTAGAAAAAAATGATTTACGTGTTATCATATATATGTTAATCCCTCCGTCGAAAAAATTAAATCGTTTGATTAGAATAATTTTTGGTTTTCTTTGGTCGAAAAAACTGATGAAAATGACATAAATGCTTTACCATCGTGCCCTATCAAAATATGTTTTCGTGGAAAAATTGACTGCTTGTGGTTTTCGTCGTACAAACATATAATAATCTTTGAAAAAGGTAAATAGGGGAGTTACGAAAGGAGAATCCTTGAAGATTAGGTTGGCCGAGCTCACGACCCCGTGAATGTTAGCCGATTTTTTCGACTTCGAAAACCGACTGCGCTATCTTTCGAAAAGACACAAATAAGCCTATTGGGGGGTTCTTAAAAGACGTACTTTTTATTTTTAGGCAATATCGCTTAATATCTTATCAAACACACACTGAAAAAGGTAAATAGGGGAGTTACGAAAGGAGAATCCTGGAAGATTAGGTTGGTAGTTTCCTGGAAGATTTAGTTTTTTTACAGTGGATTTGGGTTTCAGATGGTAAAGAATGATATCTCTTTTTAAAAGAAAATACTAAAAATTATTTTTAAACCTTTTTTATTGGCTATGGAGTAAATTATTTGTCCTCCCGTCACGTTTTGTTCTGTTAGCAGCTTCTCATTAAGGCAACGAAAAAAAAAATTTTTGTTGTGAATTCGAGTTTTGGAAGGTAAAGAACGATATCCTTTTTTTTTGAAAGAAAACGAATTCCTTTTTAAGCTTTTTTTATTGTCAAGAAATGCAATATTTGTCCTTTCCCGTCACGGTACGTTTTTTCTAGAATTACCCTGTTACGATGTAACTAATTTTTAAAAGCAATGAATTTGGGACCAATTGAGAAAAAATCCAGTACCAAGGGTACAAAGCTTTGGCGAACTTCCCGGTAAACTTTAAACAATTTTGCAAAAACCCCTTGGTAAAATTTGGAGTTTTGCTGTGTTTTCATCGTGAAAAAAAAATTTCGAATTCCCTAAGTTCCTCAGCAGTTCTAGCTTTTCGATCCTCCTGCATTTAGTTGAACTTCTCTTTCTGCTGTATGTAGGCCTAAGTAGATTTCTCTATATCTGGAAAAAGGTCCCAGGGGTCCGAGGCTTGAAAACTTTGGCCGATACCGATGTTAGTATCGGTATCGGATTTTTTTAATATCCGAAATTGGAATCGGCACTGCGAATTGTTAGTGCTGGCATCGGAATCGGATTTCTAATTTTAAAAATCGTCTTGAATGGCTCTATGATTTTTTCAGTAAAATTGGAATCAGAGGCGGTATCGGATATGATTGATGCTTGGTGGCGTCGGCATCGGCATTGGCATTGGGTGTCGGTCAGGGGTTCGATTCCGATTCCGATTCCGATTCTGATTCCGATTCCATTCGATTCCGGTCTTTTTAAAACCCTGATGCCGATTCCGATTCCGATTCCGAAAAATTAATGAAGACTTAAGAGATTCGAAGTCAATTCCTGAAAGATTTTTATGCGTGATGTCGATTCCGATTCCGATTCGGCTAACAATTGAAAAGCAAATGCTATTCCAATTTCGATTAAACTTAAAAAGAAAAAAAAAATAATAATAATAAAAATAATGATGTGCTTGTAGGCGCATTTATTGAATTTCACTGTAAAACTGACTTTATTTTGAAATTAACGGAAAAAAACCTCGGATCTTTTTTACAAATCGCTTAACCGCTTCTAAAGGAGTTTGGAGATAGCTCTCCAAACTCCTCTGTTATTAAAATCACGCGTTTTCTTTTTCAATTTTTTTTTTTTGGTAAGTTATAAAAGACCGTACCGGGTTTAAATTTTTGTTAAATAGAAATACATAAATAAGTCATTGTAAAGATATAAAGGCTGAAAGATTCGTGCTAGACCAAACCTGAATTAAGAATTCATGCAAAATTTTATCCAAACTCATTCCACCAAATCAAACTTTTCATCATGCTGTAATGTCCACAAACCCCAAACCGTCTTTTTTTAGCCTTTTCCCCGCAAAATTAAGAAAACTGCTAGATCATCCAGATTCACATGCTGTTCTGTTGTGGCTAGTTTTGGTCCGCCTGAGGAATGAATCCTCATACTCTCCGATTTCGGAGAGCGTTCCCCTATCCGCCACCTGGGGAGGCGCCCGATGGGGGACTAGCCAAAAACCCCACACGGGTTGGGGGGAAAACTCGGAGACCGCGCCCGACCGAGTTGTCCCCCCAAGCCAGCTTCCAAGGATCACATCCTCCTAACGGCACAAGTCACCAACCCCGTACGGATCGACATAAAAATGACGTCCTTTTCACATCGACCTGCACGACATTGGATCCGCATGACGCAAGGAGGACTTTACTCCTCTAGCTGACAACTTAAAACTAATACAATACCTATAACTAATACAATAACTAAAACTAATACAATAACTAAAGCTAATAAAATTGATACAACTAGACTTAAACTAAATATGATTTAAGATTGTACGAATGTACAATGTACGGCATTGGACGTTCATACAATTTACAATACCAGACATTAGAGACAAGATTATCTAGATACTATTCGACAATCTTTACGCGAAAAATGAATTCTATTCTTTTCTTTTTTTTTTTTTTTTTTCATGTCGTTTAACCGCTTTTTTAAAAAAATGGTAATCGACAGCTTTTTCAAACTATAATAGGCTGCCTTTTAAAGTCCCGTTTTGTTTTATTTAATTTTAATTGTTTTTTTCTTTTTTTAATTAAAAAAATGTAGGAGAGGAATAGAAATAAAAAGAAAAATAGTAACAAAAAAGTAATAGAAAAAATTGGAAATAAGAAAAAGAAGAAAAGGTAAAAACCTCATAACCCCATACCCCATAAGGTAAAAACCTCAAATCCATGCCAAACCATACCATACATACCTATACCATATCCATGCCCAAACCCATTGCCTAAACTCAAACCTCGTTGTTGAAGCTTTTGGACTGCGTTGCGGCTGTGACGATTCCTCTGGTTGCGATGATTCCTCTGGCTGCTACTGTGAAAACTGAAACAAAAAAACAAAAAAAAAAAGACAATTAAAAAAGGGGGGGGGGTTGGAGACCCTCACAATGGAGTTTATCTCCCGCGGTATGATTGAAATAAAAAAATTAATTATTTTAAATTGTAATGTTATTCTTATTACTATTTTTGTTTTTAAATTAATAGTTTTAGATTATAAAAAAAAAAAAATTGCAAAAATGCAAAAAAAACTTCGGATTTCCAGGCGTAAAAGGTTAAGACCTTCCGCATTGGACCGGCCGTCTAGGGAACCATGCCATCAGAGCTAGCCGGAGACCTATCGGCTTTAACTGTACATATATGCACAGTTAAGGCTTGCGGTGCGCCAATAACCTCGGACACCCAGTCGTCCAAAAGAAAACCCTGGAGACTCTCACTATGGAGCTTATCTCCCGCGCTATGCATGTTCGAATCGAATAGAATATACAGCCTAATAAAACTCTGCAGCTCCAAGAGAGGAGCTAACTCCTAACGTAAAGATTTGCGGGGGAACTTAACACTAAACCCTTAACACTAATACCACAAGGCCAGTCGCTGGGTCGATACCTAGGCCTTCTACGATGGGAGACCAAACCTCCTGGTTTGCCTCCAAGCCGGACCGATAATAGTAAATTTAAAAAAAAAAATTATATACCATATTTTAAATTTAATAATTAAATTATTTTTAAAAAAATAAAATAAAAACCGAACACTATTTTATTTAAATTAAATAAAGCCCGAGCTAAAAAAATAATTTATTAAAATTAAAGAAAAAAAAATGCACTCACGAACGCGGGCGAAAAAGACCGATCCGACCCCTTCGGGAGATGAAGTCGGAATGAAGGTACTGCTCTGTGATGTGAACTCTCAAACCTCGTTGATGAAGCTTTTGGACTGCGTTGCGACTGCGAAAATTCCTCCGGCTGCGATGATTCCTCTGGCTGCTACTGTGAAAACTGAAACAAAAAAAAAAAAAAAAAAAGACAATAAAAAAGGGGGGGGGGTTGGAGACCCTCACAATGGAGTTTATCTCCCGCGGTATGATTGAAATAAAAAAATTAATTATTTTATATTGTAATGTTATTATTATTACTATTTTTGTTTTTAAATTAATAGTTTGAGATTATAAAAAAAAAATGCCAAAATGCAAAATAATTTCGGATTTCCAGGCGTAAAAGGTTAAGACCTTCCGCATTGGACCGGCCGTCTAGGGAACCATGCCATCAGAGCTAGCCGGAGACCTATCGGCTTTAACTGTACATATATGCACAGTTAAGGCTTGCGGTACGCCAATAACCTCGGACACCCAGTTATCCGAAAGAAAACCCTGGAGACTCTCACTATGGAGCTTATCTCCCGCGCCATGCATGTTCGAATCGAATAGAATATACAGCCTCATAAAACTCTGCAGCTCCAAGAGAGGAGCTGACTCCTAAAGTAAAGATTTGCGGGGGAACTTATCACTAAACCCTTAATACTAATACCACAAGGCCAGTCGCTGGGTCGATACCTAGGCCTTCTACGATGGGAGACCAAACCTCCTGGTTTGCCTCCAAGCCGGACCGATAACAGTAAATTTAAAAAAAAAAATTATATACCGTATTTTAAATTTTATAATTAAATTATTTTTAAAAAAATAAAATAAAAACCGAACACTATTTTATTTTATTTTATTTAAATTAAATAAAGCCGGAGCTGAAAAAAATTATTTATTAAAATAAAGAATTAAAAAAAAATCACTCCCGGACACCACCGGCGAAAAAAACCGACCCTACTCCATCGGTAGTTGGAATAGGAATGACCATGCTGCGCTGATCCCGAAAAACACTTGGCGCCGACTGGTCTGCGCATGCGTCTAGATGACGTGAACAGGTTTCCAAAATGGCGATTAGATCATTTTTAGTGTATTTTTGTGTGAATTTCGCATTTAACTGTATTTTTTCTGCTCTTTTTTGAATTTTTTTAAGTAAAAAAAATGTAAATTCAATTTTTGGTGAAAAGCTGACTCTGATTTCGAAAATCGTGTAGATTTTTTCTGCAGGATAAGCTTAATAGAGAACAGACGAGTTTTGGAGAGCTGTGGAGTTACGTGGGTTTTGTTGTCATTGGCTGTAATAAAGAATAATGGAATTATTCTTAATTTAAATTGATAGCCGAACTTTTCAGTAGGCAAAATAGACAACTGACTAGGGCCGCACTTTTTTAAGGGGCCGCACGTCCTTAAGGACCCGCGGATATGAGATGGCATGGCTGTTTTTCCATTTCTTAACAACAGTTTCTAGAAACTTTGTTGCAAAATTGAATTTTTTTTGTTTTTTTCGTACAAAGATTGTACCTGCTGTGAGTCCAAATCGCCTGCATTGTTATTCAGAACTACGCAGACGTGCCGTTCAAAAAAAAAAAAAAAAAAACACTAACAAATTCTATCCCTTTTTCCATTCGTTAAAATTATGAATAAAAATAGGCTATTATGATGTGTTCATTAACCTTTATTACCCATACCCAGGCTAACTTCTGTACCTGCCATTGAAAAAGTAAATTAGAAGAAGCGGTCATATTTTACTTATTTACATATTTTGAAATAAAATCTTTTCTTTAAAAAAAAAAAAAATCGATTAAATAGTTTTCTCTTCTAAATAACAAAATACAAAATTTATTTTATTATTTTTATTTAATTAAAACAATTAATTAATTAATTTATTCATTTATTTATTTATTTTATTCTTTTTTTGCAGGAACTGGTTGATTTTTCATTGGAGAAAAAGCCATTTTCCTCTCCAAACGGAAACAGGAATGGAAAATAAACAATAATTGGGAGCATATTTGAAGAAAATGGCGTTTGGTTTTCTACAATGGTGGTGTTTCACAGTTTTCATGAAAATAATTAAAGACTGCTAGCTCAAGATTTGGTATGTATAATTAAGTTTTGAGGTTTAGTCTACGGTTTTTCGAATCCATTAATTAGTGTGCTGAAGCGATTTTCATGATATACCATGTCCTGAGGGACATTTTGTTAAAATTCGCGGTAATTTTCATAAGCAGCGTTGCCAAACGTTTTTGTGTATGTTCGCCTTGTTGTCGTTGTAAGAATGTTCTCGATCACATGAATATATAGAGTTTTAGTGAAGATATATTTATCGAGTTTTATCTGATCAATCGTAACTCCTATCGAACAGGAAAACGTATTTTATCAGGTTATGAGGCCCAGCGAATCGATTGATCGATAGTAATGGTTAATAGATCGAGTTTATAGTCAAGAAAAAATGGACTTAAAATTCAACCTTACAAAGCTTAACGGTGCGGAAGCATGGCCAACGTGGAAGCGTCAAATTGAATTGTTATTAAAGAGTAAAACGGTTCACGGTCATGTCTCGGGAGAATCAGTGAAACCTGTTGCAAAGGACAACGAAACGGCAGAGGAAAAAGCTACCAGAGAGAAGTCAGCATCCGAATGGGAAGAAAAAGACATACTGGCGCAATTGCTCCTCGTTACAAACATCGACGTCATTCACTGCAATTAACGGGATCATGTAAGACGGCCAAAGAATTTGGGATAAGCTTTTATCGGTTTATGAGCAAACCAGCTCCCACCGCCTGGATAGATTGCTAGAAAATTTTTTCAACATGGAAATGATTGAACATGAAAGCATGTCCGCATACATTGCCAGAGTCGAGAACCTTTTCTCTCAACTGAACGTGGAAATGGAAAAACAAACACAGGTAAAATTGCCTGAATTGTTATTAACGAGCAGAATCATGGCTAAACTGCCCATGGAATACTTTGAATTTAATTCAGTGTGGGAGGGCATTGCGTTGGATAAAAGAACGCTTTGTACATTAACTGAACGGCTGTGCCGTATTGAACAACGATTACCGCAAAAACAAGCTGAGGAAAGCGCCTTAGCCACAAGATTTAAGAATCATCACCTTAAGAAGTTTACCAAGCATCCGATAATATGCTATGACTGCAAGGAAGAGGGACATAAGTCATTTCAATGTCCCAAGAAAAATCCTTCGAAGGAATTAAAACAAGGGAAGCCAACCGATGACAAAACTGAAGCAAAATCTTCAAAGAAGCTTGACGAATCAAAACCAAAGGAGAGATCACTTATGGTTAGAGAACTTCAATCCCATGATTTAACATCAGATAGGTCAAAGGTCAAGGAGCAAGCGTTGGTTGCCAGAGCATTGAAAGTTGAATGTGATGAGGATTCAGATGAAGAGGGCGAATCGCCATGGTTGATTGACAGTGCTTGTACGGGTCATATGACCGGATCCAAAAACCGGTTATCTAACTTTAAAAAATTTCAGGTACCGAAAACTGTGATTGTCGCTAATAACGAGACTTTACAAGGTATAGGCCAGGGTGATTTTAATTTAGCAAATAATGCTGTAAGTCAAATATCCGCCGTTAATTATGTTCCGGGGCTTGGGGAAAATTTATTATCCGTGTCCGGTTTAGTTCGAAAAGATTATAAAGTAGTTTTTGAAAAAGAGGGATGCTATATTTTAGATCAAAGTTTAAATGTAATAGCAACAGGTACTCATATGAATAATCTTTTTTATTTAGATGTTAGCAGGGGTGAGAATTTTCAGAACCAGCAGACGACACATGAAACGGCAAAGATGGCGACGACGTGGCACGAACGATTATGCCACTTGAACCCAGCTGATATGAAAACATTGGAAAATATCACAGGTATTTCTTGTACAAAAAGGGGTGAAAATTCCCCTTGTACGTCCTGCGTTTTAGGTAAAATGGAACGCAAATCATTTCCAAAGGTAAGTACGACCAAAAGCGAGAACGTGTCAGATTTAATTCATAGCGACATTTGCGGCCCTATGCAAGAACCATCCTTTTCGGGATTTAAGTATTTTATTTTGTTCATAGATGACAAGTCAAGAATGACATTTGTCTATTTCTTAAAAAATAAAAATCGGGCTTGTCATGAATTTAAAAGGTTCAAGGCTTACATTGAAAAGCAAACGAGGAATTCCATAAAATGTTTGCGCACGGATAATGGAGGTGAATATGTATGTCACGAATTCAATTCTTTTCTAGAATCCGAAGGCATCAAACACGAAAGAACAGTGCCGTATTGTCCGTCTCAAAATGGCGTCGTGGAGAGAGCAAATAAAACCATCATGGGCAGAGCTCGAGCCTTGCTGGCACACGCGGGTCTTCCACACTCCTATTGGGCTGAAGCCGTAAGCACCGTAGTATATGCCAAAAATCGTAGTCCAACATCTGCCCTACACGGAAAACTTCCAATTCAAGTATGGTCGAATAAGGAGGAAGTAAATTTATCCCATATGAGAGTGTTCGGTTGCCAAGCTTTCGCGCACGCCAAACAAAGAAGAAAACTGGACCCAAAAGCAAAACCTTATATTTTCGTGGGTTATTCAGAAACAACTAAAGGATATAGACTCCTAGACCCAGACAATCCGAAAAATATCAAAATTGAACGGGACGTTGTCTTTTTGGAGGACGTCTTCCCAGGAAAAGAAATCTATCGAAAGGGAAGTCAGTACTCGGGTTCCTCGTTGGATTCACAATCCGGAATGGAAATCATTTTGAACCAAAACCCTGCTGAACTGGTTGCAGCTGACCCGATGGTCACCGATGCACCTGACATGGTCGACGGGGGAGATGTCATCGATTCGGATCTCGAGGACTTACGCCCAGAGAGTCCGTACTCTTCTGGAAGTGCATCTCCACGGATCCCATTGGGATCTTCCTCGTCCAAGATCAATGAAATAGGAGCATCGCTACCCAAGTTACGGACGGCAGCCCAGCGCAAACCAAAGGATTTTGGACCAGATTTCGTGGCCTATTCGGCCGATATCCAGGAAACCGAACCGACGTCAGTCTCGGAAGCCCTACTAGATAAGAACTGGAAAGACGCAATGCAAGAAGAAATTGACTCCATGAAGAAGAACAATGTCTGGAAATTAGTTGATTTGCCGAAAAACCGCAAAGCAGTCAAATGCAATGGGTCTACAAAATAAAAAGAGACGCCGATGGGAATGTGGAACGGCACCGAGCACGATTAGTTGCCAAAGGCTTTACCCAGAAAGCCGGGGTGGATTATACCGAAACACACTCTCCAGTTGTTGCAAGATCAACGCAAAGACTCCTGATCGCGTTGGCAGCCGAATTAGGCCTTGAAATTCACCACCTTGACGTAAAAGCAGCTTTTCTACATGGGGAATTAAAGGAAGAAATTTATATGCAGCAACCGGAAGGCTTCGTAGACGAAGCCAATAAAAACAAAGTATGTAAATTGGAAAAAGCAATTTATGGGTTAAAACAGTCCGCTCGAGCTTGGTATGCAAAAATGACATCATTCCTTTTATCCGAAAACTTTGAACGATTGGAAGGTGAACCATGTTTATTCATCAAGAGGAAAAACGATTCGATTACAATAGTGGCCCTATACGTTGATGACCAATACATTTTAACAAATGATGACAGTATGGTGCAAGACTTCAAACAGTCCTTAGCATCTAAATTTGAAATGAGGGATCTGGGCTTACTCAAATTAATGCTTGGAATGAGGGTCCGGAAGATAGAGGATGGCTACACGTTGGATCAGGCCCAATATATTAAGGAAACATTGGAGGCATTCAACATGTCAGAGTGCAAAGGCCAAGCCACCCCGATGGAGATGAACGCGAAGTTTTTAAACTGCGAGGAAGGTAAGGAAGTAGATGTCCCTTATCAGGAGTTAATAGGCCGCCTAACATATATCTCGACGGCCACAAGGCCCGATATCGCTCATGCGGTAAGTATCCTGGCGCAGTTTAATCATAAGCATTCAGCTGAACACTGGAGTGCTGCAAAACGGGTATTAAGATACCTGAAGGAAACTCAGGACTTGGCTCTGAAATTCAGTAAGTCCGATTGTCTTCTAACGGGGTACGCAGATGCTGATTGGGCATCCAATCCGATCGACAGGAGATCTTACACCGGGTATGTATTTAAGATGGCAGGGGGGTCTGTATCTTGGGAGAGTAGAAAACAACGAACGACTGCTTTGTCTAGCGCAGAAGCAGAATACATGTCTCTTTCGGAGGCAACGAAAGAAGCGTTGTTTCTCAAATCCATCTTAAAAGGCATAATGGGAACCGATCACCCTATAACAATATATAATGATAGCCAATCCGCTCAATGTATGGCTGTAAATAACATCACTAACAACCGAACCAAGCATATTGATGTCCGGTATCATAAAATCAGAGAAAATATCGAATCGGGCGAGATTTATTTAAAATACAAGCCAACGGATCAGATGCCGGCGGATATACTGACAAAACCTTTAAGTCGAATAAAATTTTATAGCTGCCGCTTAAACTTAGGGTTTTCCTAATTTAATTAAATTGAATTGTAAAAGTTTTTGTAAATATTTTATGTACATGTTTTTTTTTTTTAATATGTAACTGGAAATTTTTTCTTGGATCGTAATTATTTTCTTACTGTAAATAATTAAGAGGGCGTGTTAAAATTCGCGGTAATTTTCATAAGCAGCGTTGCCAAACGTTTTTGTGTATGTTCGCCTTGTTGTCGTTGTAAGAATGTTCTCGATCACATGAATATATAGAGTTTTAGTGAAGATATATTTATCGAGTTTTATCTGATCAATCGTAACTCCTATCGAACAGGAAAACGTATTTTATCACATTTGATATACTTCTTCCTTCAACCAGGATTATATAAAAAATAGCTTCAATTACCTACTATAAAACCGTTTTAATCTTTGAAAAAAAATTTTCGATAGAAAATAAATTCTTTTCCCCTTTTAATAAATTCTTTTGCCCTTTATAGGTCTCGACCCCTCTTCCTGGTGTGGGCATCTTGGCTATCCTTAACCCGCTATAGCCTTTAGAGATCCCAGTATTTTTGTATGACATAATACATAGTTAATCTTTTTTTTTTTTTTTTTTTTTTTTTTACCGCCTGAAAGTAAATATATAATGTGGAATGCTTTTGTAAAATCAGTTTATACTGCCGGTTCCGAACAAATTGCTCGAAATTATGAAAAGGTATTTATGAGATTTCCAATGTTAAAAAAGATGCGATAACAGCGCTGAAAGTGACCATCATGATAATGGCAATCACTCGCGATTCCAACGAAATTGTTTTTAAAAAAGTATTTTTCATTTTGTCATTTCCGGTTTGATCACAAAAAGACTCAAATATTAAAAAAAATGTTATCAGTAAATGATCGTTCCTCATTCTTCGCGTTGAAGAGATAGAAAATAATTACGAATATGTTTCCGATTACGATCGAAAAGATAAGAGCCATCCAAATTTTTCCCACTTTTCCTATTTTTATTTCACTTTATTTTTATTTTGTTTTAATTTATTTTAAATTTCATGTCATTTCTTTTTTTTCTATATACGAATACTGATTCTGATTTCGATTCCGCTTTATATTTAATTCGATATAAGGAATGCTGATTCCGATTCCAATTTAATTTAAACAAGAGTGCTGATTCCGATTCCGATTCTTATTGAAATCGATATAAGGAGGCTGATTCTTATCCGAATTTCAGTTAAATTAAATTTTAAAAAAATTTAAAAAATGATTCTGATTCCGCTTCCATTTAGTTTTAATCACCCGATTCCGATTCCGACCTCAAAGGTAATCGGAATCGAACCCCTAGTGTCGGTGCCGGAATCAGAATCGGGAGTTAAATAAATAATATGGCATCGGCATTGATCCGAGATTTCAGCCGGCCGCGGCCGACACCGGCATCGGATTCGGATCCCTGAAAGATCCATTCAGGAGGATTGTTAAAGTAAAAGTGTCGGAAGCTTATATTGGTCTAGTTCTTGGCCTGAAAAGGTTTACTGAGTTTCCATTATTTTCTTTCGTTTAAATCGAAAATGTATCTGCATCATCGTATTTTTCATGGAGTAATAAGTGTAGTACAGTATAACTAATCCTTGAAGTGATAAATTGGGAAGTTGGTTATAGTGCAAGGGGCATAAAAATATGAACATACATATTTTTAAAAACTAATTGGACATTAATATCACAAGCAAGTTATTAAATGCAAGTATTTTTATTTTAAATGATTTTTATTGTATAAAAACTAAGGCGAAACATTCAATAATAAAAGGATCTTTAAAAAAAGTAGCTAAGTAACTAATGGACCAGGAAAAAGTACCTATAATGCATTTTAGTGAAACTCCGAAAATCGGGATCACTTCCGGTTGTCACAAATTAAGGGCATTCACAGTGGGAATTTCGCACTTATCCCGGTTCATTTTAACAATCATTCTACACAGAATTAAAAAATTATGAGAAAAATTATGGGGAGTTTTATTCATGTTGATTCTTATCATATTTGTATTAAGTCTAGTTTACATTAATTTATTTTATTTCGAAATTTTGCGACTAAGGGCCAAGGAAGAGATATTTGTCAAAGAAAATACATATTTTCTTTTGTCCGCCATAAGTTGATCGATCCAAACGGGAATTCTAATTTTAGGAAGTCTCAAGCTGTAATATGTGTGATTTGGTTAAATTTTAGATATCTTTAGGTACATTCCTCCTTTCGGCGACATCACAGCCACACGGGGATCCAACTCCATCGGGATAGGTGTTTCTCGACAGACATCAAATTTATATTTAGATAAAAGAGTTATCAACCCAACTCTTGATTGCATCAATCCAAATCTCATTCCTAGAAAGAATAATTACAAAAATAAGTTGTCTAGTTACTTTTGTGGATGGAGGATATATTTATTTATTTTAATTTTTTTTTCTTACCGATACAGTTCCGGGCCCTTCTCCGAATGGTAAATAAGAATAATGATGACGCTTGGATTTTTCTTCCTCCTTGAATCTGTCTGGGTCGAATTTTTCAGGTTGTGGAAAATGTTCTGGATCCCTTTGCAAGCCAAGTGGAGATATAAGCAAAAGCGTGCCTTTCGGTATTGTAATGTCGGTGTTCGGAAGTTGATAGTCTTCGTTACATTCTCGTTGAAGAAAGGGAACTGGAGGATATTTTCGTAAAGATTCTAAAAAATAAAAAATTTTTAGCTCTGCGATTTTTTTCGATTTTATCTGTGTTTTTCGCACAAGATGATAAACCGAGTGATAGGAAATGATTGGCATTAATTAAGATATTTTTAAAATTAAAAAATGTACAAGGATTACGAATTTACCGTCAATTACTCTTCCTACAAGATCCATTTCGTATATAACTTCATATGATAATTTTCCATTGTTCTTAGCTAGAACCTGGTTTATTTCCGCTCTCGTTTTGGCTTGAAGCTCCGGATTTAAAGCCAATTCATAAAGGGCGAACTGAAGAGCTGTCGAAGATGTTTCAAATCCTGCTACATAGAATACAAAAACTTGAGCTAGCGCTTCTTCGACAGAGAGTTTCGTTAGATCCGATTTTTCCTCGACACCATTCGTTGTTTCTTCATCTGCCAGTTTCCCTTTATTTTTCAATTGTAGCACGAGGTCTAGAAAGTCGTTTCTTTTAATTTTATTGTTTTCGCGGTAATCAATCGTGTCTTTAATGGCTTTTATGAAGTATTTTGACACATCTTTCGGAGTTGTAGTGATCTATAGAAATGGTAAAATATCCTTTTAGAAATACTCTTGTATGATTTAATTGATTTTATACTGACTTTGAGTGCTTCGGCTAATTTAGGAGCAAAAAAAACCATGGAATTTTTAATGTTTTGAATTGGTGAAGTTGAAAAGATTTTCCTTCCCCATTGTCGGAATTCCGCATCAGGATCTTTCAAGCAGTTGGTTTGAATACCAAAGGCGCATATGGAAATTATATCGGTTGTGAATCGGGCCACGAAATCTTTGACCTCTATTACATCTTCTTTGATGGCATGTTCATTAAGGAGATGATCAAACCCTTTGCTACATTCCACCAAAGTCGGGAACATCATTTTCATTTTTCCAGATGTGAATGTAGGGGATAGTTTATTACGCAAGCGTTTCCATTTAGGCCCTCCAATTGAAAAGAGATGAGCTGAAAAAAAAAAAAAAATTAAACATTTTTTTAGATCATCCTAGCGTGTCGAATTAAACAAACAAATAATAGGTTAAAATAATTATAATGGTTTGTTGATATAATACCTGAGAGAGGGTCATCTTTTTCGTTGACATATATCCCTCGGTCGCGAAAACTCCCGAAGTCCTTGACAAACACGCTTTTAACTAATTCCGGATCTCTTATCAATAATATCGGTTTGAATAAGGACCAGATGCCGTAGTATTTTAATCCTTTTGAAGAATCGTAAAGCTCTTGAAATATTTCTCCGATTGATTTGGTAATCGCCATCCCAGCAACATTTCCGAAAGGAAAGGATGGTTCCTCGTACGGAACTTTCAATTTACTCCAAAATCGGAACTGCTTCCGGTAAAATAAATAAAGCGATGCAAATATTGCAAATAACACTACCGACAAGTCCATAATCCACGATCCGGTTAGAATCCCCATTTTGTATTCACTTTACCGACGGACGCGATATTAATTATGTGTATAAAAAAAAAAAAAAAAAAAAAATCCGTGTGTTTTTATGCTCTTTTAATCAAAGACTAATCATATTTATGTTGTCTTTTTCGCTTTATCATATCACTCCGATTATAAATAAAGTCTTTACCGAAACCGGAGCTATATTTGCATAATTAGTGTGTTTTTATTTAAAATTTAAAAGAGATAACGTAAAAATTTTGTAAATTATCTTTTGCGATTGCGATTTATCTTTTTACTTGGTACCTAACGGATGTACGATTCAACTTACACTAGTACATTTATTTGATCGATGACATGCAATATTTTGCACGGCCTTGGCAATTCAGACATTCATTTGAAGTTTTGTTGTTGATCGTAAAAATAATCTTTAGTATTGATCCTTATCTTGCGGTCAAAGCAGGATCGTCTCTTTCGAAATTCCGGTTCATCAGTAAAACCTCTTTTGCGACAGCCTCTTCAATTAAATTAAATTATCTTCAGAGTCAAGTAAAGAATCTTTTTTCCTCGTTTAGAGGGAGAATGTACAATTACGAATTAGGCGATTTCGAGTTTTTTTTATGCTAAAATGACCTGGAGTAAGATAGTTAAAGAGATGTAGCCGTTGGTTAGCCGTTGGTCATCCTTCATTAGCCTTCTTGAAAGGAAAGAAGATATGGTCCTTAAGAATTTTGAGCCACAACTCATTTTCTGGTTCGGATGTCATGAAGTATGGATAATTGGCTGAGAATTTAACTTTTCGGACAAATCTAAAGTTATTCCCTTAACCGACTCCATAGGATGAGTCAGGCTAAAAATTAGTAATTTCTTTAAAGAGGAATTTTTAAAACCTTACCAAACCCTGTTTTGCGATTGCGATCGGATCAAAAATCCTGGGTCTGAAGGACCAGGCCACTTGCGCTGTGTCCCGAAAAACCAGAAAACTCTGTTTTAGGAGGATGAAATGAGGAAAAGAGACGGTTGACCAATTTTTTTAAAACCGAAATGCTTCACTGTGAAGTGTGTGGGTTATAAACAAACAACAAGTTCAAGGTTTTGATAAGAAATGTCCACATCGAAATTTTTGTTAAAAACAATATGTTTTTGAAAATATGAGGAAGGTCATCCTTTATTTACGGAAGGGTCCAGTTCTAATTTTTTATATATTCCGATTAAGATAAAGCTTTAGTTTAGTGTACATGTAGGAGCTGCACGGATAAAACACTATTAGTAATTATTACTCATATTAAGGGTAGATGTATAATTACTAATAGGTTAGGGTTAATTTTTATACATATTATTAGTAATTTTTACCATAATAATATTGATTATGGTAAAAATTACTAATAATATATATAAAAATTAACCCTAACCTATTAGTAATTATACATCTACCCTTAATATGAGTAATAATTACTAATTATAGCGTTTTATCAGTGTGCGGCGAAAAACTTGTAGCATGATTAATTCTGTACTATTATTATTATTCTATATTGATCTTATTTATCACATCAATTACAAGCAATTTAAAAATAAAATAAAACCTCTAGAAGTGTGGTCTGAAAACCAAAAATCGTTGTTCTAGGATACATTTGACTCAGTTCGTCCAAATAAGTGTTTAATTTAATCCTAAGATTAGTGTGACCTCCCAGACAACACAAGTTGGTTGAATAACGGTTGTTTGCGACGTCGCACTGCAACGTTAGTTGACCGTCGGAAATATACGTTGTAAACACGTTGGATATGTCCGCCGCAGTTGACGGTCCTGGCGACGGTTGAAAAGACGTCATATGCAACCGTTAAATTAACGTCTTTTCCACCAGGAAATAGGCCTCTCTGTAACCGTTAAACCCACGTATTTTCACCCGAGTAAAAAATTCCCATAGAAATTCGCGATAACTTATCATGAATTCGAGCCTTGCAATATATTCAAAAATGCCCCTGTTAATAATAACAATGATAATAAAAATTAAAAAAAAAAAAAAAAAAAATTCGGGATATATTTTTTATTGTTTTGAAGCTCTTCATTTTTGTCATGTCCATCTTGAATGAGATATGTTCCTGAAAAATCCCTACACTTGAAAAAATCTTTACACCTAGAAAAAATCTTAACACCTAGCCAGATACGAACCTAAGACCTCTTACACCTAAACCCATCAACCCTGCGATGCTACCAACTAAACCACACAAGACATGACAAATCGAGTAGAAACTAACCAATATTAAGTGCCATTGTATTAAAACCATTACTACCTGCTGCAAGATATTGGTGGCTACTCTTTGTTATAATACAATGACCTGGGTTATTAGCCCTGGGGTCAACGCCATAAGAGCCCATGTTAAAAAACTTTTTTTTTTTTTTTTTTTTTTTTTGACGGTCCTGGCGACGGTTGAAAAGACGTCATATGCAACCGTTAAATTAACGTCTTTTCCACCAGGAAATAGGCGTCTCTGTAACCGTTAAACCCATATGTTTTCACCCGAGTAAAAAATTCCCATAGAAATTCGCGATAACTCATTAGAAAAACGGCTAAGACAAACTGAACAAAATTTTAAATCTTCCCCACCGTCAAGCCTATCTAAATTAACCTCTCATTAGTATTATACTTTTTTTCTTTTTTTTAAATTTAAAATTTTTGTAGTAACTATAAGTTTTTGTAACAAGGGAAAGTAGTAACTAAGTTTTTGTAATTAGAGGAAAAAAAGGAACAGTAATAATAATAATAATAAATAAAGTAAAATAAACGTTATTGCAACCAACGAGGCGGTTTTAGGTCGTTCACTAACGTTGTTTTTCAATATTATTCAACTAGTGGAAAAGACGTGGCTGGCGTCAACTAGTTGGGTTTTGGTTGGTGACGTCGGTCGTCACCAAATGACGTCGCCACAACCGTTATTCAACCAACTTGTGTTGTCTGGGCTATATTTATTTTTCTGAAAGCTGATTGGTGATGGAATATCGGTATGAATTTGGAATGAACCTCTGCCTGAACCGATTTTGAGCTGCAACCGTTCAAAAGAGTATATCTCCATGCATGATTGTGATGGACATAGCTCAGTTGACCTGCCTAGTACAGAATTATTAATTAGAGAAAATTCTAAAAATAAATAGCGTTTTTCACTTTCGGGCCCGGAGGGCAAAAAAAGTGTGGTCTGAAAACCAAAATCGTTGTTCTAGGATACATTTGACTCAGTTCGTCCAAATAAGTGTTTAATTTAATCATAAGATTAGTGTGACCTATATTTATTTTTTTGAAAGCTGATTAATGAGGCAATATCAGTATGAATTTGGAAGCCCTCTTGGTTAAGATCTCGGCCGGGAAGGTGAAATCAGTTTCAATGAGTTTTTGTTTGTCAGTTCAAAAAGCGGACTTCACCATCATTTTCTTCGGTTAAAATTTACCCTAGTTAATTCTAGGGAATAACGGTATAGATTTTGGAAGCCTCATTGGCCGAGAACTCGTCCCGGAAGTTTTAAGGAAGTTTGCTGAGAATTTTTTTTTGTAAAATCAAAAAACGGTTTCCATCATCACTTTCCCCGTGTATATTTTATGCTATATTTCATATTTTATATTTCACAAAATTAACAGGCCAGTAAGACAGCCCTTTTACAAATTTTGTTTAAAAAACAAACAAATCAATAAAATAAAATCAGAAAATCTCTGACGGATTTTTTTTTTTTTTTGTAAAATAAACCTTAGTGTGTCTCTTATATTGAGCTTGTTAAAAGAGATGAGTATTGTTTGAAGGATAAAAATCCTGGAAGGCCGACTGACCGAGATCTAAGCCCAATTTTAAAAAAAATTAAATTTTTTGAATTCGATTTTTTTTTCGATTTTTTTTTTGGGGGGGGGGGGGGGGGGTTGTCAAATCGAAATACGGACCCCATCGTTTTCTTCGTCCAAAATAATCTTAGTGTGATTCATATTAAGCTTTTTGAATTTAAATAAGCAAACTATTAAGAGTAAAAATTCGGTACGGCTGGCTGGCCGAGGTCCAGATCTGGAAGAGTGAAGTTATTTTCAGGGATTTTTTGTTTGTTAAATCGGCGATCAATCTCTACCATCGTTTTTTTGTGCCGAAATAATTCTAGGGCGACTTATATGGAGTCTGTTAGGGGTACTTGCACCTCCATCTACCCTTTGTTCCCTTTAAGAAGTCATGTAATTAATATATGTGATAATGTTTGATCTATATCTTTGGATTAATCGGTTTTATTGATTAAGTTTTTCCTATAATGTTATATTTAAGCTTATGGATACAGCAATTAAAAATTATCGAAATGTTTGATGTTTTTTTAAAAAAATAATTAGCATTAATATTATATATGTGCGATAACTAATACTGTACTATATATATCTTTTAGGACGGCATAATTCATATTAAATTTTGGAGATTTTTAGGTACATTCCCCCCTTCGGTGACATGACGATCATTTGCGGGTCCAAAACCATTGGTATGGGAGTTTTCGAACAGACATCAAATTTATATTTAGACAATAGAGTTATTAACCCTATTCGCGATTGCATTAATCCGAATCTCATTCCTGAAAAATGAAAACATATAATTTGTGAGTATCAATAAAAACTTTGAACTTATTTAACTTACCGATGCAATTCCTGGGCCCTTCTCCAAACGGTAAATAGCAGTAGTGATGACGCTTAGACTTTTCTTCTTCCTTAAATCTGTCTGGGTCAAACTTTTCAGGTTCTGGGAAATATTCCGGATCTCTTTGTAAACCAAGGGGTGGTATAACCAAAAGCGTTCCTTTTGGTACTACGATGTCAGTGTCAGGGACCTGATAATCCTGGTTACATTCTCGTTGTAGAAAAGGGACCGGAGGATATTTTCGTAAAGTTTCTGAAACAAAGAAAAAAACATGCACGCCTTAGTCCTTTCTTGAAAAAGAAAATGGTCTAATTGGCCACTCATTAGAGATTTGAAGAGCGGAAAAATAGGGCTTTCGGCCTTAAAAAAGCCAAGCAATATTATAATATTTCGTAAAAAAAAAATTGAGCTCTCAAGCCGTATGCGTCTTTTATTTTTAGAGTGTCAGCAATGATCGTTTTACGATTTCACAAATTCCTTCTTTTTTGTGGGGTTTTTCCTAAGTAAGAAAATTGTTTTGCTGTCATAAAAAATTAAATAAGAATAATGTATAAGCTTTTTACCGTCAATTACTCTCCCTACATAATCCATTTCATAAATAGTCTCATACGATAACTTTCCATTGTGTTTAGCCAGGACTCTATTTATTTCCTCCCTAGTTTTATCCTGTATTTCAGGGTTTAAAGCCAGTTCATAAAGTGTGAATTGCAGAACGGTCGAAGACGTTTCAAACCCTCCTAAGTAAAAGACATAAACTTGAGCTGCCGCTTCTTCGAATGTGAATTTCGTTAAATCCGATTTTGTTTCATGTCCATTCTTCGTTTCGACTTCGTCGGCTAATCTTCCTTGGTTTTTTAATTGCAGTACGAGATCTAGGAAGTCGTTTCTGGAAATCCCATTGCTTTCACGATAATCCATAGTATCTTTAATGGCTTTCATAAAGTATTTTGAAACGTCTTTCGGAGTAATTGTAATCTTGAAAGAAAAAGACCGTCATTCAGTTTTTTTTTTCATTCACACTTATTTAACCTTTTAATGCTTACTTTGAAAGTTTCTGCTAATTTAGGAGCGAAAAAAGACAAGGAACTTTTGAAGCTTTGCATGACTGAGCTATCAAAAATTTTTCTTCCCCACTGCCGAAATTCTGCCTCCGGGTCTTCTAAGCAATTCGTTTGAATGCCGAATGCGCATAACGAAATTATATCCGTTGTAAATCTCGCTGCAAAATCTTTCACCTCGATCACATCTTCTTTGACTGCATGTTCATTAAGAAGATGATCAAACCCTTTGCTACACTCCACCAAAGTCGGGAACATCATTTTCATTTTTCCTGATGTGAATGTCGGGGACAACTTGCTACGCAAACGCTTCCATTTTGGCCCTCCGATTGAAAAAAGATGACCTGAAGAAAAATTGAAAACAATAATTTTGAATCCATATTTTGGACGTGGTGCTATCGTACCACGTGTACGATGGGATGTCCCAAAAAGAAAAAAAAATTGTCTCCGATTTTGCTGTTCATGGAGTATAACCTTTATTTATGTTTAAGAATCATTAAAAAAATGCTTTCCGATTTTTTTTTTCTCAACGTTTTAAGATCGCTCAACGTGTTTGAAAAGGCAGGGACATAGGCCAGCAGTAGCCGAGGCGTTTATTCGCTGACATCTTCCTCCAGGAATTATTTATTTTTCCCAAAAAGACTTTTTCCAGGTTTTTTGGGTCGTAGAAACCGAAAAAACCATCCCCGTTTTTGTCTGAAGTAAAGGACATTAATTAGACGCCATTTTAGTGCTAAAAATTCGAGTTTTTTTTCCTAAATTTTTAATTTAACGAAGCCTTGTCTCTAAAAAATTTTATTTTCGGGCGGGAATGGTCTTTACCGGCGTTAAAAATCTCGGAGAATCCAATGAAACCATCGCCGAATTCTTTGGATCAATAGAAAATCGTGTGAGTCTCATTTTAGTGCTCTAAAAGTTGAATTTTTCGCACAAAATCATGATTTATTTCAATTTTTGCTTTCTAGACTGTTTATATTTGTGGGAAAAAGTACTATACTGATGTGAAAAAACCTATAGAATCGAATAAAACCATCGTCGATTTTTTTCAACGAACGGGAAATTTCAATATCAATTCGATATCGATTCGAATCAATTTCGATATTGATATAGAAATGATATGGATTTTTATTTTTGGGTCAAAAATCCATATAATTTTGTTATGCAAAAAAAGGCTTGTATTTATTCGGTCAGTATTTAATAGAACTATTACTGGTCGAACTTTCGACCAGTATTTTTTATTATTTTTTTCTGTATTTTTTAATAAAATACCAGTAAAAAATTTAAAAGGTCAGTATCGGATGTACAGTAAAAAAAAATGGAAAAATCAGTTTTTTTTTTAAATTTATTTTTTTCCAGTAAATAAAAATAAAAAATTAAGAAAATATTACACTTTTGCCAGGAAAAAATGTCATAGCCTAATTGTTTTTTAAAAAAAATTTCATGAAAGAATTCTTACGGAAAATGTTTGATAGGGCATGAGTCTTTTTGGCAAAAGAATGAAAAATCTTGATATGAAAATCTGAGCCTATTTATCTTGAGGCTTTAACTTTCCGGTCATAATTTATTTTAAAAAATCAAAAGTTTTCATAGACAATTCAAATTTTCTGACAAAGACTAAATTTTTCGATAAAAATTGGAGCGGGTTTTCTTAGAAATTTCAAAAGTTTTTAGTATTTTTTTGTAAAACTGTTTTTAAATTTTTTTAAAAAGAATTTTTTATCATTTATAATTAATAGACTGACATTTACACTTTTATGTGAACATTTACCCAAAAAATCTTGCTTAGGAAAGTTTTAAGCTTTTGGCCAAATTTCTTCATCGCATTATTTTAAATCGAGAATTATTTTTTGAGGTGTTTCAGTACCCTATTGTTTCAATATTTTCAGGTTTTACCCCTCTTGAAATACTGTCCAAACGATTTTAAAATACTTGAAAATAAAATAAAAAATACTGCTTAGATTAATTAATATTACTGACTATATAAAAATACTGGAGATTTAAATAAAAATATATTGCTTTAAATATTAAAATACTGGTGCAATAAATTTAAAGCCCCCAAAAAAATTAACTTTGTCAGCACTGAAATTAATTTACACAGTTTTCCCGTTCCTTGAAAAAAATCGGTCATGGTTTTTTCGGTTTCTACGACCCAAAAACCCCGGAGAAAGCCTTTTTGGGAACCATAAATAATTCCTGGAGGAGGATATCTGCGAATAAATGCCTTGTTTTCTACTGGCCTATTTCCCTGCCTCTTGAAACGCGTTGAGCGAAATTAAAACCTAAAGAAAAAAAATCGGAGAATTTTTTTTACTGTTTTTAAACATAAATAATGGTCATACTCCATAAACAGCATATCGGAGACGATTTTTTTTTGTTTTTGAGACACCCTAGTGGTACGGTTAAGCGTTAAAAAAAAAAATATGGTTTCGTTCGTAACCTCAACCATGTTAATTTCGAATTGTTCTTAAGGAGAGCTTCGAAAAGTACATTAATCAAACGTTGGTAACATATTGTTGTGGTTATGAACCGAAAAAAATTTTCTTTTTCCTTATTAAACAGCAAATTAAAATGATAATAATCGCGTGTTTATTGTTGACCTATACCTGAGAGTGGGTCGTCTTTTTCGTTGACGTAGATCCCTCGGTCTCGAAAATTGTCGAAATCTTTAACGAATACGCGTTTAATTAACTCTGGATCTCTTATTAACAAAATCGGTTTGAACAGCGACCACACTCCGTAAAATTTTTTCCCTTTTGAAGAATTGTACAGGTCTCGAAACACTTCCCCTGGTGATTTCGTAATGGACATCCCAGAAACATTTCCGAAAGGAAATGACGGTTCCTCGTAAGGTACTTTCAGATCAGGCCAAAAACGAAACTGTTTTCGGTAAAAAAAATAAACCGAGGTTATGACCGTAAATAGTACCACTAATACGTCCGTAAGCCACGATCCGGTTAATATTCCCATTTTTAACCCACTTCACGAATACGGGTTTTGATTTTGATTTAAAAAAAAAATATATATCGTCCGCTTTACTACAGGTTAAGTGAAAGACTACCTGATCCAAATATGACATCTTTTTTGCTTCGTCATGTAGCATTATCATTTTATATAATAACATATCCATTACATATATGTTGTTTTTATATATTTAGCTTATTTGAGTTTTCTCCGGAATGGGAAAAGATTTTCGTACTATAATTTCGGAATATTCGCGACTGTATAATTGGGATTTAACATCTACGTACATTACATGACACAGCGTTTTTGCTTCGACCTTGATAAGGATAGTTTTACTTCAGGTCACAATGATAATGCATATTTTTATTTATAAACAGGGTTTTGGATCTTTTAATCTGTATGCGGCAAGACCGATCATCATGAAGTTAGAAACCTGGAGTTGGGTTCTCGATGGTTCTGGACGAAAAAAACTGAACGGTACCGGTTTCAAGAAGCAGATGGCAGCATGGGCCTATTGTAAGGCTTCAGTTTTACAATTTCTTTTCGGTGTTTTTCGAAGGCTTAGTTTTTAAATTCGGGGTGATTTCTTTAAGGGGGCCGCCCTGAACGACCATCTACTTTAAGTGAATACTATAATCAATTTTTGCGACTTTCTGAGTTGTTGATTTTAAATTCGGAATTCTTTGCTTTTCGCAGAGTGATCTGAGCTTTTGCCTCGCCAAAAGGATCTTCAAAACCGGAAAACGTTTTCAACTGGGACCCGTTTGAGGGGTATCGCAATTAAATTTTTATCCAGAAGCTAAACATTAAGTTTAATATCTTATGCATAGACGTTCTGCCATGTCCTTCCCTTAAGGAAACCCGAATATGCAAGAGCCTAAAATGCAAGTAAGTCTGTCATTCCGGGACTAGCATTTCTGTAAATTTTTCTCTGTAGAATTTTAAAATCTCTTACATTCCAAGATTCTTGATTTGGGAAATCGAGATTCTCAGTTTAAACACAGCAGTCAGTTCTTAGCGTAAGGTCTTATGGCCCCCCTGATATGGCATCGCTAATTTTCAAGGAGTTTCTTTTTTTGCTGCTTCGCCCTAGAGAGCGAACCCCGACGTCTTGTTCTCAACTCTGTAACTTTAACCAATTTTTTTCCCACTTTTTTTTAAATTTTGAATTTTTGTTTAAAATTGTGAATTTTTTTAAAAAAATTCACTGTCCCTCTTAATTTATTTAAAAATGTAATTGCACCCTAGAGGGCGATACGGGCATCGAACCGAGGTCGCTTTTTTTTGGGAAAGTCCCTATTTTTAATATGAGTCCCTAAAAGTCCCTAATTTGAAAAAAAAAGTCCCTTAAAGTCACTATTTTTCTTCCCTTTAATTTTCATGTTTGGATTTTTTTATTAAATTAGAAAATAATGCTAAAGTTCCAAGAGAAGTTCATCTTATCTCAAAATTTATAAAATTTTTTGGTTTAAAAATCTACTTCAGTGTAATTCAGAAAGAAAGTGGCTGGAAATGAAAATGGACCCGAAAAACTGGGATGAATAGTGTTTGAGAAAATTTTCAAGAAACGTAGAACCAAAATGAAAAATTTGACCCGAGTATTAGCTTAAATTGACTTCAAACAAATTTTTTTGTTCCATATTATTTTATCATCATGGTCTTATTTTATATTGAAATATGTTACATATGCTTTTAAGTTAGCGCTATGCAGCCTGCTTCAAGCGCTATACCTTACGAGGTAAAAAATAGGAAAAAATTTTTGATTGTTAGGTCCAAATTTCATTGTGGTTATATCAAAAAGCTCATACTAACCTGACTGAAAAACTGCATGTGATTGCAATTTTTAGGTGAAAGTTGTTGCTAAAAAAATGGCTAAAACTAAATCAGAATTTTTTAGCAGTCTCAGCCACTTTGAAGCAAAATAATTCTTAAAGTCCTCCGAACAAAGGTTTCTATGAAATTTCTGCCTTTTTCGTGAGGATCAAAGTGGATCTAAAATGGTTCTAAGGGGTCAAATTAATCCTAAACTTAAATAAAAAGTTCGAAAATTAAATGTTTTTAGCCCTTAAAGGTCCCTAATTTTCCCGATTTTGGACCTTAAAGTCCCTAATTTTTTAGGGCTATAACGGTTGGATGCCTGGGCGAAACATGAGTATGTTTTTTTTAAAGTCTTTAACTTCTTCAATTAATTTTTTTTTTTTTTTTAACCGTGACCGTGAATTTTTTTTCGAATTCCGAGGTAATTTTTTAAAAGTTAAGGAGTTGTTAACAGTCAAAATGAGACAATGATAATAATAAAATTAACCATTAAAAATAAAATGGATAACCAATAAAAACCGAATCTATTTAGCTTCGGTTTTTCGCGAAGCTCCCGCTGTTGTTTGGAAGCCACAAACGCGGACCAGGGGTTTTAAATATGGCATTTACGTTTTGTCTTCCCATGTAAAGCTTGTAAATAATGCATTCGGATACTAATTCTGCGGTTTAGGATTGAAATTCAAACCAAAACGCATTGCCATTAGTTTTTTCCTCCCTTTTTTTTTTTTTTTTTTTTTTTTTAAATTGAGGAAATTTTATTATTTTCCCCGACTTTTTCCAAATTCAATAAAATATTCGTACCATCATCGCTTTTAATATGTGACATATAAGTGTTCGGTAGCAGATGTTTAAGTTCCGGGGGGTTGGCGCGGATGAGAAACGGAAGCGCACGTGATCATTTTAGTGAATGCCTTTTCTTCTTTTTCGCGGAAAGGAAAACATCTTTACGCAGTCACGTGTATCAAGTGAAAATTACGTACGTGTAAAAGGAACAAAACGTGGATTTGCCGATTTTTTTTTCTTTTTTTTTCCTTTAAAAGTTGGCTGCAGCTCGTGTAAGCAGACACACGTCGCAGCTTACGAAATTTTTACGTGCACAGCAGTTTGTTGTGCACGTAAAAGCGACACCCTTGCATTATGCCTGAAGGAGTATAAAACCATTGTCGGATATGTTAGGGAGGATCAAACGCCCAGTTTTCAATTATGAATCGAATTGAACGCATTTCAAAAACAAACTGCACTCCCGTGAATGTTTACTTTACGAGCTTTCGGGTACTCATCGGACTGGTTTATTTAGAATGCGAGCCCCTCTTTCCATTTTTTTTTTTTTTTTTTTTTTTTGTTCACGTATAAAAAGCCTTAGGCTTGTTTTCGAAATGTTTACAGCACAAGGTTTTTTCTTGTATCTTGACCAGAAAAAAAAAAAAAAAAAAAAAAAAAAAAAAGCGGTCAACTTGAGATTTTGCGGAATGAAAATTTACGAGAATGTAGGGGCGAATTCGACTCACTCCCTTTTGTGAAATATTTAAAGGGAAGCTTTAATAATGGCACCAGAGGTCAGGAACTCATTACTTTGAAAAGTCAATCGTTCTCCTGTGTCCAACTATGTCTCGTTAATTTTACGCAGATGGAAAAACGTTTAGAATCATTTTTCAACGTCAGATCGATTTTTCCATTTAAAAAAAACGGACCTTTTAGTTTTTTTCATTCAATTTTTTTTTTTTTGTTGGTATTTTTGATGAATATTTATGTAAAGATATTTTATATCCGGTTTACGATTTCAGCCTGAAGAATTTTTACGATGCTTATTGTTTTAGTTTTACGGGCTTTCAAAATATGTTTTTTCTGTCTGGACTGATTGCAAGTAAAGAAAACCATAAAATCTTGCAAGCGAACAAAAGTAAGGATTTTCCGTTTTGGCAGCGGAAAATCATTTCGTTTTTATTTGATTTCTAAAAACAATAAAAATTAATTGCTTAGTTTGAAATGACAATTTGCTCAGGTACCGTCTTTAGGAAAAATGTAAAGCGACAAAAGAATTTTAAATTAATGTTTAATAAAGAAAAATTTTTAAATCTTTTTTTTTTCTTTCTTTTTCTATTCGGGTAATTTTACTTTACCTTTCTCTCTTCTTTTTGTTTCCAATTAAATTAGGAAACCATTGTTACCAATTTCCCGGCGTTTTGTCAACTTAGTTTAAAGTTTTCAGTTAATTTGGTTTAATCAATTAAAGCAGCTTTATTCATCCGGGAAAAATGTAAATGAAAAAGGGAAAAGGGGAAAAATAACTGAAATAGATTTTAATACCTAGTGCTCGATCAATTAAAAGGTAATTATTCATCTGTCCTTGCTGAAAACTTTTCCTTTTTCTGAAAAATGCGTCATCATTCATTTATGTGGTCCTTCTTGTTTTTTTTTTTGTTTTGTTTTTAAACTAAAAAATAGAATATACCGTAAAATGGGGTGAAATTGACCGGCCTAAAAAAAGTTGGTAAGCAATCTTCATTTAAGTTTTCACTTAATGAAAATACTAGAGGATTTCCCCTTCTTTCCCATAAGAAGAGTAAAGCGGGAAAAAAGGATCAGAGTCCATCGTTTTTGTTTTTACTTAGATCTTATGTTTAGCTTTCGTCAAAGCATTCAAAACAAAAACATGGAGTCTGATCCTTGTCTGATCCTGTCCTCTTCATATTTCAATCAGATTTTAAAAATTTAGGTAAAAGTACTTTTTTTTTTTTTTTTTTTTTTTTTTTTTTTTAGGTCGTACAGGTTTGTACCTCTGGTCAAACAAATCCACCCCAGTTTACGGTACTTAAATTAGTTTTTTTCGTCAGCCTGGTATAACGTTTTCAAATTTTTTTTACCCTTTTTCTGTGCCTTGCAGGCCGAAATAAGTCCAAAGAATTTTAGCCAAACCGTTAGCCAATTGTTAGCCGAAATGTTAGTCCCGGTCTGGCCATCCCGGTTTGACCGACTGGTATTATGGCCACCCGAGCTTTCATGAATATCAAGTCTGTGACGTAAAAAGTTATGGTTCGTGACACGAATGTGTGAATAATACGATGTTGTGACATGAAGATAGTTTTGTAAGAAAGTCAGTTAAAAAATCATATATTTGATTTTTTTTTCCAAAAAAAAAAAAAATAAAACGATGAGGGATTTTTTCCAACCCTGTTTTAGAGAACAACTAAAGAAAAATCGGGATGCTATTTTATGTACTGGGGATCTCAGAAGTGGTCTCATTTAAAAAATGAAACCATCCGTGGACCTTACTTGGTCATCCCTCCTGTTTTCCTTGTTGCCACTTGATATCCTTAAAGATGGCGGAATCTTGTGCGAAGCTTTTGCATCAGTTTTTCCGTCTTTAAGCGTTTCCGTATACGAGGAAAGCCTGATACTAAGATTTCAATATTGGATGAGGATTCTTTGCGTAGAAAAAAAAATTGTTCCAAGGTTTTTTTCTTTTTTTTTTTCGTACAAAGCAAAGAAAAATCATTGTTTGCACGCTGACTTTTTTTTTTTTACCATGGCCGCAGGAGAATAAATCCAGAAGTTAAAAGATGTTAAAAAGTTTTTAAGGAAAAGTGAGAAAAAGAGCTCATTAACGATTATTTGAACGAGGGAAAAAAAAATTGAGACTTTCTTCAACGTCGGAAAAAAAAGGTGGTTGATCGTGCTTTTAATCTCTTTTACTTCTTTGCTCCGGTTGCTGTCGAATCTTGTTTTTCTAATCTATATTATATCCCAACTTGCGGAGTGATAAGCTCTCTTTATTACGTCTCATTTTCGAACGTCTAATCGCTTGTGATTTGAAATGTTGGAAGGTTTATCAAGATCTTTAAATCGAAGAAAAGAAGGTGGAGTGTTTTATACTTTCGTCTTAAGTTCGTATAAAACAACGGAATTTCGGCGACAATCCGAACAAAAAATTTTTGTTTTATCTGCAACCGATTTTTTGGCTTTTATCGCAATCGATGAAATTCACGTAAGGCGTTGGTTACATTGCACGAAAGTTTTTGTTCGAAATGTTTCGAAAATTTTTTCGCGAGGGAAGCTGCTACATTTGTTTTCGAACAAGTTCGAAAATCTTCGATGATGTCCGAAATTTGAAGAACATCGAACATCGAACATCGAACATCGAACATTTTTAGGGGTCTATTATATTTTTTTAGTGATGGGAGGATACATATATATCCTTACCAATTTAAGTCAATTTTTCCTACACACGGTTGTAAAAAAAGACTAAAAATGTTAAAAAAAAAAACTAATTTAAAAAAAACGTTATCGTGTATTTTAGTCTCAGCAGAGTAAGTTAAGTATCAGGGTAGGCCGAAAAATGCGAATTTTTGAATTTGAAAACGCCTGATGTGGGAATCAATGCCTTATTATAATACTATCAACCCTAATTTTTTTCAGATTTTTTGAAGGTCATCTTGAGGTCGCGCAATGACCTTGGAAGTTTTTGAAAAGCCCATATAAAGGCAAAAAATAAGAATTTGTTTTTGCTGACACAAGTATCGCTTTCTATCAGAAATTTTGCGTAGATTACGAATATGAAGTCCAAAATCATTTTAAGTATTCGGTTTTTGAGCTTTACGCCTATTTTCTAAACACTGAAATACTTTAGGCTGCTTTTTCTTTTAGCTAAAAAACTGTACACAAAAATGAATTTTGGACTTAATATTCGTAATCTACCGAAAAACTCCGATAGGAAGCGATACTTTTTTCAGCAAAAAAAATTCTTATTTTTGGCCCTTATATGGGCTTTTCAAAAACTTCAAGGTCATTGCGCGACCTCAAGATGACCTTCAAAAAATCTGAAAAAAATTAGGGTTAATAGTATTATAATAAGGCACTGATTCCCATATCAGGCGTTTTCAAATTCAAAAATTCGCTTTTTTCGGCCCACCCTATTAAGTATAAATAAATAATCTTCAAGCACTCTGTATTTTTACTTTCGAGTGGCCGCGAAGCGGGCGCGAAGAAAGTATTGCCGTGGTCGGAAAAGGGAAAATCGTTAATCCTGCGAGTTTCTACATGAAACTTATATAGTTATACTTAGAATAAAATTCTGAGTTCCCGGTTGTCCGCCTCGTACGCCTCGTACGCCTCGTACGCCGCGAACGCCTCGTACGCCGCGTACGCCGCGTACGCCCGGAGCTTTTTCTCCGCTATTACGCATCGGATCAAAAAAAAATTTTGCACACGTATTTTTCGTCGAAAAATAAGAGGGGGTCTTTTCTTATTTTTTAAAAATTTCAAAAATTACGTAAACGGCAAATATTTGAACTTTTAAATTTGGTTTTCTTCTTGCGACGATAAATCTCGAACCCGGCTACAAATCATCACCAATTTTCGTACTGTAGTAGATATTGGTCAAAGTATCATACCATCAAAATTTGGTTGAATTCGGATGATTGGTTCACAAATTATGAGGATTAGGCTACGTGTAAATTAGGCCTAAAAATCGATATCTCGAATGACGTAATAAGTCATATCGATATATCGATTAAGTCATTTCGATATATCGATATGACTTATTACGTCATATCGATATCTCGAGTTACAGGAACAATCCATAATTCGGATTTTTTTTGTGGGTACAGCGGATTTCGCGGACCTCGGATCAAAAAACTAACCGGATTTTTGAAAATATTTTCGGGGTAGAGGAATCCGAATATGGAATTATTTTTTCAAAATTGGGATTCTTTATGTGGGTACAGCGGGATTCGTGTACCTCGGATCAAAAAACTAACCGGATTTTTGAAAATATTTTCGGGGTAGAGGAATCCGAATATGGAATTATTTTTTCAAAATGGGATTCTTTATGTGGGTACAGCGGGATTCGTGTACCTCGGATCAAAAAACTAACCGGATTTTTGAAAATATTTTCGGGGTAGAGGAATCCGAATATGGAATTATTTTTCAGAATTGGGATTCATTATGTGGGTACAGCGGGATTCGTGTACCTCGGATCAAAAATCTAACCGGATTTTTGAAAATATTTTCGGGGTAGAGGAATCCGAATATGAAATTATTTTTCCAAAATTGGGATTCTTTATGTGGGTACAGCGGGAATCGTGTACCTCGGGTTTAATTAATACCCTTTGAAAACCTAAACTTGATTTTTTACATTTTTTCTTTATTTCAACTTCTTTTTTCCACCAATAAAGCCGCGAGAAAGTTTAATGGGGTGCGTATGCACCCCCATTACCGTTCTCCTTGTTTATTTATGCATTTGAATTTTTTTTGGTCCGTTCTTTTCTTCTTCTCTAAAATCGACATTTGAAAGAAAAACTTTAAAAGCACAAATAAAAAATACAGAGTGCTTGAAGATTATTTCTTCATACTTAATATATTAATTGAATGATATTATAACTTACTCTGCTGAGACTGCAGTCCCATAATTTACTATAACCTTTATTATTTATAATTTATATAAACTATAATTTATTTTTATTTTTATTTTTATTTTTATTATTATTATTATTTTTTTTTTTAAATATTTTTTTAGTCTTTTTTTCCTACGATGTGTAAGAAAAAATTAACTTAAATTGATAAGGGCACCTATTCGGCCGCTTATATATGTATCGTAAAAAATATGATAGACCTTCAAAAATAACATAGAACATCTTCAAAAATTTCGAACATCATCGAAAATTTTTGAACATGTTCGAGAACAAATGTAACCGCGCTTTCCTCGCGAAAATATTTTTGAAGCGTTTCGAACAAAACTTTTCGTGCTATTTAACCAACTCCTAACTCTTCATGCTTCATACTCCCTTGTTTTTTTTTCTTATTCCGTTCTAACGGTATGCTCTTCGATCCGTAAACCATTTTATTTCCGTTTTAAGTAATAATATGTAAATAGACTGGAATAAAATGCAGAAACTATGAAGATCTTTGCAAACGAAAGCAAAACACGAATTCCAAATTTCCCACAGTAATATTTAAATCCATCGGGATTATTGACGCTTCCTCCACTACTTCCTCTTTAACCTCTTCTCCTCCCTCCCCCCACTCCTTCTCCTTATCGTCTTTTATTCCGCCAGCTTTTAGCGAAAACGCATTTCTCCATCTTGTTTCGTTTTGCCCCCTGGGGTTATAGCATTTGAGAGAGAGTGAGACTCTAGCGCGCGCAAACGGACTTTTAAAACTCGTTTCTCAACTGGAAATGATCAAAACTGCCTCTTAATGAGCGTACCAATCCGCTGCTGGAGCTTATATTAAAAGTAATTTCGAACGTCTGTGTAGCATAATTGCTGTTTAAATTTTCGTCAATATCTCTCAGTTAACACATAATGAAACACTTTCAACTTGCTAATAGCTGTCGTTTGACAATACATTCCCATCTCTTTTATCATTAAATTCATATTCCCCATATATTTTCTTACTGAGATACACAAGATGGAAAATCAAAAAGAAAAACGAAATAAGAAAATTCGTATGCGACTTATTTCCCCTCCTGGAAAATTGCAAAGTCCGTTTTAAAGCACGACACGTTCAAATATATTTTCTCCCCCTCTCTCATTTCTTCTTTCTATTATCTTAACGATGAAAACCGGAAATTAAACGGAAGTATTTCCGATCCCGAAAAAAAAAAAGGTCAAACAAGGAGATTACGGACGGCTCGATTTTTTTATTTTTCGCATGGAAAAAAAAGATAGGGGTAGACTGGACACCGATAACGACATGAAAATGTAAACAATGATCCCCGAAAAAGGAATATGATGTAAAGTAAATGGGTAAATAGGGAAGAGAAAGGGATCACAACGACCGTAGGCTGAAGGGAAATGTATAACATTTAATTTGTAATGAAACACAGAGAAAACTGATAAACTTTGTTTTAAATGTTTCAATGCGGTCGTTTGCATTAATATCCCGGCCCTAGCATCATTCAATTTTGTTTATTACTTTATTTCGTTATGGTATAAATCTGCGACCCTATATTGCAAATCCTTTTGCGGACCTGCGGATTTATATTGAGTTCGTAATAATGTTCATAAAAAGGAGCTTTATATTTTCATATTTTGATATTTTTTTTTTTTTCGCATGGAAAAAAAGATAGGGGTAGACTGGACACCGATAACGACATGAAAATGTAAACAATGATCTCCGAAAAAGGAATATGATGTAAAGTAAATGGGTAAATAGGGAAGAGAAAGGGATCACAACGACCGTAGGCTGAAGGGAAATGTATAACATTTAATTTGTAATGAAACACAGAGAAAACTGATAAACTTTGTTTTAAATGTTTCAATGCGGTCGTTTGCATTAATATCCCGGCCCTAGCATCATTCAATTTTGTTTATTACTTTATTTCGTTATGGTATAAATCTGCGACCCTATATTGCAAATCCTTTTGCGGACCTGCGGATTTATATTGAGTTCGTAATAATGTTCATAAAAAGGAGCTTTATATTTTCATATTTTGATATTTTTTTTTTTTTTTCGGATTTTCAGATGGAAAATAGCTCGTTTATATGGCGCCTTAACAAGTCAACCAAATCTGCATATGGGGATGTGAATGACCGGCTTTTCCATCAATGGGGATGTGAATGGTAGGATTTCTCATAGCTTTTACAAGGTTAGTTCCAACGAACTACAACGATTCTTTCTAACTTCCGAAATGGCGCTGGAAGTAAGGTAAACCTTAGCACGACCGTGAATATTTCATGGTAATGATCCGGATCTTAAATTAATTGATCCGCATATAATGTTTTGATAAGACTTTTCTTCGAATGGAATTCTTTCGGCCCGTTTTTGGATATAATTAATTTTCTGTGCGAGCTAGCCATTTTTTCGTTCCAACTAATTTCAAAATGAACTAGTTTTTCTGGGGACAGTTTTGGTGTATCGCGAAAAATTGAATTCATAGTAATGCTTTCCTTCGCTTCCCAGATCTTTTGATGGATAAAAAGGTCAATGGAAGACTATCTGGAGTAGGGTGACTTTGACCCTTATTTTACGAATTTTTGAATTTCGGTGAATGCACCCCTTAACTCTTTTATAGTAACCGAATGAGAATTCCCTGAATTTTTTTCAAATTTCTTGGACGTCGTTTACTGGGAATATAAAAATTTTAAAATTCCCGTAAAGACCGAAAAATTTAAAAGAAATCATTTTTATGTAAAAATAGTTGTTTCCTATTCGGATTTTTAGGCAGATCACGAAAATATAGTTAAAAATTATATATCTCATACGGTTTTGATGATAGGGGCTGAAATAAGTAAAAATATTAGCAAAATATGCTATAGACACGATTTTTTGCGGAATATTCAAATTTTTGTCCTCTAGCATTACTGCCCCTGTAAGCGATTTCAGCGTATCTCCGTTTTGTAAACAACGGTTCTATTCGACTTGTTTTCAAAATGGAGTTACGCTAAAGTCTCTTACAGGGGCATCATAGTAGTAGTTTGCCATAAATAAATCCGAACTTTATTTTCGTAATCCGCATAAAAATCCGAATAGAAAACCGCCATTTTTACATATAAAAAAATGTTTTGATTTTTCAGTTGTGGCATCAGTAAATGCCGGATAGTTAGTCAGGAGAACACGAAGTCAGAAAAAAAATAAATTTTATAACAAATCGAAAAAAATATAATTTCCCGTCATTCGGTTCAAAAGACAAAAAAAACAATCGAGTAAAATAAACGGTTACAAAAAGAAACTAGGCTGGGCCGCCGAAAAATGAAAATGTTCAAGGTCATGCGTACCGAGCTCTGATAAAAAATACAAGTCCGAAGACTCGGCTTAGGATTCCCTGGGCCTGAGATGTAAAATATTTTTATTTAGATTAACCCTCTTTCTTTCCGTTTCATATCTCTCTAGAAATCGAATAAAAAAAATGATTAAACTAAAAGAAATTTGGACCTATGAACAGCAGCAAAAGCAAAAAAAAAAGTTACATTTATAAGTTTCAGCATAAGAAATAAAATCCATTCCTGCTTTAACTTGCAACAATTTTAATCATGTTCAACAATGACAATGTGACCCGGGGTGATCGACCTACACTACTGCTTAAAGAAAAGTTATTCATCTTTAAGGAAAAAAAAAAAAAAGAAAAAAAGTTCTCACTTATCAAAAAGAATTTAAAAACAATTCAAATTTCGAACGACCCAACGCCACGAAAAAAAAAATGATTTTAAAAAAGGTTACATATTAATAATCATTGAGAGAAAAAAAAAGTTAGTACTCGTCAGGACTTGAAAAAAAAGAAAATGGCGGACTCAAAAATCATGACACGCGAAACAAAAAAAAATCGTCATGAAAAAAAAGTAAAAGGAGATTTTTCCCGTCACAGAACCATTTGCATTAAGAGAAAAAAAAGCTTCACTTTAAGGCCCCATCGCGAGGGTGCCTTTCTCTTATCTCATCATGTTAAAATCACAAGATTCAGCAAAAAAAACCATTCCGTAGACGACTGCATCCTGGTCCTTGCAAGAAATTCGAAACCTCACGCGAGCAAGTGCTTGTAAACCGTATTGGGGAATCAGGGCATATTCAAAAGCTAAAGGGGACATGCACTTGCTATAAAATCAAAAACGGCACGATCCTCCCAGATTCCATACGCTCCAGTTTTCCGCAAGGCTATGTCGGCTGCCGGCGACGGTGAAAGCAAAACAAACCAATTCAAAAACGGCCTCTTTCGGCGGTCACGGACTTTTCCTGCTGACGAGTACCTTACAATTAAAGAAAATTAAAATTACCCTAGGGTCTACAATAAAAAAAAACAAAGTTAAAGCTAGAGCACGTGGCACATGGTGAACGAGTTTCCTTTGCATTCGAAAAAAAAAACGTGCTCAATAAAAATGTGATGCGTCTCTTCTTGAAATTTTTAAAAGCGCTTTTCGATTAAAAATCTACATCAATTTCCAAAAGTTAACCAGCTCATCAGAAAAAAAAGTAAAACTCAGCTTTCAAATCAAAATGGTGGATGATCATTTCGGTCATGCCGATTCCTGTCGGATTCGAGAAAAAAAATAAGAAAAAAAATTGGCAAAAACGGTTACCATATTCCAAAGGAAATCAGCTAGTAAAAAAAATATAACTAGGCTTTTAAGCCGAAAAATAAAAAATTCACATATCGAGCTTGTCGATTCCTGTTCTTTCAGGAATTTTACCGAGACACGTGCATCGCTTTAGACTTTTTTACAAAAATATACATTTTCCCAATATAAATCACAATAAAAAAATACACTAGCTTACCATGTTAACAATTAAATCGATCACATTGTAACAAAAAAATCAGATGAAAAGATTTTAAAAAATTTACATCTCAAAAAAATACATCTTTCGTAAACGACATCTTATACGGATGAAATCCTTGAGCCAAGTGCTCACGCATGGCAAAGTTAGGAGGCGCGTTCAGATACACATTTGCTACAGTTCATAAGGCGCGAATAATTTAGATTTAAATTTACTCTCATCCGGAAAAAAAAAATCAAAATTAATAAAAATTATTCCAATAATAAAAAAAAATTATTTTAACGGACCGGACAACCGGTGATGATGGATTTACGATCGTTTCACAGTCTTTACGGGAATTTAGAGATTCCTAAGTCTCCAGGGACACGACTAAACGACGTCCAAAAAATCTGAAAAAAAAAAGAATCAGGGAATCTTCTTTCGGTGACTGTAGAAGAAATAAGGGATTCGGTCACCGAAATTGAAAAATTCGAAAAATTAGGGCCACCTAATCTGGAGTGCTTTCTTGCCTACATTGGCACTGCCAATTTGCCTCTCAAGAAAGTAATTTGCAATGCCTGCCAAATTGGCAGGCATCGAACCGAGTTTCTTTTTTTGAAAAGGCCCTATTTTTAACACGAGTCCCTGAATGTCCCTATTTTTTTCCGTTTTAATTGTTAGAACTGGATTATTTTATTAAATCAGAAAATGAGGCTAAAATTTCAAGAAACAGTCCGTCTTTTCTCAAAATTTCTAAAATTATTCTCTCGGCCTTCGGCCACGCTTAGCTTGGTTTTAAATCTATTTCAATTCAGTTCAGAAAGAAAGTAGGTGGAAATGAAAATAGACCCGAAAAACTGGGATAAATAATGTTTGAGAAAATTTCTAAGAACCGAAATGAAAAATTTGAATCGAATATTCGCTTAAATTTTGACTTCAACTCAATTTTTTTTTTTTTTTTTTTTTTTTTTTTTTTTTTTTTTTTTTTTTTTTTTTTTGCATATTGCCTTTGGTCTTATTTTTATTTGGAAAAATGTTACATATGTTTTTAAGTTAGCGCTATGCAGCCTGCTTCAAATGCTATCTTCCTTCATAGCTAAAAAGCGGGGAAAAATTTTTGAGCCATGATACCGTTGTCAGGTCAAAATTTCGTTGTGGTTATATCCAGAAGCTCGTCTTAACCTGACTAAAGAAATGCATGTGATTGCAATTTTTTATCTTAAGGAAGGTGAAAGTTGTTGCTAAAAATATGGCTGAAGAGAAATCAAAATTTTTTGAGCCGTCTCATCCACTTTGAAGCAAAATTAACCACATAATGCTTAAAGTCCTCCGAACAAAGATTTTTATGAAATTTAGGCCTTTTTCGTGAGGGTCAAAGTGGATCAAAACTGGGCGTAAGGGGTTCGAATCAAGCCTGGACCTATATAAAAAGTTGGAAAAGCAAATGTTTTTGGTGCCTAATGATTTTCCCAATTTTGGTCCCTAAAGTCCCTAATTCTTTAGGGCTAGAACGGTTCGATGCCTGTAGAATGTGTTCTGCAGGCTAAATTTCCTAAAAAAAAAAAGGTTCCTTAAAAACAGGAAAATATCCTTAATCTCGAATTTCATTCTTCGACCATTTTCATATTTTGAAAGAAAAATTAAGATCATCTGTTCTGACCCGGAAAGCTTGCAACATCGAGAAAATTGTCATAAAATATTAATGTGAAATTGAAATGAACATTTTCAATCTCCATGTTTTTGATTCATGATTTAACCCTTTCCATTTAGCAGGTCGGTTGTAAGTAGGAAGGGTCAGCATTATTTCTGATCGTAATGCAAGCTGAGCATTGATATTGAATTAGTGACTCGTGGCAGTTCGACACGCCGGTGGTGGTAAGAGCGTGTGCTAAATTTTGTCAAATTAAAGGGGGACAATGACACAGTATACACATAAATTTTTCATTATTTTCAAACTCTTGTACTAGGGATGCAAAGCAATGAGGTTGGGACGACTAATTCTCTGTTGTTTATCGGTAATAAAATAATTTGGACAATGGAATCCGATATGATGCTAGGCAACGTGCTAGTACGAGGATTATGAAACATTTACAAAAGAGGAACAAGCAAAACCGAGCGACAAAATCACCAACTTTAAACGTCACGGCCCGTTTTTTCCCCCTCGCCCAAATAACAGAAGGAAATGATAAATGAAAATCGCTAATTGCTAAGATGACTAAAAACAATCGTTCGGACACGAAATCAACTAATTGCTGACTTTTCCACGGGGGTCTGGAAATTCCAACAGCAATTACATGCCTCGCCATCGGAAAATCTCCCCTTTTTCCCCCCGCTTTTGTTAAAAATATAAAAGCGGAAAGAGAGAGAGTGAGTGAGTGACGCGCGTTGGAAAAGAGAAAAAGAGGAAATTAAAAGCGAAAAATGAAATCACCCACTATTTCGCTTGCAATTAGTTTTAGTGCTGTTTTCGGGGGTTTGCTGCTGCTGCTGCTGCTGCTGCTGTCGGGAGATACGGTATCATAACCTCGGGAGTCGGGGGTGGAAAAACAAATAAAAAGGAAAATATCCTTCATATTTCAACCCGCAGAGAAAACGGTCAGCGAAAGGAGCCCGTGATAATATTTATGAAGAAGGGTGAAGCCGAGTTATATTTTATTGGTAGAAATCTGATCCTAAAAATAAAGCTGAGGGGTTGAAAGATAAACAACACCCTTAAGAAAGGATATAATCTTCACCCTCGGAAGTGAAAGGACACTGGAATCGAATCCATCATTTGATGATGTCAAAAAATACTTGTAAACGCACTTACCCAGAAGAAATCGATTTCTTTTTTTCTCCGTCATTTCGGAAGTAAGCTGTAAAAACGTTTTCTGAAATCCAACCCCCCTCCTCAAATAAACCATCATCCCTCTTTTAAGTTATTAAGCAAAAACCGGCGGTTAAAAACTTCGAAAAAAAAAGTTATTAGGCAATTTCTTTTTTCCCATAAATGTCCCCATAAAGGGAAAGTGTACCAAAAGGCGCCTGTCTTATATAAAGACATCCGTTCTCCCGTTTTCCCTATCAGTCCGTTTAATGAATCTCCCGTTTATAATTCTTCATTAATTTCTCCCGTCTTACATCTCAATTCGTATTCATTTAAATTACGATTACAAAAGTCGGGGTTGTTTCTTCCAAGTCAAGTTTAAAAAATAAAAAAAAAAATTAGAAAATTAAGAAAATGATTTATTTTGTTTTAATTTTTAAAATGAAACTTAATGAAAATTTTGAAGGACGGAAGGAAAAAAAAATTCGTTTTTAATATCCGTTTTAACGCAGTAAAAACAAATGAAAGAAATTTTTAAATTTTTAAAATTGGCCGGATGAAAGTTTTTTTTTTTTCTCTCCTCCCTGACTTTTTTTATGTCCTAATTAAACGTATTCGGTTTTTATTACGGACAATGAAATCTACGGATTAAGAATTAAGCATCAAAGTTTATTACTGAGCCCCTCGGGTCTCATTAGCAAAAAGACAGTCGAGCTTTTTTTTTTAAATGATTAATTCAGTAATCCGGTTAAATTTATATCCGTCTGAAGATTTCACATTTAAAGAAAAATAAAATAAAAATTAGGGACGTTTTTTTTTTTTTTTTTACAAACTCTACAGGTGAATTTCATTCGAAATTCGTTAAGTTCGGCGATAAGCAGGAACAAGAGATGAAGACGAGTCTTTAATCTCATTCCGTTATCAAATTAATGGAAAATTTCCGTACGAAGAATTCTATTTTAAAGAATTCTGAAACGGTTATTGTTTCTTCTGCTTCATTCCCCTATTTCCCTTTTCTTCAAAAGACAATGGATTCATCTGAGCAAAACTTTCCCTAATTGAGAATATAAGGAGCGGCGAGTCGGAAGGCATTAAAGAGCTTACGTCCACCATTTCGGAAGCTAAGTTTCTGTCCTCTAGATACGCTCTTCAATGTCGTCATAATCCTTTCCTCCCATCTCCAATTTTTGGATGGGGCTAACGAAAACTTTTTTACATTACATGAAATGAACCTTCAGTAGAGCCCTATCGGTCAATGCGGTGTTTAATCCTATTAGATCAGGGGCCTTTGCTAACCCTATTAATTACCGGAACATGATTTAAGCCAATTACGTCGTGTATTTAGATTTTGTACTGGGTACACTGTTTGTCGTGGTTTCAGATTAACCGAAGCCATATAGCGCTTGGGTATACATTAATAATCTCTCATTTATTCAGCCGTGGGGAAACGAAGAGGAAAAAAAAAATAAAGTTGGGATGAGAGGATATAAAACAGAAGAAATGAAAAGTTGGGAAAATTGGGTAGGGCGAGAGATATGTCTGGGATATACACAATGGCACAATCACATTATCTGTATTAGCTTTATTGAGTTGTCTTCGGAAAACCACTTTGGCCTTATATTTTTATTGCTATTTTTCTTATGGAAGGAGGATAAAAGGAAAGAATATACGATTTTATTCGGCAAATTGCCTTTTCCGAAGTATAATCAGGAGTGAAAATTTGAACGGGGTGTTCTCACAAATCATAACTTTAAGTGACATCTCGTGTTGTCCTCTTCTTCCCATCCCCCCCTTTTCGGCTTTTATCGAAAATTGTGAGAGATGACGTATACACTGTTTCGTCTGGCCTCGCGTGGAAATTGTGGTATTAGTAAACATATCATCCTTGTTTTGAATTCATTGTTTTAGATATGGAAATGATTTGAGTGAAAAGAGAGATGAACACCCATTTCGTTAAATTCATACGCTTTTGCTTTATTTCCCCCGAAGAAACTAATGCTTTAAAACAATTTGATGTCGGATTAGATTTTACTGGAGTGCCGAAAGGAAAGGCGAAGCTTTTGTCATTTTGGTCTTTCTAAAACAGATTTCCTCTTTTGCGTGCTTTTCTTAAAAAGGTGAAAAACAAATGACTGATGTCCGGTTACGAAATCGGATGCGGTCGAAGCTTCGCCCCTTCCTGTTTAAGCTCTTTAGATCTTACGAAACTAACGAGCCAATCTAATTAAATTTACATTAAATATAGGTATTAAATTAATACAGACCCTTTTGTTTGCCTGTGATCTTTCCCCATTTTGTATGGGCACTTTTGCTTACACCATTTGTTGATTTGTTAAGCCAACTGAAAATACATGAATTCGAGAGGTCAGTGAAATCAGTCTCTTGCCTGACTTTCCTCCCCCTCATATACCCTCATCAGGGTGTGGTGTTATTTTAAAGATAAAACCTGCCTTGCTTGTTGTGTTTAGGCTTCTCTCTTCTCAAGTTTTTTCTAAGTCGTGGGTTCGAATCTCACCGCTGCCACCAATTTGATATGACGATAGTATATCGACTCGGCTTGAGACCTGCTTAGTTAGAAGTTTCGGCTAAGATTCGATTCATTCATATTTTGCTATAACAATGTGCAGTGCCTGTGGAATTGAAACTATCATCTGCAGTGGTTCAAGATTGGTCTGCCTATCTGCTTGGAGACCTCCCATGAGAACGTAGACCTTCCACTTTTCCTGACTAATTTGATTTAGCACGCATTTGAAGGCGGTGCTGGCGTAGATTAGAAAAGATTAAATGAACCAGCCTAGAGCAAACTTAGCAGAGTAGAGCCAAGAAAAAATGAAGGAGGAAGAGCGAGAGGATGAAAGTTTCAGTTGGGGTAACTACGGAGTCGAAGACTTCGGGGTAGACAACGAGGAATGAAAACAAGTCAATAGATGCGGGCCAGCTTCTCACACATTCTGGCGACTAGTTGAAAAATTGATACAGAAGGACTGCCTGGCAAAATGGTGGTCATAATAGGTCGTCAGACTTTTTAAACGCTTTTTTGTGTGTTTGCGATAAGTGAAGGCGAGAGAAAGCTGGATGCTTAGAAGGAAGCAATTTCAGAAAAATAGAAGTAGGGCTTAAATGGACATGCAGCCTATCTCCATTTGAAATTATAATCAGATTTTCCAAAGCTCTTTCAAGTTTTAAAATACATCAGAGGAACAAGTTAATGCACTCGAATTACTTCTGAAAGTGTCCTATGCCTACCGCTGAGATGCCAGCATACTTGGGTCAAGTCACAATTTGAGATTAGCAAAATATTAATAACTTCGACAATACACTTGCTTTCTGTTTCTTAAGCTTTTCCTACGGTTTTCACGACGGCTGTTCTTTTTGAAAAATTGCAAAGTCCCTTTAATAGTAGAGATCCTAAAAGAGATTAACCATACGTGTAATTCCGGTGTTTCGATATTCTTTTACTGAAAATTATTGGTTTATTAATTTTTGCTTTATCTCGACCGCAGGGAGAATAAAGCATTGCATTTAGCACAAATTTCAGATTTTCAGTTTTCGATATATTTACACATTTTAAGGTCCCCTGATACCAAAAAAAGCAAAATTTAGATGGTGGATGGATGTGTGTATGACCGTATGACCGTATGAATATATGTAAGAAAAAAATGTGCGTCCGTCGAAAAGCAGAAAAACGAGAGAACGGATCTCGATGATTTTTAGTGGGTTAAAACAGTTAACGGATCTCGATAGTTTTTGAGCCATATTGGTTCAGCGATTCGGAAGCAGTGAGTGAAAATTTAGAATTTTCAGCAATTTTTATGGATTTTTGGACTATAAATCGCGAACGCAGCTACCGATTGTGGCCAGTTTTCGTACTGTAGTAGATAATCATCAAGATACGCAACGATTAAAATTTGGTTAAATTCTATTCAGTGGTTCCGGAACGGTGAGCAAGGATAAAAATATGGGTGTAGGCCTAAAAACCGATATGCCCAACTTTTGAAACGTCACGATATGAAGTAATCGATTACGTCAACAAAGCGATTTGGTCGTTGCGCGTTGGAGCTAACGAAAAACTAACCGTATTTTTGAAAATATTTTCGGGGTGGAGGATTCCGAATCTGCAATATTTTTTCCGAAATTCGGACTCCGCATGCCCATACTGCGGCTTTGGTGGACCTCTGATCAAAAATCTAACCACATTTTTGAGAATATTTTCGGGGTGGAGGATTCCGAATCTGAAAAAATTTTTCAGAAATTCGGTGCTTTGGTGGACCTCCGATCAAAAATCTAAGCATATTTTTGAGAATATTATCGGGGTAGAGGATTCCGAATTCCAAATTATTTTTCAGAAATTCGGATTCTTTATGCCCGTACTGCGGCTTTGATAGACCTCTGATCGAAAAACTAACCATATTTTTGAGAATTATTTAAATGGTCGATAAAGCAATTTGATCGGTTCTCCGATCTCATTTTTTTTTTTTTTGTTTTGTTTTTGGAAAATTAAAAACGTAAATATAAAAAAATTGAAACCATTTTTTAAACTTAAAAATTTTAATATCAGTCTCGGATTTATCTTTCGGATTTATCGAAACACCAGAAATGGTTAAATGGCTAATCTCTTTTAGGATCTTTATTCAAAACACTATTATGCAAGCCGACATAATCTCAATTTTGCTTTAAGACTGGAACTTCAGATTTGGTTAAGACAGGTTTGGGTAACTCCACCATCAGTTTTTGGTGGTTTTCCAAAAATTTTCTAGAACCGTATATTCACCTCGGAACAAATTTTGTGGTTGCACCGCGTATACGATAGCCACCAATAAGTAGGACCTTTCCATATTCTAAGCAAGATAGCCGTCGGGGGAGGATTAAATGAGAAATTAATAGAAAAATGAAAATAGAATAAAATCAGTAGTAATCGTTAAACCTTTTCATGGTACATTTGCCTTCTGCTAGTTAATGCAGTTTTCCGTTAATTCGATAGAGTTAGGACATAGCTTTTTACCAGCAACTGATTTTTGATAAATACGATTTTTAACGTAGCCTGAAGCTATAGTAAAATAATACTTTAAAGAAGCTTGTAATAACACTTTGAAAAAATCAATTGTCAGTCTCTTTAAAAAAAAAAGTATGGTTCTCCAACAGACGGAAAAAAGCTCCAGACCATAATAAAACCTTTGACATTAAATTTCCTATATGTGACACATAAAAAAATATATATAATATAGAAAAATAATTAAATACGCCAACACAAAGTAATCTTTATCATTTCAAAATCTGTCATTTTCAGATTTTTTTTTCCTCCCCCCAATATTTGAAACCAATGTTTCATCCCGTATATTAAAAAACAATGGGAATCCCCGAAATCCTTGGATTCTCCGAAACTCCGGTCCGGGTCCACGACGAAAACGTAATATTCTGTGTAACTTTTCCTTTTGTCATTTCCTCAGGAGGATTATCCATTTTCCTAGCTTAATTCGGTAGAAACTTGAACGGCTATTTCTCCGGCATCAAACCGCACTACCCTTTTTTAACAATAGAAAATTATAGCCTTTGATGGTCGTCGGACCGTACCATTAATTTTTCGTATAAAGTCTTTCTTTGAAAAATACTATAACATAAATGTCATTACTGTACGAAATAAAACTTTCGATCCCCTTCTTTAGTTTTTTGGCGCCGAATTTTGTCAAACGGTACATGTCCCCTCAAGTCAAAAGAGATAAAAGGGAGGGGGAAAAAAAACTCCCATTTTTTTTCCGCGGATTGATTGAATCCGTTATGTGTTTACTTTACGTTACTTTGTAGAGATCGTTGCCACTTCAAACTTTTTTTTTTTTATCCCCCCTTTTACATTTCCTGACTGATGGGATTTTTTTTTCTTTTTTTTTGGTGGAGGAGGTTTCTTCCGCAATGAAATCACCGTATTTTGTGTGTTTTTTACTCAGTCAAAAGCTTTCAGTAGTTTGTTTTCTCAGCCGCGGTCATTAATCGATTCCCTTCAAGGTTTTTTTTAAAACCCATGGGGGCACGACCCCGAAACCCATTTTCTTTTATACACCTTTGTTTGGGAGCAAAAAGGTAGTAAAAACAGGAAGCGTAAACAAAATGGATGAAACAACTTTAAAAGATTTCCCGGGATGGCTTATCGGCATTAAAGAATTCCAAATGACCGAGAAAATTACTCTGAGGGTCCCGAAAGTTTACATTAAGGTCATTTGCCTTATGCATCAAGGAAATTTATCTTTTTCGCTCGTTTTGCTCTCTTCGACCCGCCCCCCCTTACCCGCCAGATCTTTAAAGGCTATAAATCAAAATCGATTGCATATTAAAATGATTCGAGAGCTTTTTTTTTTTTTTTTTTTTTTTTCCTCCTTTCCTTTTTCAATCTAAAACGACTACTGTTAAAAATCATTTATAATAATTAGAAATTTATTGAGAGAAATCAATTTCGGTCAAACTATTGTTGCAGGGGGAAAATTCTTTTGAAATAGAGATTTATCTATAGCAGCTGTCAGCACTTAACCCCATCATCTATTGATCGTTCAATAGATCAATGTCACTAAATAATCCGTATCGAAAAGTTTGAAAAACTATTTTTTTTCTTTTTTCACGAAAAAAAAAAGCGTTTTGATGAAAAAAAAAAAATGAAATAAAAATTTTAAATTTTCATTTTTTTTTCTTTGTAGTTGTACGTGGGAAGTGGACGTAGGAAACTGGAAAAAACGCCGCCAGGTGCTAAGGTGAACGATAGATAACATGGATTCGGAACCACCCACTTTCTCAATTTGAGGTTAGAGGGATGATTCAAACAACTTGTCAAGATGATCGAAGTTGCTCGTCAAAAAGGTAAGCGGTATCTGAATTTCGATTATCCTTTTTAAATATCAAGTTTTATGGGTACATAGTGGGTGGGGTACAAAAATAGTCCCGGGATAACTTATGGTTGGAAAAATTGGTTCGAGTAGGCGGTGCTACTCCGTTCTGGAAAAACCCTTAGCGAGCCTTCTTGTTTTGTTTAGAATGTAGCGGGGGGGGAAAAAAATGACTGATGTCAAGGTACGGCCGGGCGTCAATAGAAAAATAATAGCACAATGCCTTTGATGTATTCCCTAAATTATATATGGCAATACCACCAAAGAAAATCTTGACTCGATTTTTCTTCTACAAAAAAGAGCAATTCGAGTCATGTTCAAAATAAAAAAGACCACCTCTTGCAAACCACTATTTATTTCACATAACATCTTAGCTATTTACGCTAATTTTGCTCTACAACTAGTTCTTTTCGTTAAAAAAAACATAGGGGTTGTTATGTAACCATGTTTTACGTAACGCCTGGAGGGGCGGGGGTTGGGGGTCGAAGGAGGTGTTACGCATTGTTACGGAAGGGTGGGGGGGGGGAATTGGGCCATGTGTTACGTAATTTTAATATTACAATTATTTCAATTTTATTTCACTCTTTTAAAAAACATTTCCTGGTTATTCTTCAAAATAAACGAATAAAAAATTTAAAAAATTTTGTACTCCTAAAAACGGATTATTTATTATGAAACTGAAAATTTCTTTGACTTCTAAAACGTTAATCAAGTTGATCCTTAAGTGAAAAGATGAGCGATTTTTTTTAAGGGGGGGGGGGGTTAGAACCGTGTTACGTAATAATGAAGGGGGGATTACAAGCTGGGGGGGAGGGGGTCAAAAAATGGCAAATTTTGCGTTGCGAAATACATGGATGACCCCATACTATCCTTCGCAACATCATCCTCTATCCACAATTATCCTACTCAGAACATAGCTCTCAAAAAACGGCATCAGTGACAAACTCCCCAGAACAAAAGCAATTTTTTACTTCAATAAACTGCCAAAAATCATAAGAGCTTCCAGAAAAGACTTTTAAAAATACTGTAAGGAGCGCATTAATTAAATTTGCACCATACTCCTTTGAAGAAATGGAGCAATGCTTACCTAATGTGGAATTAATTGCTTCGAGATCCTGACTTTTTAGTATTTAATCTTTGCTTCATCGCTGCCTTTTTTTTTTTTTGTCTGTGATTTGTGATTGTTGCCTTATTTAATTTAATTTTATTGTCTTAATATTTATATTGTTGACATGGTCATATACCTTATAAGGAGGTCCATTGTACCAAAGAAAGAAATAAATAAATAAATAAATAAATCTCTAAAGTCTTAAGAAGCATGTCTATTAAATTGGCTGCGCTGTATCACTGCGATCACAACTGTTTTTTTTTTCTTTATTCTTAGAACAACTTGTCATAATAACAAACTCAGAAGCAACCTTAAATTTAGAACAAGGGCACTTAGGCTTGAGCTCATGCCTTACTCTTCCGATGGGTTCATTTCAGACATTTTTGAGGCGTCGCTGGACGCCACTTTTGTTAATGAGAGGCATCTCACAAAAGGGGGTAAAACAATCCTTACAATAAGCTCTGCCAAACAAAGTGTCGGAATGATGTGGAAAATTATGTTTCTTACCACCTACTTATGGCTAGAGAAAAAATATGTAGAAAAATAAACTTTTTATCATAGAAACATTTCTGTTGAAGAGATTTTTTTTTTTTTGAAAAGATGGCTTTTGGCATGAAACATTCCCAGCGGTTGTGAAAGAATCAGCTTGCATGAAAAGCACAAGTTTTTTTTTTCTTAAGTAAGGTTTCAAAAAAAAAAAAAAAAAAAATATATATATATATATATATATATATAGAATGCTCAAATAAGAGCTTTCGAAAGTCTAAAAGGTAACATCTGAACTTTATTCGCTTTTGAAACGTTTCAAAAAAAATGCGAAGAAAGAAACGAAGAGAAAATGTTAAGATTGTTTCACTTAGTTAGAATATTCCCATCAGGCAATGTATCCCTTTTTTTAAAAAAAAAAACATGAGTCGTTTTCCTTTTTTTTTTCGGATCAAAAATTGGAAGATAACTCCTAAATATTTGTTAGTAATCAATCACCATTAGTCAAACATCTTTTTCCCCTTATCAATCCTCGCGACCCTCCCCTCTCCCCCTCCGTTCTCGAATATATCTGGAGAAAGTGAAATACGGTCACCCTTATTCGTGCCATTTTTCCCTATAGACTGCATAATATATTTATTTTATATTCATGAACAGAAGAAGAAAAATCATTATATTTGCATGCCCTTTCTTTTTATATTAAGAAAGGGAGTGACGATGATCATCGCTTGGAAAAATATATATTTCCCTTCGAGGGAATGCCGAAAAGAAAGGAAAAAAATTTTTTTTTTTTTTTTTTTTTTTTGTAAATAATTGGTCGATGAATATAAAGTCACGGATAAACGGAGGGTGTTTTTTGAAAATTATCAAACTCGGGGAAGGCTAAGCAGGACTTTGATTCATATCTCCCAGCCGATGATGGCAGAGGACTTGTAAAAATAACCAAGAGGGAGAAAAGTAATGGGAAAGAGAGAAGAGTTTGGGGAGGATTATGTCCAATTGCCTGGTAAAGCTCGACAGATCCCATCAAAATAATTATTATTGCTATATTTTCAATCCGCCATCGCCCGTTTCCCTCCTCCTTCCCTTAAAAAGTTTTCGCTTTTCTCCGTCACTCAGTTAAATTACGTTAATATCAAGTTAAATTCTGAGAAATGTAAATCTCATGATAGTTCCACGCAAAATAAAACCTCGGGGTTTTCGGAAACTCAAAACGATGAAGAGGTGGGGAGACGGGGGGATAACGAAGGAAGGGTAGTAGAGGAATAAAGAGGGAGAGAATGTGGGTTTCTTTTTAGCATCGAATTGATTGAAAATTTTTTGCAATGACGAATGAGAAAGCTGATCAAAGAAGGGAGAAAAAGAAGTCTTAAAAGTTTAAAGGCATTTAGCCGGAGAGTTTTTACAACTCTGAAGATGGAAAAAAAAAGGAAACAAGGACTTTTTTTTTTCTTTCGGAAAATCTGCGTCAACTTAGGAATTTTTTTTCCGGTTCTGTCTGAATTAAGTTTTGAGTAATGTTAAAAAAAAATTGCAATGGATCGTTTTCTTAAAAGGTTCAAAGTTTTAAGTGCCGCATTGCAGGTTAAAACATGTAGATTTTGGAATGTTTTGGAATCATGTTTTGTTTACTTTGGTCCTAGCGTAGATTTAAGATATATTCAGATCAAAATCATGGAAAAAAATTTTTTTATCCAAGTGAACTATTCGGACCGCTTGAGAAACAAAAAAGTCGATTTCCCTTCGGATAAAAATTATCTTACAAATCAGGCACAGAGGTGGTTGGCAGGCCTCGACCTGCTATGTAAACCCCAGTCTCGATCTGCAATATGCGCCACCTCCATATTTGATATGTAATAAACTATTAATTTCTGCCTTTGATTCACGAGAAATCTTGAAAACACCTTATTACTATAATTTCAACTTCCCATATTTATAGGTCTCACATCCACTGACGGCTGCTTGCGAAATGTTGACTTTAATTATCTATATCCTGATTAGGAGTAAGCTGTATCGCTCAATTCTGAGAATTGTGTAATATAAATCTACAGAAATATGTTGCCGTTGCATGTCACTACTGCTTTTGAGTGGTTCTGACTCAAGGGCTAGTTTAAGGTTGAGATTATTTTTTCTTGCGAGGCAAAGACAAACAAGCCTTTCTACGCTTTTTGCAAAAGAATAAAGGTCTGATGAAACTGAGTGAATGGAGTACTAAAACATCGTCTTCCTCGAAACCAAATAAAAAAAGAGAAAGAAGAAGTACCCAACCTGCTCCTCTCAAGTATTGACAAGCTGCGGAGTGCGGAGTGTTACTGTATTTCCGCCAACTCAGGGCGTCATTTCAGATTTTCCTTAGGGAGGAGGGGGAGGGGCACAGATGTCTTGAAACGGACAGGCACGCCTCATCTTAGGGGGACAAAAGATATAGTTCCTCATGAAAGCAAAAAATTGTTAGGAGGGGGGGTCAAAAAACCTTGGGAGGGCAAGTGTCCCTACATAACTTTTTAACATAAAAAGAGTTACATACAGAGTGTGTGGACCGGGTTTGTTAAAAATACACAAAATCTTTTACTGTGTATATTTTTGACAGGTAGCGCCCTCCTCGTGCTTATGGAATCAGAGAGCGGGCGAATTCGGAACTACCGCTTGTTGCAGTCCTCATTAGATTGCCAAGGCGAAGTGTGGTTTTAGACACAGTCGTTTTTAGACTCATCGGGCCCGTAGCCAAGGGAGGGCCAAAGGCCCCCCCCTTGGCCAACCAAAGGGGCCAAGGGGGACCAAAGGGGGCCATTACAAAATAAGCCCCCTCTGGGCTGACTCGGTGCCCCCCTGGATTGGCTAAACGTGACAGGTATAGGGAATGAAGGCCTATTGCCCCCCTTAGCAAACCCAACTGTCCCCCCCCCCCCCTCGGCTCTTCGTTCTGGCTACGGGCCCAAGGCTCAAACTCTAAATTGGATCATCGGGCTAGCAAAATTCGTTGAAAATTAATCATTCGAGAGCACATATCACATGTAGCTGCTTGAGAAAGCTCTATGTTATAGGATTGTTATTTACTTTCGTATCTTTCGTATCATTCGAAATAAAGGTACAGCCGAAGATTTTTTAAGACTGAAATTCTAAATTATCCCTATTTCTGGTCCGCTGTAATCCACTGCTTATAAACCGTCATCTTGGCACGCCTCCGATATTTTAAAAGTAAATGTACCGAAAAAACTTCCCCTTTTATAAATAAAAAAAAAGAAAGTAAGATTATCGGGGTTTGTAAAATTCGTTAAAAATTCATCATCCGAGAACAACACATGTTGCTGCTGCTGCTGCTGCTGCTGTCGCTTTGTCTTATATTTTTTTTAGGCTCGCCGCGGATAAATCGTCGTGGATATTAAATGGTTATTGCGTGTCTGTAGAATTGGTTTAAGTGGTTTTTATATATGGAGCATGGAATGTATCACATAATTCAAGTCTTGCGAAAAACCGCAGAAAGGAGGCTTGTAAGAGTGTGGCATGAATAATGCCTAAGCGTAGGACATTACAAAATAAGCATTGTCGACGTGAGATACTTTTCTTCTGAATGTTGCATCATAAAACTTTATACGACCATAACCTCCTTTCCCCTCCCCCTTTTGGTTTTTTTTTTTATCTCAGATTAGCTTAAGTTACGTAAATCTTTTTTTTTATTAGATTTCCCATTCAAAACACTGGATTTTCCTTGTGACGTCATAAAACATCCTTTTTGGAATATGGCGTTTAATGTTTGTTGGGGAGTTTAAAGCGCGTTTGACCCGAACTCCATATAACTTGTTAACTACGCTTAATTATTATAATTGTATTGACTGAGCGAGAGTCGGGATTCGTTAATGAGTTGAACAAATATAAAGGTTTATATTGAAGCTTGTTTTCCTTTAGCCCCATTGTTATCAAAACCGAATTTCGGGTGCTGCTTTCGTAGAAAACTGCAAAAAAAAAAAAAAAAAAAAAAAAAGGGAAATAGAATCCAAAAGAGTTTTAAAGTGCAATTCAAACTACAAGGAAATTGTCACCAAACTTATAATTAAAATAGTAAAAGGAGAAAATTCTATCCGTCAAACTTGTAAAATTTCATTTACCTCTTCCCCGGGAAATCCTTCCGACATTTTCAAAGTACAATAATTTCTAAAGGATTTTCGCGCCTCAAGTGGGAAGAACCCAACACATACAAAACTTTTTAAAAGTCTCACATTCAAAATGACAATAACGCTTCTTCTTTGCCTTTCCTTTCCCTCTGCCGCACCTCTTCTTCTTCTTAAATGAAGGGAAGATTCGGGGGGGTGGAAAAGGAAAAAGGTCACTCAAGCATGTAATTCGGTAAAACTAAAATTTTACTAAGATGTATCTTTTCCCTTGTTCAATGGTAAATTAATATTGTTTAACTTTGGGATGACTCATTCTTCACTTCCGGGAAAATCTTTTTTCCCTTTTTTGTTGTTTTGGTTTTGAGGCAAAAAGAAAAAAAAAACTCGTAAAACGCTCTTCTGTATTTCATTTTATTACTAGCCGGGAAAGATACATGTAATAAAGAAAAATACGTTTTGATTCATTTTATTCTAACATTTTCTTTTTCTTAAGAGAGAAAATCTACTTTCCTTTTGCGGGAGAAAGCTTTAAATATTAATTCAAAAGAGTTCAAGGTCGTTGGTTTAACGATTTAAATCTTGTTTTTTTTTCTTTCTTAGAAAGCAGAGACGCTTGGAATTTTTTTTTTTTTCTTGTAATTAACAAATAATAGGGTGGGTCGAAAATCAAAAATTTTGGAATTTCAAAATGCCTGATAGCGTAATTGCTTTGGCTTATCATTTTAAACAAATTTTTCCTTTTCGAAATTTTTTTTAAACGGCGTCTTGGTGGGGTTCTAGAGGGCCAAAGTTTAGAAAAATCCCATAAGGGATTTTCATCCCTTTGACTCTTGGATTTTTGTGAAAAAGTACCGTTTCCTATCGGATTTTCAACATAGATTTCGAAAATGAAATCTGTTTGTGTCTGGCTTTTTCTGTTCTTGAGATACAGGCCAAGTTCGCCATAAAAATGTCAAAACTCTAAAATTTCAATATTTTTATCATGTTTTTTACAATAAGTCAGGAACAGAAATAGCTAGACGCAAACCGACTTAATTTTCGAAATCTACGTTAAAAATCCGATAGGAAACGGTACTTTTTTCACGAAAATCTAAAAGTCGAATTTTCATCTCTTATGAAGTTTTCCAGATTTTGACCCTCTTGCGCACCCTCAGGACGCCATTTTAAAAAAATTTCGAAGAGGAAAAATTTTTTGCAATAGATAAACCAAAGCGACTGCGCTATCAGGCATTTTGAAAATACAAATTTTTTTGATTTTCGACCCGCCGTAATGCTTATGCCAGTGATGAAGTTTTCGGATTTAAAAAAATATTAAAGCCTTGAACTTCTTAAAATTTGTCCTTATTTTTGAAAATAAAGCGTAAGTCCCTTTTTCACATAGAATAAGTACGTTGGAAAATAAGAGTACGTGTCTGTGTGAGCGTAGGAAAAGCATGAAGAGCATTACTCACTACGCGGCGCTGTATGCACTGAAGGGCCATCGCTTTAAATCGGGCAATTTGATTGGTTCAAATCCAGTCAGCCAATCAGAACCATGATTTAAATTAATGTCCCTGTAGTACATGCAGCGCCCGTAGTGAGTAATGCTGCTCATTCGATAAATCATGTTCAAGCATGTAAAAATTGTACTGTAAGAAGACCGTTTTAATGATATGATATTCATGGTTATAATGCTCTTCTTGTAAAAAAATTTTCATAAACTCGTTAGAGTTTTCATTTGAAAGGATTAGAAAAATGCAGAATTAAAGAAATTAAACACTGGATTATATATAGGCCCCCTTTTTAAAAATATTTAATTTAAAAAAAGAAATGGTCCTTTGATTTTTAAAAACGTGCCATTACTCCAGTCTTTATTTTTTTAAATTTCTACAGCGAATTAAATTGAATAGGTGTCGTCAAGCTCTAAAGCGAAAAATCGAGTAGGAAATTCGATCACGAAAACATTCTATTTAATCCAGTTTCATTTTCTTGGAAAGCGCAAAAAAGAAAAAAAAACATTTGCGTGAGTTACACCTTTTAAATAAAATAAAAAGGATGTAAAAAAAAAAAAAAAAAGGAAAGAAAAGAACCCGAGCCCCGTTAAAATCTTAAAAACATCGAGAATAAAGCATCAGAAAACGTTTTTTCCGCAAGAGTAATTTTAATTGTTATTAAGCTGACACGCTGTTAAGTGCGAAGGGCAAAAGGTCGCGTGATCTCTACTCCCAACTTTTCACCCTTCGACCTCCAACTTGGACATTTAACTTGGAACTTTCCTAAGTTTTCTGCTTCGACGAACTTGGAATTTAATGACAAATTATGGACTTTTACTCTTATCTTCATTGATTATGGATCTTCATCCTTCTTTTAGTCCCTTTTTTGAAAAGGAAAAAAAAAAAAAAAAAAAAAAAAACGTCGAAAGGATTGAAAATTCGGCATGCAATGCTCGAGTTTTCCTTCCTCCAAACTTTTCTGGACCTTTAACCTTTATCCTGATAAGGAAATATTTGCAGACATGCGAAATGATCCGTCATTTAAACTTTGAGAGGAGACGAATCCGACCGGTTGAAGGGGGTAGATTTTTCTGGCCTTAAAAAGACGTATGGCTAAGGTGATTTCGATTCTTGGATGACGGACGATTTTTTTTTGATGGATTAATCCAAGCAATTTTAATGGCTTAATCCCAGGGTTTTCAGTCTCGAAAATCGCCGATTTCAGTCGTAAGAATTTAACTTTTTTCCCAAAGAAATGAATGTGTTTCGTTGACATTGAAATAAGTACCGTATGAGGGGGTTACTTTGTACTCGACCGGGTAACTTTGGACACTTTGATTTTCTCTTAAATTCTTGAAAATAGAACAAGGAAAAGCCCAAACAACGATTGCATTGCATAAAGTGAAGCTTCTTGAATATTATTTAGTAAAATGGTCCTTTCAATTAGCTTCGTTATAAAAATATTCGATTTTCAAAATAATGCGAGGCGGGAAAAAACTTCAAAGTTCGGAATACCAAGGTCCCTCCAACGGTATCGGAAAGCCGTATTCAGGTTCAAACACGTTCGGCACTTGCCCAACATCATCCTTTAACTACCCAAAAAATTTCTTTCCAAATGTATTTTCCCGAGAGCAGAAAAACAAGAATGAACAAAAAAATGTTTGTAAACACTTCATAAACGCCATGTTAATCAGCCATTTTATTCATCCAAACACATTTTATTTTGGTTTCAAAGAATTTATTTTTCTGGATCATTTTCTCTTCTTAAAATTATTTAACGGCATAAAAATTGTTTATTTATTAACGGTAATATGTTTTGAGAATATTTTTTCGCCCTTTTATTGTTTTAATTACGGAGCTACGGATGCAGAAACAAAAATGTCCAAAGTTACCCCACTTTCAGATCGTCGAGGGCGTTCGGAAAATTGAGTCATTGATTGACTTAGAAGAAGTATAACCATTAAAAGAGGGTATCATTTGAAAGCTGAAGGATCTCCCTTTATGTTTGTGAAGACAGATTGAAAATCGCATCAGTATTTTACAAATAATAACAAAAAAAATGAAAAAGTGTACAAAGTAAGCCCTCGGTACGGTACTAGAAATTGAAATCAAAGTTGTGATGTTGAGAAAAAGAAATTTACTTATCGGTCGACATGAATTTGTGACATCGAAGTAACCAGTTGCTGGGCTTACTGGATATATGAACGTTGTAAGCTTCTAAGCAGTGGTCCCTTTCTGTCTCTTATTCCAAAATCGGAACTCATGTGGTGGCCGTTGCTCATGTATTCGGGATATTGCAAATGGCACGTTTAGCGATATCCCTCCGGTTTTAGCCTGTCTGCACGCTGCTTCTAAGATATGTCGGTTTAGAAATTAGTCCAGTTCATGTAGCTGGTAAACGTCCGCTTTTTCCTTTTTTTATTCTTTTGTTTCTGGTTGGCTCGAATTTCAAGTCTTTTTATTGTATCATGGTGAGGGATGTCGCCGAAAAACGTTAGGGATCCGATCATAGGTCATGGACGAGAATCTATGAGTCAGCTTAACACATTCAGAAAAAAGGACTTTTCAACACACAGCGCAGAAAAGTCCACTTTTCCGCCCTAGGGCGGATAAGTGGAAGTATTTACAAACTATTTTACACCGTACTTTGTGATGAAAAATATCTTTCAATGCAAGAAATAAAAACGACTTGTCTGTCTCGACGTATTTACGGCCTTTGCCTTCGGCTCTGGCTTATAACTCGGTCTCGACGGGCAATTTTGTCGTTTGCATTCCTTGTATAGAAATATACTATTTTTTACAGAAATATTACAATAGGCGTATTTTGATTCGCTGATTTAGAATCTGACGTTAAAATTTTGAAAATAAAATAAAATCCAACATGTGGATTTTAATATTGTTCCATTTCAATATTATTAATTTGATTTCAGGGGGCCATTTATCGTGTATTGTCATTAATTTCGTCATTCTGACATCAAATTTAATATTTACGAAGTCGAACTCCCGTAGAACACTTTCTTTTCAATATTTGGCGAAGCAAACAAATTTTACGCGAAATATGCGTGTGATGCGGGGGGCCTACACTGGAAATCAGTAGGCGATTTTTACAGGTTTTAACGCGTAGCACACCCGCGCCTATAAGGGGTTGGGGATTCTTTTACTCCCTCACCGTGTCTTTGTGGGTTGGGGAGTAAAGTTAATCCACAACCCGTTATTTAAATAACGGGCAATAAAATATTTTGGGAAAAGTTTTTTCGAATTGACTGGAATATCTTTAAAAATTCCCCAATATTTCGCAGTTAAATGCTTAACACAAATTTTGATTCTTGTACCCGCCGAGGGTATTCGGAGCAGCGGGTCGTCTCATGAAAGGAATAAGCAATTGCTTTTGCTTTGATAAGTTAAAGGTAAGTAAAGCAAAAGGTAGGAAAACAAGATTTTATTTTTTTATCATTTTTATCACATCATTTTTTTTTTTATCATACAACCCAATGGACCATATCATAAGCTGGCACACTATGGTACCTTCGTAACTTTCTTTCGAAGACTACAAAACTGATCCCTTTGTAGGCAATTAAATTACAAATACTATATATATGTTTATTTTAACAGATTTTCTATCTTTTTTCTTGAAGCAGGTTGTAGTCGTACCCAGGATGTTTCCCGTCTGCCTATCTCTCTCGCCTGCTCTAGCAAGGCCATTCGATCTGCCAAATAGGCCGGTTCAGGAAGCAAAACTTCCTGCTTGAGACTTCGAAGCTAGTCCAGCCTACTTATCTTCTTAGTAGATTTTACTGCAACTTGAATAAACGATTACATTTTGCAGGAAATCCCCATTTACCTCCGAATTTTTTTTTTTGACTTTCCTTTTATTTTTCATGATACAAAAATTTATAAAAATTTCCTTTGCAATTTATTATATCTAGTGGCTTTTTGCCAAAGATTTTTTTTTTTTTTTTTTTTTTTTTTTTGCCTTTCAAGGAAAAAGAAAAATGAAAGCATATTTTTTACCGTGGCTCATTGTTTCACTTACCATTAATTCTTCTATATTTTAGTTGTAAGGGTTGGATATTTAATACAAAGGACAAGAAAAAAAAAGAAAAAGAATTTTTTTCCCCCTGAAACATTTTGTTTTTATGGCGAATGATTTTTTAAATTTAAAAGGTCACTGGTAACGTCAAAATAACTTGAAAGCCTTATTCTTGCTTTAGTAAAATAAAAAAAAACTTTTTTCGATTTTTTTCAAGTCTCTTGACTTTATCGCATCGTTTTATTTTAATTATACAAGGAACCGTATCTCTTTTTTTTTTTTTTTTTTTTTTTTTAATTTAGCGGAAAATAATTCCTCTCGGAACGAGGGCGGAAAAGAATAAGGGAGAGAGAAAAGATGTAGAAAAAAGTAAAGTAAAAGTTATCGTTTCTGACTCAGGTAAAATCGCTGACAAGAAACACTTTACCTACTTTACAGTTACCAACGAATTAAAATAAAATTATATCTTTGGGGGACTTTTTCTCAAGTTGAATTCACGCTTCGAATATTTCAAAGAATTTTTTTTTTTTTTATCTTTGTTATAACAAAGTTTCTTGTATTTTTACTGATTTTCTTTCAATTTAATAAAGTTGCTTTTCGTCTTCTTCTTTCTCTCTCTTTTCTTTTTCTTAATATTTATTTATTTTTTTTTTCGGTTTCTTGGAAAGTCGTTCTTAGCTCATCGTTTAAAAGTCATTCCTTAAGTCGGGTTAAAGGCGAAAAAAAAGGTCAAAGGTTATTATCAAGAGAGGAAACGAATAAATGAATCTGGCAAAACCAATTTTTTTCCTACGGTCAGTTTAATTTTTTTAAGATCTTTTTTTTTTTTTTTTTTTTTTTTGATACAACATTTTAAGAAGGATGTTGACTACTTTGCGATTTCGGAGATTTTTTATCCGGCGGATTAAATGACCAGACATTAATTTTACTTTTTCCCGGGTCTGTCGCATAAATGATTGCTGTTGAAGATAAAAAAAAAAAAAAAAAAAAAAAAAAAAAAAAAAAAAAAGATTTGTATCTTTTCTCGTCAGATGATTAGAATATTTACTAGGTCCTCGAAAAGTGCATAGTTTTTTAAATTAAATATAATATTTTTAAGTCGTTAACAGGACTGCATTAATTTCATTTGATTAGTCGACCAAAGCGGCGCCCCCACTATTTAGAGGGCGCCTGCTGTTTTGCAGGCCCCTTCCTCTCGCTCATATTATTTTTTTTTTTAGAATATCCACCAAAAAATTAATTCGAAAAGGTCATTTTGAGGTTTTTTAGTTCCGGAAATCATTCGGTGTAGGTAAAAAATAAAAAGAGGCATTCAGAAGGATAAAAACCTAACTCGGTTGAACTCACTTGGATTTTTTACCATCCCGAAGATCTAGAAAGCGAGAGGGGGCCTTATTTTTCTAAAACCTCTACTTACTTTTGAGCTGAAATTTTTTTTATCATTCTTGGGGGTTTTCTAAAAATTAAGTTTTTTAATTAATTAATATTGAGCGATAATAGTTTCAGTTGAGGCTGAGGAAAAATTTGTGAAAAATTCAACGTAAATGTAAAAAATTTGGCCATTTTGATGGGTTTCTTTTAGAGATTCCTCCCGGGATTTCCCGGGATCCCTAGTTTTTTTCCCGAAAAATTTCCCGGGAATATTTTTTCTTAACTAGTCGGGAATCCCGCTTCCCGGGAATCAAATTTTTCTCATTTTCGAGAATTCCCGATTCCCGGGATCGACAAGTTTTTCCCCGGGAACGGGAATAATATCAATTTTATCAGCTTTTGGACCATTTATCACATAAAATTTTCAATATTTTAGAAGAAAGTTATAAAAGTCAGACATTTTTTTTTTCATTATTTTGCCTAAAGCGTGTCCTTTAATCAATATAGAAAATTTTTTTTCTACATGGCTCGGCTTATTTCCGAACTTACTTCCCAAAAATACGGAAATCAGAATTACTTTCTATTCATTTCGCCTTCAAAATAAATTCTCGGTTTTCCCGGGATTCCCGGGAATTTAAGTGTGCCAATTTCTTGATTCCCGGGAAATGAAAAGCTAACCAAAACGGGAATTCTCGTTCCCGGGATTAATATTTTTTTCAAAAACGGGAATTCCCGATTCCCGGGAATGAAAAAGCGTCGAGAATTTAGAATCTCTAGTTTCTTTTTCCATTAATTATTGGAGCTTCAAATGACAAAAAATTCTCGAATTTAAAAAAAAAAACAGATTTATAGCAATATTTTTTACTTTTTTGCTTATTTCTTTTTTTCTTTATTTATTTTATTTTCTTTTTTTTATTGTTTTGTAACATTGAAGGCGCCTTTTTTGCTTTTCGAAAAGGCGCACCGACAAAATCCCGGTAGCTCGGGGTGCCAGTCCGTTTCTGCTTCCGATGCAGAAGTAGAGATGACGATATATGATATTGAAAACAGTATGAAAGTTAATTAAAGGGACTAATTCATAGAAAACGAGTACTACAGTAAACACTAGACGAAAAGTAAACATTAAAGTAAACAAGTAAACAATTTAGAAAGTACGGAATGAATGAAAGGGTTTAAGAAATAAATGAAACAATTGAGAAATAAATCGAATTCATCTTTAGGCTGTTGTAAGTGTGTCCAAATTGCATTCTTCCGGACTACCGCTTCTTTGATGGTAACCCAATCTCAGTTTTCAAATTTCCCCCTTTTTTTCCCCTCCGTGATACTTTTATTAAAATTTACCCCATCTTTTTAAGTTACCCCATTTATTGACCATCATATTCGTGATTTCAATTATTTTATAAAATTCTCCGTGACATGTTTGATCCTTTTTTTTTTTATATCCCACATACTTAACTTACGAAAGATTAATCTAGTTCCTTAAACTTTTGATATGGTTCAAGTACGGAGTACTCAACTTTTTTTTTTTTTCTTTTCTCCTCTTCTTTTCCTTCTTTTATTAACTTTGAAAACACTGTCAGGAAAACCGGGGTTGAAAACTCAAAAAGGAAATTAAAAATGATACAGAAATAAAAATAAGAAGGGAGAGGATGAACATTTTTCCAGGAACACCGAAGGGGTGAAAAAAAAAAAAATAAAGCTCGTATATAAGATAAAGAAAAATAAAAATAAAATTTGTTAAATCATACACGCCATTTGTAAATGATATAATATTCCTATAAATTTAATCTTTTTCATAAAAAAACATATGGCAAACTTTCTTCGATTTTTTTTTTTTTTTAATATTTTTTCGTAAAAAAAAAAATTTAACCTTTTTATAAACATTTTTTTCTTCTCCTCTCTTTATTTCTTTTTTGAACCGCTTTAATATGCTTTGCATCTTACCGACACCTGAAAGCCAAGAACGAACGCTTATCTCAGTTGAACGCAGTGTTTACCGTTCGTTTTACCGCTTTACCAAATCCGATTTAACCCGACGACTACGGGGGATTACTCAAGACTGCTTCTTGTCATTCACTCCCATTTTTTCTCCCTAAAAAAAAAGGAAGAAAAAAAAATTTTTTTCAGTCGAATATTGTTTCTGCTTTGAAAAACGATTATTATTGTTGTTACTTCACACTTTCTTTCCCCCTTTTCCGTTGATATTAATGATGAAGACGTCACTGTCGTACAAGGAAAAAGAAGCAACAACGCATTTTGAGTGACAGTAATAATAATAACAACAACTACAGCAACATTCAGTAATAAATGCAATTCCCTTATAAACAAATTAAACGCTCTAGAAAAACATAAAATTTGATGTAGTGTAAAAAGTTATTAAATCAACCCCTTCTTCCTCCCTATTCTTACTGCCATACTTCCTTTTTCCCGACCCCAAAAAAACCGTTTAAGTAATAAAACTCTTAATGTTACACTAAAAACGTTTTGAGTTTCCATCTTTCTTACGCAGATGTAATTTCCTGTTTTTAATTTGAGTCACGAAGAGATGCGCTTTTTTTTTTTTTTTCTATTTTTTATTATTTTAAAAATGCATTTTCGATTTTGGACACGCATTCTCAAGAAAAAAAAAAATAGGAAACGAAACGAAACAAAATGGAAAAAAAATCCCAATGGTACAAAAAAATTTTTAAAGAGTCTCTTTTTACGAAAAAGCAGAAGTTATTATTTGAGTTAATCCAATCAAATATTTAGGAATTTTCATCAACGCCAAGTATCTTGGTTTAAACACATTAATTATTTACAGCGAAGTAAAATTGAGTTTTATAAAGTAAATAATTAAAGTTAATCAAAAAGGGAACTTTAAGAGAATGGCAGCCGTTGAAATTTTTTTTGTCTTCAAGTTCTCTTTCATTTCTGGAAATGCCTTTTTTTTTTCTTCTTTTTTAGCTTTTCATTTCTCATTTCTCATTTCTCGTAAAGCACAATGGTGTAGCAGCCTTTTGTGTTAGTCAAGATTTTTTTTTTTTTTTTTTTTTTTTTTTTTTTTTTTTTGAAGGTGGTTTTCTTTTAAAGCAACCTTTTCAACAGGCAATTTTTTTTTTTTTTTAAATCATCTTTCGGGGAAATTTTGCAAAAGATTGTGTGAGCTTCATTGACCCTCTAGCTCAATATTCATTTTGTAATCAAAAAGAAAATCGCTGTAATTAAAAAACATATTGAAAGGGTTTTGAGCGGGGCACACTGTTTATGTTCGATAGAAAATGGAGGACGAAGAATTTATAGTTAATTAAATATCGAGTGTAAAAAGATTGCAATTTATTTTTTTTTAATACCAAAAGAAAACAGAAGCTTTCATTTTGTTTTCATTATTGGCGTTATAGGCTGTTAACAAAAACAAAATATTTTGGATTACTTAATAAACGGGCGTCCATCCGTAATCATTTTTATTACTTATCTGATTTTTTTTTTTTATTGTTTGACCGGTAATTCGACTTAATCGTTTGGGTGATTCTATTACGTTATTTCCTAATTTCTCTTTTATTTCATTTTACGTCTTCAACCCGTACGTAGGATCAATCATTTTTATTTCAACGATTTTCCGAAGCGAACTACAATGAGAATTGGACAATCAGTAAGTCTTTTTCCGATCTGAAGCATTAAAATTTTTTTCTATTTTTAGAACCCAAATTTTAGGCTGTTGGCTTCATTATGATTTCCGCCTGCTCCGATGCTTTCAACGAGCTGACTCTACTTTTCATTCGTGATCTTCAAACAGAATTCAACAGTAACTGGTTAATAATTCTGCAGCCCAATGCCACTTCAGGTAATTCCCAAATCAAATCTTCAGTCATTTTTTTCTTGAGAATTTTTATGAAAAAAAAAAAAAAACGCTTCTTTTTATTTATTCATACACGATTTTTTTATTTTTTATTTTTTATTTTTTATTTATTTATTTATTTTTTTTGTTTTTTTAGATCCATCAGTGAAACATCAAATTTTAAAATCCAGAAAAACATTTTTGACGTACGTTTCCGTGTTTACTTCGGAGGAGATCCTGCGTTTGAACCACGAATTATTATTTGCGGTGGCTCCGATCATTTTATTCAGGGATTTGAATAATGATCTTGATTCACAGCTTCGGATTTTCAATCAATTTTCCGCGTATTACCGGTTCATTTGGGTCGCGATTACCGATGAAAATTTATTAGAAAAATTAGCATCGGTTAATATTCCGTTCAACTGCCAATTTATCGTCTGCAGAAAATTTTTCGATTCGCAATCCTTTGAATTGCTTGAGATTTATAAAACTTCGAGGGAGTCAAAAATTTTTTCCAATAAATACGGGAAATATAGTATAGATGAGGGATTGGTAATTGTTACGGGTTCTTTTTTACAAAGGAGAATGAATTTTTTTCGGCAGAATATTACGGTTTACACAAAAAAGGTATGTAATTGGAGAGAAAAAAGAAGGTGATAAAGATAAGAGAGTTTATAGTTTTTTTTTTTTTGTATTTTGCAGGATACTTCAGATAGCCCATTCGCAAAAACGGCGGATTTTCTCCCGGAAATATGGCGGAATGTTGAGAAACGGTTAAATATAGTGTAAGAATGACTTATGTGGATAACATTTGCATTTGGGGCCATTTAAATGTTACGTCAGCTTTACAGGAGAAGCGAAGTGGATCAGAATCAGGACTGCAATTCCGATTAGTTTTTATTCCGAATCGAAATCGGAATCCTTTTAAAAGTAATTGGAATCCGAATGGGAATCTGTGCTTTTTTTGAAGAAATAGGAATCGGAATCGGAATCGGAACCGGAATCTAGTCGGAAAACAGTTCGGAATCTTCGGAATCGGAATCGGCATAGGCATCCAAACAAAATATTTTCGATTCAGATTGAATTAAAAAGCACGAAAATACAGTTATTAAAGTTATCAATTTTGGTTGAAATCGGAATCCGAATCGGAATCGGCGTCGCTAAAATATTTTTTAGTTGGAATCGGAATTTGAATCGGAATCTGAAATTTTTTTCCACCTTTCGGAATCGGAATCTTATTCAGAAATAGTCAAGATTCTGCGGAATTGGAATCGAAATCGGAATTGCAGCCCTGGTCAGAATAAGCGATCTTACCTATAAATGAAGTATTGCCATACGGAGAGAGGAGAGGGGGGAGGGGATCAAAAAATGTCGAAATTATGCTGCCGTAATGTTTGAATGGCTCCTTTTTTTTAAATTTAATTTATTTACGATATGGAAATTATTTACAGATCTAACTATACTGAAAATGGAAATTATGATCTTAGTATATATCACAATTTAATGTATGGACCATCTGGGGCTAATTATGAATACATTCATTCGCTATTTTCTTTCAAGTTAGTATAATTTCTAAGAATTTATTTTGTTTATTTTACGGAATGCAAAAAAAAAAAAAAAAAAAAAAAAAAAAAAATACAATATAAGATTTAAAATTTCTTTTAACGGCGGACTACGGACCCAATATGAAATTTACAAAGGGTTTTTTTTTTTTCAATAAAAACTCCAAAAATTAGGCCGTAAAAAATTTTATTCCAACAATCTAACGCAGAAGGCCTTTTCGGAACCCTCTAGATCCCATCTTCAGTGCTTTACGGATTTAAATATAAATAAATAAGCATTAAGGCACGTAGCCTACGTTGGCTACGTAGGCTACGTGCCTTAATGTACGTACAAAACCTAATTTTGTACGTAGGCTACGTGCCTTAATGCTTATTTATTTATATTTAAATCCGTAAAGCACTGAAGATGGGATCTAGAGGGTTCCGAAAAGGCCTTCTGCGTTAGATTGTTGGAATAAAATTTTTTACGGCCTAATTTTTGGAGTTTTTATTGAAAAAAAATACAATATAAGATCTAACTACTTGACCACAATACTAGAGGATATAATAATAGTACTTCTGATATTTGCTGAGGGACGGAATTCTTATTTTTTTAAAATTTGCATTTTGTTTAAATAAAAAGCGTTAGGAAAAAGAAAATTAATCTGCTTCAATATTATTTTAGTTTTAAATAATGTTTTCATGAATTTTTCTTTAGTTTTCTCGTTTTTTTTTTTTTTTTTTTTTTTTTTTTTTTTTTTTTTGTGTGAGATAAAGATCTTGTTGTTTCTTTTACTGGGGGGGAAGAGATCAGGAAATCTGAAATAATTAACGAAAGACTAATATTTAAGTGGGCAGTATTTATTTTACAGGGGCAGTATTCCGAGGGGGTAAAATTTTGGCAGTATACAATTTTTTGTGGCAGTATTTTATTGGTTTTGTCAGCATAATAATAAAAATGAGCAGTTATTTTATAAACTATGATTGATTTAAAATGAGCAGTGATTTATCTTTGAAAATAACAGAGAAAAAAAGAATGCTTCGTGCCCACAAAAAAAAAAAAAATATTTTACCGCCTAAAAGTCTTGAGCGATTTCTAAACATTTTTTTTGAAAATTGAAAAAAGAATTCAGGGCATGTTATAGGGAATAGTGCTTTGCCGATGAACCAAGATCTAAGTACATTAAATTTCTTTCTTCTTTTTTGATTATTTATTTATTTATTTATTTAATTATTTATTTATTTACTTATTGTTATTTAACTGCTGCACACTGCCAGGTAATAATATTGCCCTAATATATATTTATACTGACCGAAATGCTTGATTTTTTTACTGCCCAGATACTGCCCAAAAATTTTAAAAATACTGCCCATGAAATACTACCAAAAACTTTGAAAAATACTGCCCCGTTAAATACAAGCCTTAAAGATAGTCGTACAGATGCCGACGTTTGCTAACAAAGGACTGGGGAGGTGGTTCAAAAGGACCAAAATGATTGCTGACGTGCTGACATCATACTTTAATGACTTCGAAAAAATGATGAATTTAGACTCTCTACTTTTGTAGTTTGTTCGATGAGAAAGAATTGACAGTCATCGATTACAAAACTTAGGTACACACCGCGAGATCGTTTTTATTGTGGAGTCCCTTGTGTTTCAATTTATAAAGTCAAACAACAAAAATGTATTCTTGATGTAGTTTTTGTTTTCCTTTCGTTTTACTTTTTTTTTTTAGGATTAATTTGTTTTATAAAGAGATCGATCAAAGCCACAAACTGACATCATACTTGCTTCCGTTTTCTTCTTCAGTTTGGGTTTTAATTATTATCTGGCTGTTTGTTTCTTCCTTTACCATCAATTTTGTAAGGTCAAAAAAGCTCCACCACTTAAAAAGTAAAAACCCTAGATATATTTACGAATTGCTAGACATCATCGCAGTACTATCACAGCAAGGTATGTAATCAGGTGAATTATTACTGATTTGTCATCTTCAGAACAAGCTTACAAATTTTTCTTTTTCTTTTGCAGGTGTGCGAAATGCATGCTCTTCATACGCCGAAAGTGTACTAGAAGCATTGAATCTGTTAGTTTCCTTCATTTTGTTCGGTTTTTACTACGCTTTATTTTTCAGTTTTATTAATGTGGTTAATTATAAATCTCCCTTTAATGAATTATCTTTAGAAGGTATCCTTAAACAAGGAGAGTATAAAATTCTCTTGATACGAGACAGACGATATCCATTATTTAAGGTAATTTTTTTTATTTAATTACGAGGGAGAGAAATAAATCATGTCTTTTTTTTCATAAAATTTTTTTTTAAACGCAGAAAAACCATCATCCCACAGTCCGAGCGTTGCTAAAACGACAAGTACCTCCCTACGAGCAACAATTACAAACATTCGAACAAGGTTTTCACAAAGTTTGTTACGGTTCCGACAAATATTTAACCGAGCATCCTCCGGGGATAATTAACGAAATGAGAATAAAATTCCGAAAATGTCGCATAAGTCGCGAAAGCATTCCTTTAAATTTGTTCCATATTTCGTGGCTATTCAAAAGGGGATCACCTTACAAAGCGCCGATACAATTTAGGTAAAGGACCGTTTTTCTGAAATAGGAGTACGTATATAAAATTAAAAATAATTTTTGTCTGCTTTTTTTAGCATGTTAAAGCTTACGGAAGCCGGAATCAATAATAAAGTACTCGTGAGGAACTCTAACTACAAAAGTTATAGCGAAATAAAGACGGCTGATTCCATTAGTTTTTACCACGTGATTCGCTATTTATCATCCTTTTTTTTGGTTTATTACTGGCCGTATCCATTTTTTTGGTCGAAAAAGCTGCAGATATTTTATGACCTAAATCGGTAAAATAGATCTTTTTTGACTAATGTTTTTTTGTAATGGATTATTCCAGCTGGGAATCTCTTAATCAAGTCCGATCATGTTTGTGTTTAACAGTTTTCATGAAAATTATGCATCAGCATATGTGGCTTTTCCAGCAGAAAAGGGACTGGACTTTGAGGAAGGATGCCAAAAAAAATGTGAAAATAAGCTTACCTAATAAACGACTACTGTTAAATGGTTGTAGTCAAAGCGAAGAGAAGCATGGAGCTTAAACGTAACTAAGAAAATCTATAAAAAATCAAATAGTTCATTAAATGCTTGTCTTAATTAATTAAAGTAAGGCGGGAAACGTTTTCATAATTATATAAAGATATAACACGTATTCGTCACGAAATAATACAATTATCGTCAGTTACCCCCTGGTGTAACTTAGTTTGAAACCCTTTTAGAGTTTTAGTCAAACTAGAAACTCTGTTTTTTTTTTTTTTTTTTTTTTTTTTTTTAAGTCATTAAAAGCGGGAAATATGAGCTTGTATCGCATGCAACTTGGCCGATACTTGTTAATAATTTACAGTATGTCAAATTAAATAATGCAACACCTCTTGCTTGTATAATTATGGTATTGTAAAAATAGTATCCCTAATAGAAATCATTCTGAAACGTAACGCGGATCAATCTCGATTCAATTTGGATCGATATCGATTACCGAATTACGTTGATCCGAATTGAATTGAAATCGATCAGCGTTACATTTTAAAATGACTTCTACCAAATTTATTTAGCTTGATATTTTATTATCAAATCGCACAGTAATTTTTTTTAATTCAAAGGGTATTGATTGAATCGTCATGGTGAAAAAGGAGGCAACCGTAGCTAAACGATATTAATAGAAAATTCATTTTGCAAAATTTAACTTGATAAGCATAGACTGAACATTCTTTCTTTATATGAACCTACATTTTTGTAAATATTCTATTATCATAATAAAATAAGCGCAGCTACTGGCTGGTTTCTTTGTCCACCACAAAACAAATTCCATTGTCTTATGGCTTAGCCAGTCCCTACACTTCATTAGGATGTCATTATAGCTTTTTATTCATTAAAGAGGAGAGTCTGGTGGGAACTCAACTCCGTTGAATGGAATCGGCACCTAATAGCCGATATTTTTCCCAATGTATTTTCCCTATCCTCTGCGGGAAGGAGGCCATTGGCAATTCTTTCTTCTAAAAATTTTCGAATTGGTCACATGTAACAGGCGTGGGTGAAGTTACAAGTGCACACAGTACTTATATATTCAATACTCTAACTTTCCATCTTAAAATCGAATTCAATAGCATTGGAACTGAGCTGATGCCGTGGACAAAGCTAGATTTTTTTCCTGGGGGCTGGGGGTAGGGTATATCTTCCATAGCCGATGGCGGAATTCTTATGGTGCCGCCTCCTAAAATATTCTTAAATAATTCATAAAAAACGTGTGCAAAGTTTGGAGCCTCCAACTAAACGCAAAGTGGTGCCTGTGGCAACGTCATTTTTGCCATTTAAAATGCATGAGAAATTTTCTACCCGTCCAACTTTTTTTTCCATAGAAAATATAAAATATATATATATATATATATATAAATATATATATATATAAATATATATATATATAAATATATATTTTTTTTCCATAGAATTTATATAAAATTCAAAATAGTGCTATACTACCCTTATCTGCAAAAGAAAAAAGTTGGACGGGTTTTTTGCACCTAGATTGAAAGGATATATACTTAATAATTTGGACCAACGGCCGATTTTTCGACTTGCTATTTATTGAGAAAAAAAAATTAAAAGTAAATTAAGAAAATTTCTAATGCATTTTAAATGGCAAAAATGACGTTGCCACAGGCACCGCTTTGCGTTTAGGTGGAGGCCCCAAACTTTGCACACGTTATTTTTGAGTTGTTTGGCAATATTTCAAGCGGTGGCACCATCTAGAATTCCGTCATCGGCTATGGAAGAGACACCCTAGGGGGAGGGGGGGGGGCTATTCTGCTTCCTGCATGGGCTAGCCCCCACCCCCCAGATCCGCCAATGTGAACTGCTTTTGAATATCAAAATTACTAAAATTTTCCATGAATTTGAGATAAAATCTTAACGCTCAAATGATCGAAGAATCAAAAATTTTTGATTCCCATTAGTATTGGGCATGTAATTTTGTTATTCACAGTTCATGATTTCGCAAATTGGCGATGATTCTCCTGATGTTTTTAAACTGAAAACAAAAATCGCGAAATGAAAATTATTTCGAGCGATATTTAATTAACTTATGAAAACAGTAGAGGATTTGTTTACCTTTTTTGACGAAAAAAAATTTGTTCCATCTCGTGTGCAACCACTAAACTTGTTTCACTTTTTTTTTCTTTCTTTTGAATGCATAAAAGTTTAGGCCTACGATTTTTATTCGCGAACATATGTAGAATATGAAAGAACGAAAATAAAAATGTTTCTTTGAAAAAAAGATCAAAAAAAATATGATTGAGGAAAAAGAAAAGATAATAAATTGATGTAAATATTGAAAAAAAGGGAGGAAAGAGAGGAAGGAAGGAAAAAAAAAAAAGATACATTATATATAAGAACATTAAAAGATTTCCTAAAATATATTTAACATATATATATTTTCTTTCAGTAAATCAGAAAATGTTTAAAATTCTTGTGAGACTGAATACCAAAGTGTTTTTTCACCCCAGTCAATTTAATATCTAAGAGAGGGTTTGCTATGTAAAAAAAGAAAAAAAAATCTCGATGTTTTTTTTTCTTTTCGATACATCGATTGAGTATTTTTTTTTATTTTATAGAAAAGTCAGATGTCTTTTGATCCATAGAAAAGAGAAAAATAAAATCAGAATTAACAAATTAGAAAAGCGTCTTTTTTTTCCCTTTAATCGGAAGAAAAAAAAATTCATTTTGAAATATATACCGTCAAAGGGGGAGAAACAGAAAAAAAAATAAACACATTCAGGAGGGTGAAAAAAAAAAGAGAGAGAAAAAAAATGAGAAGGTAGATGAAGATCTGATCGTTTGAACTGAAACTGCTTTCAACCCTCTAGCATCGCGAATAAAGAAAAGAAAAGAAAACGCGGTTGGTAAAGCAAATACCGCATTTCCGTAATGTATAAAAATTTTTTACTTTTTTCCCTTTTAGAAAAATTTTCCTTTATTCGATTATCAAATTACATTTAGTTAAAGAAGCAAATGTAAAATACTGAAACTAGTGACTAAAAAACGACTGTAGCTTTAAACTTTTCCCGTTATTCGAGAAATAATAAAACGAAATGAAAAAGAGTGGGAAAATAATTTTTTTTTTCCTTTCAAAAAATGAATTAAAGGCGCGCTGAGTGTAATAGAAACCTCAGCCGCTTTGACGCTTTAACTGCTCCTTTTTTAAACGGGTTTCATTATAACCGTTTAAATTACTTTTAAAAAAATATTATTATGAATTAGGTTAGCCATGCTTTTCAAAGCTAATAAAGATGTTAAAAATAATTTAAATTTTTTTTATTTTTTATTTCGCCTTTTTCCCCTCTCTTTTACCGAAAAATATAAAATGGCCGATTTTTCCCTCCATCGGATGCAGATAACAAGTAAAGTTTAATAATAGGGTTTTTGTATGATAAAACTTATCTATAAACCGAAAAACTTTTTTTTTCTCCAATTTTTTTCCTTCATTCTCGACGACTTCTTCCTGTTCTTCTTGAAAATGGATTTTACCGTCCTTTTTTTTTTTTTTTTTTTTTTTTTGGTATAGAAAAAAAACCCCTATACATCCGCTTTTTCTTTATCATTTTCCTTCTTGATCCTCCAAAATCCAAGGACCGATTTTCTTCATTCATTTCTTCTTGCCTCTCAATTTTCTGCGATCACTCAATTCTCCTTTTTTTCCCTCTTTTTCTTCTCCTTTTCTCTTTTTTTTTCTTAGCTTCCAAGACTTTCCGAGGATTTAAAAGAAATTTAAAAAGTGGAGTCTATGTAAAAAGCGCAGTTTAAACTTTTTTTTTTTAAAAGCTTGGATCTAATAGAAACTCATTTAAATTTTCTTTGTTACAGGTCTGAGGGTTGGACTTCAAAGCACAGAGGCAATTTGACGGAAGCTTTTAGAGAAAAAATCATGGACTCAAAGATTCTTCCTGAAAATAACATGAGTCAAAAGTAGGACTTTCGATGACGAAGCAGCAGTTTAGTTAGTGCCAGCAATAAATGCATCTTCGTGCCCACTCTTTTGGAAAAAGAAATTGGAGTGACTTTTTTTTGGGTACATTTAAAAGGAATAAGAGGTAATGTACTTTTTTTTTTTTGGAAACTCAATCTGACAGGGTTTTTATTAATTTGTTAAATAGACGGAATAATCTTTAACGATAATATGATAAAATAATTAGTCGTCCATTTTCCTTTTACGTGTGTCGCACATTTATATTTACACTTTCTAGTTACACGTTCAACAAGATGGCGCTGAAACCGCCAATTTCAATATTCAATATTCTAACACTTCCCCTAAAGGGGCGGTTTCAGCGAATCTTTTTACATTTGTCAAATTATTTAAAAAAAATTATTTACAATTTTACATAAATAATGGCTACTGCAGTCCTAGGCTTCCCCTAAACTTAATAGTCTCGGGTCCCGGCAGTCCCTTGGTCATGACGTCTGCTACATTATCATGGGTGTCTATATCTTGCAATCTGAACCTCCCCTCCTCAATATGATGCCTGATGAAATGATATTTGATATCAATGTGTTTGGACCTTTCAGTCGTCATATTGTTGGTCGCAAGATTTAAAGCACCAGTGTTGTCCACGTGAACGATCGTTGGTTTTTGTATGACGGATGATAAATTTAATTCCTGCATCAGTCCTTGCAACCATAGCACCTCACATGTGACCTCGGATACCGCCATGTACTCAGCTTCTTGCGTTGACTTAGCCGGAGTCCGTTGCTTTCTGGCATGCCAAGCAATCGCCCCTCCTGCGAGTTTAACGACCATGCCACTCCAGCTTCGGCGATCCACAGAATCGGAGGCCCAGTCTGAGTCAGAAAACACTTCGATTGGTTTCCCAGACTTTTGATAAACGAGTTGAAGTTCTTTTGTAGCTTTTAAGTAGCACAACACATGAATTAATTGCTGCCAATGTTCGACCGTAGATTTGTGATTGAAACGGCTTAGATGATTCGTCACAAAAGCGATATCAGGCCGCGTTCCGCTTGCTAGGTATTGTAGGCTTCCCACAATGCGACGATAGGTTTCCGGAGTGAAAGGAATGTCCGGAAGAGACAAGTTAGGCTGATGTCCCAAAGCGATAGGCGTTTTATAACCATGAGCGTTGGTTAAATGAAATTCGTCTAACAATTTTTCGATATATGCTTTTTGTGATAATTTCGCGGAATCACCCGAATGTTCAACTTCAATTTCTAAAAATTTTTGTACCGGTCCCAGGTCCCGTATATCAAGATGATCGTTTAAAAGTCTTTTAACATCTGCAATGTCAGGAGCTTTTCCTAAAAGTAATTTATCGTCGACATATAAACCGAGTATAATTTTATCATTAAAATAAACACATGGGTCATAGGCTGACCGATTAAAACCATTTTCTATTAAAACTTTACTAGCGTGTTCATTCCAGGCTCTACCGGATTGAGCCAACCCATAAATACTCTTTTTTAATTTGCAAACGAATAATTGTCTATCTTTTTCATGTGCGAAAGGAGGCTGTTCCATAAACGTCTCTTCTTTCAGTTCACTATGTAAGTACGCGGATTTCACGTCCAAATGATGAATTTCTAAGTCCAATTCCACCGCTAAAGCAACGAGGACACGTGTCGTTTCCTTACGTATTACTGGCGCATATGTGTCGCCATAATCCACACCAGGGCGCTGTTTGAAGCCTTGGGCCACTAGGCGAGCTTTATATTTCGGGAATCCATGTTCATTTGTTTTTAGCGCGAAGACCCATCTTGATCCAATGATTTTCTTGTCTGCCGGTCGTTCAACTAGATCCCAGGCGTCATGCCTTCGAAGATTAAGTAATTCTTCATCCATGGCGGCTTGCCAGTATTCGGCTCTTCGTCCACTTAAAGCTTGACGAGCAGTCTTTGGTACTTCTTCATCGGTTTCTACGATGTTCTGTTGCCTCTGTATGATTCGAGTCGAACGTCTCAAAGACTGGTCCTTAGTTTCCACTGGAATCGGTAAAGATGGCTCTCCGATGCTTTCCACAGGATTTTCGGAGTTTATGTGCTCATCACTGGCCGGATTTGTTTCCATTTGCTCTTGGTCAGGGTCATTTTCCGGTTCCTGATGCTCAGGATCATTTTCCGGTGTTTGCTCAGGCTCATTTTCCGGTTCTTGATTAGGCTCATTTTCCGGTTTTTGCTCAGGCTCATTTTTCCGATGCTCAAAATCTTCTAACTTTGTATCATCAAAGAGAGTTAATGGAACTGTAGCAGTTTCTTTTTCTGCTTTAACAGGATGTGACACTTCCTTATAAATGTCATTTTCCAAAAATCTAACATGTCTCACAGGTTCAACGGATTTGGTCCCAGGTCGCCATAATCGATATCCCTTTGAGAGAGTACAATATCCCACCAGGATCATTGTTTCCCCTTTGGCATCCAATTTTCCAGTTTTCGGGTTTTGAATGAGGGAAACAGCCTTGCATCCAATCCGCCTAAGGTGTCCGACTCCAGGCTTGCGATCATGATACAGTTGAAACGGTGTCTGATCGCCCACTGGCCGTGATGGGCACCGGTTTCTAATATACACGGAAGTCGAAAGTAATTCTCCCCATAGCGATTTAGGGAGGTTCCCCTCTACCAGCAAACATCGAAGCATTTCAACAATCGTGCGATTGATTCTCTCCGCTCTCCCATTTTGCTGCGGGGTGTAAGGAATCGAAGTCTGATGTGAAATGCCCTCAGCTTGCAAGTATTTTTCAAATTCGTTGCAAGTGTATTCGGTGCCGTTATCGGTTCGGATCCTTTTAATGACGCATCCAGTTTCCCGTTCCGCCTTGGCTTTCCAAACTCGAAACGCTTGAAATGCATCACTCTTCCTCTTGAGGAGAGATACTTCTATATACCTTGAATAATCATCCATAAAGGAAATGAAGTATCTATTACCGCCCAAGCTCTGTACTCTGGCAGGCCCCCAAACATCGGAATGAACGAGTTCCAATTTTCCGGTTGCTCTGGATTGAGATACGCCAAAAGGTAGCTTGGTAATTTTTGCTTTTAAACAGGTTTCGCAGTCAAAAATTTGAACGTGATTCAAGTCGAGACCTGTAACCATTTCTTTGGTTCGAAGTTTATTTAAATCAGGGATATTTAAATGGCCGTAACGAGAATGCCATAGTCGACCTTGTTCGGATTGGACCAAATTCGCTTCCCCTGTAGACGCTTCGTCGATTCGGTATAAATTTTGATACCGGGTAGCCGTCATTGCCGTCGTGCCGTCGGGTCGCAAAACCTCTGCTGTTTTCTTTCTGAAAGTTACAACGTAATCATGATCAGTAATTGAGCCCACTGATAATAAATTTTTACCAAATTGTGGAAAATGGTGAACCGTTTGAAACATAACAGGATTTATGTTACCATTTACCTGAGCTTGAATCATAATTTGCCCTTTACCTTGAGATTCCACTCTCTCTTGAGTTGCTGTTTTTACAGCATATGAATCCTTTACCGTATTAGATAATTTATCTCCATTATAAGTCATGTTACCCGAAGCGGCCGAATCCAACCACCAGCCGTCGTCAGTATTATCCGGTGTATTGGACGCCAAAGCATGTTCTTCTTCTATTACTAAAACGTCTCCAGGCTTATTTCGACATTCACTTATCTTATGCCCAAACTTGTGGCAATAATTGCATTTGCCTTTAAAACGTGTGCCTGTTGCACCAGGTGCATTACTAGTATGTGGTCCAGTTGGAGCAGGTGGAGGCTGTTTCGCTGAAGGTTGTGAGCCAGGTCCCTTATTGCCTTGTGCCCTTGTCCCCTTATGTCTACTAACATATAACGCCTCAGGAATTTCTTTATCCTGTTTTAACTTAGCTTCCAACTCAAGAAGTTTAACCTTAATAACCTTTATGTCAGGCATTGTGTCCCTTGCCCCCAAGGCAAAACAGAGCTGCTCGTATTCAGGTGGCAAGGAATCCATTAACATTACCACACTAAGCTCAGCCGGAATAACAACTTTGGCTTCTTTGAGTCGATCTAAAGTTTCTTCAAACGTCTTGAAATGCTGCTGTAATGACTGGTTGCCCAATTTTGTATGAGAAAGTTTTTTGTAGAGCTGATAGATTTGCATTGGACCCGTTTTCTCGTGGATTTTTTGAAGTTCGTCCCACGCCGGCTTGGACGTTTCGGCGTCGCGAATGTGATGCAACTGCGATTTATTGACACATAATTGAATCAACGACAAAGCCATCCCATCTTTTTGAATCCATTCTTCGGGGTCGACATCCGGTTTTGGTTTGTCTCCGTTGACATATTCCCAAAGGCCGTTTATCCTGAGGATGCCACGCATTTGCAATTTCCAACTCTCGTAATTATTTTCGTGCAATTTGTCGATGTTGGTTAGCATCGAAGACAACGCCATACTTGCTGTGTTTATTGCGATTAACAATGCTGGTCCATAACCTATTAATTTGTTAAATAGACGGAATAATCTTTAACGATAATATGATAAAATAATTAGTCGTCCATTTTCCTTTTACGTGTGTCGCACATTTATATTTACACTTTCTAGTTACACGTTCAACAAGATGGCGCTGAAACCGCCAATTTCAATATTCAATATTCTAACAGTTTTAGTCAGAAAAACAATTTTTCAAAACATTTTCCAAAGATATAAACAAAATGGGGCCATAATCTCTAAAAGATATTTAAACACATTTTAAATATATTTTAAATGTCTTTTAAAAATATTTTGAAATATTGCAGAAATATCGGAATAATCGGATAAAAATATAATTTTTTTCCTGGCACGAAAAAAACTTAAAATTTTTGATAAAAAAGGTCAAAAGTTGAAAAAATTATCAAAATTTTAATTAAAATCTTCAAAGTTAAAATTTTAAAAATATTAAAACATTAAGGGTTTTCAAAAAGTCAATCGGATTCAATCCGGATTGAATTTTACTTTCCGAACGACTGTAGTGTTCGGAAAGTCAATCGGATTGGATATTTAATTAATTTTTTTTTCGCTAAATAATCGATTTTTTTATTATAAATTAATAGCGAATTAATATAATGTCTAAAATATTTTATATTTACTTTATAGCATCTTTTGATTCCACAAAAGTATTTGTTTGAATTATTTTGAAAGGATTGAAAGCTGTCGATTAATTTTAAAAACTTTAAAAACTTTTAATTCTTTTACGCAATGAAGGAACAGATAGTTCCGAAAAAAAGAGGATTTTTTTAACAATAAATAATGTTATTGATCAGACATCGCAATGATTTAAAGTAAAAAATTCACACTGTAATAATGCTTATGTCATGGTGATATTAGAGTAACATTAGTTTTTTGAAAATTAAAAAAAAATTAAGTCGCCATGGGGCTAGAACCCATTCCGGTTAGGTTCCTATTGTCACTACTCCTTTACCTTACCAATTACCATCTTCACCACTAGGGTGTGTCATTTTAAAAAAATTTTTGAAATGTTGGGGGGGCATGTCGAAAATCGGTTCCGGTGTAAAACCACTAAAAAAATTCTTTTCAAATTTTTTCTTAACCCCTTAATGGCCCCCCAAAGCCACTTTAGCTTTTTAAAAATTTTGCAATCAAGTTCTTTTAAACTCCATTTTTTTAATCCACTTTAAGGGTCTACAAAATATTTTAAAAAAATGTTTTCTTATGTTTTCGAGGTCGTAGAACACGAATTTCACTATCCCGAATTTTTCCGATTAACCCCTGTGACGTCATTAGCGTTTTTATCAAGCTTGTACCTGATTTTTTAAAACATTAAGAAAACATTTTTTTAAAATATTTTGTAGACCCTTAAAGTGGATTAAAAAAATTGAGTTTAAAAGAACTTGATTGCAAAATTTTTAAAAAGCTAAAGTGGCTTTGGGGGGCCATTAAGGGGTTTGAGAAAAAATTTTTTAGTGGTTTTACACCTGAAGGAAGCCGATTTTCAACATGCCCCCCAACATTTCAAAAATTTTTTTAAAATGACACACCCTATTCACCACTCTTTAAGTTACAAAAATGGTTGACAATTAGATTATTTAAGCCCACGAATGAGGGACTTAGAATTTTTTTGACTGTTTTATTCTTTTCACTTTTTCCTGTGGAAGAACAAAAAATTTCAAAAAACGAAGGGCAGAACAGCCAAAGCTCTTGAATCGTAGATTACGATTTTGCCTATATTCTTGTCCGCATTTCAGGTACAAGGTGCGAAAATTTCAAAAAACGTAAAGTATAACTTCTAAAAAATAATTCATAAGTAACTTTACTTTGGCAGACTTCTGATCGTAAAACTAATCATATTTTTAAGAATTATTTAAATGGTCGATATAGCCCTTTGATCGGTTCACCGACCTCATTTTTTTCTTTATTTTTTCTTTTTTTTTCCCCCCAAAGTTGTTCGGAAAGTAATCGGATTGAAGTCGGCGTTGGATCCTCCTCCTTTGCATGATCGCTCTTTTTTAAATTTTAAAAACTTTTCGAACAATTTTTTTCGATCGAATTCGAATAGGATGACTTTTCGAACATAAAAAACACGAATCGGATTCCAAAAACGTCGATCCGATTGGATCCGATGGACTTTTCGAACATCAAAAATTCAATCTGATTGGATCCGATTGACTTTTTGAAAACCCTTATTGCTTCAGCTCTTATTCTTGACTAAAGGAAAAAGAACAAACAACCCCGCACAGAATAATAGGAATTTGGGCACCGGATGATTTTACATTTAAAAACAAATGGAATTTCATCCGATGCCCAAATTCCTTTTATTCTGTGCGGGGTTCTTTAAAAAATATAGTGAATATTTTATTTAAAATTTCTAAGTCCTGGCTTTCGTTCTTGCCGTTTAATTTTACTATTTAAAAAAAAAAAAAAAAAAAATCGTCAAAATATTATTTAAAATTTTCAAAGTTAAAAATTATTAAAATAATTAAATACTGTAGAATGGGGTGAAATTGAAAGGAAATTTTAAAAAAAAATTGTAGGTTTATTATATGCACTAAAAATAAAATTTTTTACTTAAATATCCCAAAACCAATATTTACTTAGGGAAAAAAAAATTATTTTTAGTGCCTAAAATAAACCTTTAATTTTTTTTTGAATTTCCTTTCAACTTCACCCCATTCTACGGTATTAATTTTTGGTGCGAACAGATCGACACCCGGACAGACACACCCTCAGACTGATTTCGAACCGAGTACCAAGATGTAGTCCTACATCAAAAAAAAAAAAAAAATTAATGCTTGTCGATTAGATTGTTGCTGACAAATTCTGATTAACAGTTTCTGCGCTTAGGCCTTTTTTTGCGATGGGATAAGACGAGGGGAAGGGAGAAACCTCATTCCTGAAAAGAGAATACATTTATAAATTAAAATATTACCCTTTCTAAAAGAACATGCCTCAGATGAAAATTCTCCTTGTAGCAAATTTCCTTATGATCAACAGGTTTTATGTACACTATGTAGTGGAACATTACGTTATTCATTATTATTATTACTTCCTTTTTTTTCCGTATGAGATTTTTTATTAAATTCGAAATCGTCCCCTTCGCCGCCAAATTATATAAATTCTTTGAAAGAACTTTCCCCCACCAATTTCTCATTATCAAAACCGACTTAAAAGAAAAAAAAAAAGAATAAAAGGAAACGGAAACTCCCTATTGAGTTTATACCAATGTAAAACATTAACGCACTGAAATATGTGTGAGCGTGTAAGCAACGAACGAGGGAAAAAAATCAAGTTATAAAAGGGATTTTTTTTTTTTTTTTTTTTTTTTTTTGCTTGGGAGCCGTGAATGAGAGAAAAGAGACTCCCTTGTTCCCTGGGTAGCTCCCTCGAGTTAGGGTCTGTAATCCATCTTTTTTCTTCCCTGCTGCCACGACACATCTATATTGTATGTCGGCGATGAGTTTTTCCGAGTTTTTAAAAAAAACCATATTATAATACGTGTGAATTTTCAACTAAATTTAACATGCATTTCCATGCTTGATTTCATTCACCTTTATATTTCCTTCTTCATTCTTATTCCCCCTGCCTCTCCCTTGTGTGTGCGTATTATAATATTTTAAACATTCATCATTTGTTGAAGGAAAAACGCTTTTTCTCCTATGTAATTATTATCTTCAAAAGCAACAGCCGTATGAACGATGTATAAATATATATATGAAAGGGAAGCTATGATATCCAATATGAATACTAACTTCATTTTTCTTTATTTAAAAAAAAAAGAAAAAGAAAGAAAGGGAAAAATAAAAAGAAAAGAAAGTAACGATGAAAATGTTAATAAGAAAGGTGTTTTTCGTTTAAATCCAATTTTTTCGAATACTCCTTGAGGGCTTTTTCCCAGTTTTTCGCAAATCTAAATCACGTTTATATAATCAACTCCTTTTTTTTTTCTTTTCTTTTTATCAATCGGAAAAAGAAAATGCACGTGATCTGTCTTCGTCACGTGACAGATCTCCTGACGGCCTTGTTTGCTTCTGGTGCCGACGCTTATTTTCTTCCCGAGCTAATCATTCTTTCCCCCCCTTTTCGTCAAAACGAATTTTTGCTTTTAAACTTTTTTTTTTTATTCAAACAGTTATCGATCCTTTTTTTTTTTTAAAGCCGATACAGTCAAATAAAAAAAAATAAAAAAAAATTACGTTTGCGAATTGAAAAAGGAGAAATTATGTTTTTCGAAAAAAAAAGCTTTGTGAGAAAGAAAGCTGAACTAATGATGATTGCATTTCTGTAATCTTGTTTTGAGCCGGGGAGCAAAAGGGGAGGTTGAATGGATCGGTCGGGAGAAGGGAGGGAGGATATGAGTGCTTTAGAGTAGCTTCATCAATGAAACTTGGGATATTGGCTTGATTTCCTTGCCGTTATAGTCTTTACTTGTAATTTACCTTCTTTCCTTAAGGTTAGGGAGAAAAGGGGGGGGGCGGAAGGGAAGAAGCAAAAATCCTAAATACAGAAATTGCATGTCCGTGCGGCTCCCCTTCTTTTTATTAATAATGCAGTCGCAGCTCCTGCGAACCTATTAGACTTTGTTTTTTTTCCTTTCTTTTATCGTTCCTCGGCCCCCCTTTTACCATTCCTTACATTTTTCACTTTATATCTCGCCCGTTGTCTCTGTCAGATATAGTCCTCCAGGGATCGTCTACTGCTTCCGGATAGTAGACAATTTCCTTCTCTACTCCTTTTTTTTATGGCAGTTAAAGTGAAACAATGACTTACGTGGGGGTCTTTTTAATGTTTCAACCCAAAGACATGTTTTCTTGTGAATGATGGTTTACGATAAATCCCCCCTCCTCATCCCAAAATTAAAAACAAGAGATATTCGTCATTCTTGTTTTCTATTTTTTTTTTTTTTTTTTTTTTTTTTTTTTTTTAGGAGGGATAGGGACTAGAAATATACGGCGGGAGGAACGCGATACCAATAACGAAAATTGTTTTCTTCTCATTTAAATATTAATATTGTTATATTGTGTAAATGAAAACCGCATGGTAAAAAGGCTCCAGCTAAATCATAACCGGTGAAATTTTAGTAGAATTTCGTCCGGCACAAGAACAATCCCGAGAGCCGGGGAAATCCCTGGCAGAGCTGACCACATGCAAGCCACAGGCCAGGCTCGTAAGCAATCTTATGTATAATTTTCGCAAAGCTCAGTTTTCGTTTTCCTGAGATCCGGGGAGATCTACATTTACATTTTATTTTATTTTATATGCTTTTGGGTTTCCTTTCCGTCTTTTTCCACTTCAGTGATTTATATAAAAGTGTTCTTTTTCTTACGAGAATTCCTCTTCTTCTTTTTTTTTTTTTTTTTTTTTTTAAATTTTGACGTTTTATTTTTAAAGGGAAAAATATGATAATCACGAAAATTTTTACGCCGTTCGTACATTTTCGTGATGATGGGTGTTTTAACAAACAAGACAATTAAAACGAAGTCGGGCTGAAAATGTTTGGGTAATAAAAGTTAAACATTTAAAAGGAAATGAGCAATATAAATGGAGGATCAACGGTTGTCATTGGTTTAAGAGCTCCTTATACTTTCAAGGATGCCTAAAATTGCTGATATCTATTCAGCTATTATCTTTTGTTTGGGTGTTCTTGATGCAATAACATTTAAGCTGGACATTTAACTTTGTGGCTTTCGTAAGCTAAACGTTAAAATATACTTGCGTGCTTACGAATAAAAGCACAAGCTTTACATCTTTCCTCCCCCTTATTCCTTTGGTCTGAAACAGTGCAAGATGTAGTGTTTCAAGACGTGTGGCAATTAGCCTGGTGCTTCAGTTCCAAGACCAAAAGCGAACTTAAGGCGCACTTAAAGTAGGAAAAATCCGATCCCATGTGATCTTCCTCCATTCAGTCCTGATCCTACGAGTTGACCGATCGTAGCACCGACGTAGTACCTTTAACTACTCGTGGACATTTTGAACAATTTCTACATTAGTCCAAGAGGGACGGATTGCTTTTCCCCTTAGATAGATAATCCGGGCCATTAATCTTGTGTCGATTTTTCAATCCCCCTGACATAACATCTTACCAACTTTTGCAAAAACACAAAAACAATTGACGCAAAATAAAAAAAAAAAATAACATTACTCAGCTATTTTATTGTTTATGCATTTTGAATACTTCAGGTTCGAAGTTTGATCAACGCGCTTCAAAATAACGATAAAGTGCCTGTTTAGAGAACATAAATATACGGTATACGAAGGCTTTGTATATATACCGTATATAAATACGTAAATAAATACCAGACTGGTATTTATGGTATTTTTTTTATTTTTACTTCTTTCTTATAATTTAATCACACTTTAATCATATTTTATTGAATAAATTTTAAGAATCAAGCTCAAACGGGGTGTTTTCTTTTTCTTCCGGGTTGGTATTCATCCTACATTTTAAAAAAAAACAGCAAAATAAAATAACGCGCCGACATGATGTAAATTCTACTTGATACCAGCCATATTGGTTAATGGGGCTTTTTGAAAATGGCGCTCAAAATGGAGGTTGTATTGATTTAATTAATCCATCTTATTTAATTTTTTACCAGTTTCCATTAATATTTTATATTCTTATATCACTCAATATTAATTAATCTTTGATTCTGCAAAAGATTATTCCACAGCATTATTTAGATTAATAAATAAGGTTTTTTTAAAAATATACCGAGGTATAGAAAAAATACATGGTATATTTTTTTCGGTATATTTTTGTATATAAATACTATTTATATATAAATAGTATAAATATATATATAGTATGTATAAATACTATTTATATACAGTATTTATATACTTATATATTTACATGACATTCTCTATGCCTGATACATGAACGTTTGCTGTGATTCTTTGATTTATTAATAGAGTTAAAAAAATGAAAAATCGCCTGCAGCGACGACTAAATATTAACCTGTCGAAACGGATTTTAAATTCTCGTTGTTTTAATTGATATTTTTACAACGCTCCCGAGGTGGGTGTTTAAAAACTCTGACAAAAAAAAATTCCCGATTATTTTTATGCTTTCTAAATCAAAAATAATGCCGTCGTCAATGAAAATGGAAATGAGTATTTTTAGCACTGTGCTGATGTTTTTAAATATTTTTTTTTACTGTGTTTGATTTTTAAATAGTATATTACATATCAGGTATGCAGGTGGCGTATTGCAGGCCGAGAGTGGGGTTTACGGCCCGAACGAAGTGAGGGCCGTAACCAGTCGAGGCCTGCAAGCCATCTTCATGCCTGATTTGTAAGGTATTTTTCATAACGAGGACGGGAAATGAATTTTTTCGTTTTTTAAGCGGGCGGAAAACTTCATTTCCCCCGCCCGGAGTGATGAAAAAATTATTTCGCAACATGAAAATGAAAACGAAAATAAAGACGGTGCAGTTGTGTGAATAAATTAATAAATGGAAGAGATCACAGTAGTATCATTAGCTCGGTGGGTTAAAGCCAGACGGGCCCTACTCCGTCGGAGGTTACCTACTTTTTACGAATGACTCGACTTTAGAGAACAAAGCCTCCTAGATACGATTGCGTTTAAAACATAAAATAGTCATACCTACACAGTAAAAAATATTATGTAAATATGTTCTAAGAGGTCCACGTAAATTTTTTATGTTGTTTGTCCCAAAAGGTAAACATAAAACAAAAACAACATAAAAATTATGTGGACCTAGCTATGTTGATTTATGTTGATTTTGACATAAAATTTTTTACTGTGTAGGAGGCTTTGTTCTCTAAAGTCGAGCCATTCGTAAAAAGTAGGTAGCCTCCGATGGAGTTGCACAGAATTGGAAAAGCGATGAACATATGTTATAAAAAAATGCAATGAAAAGTAGTGAGGCGTACTTAAGAGAGAGATGATCGTGAAAAAAATAAGGAATAACAAAAGTAAAATTGGCTTGGCGCTTAAACATAACTTGGAAAGTGTGCGCCTTAGTGTCAAACCTTAGTGCCGAAATTTCAAGTTTGGAAAAGGCAAAACGACGTAAAAAGTTTACAATATCAAACCGCTCGTGATAAAGCTGTAGTGCTGTATCTCATAGCTTCCCTGGAAACGCATCTAAATGATTGCCCAGAAATCTGCAATTTTAGAACTGACAAATAGGTTGAGCCAAGAGGGCATCTCGACTACACTCGTATGGACGCTCGGTCACATGGGAATCCCAGGAAATGAAAGAGCGGATCAGGAAGCAAAAGAGACTGCATTGGGTAATGGCGAACAGTCTGCTATTAGATGGCAGGATGCAAAACTGATGCTAAAACGACACCATATCGAAAGGGGAACAAGGGAATGATAAAGGTGTGAGTCCAAGCTTCGGTCTGTTAAAGGCGATGCTCAGCCCTGGAAGCAAGAAGATGGTCTTACAAAAAAGGAGACGTCGTCCTTAACAGACTGAGGCTGGGCCACACCCGTCTAACTCATAACCATCTCCTAATAGGGGAGGAAGAGCCAATATGCCCATGTGGCGAGCTTCTTAGCATTGAGCACATTCTGTTGGAGTGCGAGAGGCACGAGGAAGCCCGAAACCGACACTTGATTGGGAGCTCCCTAGAAAGAGCTCTCCACCCAAAATCACCGCTGCTCGGAAGAGTTATAGCATTCCTCAAAGACATAGAATTATTATGTTCTCTATGAAGAGTTGAAGAAAAAAACGGTTTAGTCAGTGGGAAGGCCCTCTACACCTTCCCACCATAAATGTCGAAGTTTTTAATTGGGGACCAAACGACCAAAGAGGTCGACATCCATACGGGGTCGAATAGCCTTAGAACCTGAGTGCTTAAAAAAGGAGACATTTTGAATGTCTTCAGCGAGGTTATGATCTACATCCGCTCAGAAAAAAAGCCCTTCAAGGATAATCAGCCACAGAATCACATGAAAGTTCAAGTATGATTACTGGCCAGATGCTTCGAAGTAAAGATTGTTCTGGAAAGAAATCGAGGAAGGCAGAACATTACGAGGTGCAGACATTGCTACTCAAGCAATCATGGGCAGCTTAACCTTCTAAAAGATTCGCGAATTGAAAAGATTCTTTAGTTGATTCGCGAATTGTCGAATGAAGAATACCTTTACTTCTCTTCTAAAGAGACCGAACGCCATAGATAGCGGAAATAAGTACCATAGACTACTAACCTTATAAAGCACCCACGTTCGAAGCACTTCGGTAGAAGAATTTATCGGAAATCCGAAGAACGTTATGATTCCCACAGGACGCTGGGATTCCTCGGAGAAATTGACACTAGGAATGCTTTGTTCACAATTCAAGTAGCTTCCGTGCAGCGATGCCGAAACATGAACAGAGGCGTAATTCTGTGTTTCGTTGATTATGAGAAGGAGGATCAAGTGTTCGAAATACGAGTCGGAATTGATAGTAAAGAACGTTCGAACTGTTAGCCGCCTTTATTGAAATAAACGATCGAACGTAAGGATAGAAAGGCTTCATGTCGAACGAAATGAAAAATCGATTTGACCCATTAATATAAAGGATCGTATATAGTTCGTCTATTCACGTTCAATTTAATCTCGAAGCAGTTTTATCTTTAGATATTGGATGGCCAACTGAAAGATTGTTGACATCGAGGATGACATCGGCGATTTAGGAAATGTCGATAATATAATGTTAAATATGTGTAATATCAAAGTTCTGAACCTTATGGCGGAAAGTTTACTAATATCAAGCGACAGACCCCCTCCCTGACATGTTCGGCAATGTGTCGCTTAACGAGAAATACTTCTGCAGCTGGTAATGCAGGAAAAAATTGGGGGAAGATGCAAGGCATCTAAGATGTGGGCATTATTTTGATTCACAAATGTTTTGGAGTTGATTTCATATCATATCATATCATATCATATCTTCTCTCTTTCTCGGCCGGAACTCCGAAGTACTTAAAGGGATGATGGTCGCAAATTTCCGTCACTAAGTAAGTGTTTGAAAAAAAATCAAAATCAAAATAAATAGTCGGCAAAAAAAAAAAAAAACTTAGGGGATTCCTACGTAGGACTACGTCTAGAATTTTTGTTTGGGGCCGAATTTCCGAGCTGGGAATGGAAATTCTTTGAATTTAATTTAGCCCGTTTGATAATTATGGTTTTAGAGCTATAAAAAAAATGTTTTTTCAATAAAATTTGAAGACATCAGTGGAAAAAGGGGGCCGTTCAGAAAGAAGGAAATTTGTTTTGTATTTATTTGCATGGCGCTTTTCTTTTGATTTTTGAACGGCCTCCTTTTTCCGCTGACGTCTTCATTTGAAATAAATTTTTTCAATAATCAAAAATCATCGAACTGTTCGTTTTAAAAAATGTTAATGATCCCCCTAAATCTTCAAGCCCTAATATTAGTCCACGTGACCCCCATTTTCAGTAAACATTTATCAAAATCAAAAATATTTTCTAAAAATTTTCCCTTTTTTCTTAAAGCTAGTCAAAAGTTTACAATATTTTGTAAAAAATTTTATTATAAATTTTATTGAAAAATTTATAAAAAATTTTTGAAATATACGTTTTTTTTAAAATGTTTGGTGTCCAAAACACCAAGACAACCGAACAACCGGGCACGACAAAACCATCATGGCGAGCCCTAAAACCAAGTCTTACGTAAAAAAAAAAAAAACTTACTTGCTACATATGACTCTTGCGAACAATGAAGTTTGTAATTATATTTTACGGGAACTTGGAAATTAAATGTATTATTATTGCGAAATAGATCACAGACCAAAGTCCATTTTAAGGTTAAGATTTTTAAGGTTATTAATCCAATGTCGTTGCAAAATAAAATAAATTCAAAACTAAACTAAACTAACGAACTAACTAATTAACTGACCATAGCATTCCATTATCTCTATCCCGCATCCCGACAATGCTTTTCAAACAGAAGATGCAGCAAAATGATTTTTTTTGTAATCGGTGAAAAGTGGATTTCGGTCACCGAGTCCGACGTTTTTAAAAAATGGATATAACATTCATTTATTCCCCTCTTTCCTCCTTTATCCCCCCGCCCCATCCTCCTTTTCCTCCCGCCCATCCCACCATTAAAAAAGAAAAAAAATTCAAAACCCAATGCAAACATGTATTTATAACAAAGCCATGGAAAACCGTTGAAAAATGAAATTGATTTAATCGCTACAGGGGAAAAATGCAAAAAGAGGAGACGGGAGGGGGGAAGGGGGGAAGAGAAAATGAGAGTCAACGGACGACTTTTAATTACGGGTAAAAACAGCGTAATAATTTTTCAGACACCCGGATTTAACTATTGCATCCCCAAGTTGAAATTAAATTGTTGCATAATACAAAGCTTTTTTCCCGGAATTCTTTTTTTTTTTTTTTTTTTTTTTTTTTTATAAAACGGAAAAAGGGTGGTCGAGCTTGAAATTTGTGCACTGATTTTACTAGTTGACTGAAGTTGGAAATGAAATAAAATAAAATAAAATAAAAATGAATTTTTTTTGAAATTTTTATATTAATTTTCTTTTATTTATTTTTTAAAAAAAATTCCAAAGATGTTCTTTTGTTTTTATTTAATTTTTAAAGCAAAGCTGTGGTGACTATCGGGACAGGGGCTTAGCCTTGATTCGATGTATAAAACAATGGAATTCGCATGTAGGAAACCACAACAGCAATCGCTGCTGCTGTTGATTGATTTCAGATTGAATCAATGGAAACACATTAATCGTGAATAAAGCATTCGCCCTCTTCTCCCCAAAAATATTCCAGCCCACCGTCTGCTCCTCCTCCTTCTCCTCTTCCGCCACTGCCTACTCTCCGGGTTTAATCTTTCAAATTTTATATCTCTGTCGTTAACAGCAGCGTTCATGTCTGTGCGGTCGTTTTGCTGTTAAATATAATTATCACGGTTGTGGGATAACATTGATAACGGATAAATGGGGGGGGGGGAATAAGTCGGATGGAAACCCACCAGATTTTTAGGAAACCGTTTTTTGGAGAAAAAAAAAAAAAAAAAACAATAAAACAAAGGCGTCACGGGGGAAAAAAAATATTAGAGACGAAGAGAAAATCCCGATCCGGCTTAATGCAGATGCGTATGATCGAAAAACGTCAAATGAAACATCAAAAATCCAACATTTCGGGAGATATGATATTCTTTATTCATTCCCGTCTGAGGGGAAAATATTTTCTAGATTTTAAGACAGCTGATATTTCAGTTCATTTAATATTACGATGTTCCTTTCTGACAGATGATCCGAGACACGAATGAATTGACGGGGTGGTGGGATAAAAAAAAAAAAAGAAGAAAAAAAAAGAGAGAGAAAGAAAGGAAGAGGAACAAGAAAAAGAATAGGAAGCGAAGAACTTAAAAAACATAAAAAGAAAAAGGCTTTATGACCGAGAAATATGTTTTCCGATAAGAAAAAAAACTTGCCGGAGCATATGAAAAAAAAAAAAAAACCTTCAGGGCCTGAGAGGTTTCCTCCCTCCTCGGGGGTGGAGATGAAAGCAAAATGTAAATTAAAACAAGAGGAGAATTTTTTTTTTTAAAAAAATATTGAGAAAAATTATTATTTTTTCAGATGAGTGATGAATGAAATTCTTGTACATAAAAATAATATTTTTGCTTTTAGTGAATTTCATGTAAAACATTTTTTAAGATTATAAGGATAATAAAGAAGGTTATCTTCCCCGTTATTCTTGTTGCACTCGAAAATAGTCGGAGGAAAAATTCGAGTGACCTTTTTTTTTTTTTTTTTTTCGACATTTCTCTCGAAAAAACATCTCCGAGCGGGACCGTTTTTTTTATGTATAAGAGCATGAGGATGAAAATAATGAAAATAACGAGATAAAAAAAAGAGAAGTGAAGAAAAGAAAGGAAAAAAAGGATTCAAGAATTAGAGATAACGAAATGTTTAAGGTGATAAGAATGTGTCAAGACTCGAGAGTGAGATAGGATTAAACAGGAGAAAACGAAAACAGTTTTAGCATGAGATAGCGCCATGTTTTTTCATTTTCTTCCTTTTTTTTTCTACATTCCCGTTCTAGTGACACGGTTGATCTTCTCTTATTTCAAGGGCTAGTTAGCAATATTTCACTTCTCATTTACTTGGATCAAGGAGAAATTGGGGAGGATATTTCGTTTTCAAAAAAATTAAAATGGATTTCGTTTTATAAAGGAGGAAAGTGAATTTTCGCTCCAAACGGAGAATTTCCTCTTTTTTTTTTCCCCACTGCCAATTCGTTTACTCTCCTTTTTCGGGGGACCATATCGCTTTAAAAAAGTATGAACTTTTATTTGAAACTAAAAAAAAAAAACACAAAATTGAAAAAGAAACTTTTTTTTGAAAAGAAGCGATGTAAAAAAAGAAGGTCGTGTGAGGTTTCTTTTCTTTCCTTGAAGGAAAAAAAAAATTGTTACCAGATTTTGGACTGAACGACTATTGATTTCATTTTTTTCCCGAAACTTTTTTTTTCTGGATTTGTCGAAACTTTTTCAGTTTTTGCCTTTACTTCCTTCGACTCTTCTTATTCCCCCCCCCTCCTTGTTTTCTTCGTTTTTATCCAAAACATCTCGAACGAAGGAAAAAAAAATTGAAAGTTTTTCTCATTAATATTCGCTCATGCCAAAAACGTTCGCCATCTTTTTTTTTTTTTTTTTTTAATTTCAAAGAGGGGAAAAAGTAAAACCTTGGTGAACTAATTAGAAAAAAAAAGTGCAAACGTACAAAAAAAAAAAGGAAATATTAAGAAAATTAAAAAATCTTGGTACATTTTATCTTTGCTTTCATCCCTGTTTCTCCTTCAATAACTATCTTATATAGACCGGAACGAAAATTTATGGAAAACCGCTGCTTCTACTCAAAACTTATCCGCTTACGGAAACCAAGTCCCAGAACACTCATACACAAAGCCGTCCTTTTCTCTCCACGATACAAAATAGGATCATTGCCAACTCATAATACCGTATCAGGGTCATTCCCTGAATGTTTAGCAAACTTGAGAGTAAAACAATACGGTTTTCGATATTGCGGCAAATAACGATTGAAACTTGATCGGTTTCGGTTCAGTAACGGAAATGGCTTTTGTCGGTAAATAACCGAAGGAAAAGAATTTAGTGATAATCGTAAAAAAAAGGGGTTTTGCTTTCGCAGGATAGCGAAGGAAAGTATTGTAATCATTGGAAAATCGAATTTTCGTTTTTTCAATGTAGTTTTGTATGTATTTGCTGAACCTAAACCTAATAAAAAAAACTCAATGGTATTTTATTTATCAGTTTTTGATTTTTATTCTGAATAAACGAAAAAGGGTCATAGAAAAATTACGTTTACCTCTGAAGGGGGGGAGGGGTTCCGCAAAATGTTTGTTTTGATTTGAATATTTTTAAAACAGGGTAGGCAGTTCTAAGTTTCGCTTTGGGGTCGTTTAAGTATTACGTAAGCACATAAGAGGGGGGAAGGGTCTTCGAAAAAAATTACGGTAATGTTAAATCTCCATAAGAGGAAGCCTATTTTTGCTTACTATATATAGGGGGAGAAAGTCTGGACAGGCGAATATTATGCTTACGTAATACTTGAATGACCCTTTTGACTGATTCTCTACGCCTTAGGTCAGCTGACGTATCTCCATCGTAAAAAATCATACTGGGATATGGGGACATATCCCTACGTTGGACTACGTCTTTTGGGGTACTGTCCTAATATTGCTAAATTCAAACAATGAAACGATTTAAATATTTTAAATGGGTCAGTAGCTTTGTGGTAGAGCACCCGCCCGGCAGGAGGAAGATGTGGGTTCGATTCTTATTCGGCTCAGTTGTTCGACAAAATTTTTTCTCAATGATGTTTGCCATGTTCCGTGAAAAAGTTAAAAAGGAACTCAGGTATTTCGGTTTTTTATAATTTATAAAAAAGTGATAGTTTTTTCCTCATAAAAATTTTAGGTCATTTTTATTGCTTGTTTTTGTCAAAAAATTCGAATTTCGTGATAAAAATATAATTTTTTTTCCTGGCACGAAAAAGAACTTAAAATTTTTGATAAAAAAGGTCAAAAGTTTAAAAAAATAGTCAAAATTTTAATTAAAGTCTTCAAAATTAAAATTTTAATATTAAAACACTGCTTTAGCTCATATTCTTGGCTAAAGGGAAAAGCAGAAAATTGAAAAATGTAGTGAACATTTTATTTAAAATTTCTAAGTTCTTGTTTTTGCTCATGCAGTCTAATTTCAATATTTAAAAAAAAGTTATTTAAAAAAACGACTAAAATTTAAAAAAAAATTTAAATAAAATTTCAAAAAATTTTTAAAGTCCTTGCTTCAGCAACTTTTAAGTTTCTTTTGAAAGTTAAGCTTCTTGAACAAGAAATTTTCCAAGTCCTTGCTTTCTTTTATGTCGTCTAATTTTAAAATAAAATTTTAGCTTTAAATTTCTTGTAAATACTTTTAATAGAAAACAGTGAAAATTTAAAAAAAAATCCAATCGAATTTACAAGAAATTTTTGAAGTCCTTGCTTTCGTTCATGTCGTCTAATTTTACTATTAAAAAAGGCCAAAAGTGAAAAAAAAAAAATAGTCGAAACATTATTTTAAATTTTCGAAGTTAAAATTTTAATATTAAAATGATTAAATATTAATTTTTGGTGCGAACAGTGCGACACCCGGACAGAACCCGGACAGACAGATTTCCCCAGGACCGAGCCCCAAAACATAGTCCTACGTCAGGAAAAAAAAATGGAGTTAAGCCTGTTTTGACTGTTTTTCAAAATAATGTGACCACAAGTTTGCGCAAACTGGAGCAGGCAAATCTGTGGTCCCATGATTTTAACAGCTTTCAAAATAGACTACCTCCAATTATATTTGTGATGGTTGACGTTTGGCGAGATTTGGGCATTAATGTTCCGGTTTGCTCTCCATTTGACTTTGAGTGGAGTTATAAGGCTACTGAAAAATGTTTAATTCTACCCCTCTCAAAAGTTAAAAAAAAAAAAAATTGTAATTTAAAACTTTTTACTCCTGAACTGAATTCTATTTCGGGCCCCTATAAGGTTCTTTTTTTCAGATAGAATACATGCAAATTTTCAGGCACATTAGTGTCTACCCCGGACTCCTGAATAATAAGGGGGTTAAAAGTTCAATCTTTTTAATTTTTGCACAACTTTTAACGCACATTTAGTTTTCAAAAGAAAAAAAAAAACGAACCAAAGAACTCTCTAGAGGTACGTGTTAGAATTTTTGATTTTTTCGGAAATTTTCTAGGCGGAGTAGGATGAAAAAATTTTTAATTGCCTTATCATGATCACCCTACTCTTAGCATTTGAGCGGATTTCTTGTGAGATGTTAATAAAAATGGACTTGTCGCCAGCGGAGATACAATTCTTTTACTTTTTGTTTTATGCTTACGCCTAAGCGGAGATCCATGTAATTGTTACGCCTACATAAAACTTACCTATTTTACCAGTTTGAAAAAAAAAAAAAAAAATCGATTGAGTCTATTGAATTTTTATTGATTACTTTCCTTGCCTGTTTGTTCCGGAAGTACGAAAAATTTCGAATATGCGTGACACGATTTCAAGTTTACGCCTCCGTTGTCTTTTTCCCTGAAAATCGATGTTCCTAGGGTTAATTTAGAAAAATCATCGCCAACCCGTGCATTTAATTTAAAGCATAAAGAGCGAGCGTGGTACCCGTAATTAGCGCAAATATATTGTTAAATTTGCCATAAATCATAAAACTGAATAAGATTTGGATTCCCAGGTTGTAATGGGTCCCATGAGAAAAGAGTTTCCCATGGAAACTTTGTCGACTGGTCTTATCTCGTTTTAACTTTTGCAAAAGTTTTACATCATTTGCAATACTATGTTTATGCTATACGAGTATGCATGATTTATGCTGGGACTATTTTATAGTGTCGACGCTCCGTGCTTTTTAGTATAAATAGGGGTATATATATAGTTAAGCTCGTAAGGGAAAAAATGGAAAGAAAATTCGGTAAAACCCTATTTTATTCCTCTTTATTTTTTTTACCCGATTTTTTTTTTACATTTTTCAGAATATATTCAATTGATAATCAACATATTCGAACTCGGGGTCCCTGGCTTTAACACATTACGTCACTCCCGGAGTCGTTAGCCTGCTGGGAGGCTCCAGCCTCCACCGCAGCCTCGCGGGGAACCAACATGAGACATTGATTGATCGTTTCACTTGGATTCCATTATTAAATATTTCCAGCCTATTATTCCGTATGTTAGACTCCTCTCGTCACTTTCCTACCTTTTTTTTTTCCTCCTCCGTTCTAAGGACATTCGACTTCGGAAAAGAAAATATTGAGCGGGTTTCAAAAATTTTTCCCTCATTTCACCCTTATTATTTGCTTTTTCAAAGTGCTTATTTGCACCCGTGCGATAAAAAACGGGGGGGCCTTCTGCAAATTTTCACACGCGTGAAATGAATACTACGAATGAAGAGTTTTTTTTTCTTTTTTTTGGGAAATATCGCCATAAATTTTAATTTTTTTATTAAAAGCTCGAAATAAAAATATGAAAAGCGAAGTTCATGATACTTTTCTTCGTTCCCCCTTCCTTTTTTTTTCTTTCTTGTTTTGAGAAAATTCAGTTAACTGAACCAAGATAAAAATAAGAAGAAAAACTTGAATGGAAAAAAAAAAAAAAAAAAAAAAAAAAAAAAAATGGGGTGCAAGAAAAAAAAAAAGTTTCTTTAACGAATCATATTTGAATAACCCATTATCCGGCATCTAATAGAAAATTAAAATTTTTTTCGTCTGTCCGTGCGTATTACGGAAATCATTCTTCTTGCTTTTCAAATATATTTTTTTCTTCCTTTTTTTTTCTTTCTTGTTTTGAGAAAATTCAGTTAACTGAACCAAGATAAAAATAAGAAGAAAAACTTGAATGGAAAAAAAAAAAAAAAAAAAAAAAAAAAAAAATGGGGTGCAAGAAAAAAAAAAAAAGAAGTTTCTTTAACGAATCATATTTGAATAACCCATTATCCGGCATCTAATAGAAAATTAAAATTTTTTTCGTCTGTCCGTGCGTATTACGGAAATCATTCTTCTTGCTTTTCAAATATATTTTTTTCTTTTCGTTTTTCCCTTTTCGCAGAAAACGGGGGAAGTTCGTTTCACGGAAACGACTCAACCGTGAACGAAACGTGCATCAGTTAAATCAATCGATTACTGCATGCGATTAGAAGGAATTTAAAATAAAAAATAATCCCCCGGAATGTATTAATCCCTTATATCTTTCTTTTTTTTAACGGACACGTTTTTTTACTCTTTTTGGAAAATAGCGTGAACCACGTTTTTTTCTTTTTTTTTTTTTTCCTCTCCGTTTAGATGTTTTTTCAGGAACGTAATTTTTTTTTTCGTTGTTGATAACTACACGCGCTCTCACGTCGTCATGCACCAACCCTTGATTTCCGTGTTCACTTATCTTGAAATATCAGCCTTTTCTCGACCTCCTCCACAGCAAAAAAAAAAAAAAAAAAAAAAAAAAAAACATCCTTTTTGACTTTTAAAAAAAAGTCGCGAAGCACGTTCTGTGTTTTTTTTTCTCCATGAGTTATTTGTAACAACACGTAATGCGTGTCCTTTGCATTTGTGAATTTTTGCAATATATCCAATTTAACCTCTCTCGCGAGAGGGTACGAACTGCTGTTGTGTAACGTTAAAATTATAGGGGAGAATGATCGATGTATTTTTATTTTTATTCGTATCGTTTCAGATTATTCTTGAACTGGAATTCCACACGGCACTTGAGGACATTCCCCCAGCAGCGCATTCGTTTCAGTTAAGCTGAAAAGGGAAAAGTTTAAGCTTCAGCTGATCTTTTTCAAAACAAAGTTAAAGACTCCGAAAGTAAACGTTTGAAATCTTCATTTGTCCTTTTGGTTGCTTTTTGGTTTTTTCCAAGGATTGAGCTGCGGAGTTTTTGTTGAATGTGATTAAGGACAAAAAAGAACTACGGCAACCATCATCAAAATGAGGTAAATCGTTTTTCTTTTGATTTATTTAACCCTTTCCCGACCGATGGCTCGTTGGGTATTTCTCGCTGGATAAAGTTCCTTTTCATTACAAAATTATGAAAGACATTTTGCTAGAAGTAATTTGAACCTCTGATTCCGAACTTGAAGTCAAAATTCTAGGAAAACTAAAATCCAATATGGGGAAGCCGCTTTATTTTTAATCATTTTAATATTATTTTTGCGACATATTGGATTTTTTGAGTGGAATTCGATCATTCTGACGTCAGATTTGAAACCAGCGACGTCGAAAACGTATAGAAAGTCGTTTTCCCGATCATTTTACGAAAGGAAACAAGTGTGCGACATTTTGTATTGCATGTATGTGTTGCGGGTTGCATAAACTGAAAATTGGTAGGCGTCAAATATGAGTTTTAACGCACAGTGGGGTTCCCTATTGTGGTGTAGGTTAACTTTAAGTGCGAAATCATGAAAAAAAAAAAATAAATAAATAAATAAATAAATAAATAAATAAATAAATAAATAAATAGTAAAATAAATAAAATAAAACATTTGGGGGATTTTTTCGATTTTCCGGGAACATTTTCCAAAATCTGACCGTTAAAGATTTAAAACATAAACTAGTTTTGAAAAACAGCCGTTAAATGGAAAAGAGCTCTGAGTAAAAGCTATTTATGAGAAATTGAGATGAAGAAAGTAACAAAATGTCATGCATGTAAATTAGTGTTTTGCTTGTTTGAAATTACTAAGGCTCGATAAAGTCGATGTCCATCGGTGATTAATTTTTGGGGTATTAATAAAATTTAAAAAAACTTATATACTGTATATACACTTTTTTTTGACGTAGAACTACGTCTTAGGGCGCACCATGGTGGTTTCTTCGTGTCTGATTGTCGTTGTGTTTTGGACACTGGACATAAAAAAACCGAATATTTCAAAAAGTTTAGATAAATTTTTCAATAAAATTTTTTCAAAAATTTGATGATTCTTAAAATTTTTTTAAAATTTTCGATGAAATTTTTCACAAAATATTGTAAATTTTTGACTAAATTTAAGAAAAAAGGGAAAATTTTTAGAAAATTTTATTGAAAAAATATTTTTTGAATTTTATTAAAAATTTTTGGTAAAAATTCTTAAAATTTTAATTTTTTATTAAAAAATTTGATATTTTGTAAAAAATGTCATCAACATTTTTTGGAAACAAAGATTTTGATTATTTCTGATAAAATTTTATTGAAAAGGGGGACCAAGTGGATTAATATCAGGGCTTGGAGGATTTAGGTCATTAACGTCTTTTAAAACGAAAATCTCCATGATTTTTGATTATTGAAAAAATTTATTTAAAATTTTATTGAAAAAATTTATTTAAAATTTTATTGAAAAAATTTATTTAAAATTTTATTCAAAAAATTTATTTAAAGTTTTATTCAAAAAATTCATTTAAAATTTTATTTAAAAAAAAATTCTTGTAAAAACATTTTTTGAAACGAACATTTGATAAAATTTTAGTTGAGATTTTTAAAATATCTTTAATGTTTCAGTCCGAAATGTAAATACCAGAAACATTTTTACTGGAAATTTTAAAATAAGTTTTATTGAAAATTTTAAATGAGATCATCAAGGATTTTTGACAAAATTTTATTGAAAACATTTATCTTATAATTTATCTGAAATCTTTTCATGAAAATTTCTTGGGACATGATTTTTATCGGTTTTGTCTGCTTTTCCATTCCCAGCCAAAAATTCTGGACGTAGTCCTACGTTTGGATATGCCTCATATCCCCTGACTGTTTTTTTTTTTTTTTTTTTTGCTCAAAGTACAGAGTTTACGTTATTTTTCAATTGAAAAAGTCGGTTCATCTGAAAATAGTAACATCCTCGGCATCTGTTATGGCGCCAAATTTCTTTTTCTATCCCATCCATGTAATAATCTTTCATAAGAATCAATCCGGCACCTTTCCTTTTCTTTTTTTATTTTTCAAAAAACAAATCAAAATAAAAACCAAAGAACAAAAAAAGAAGGAAATGGAGATCAAGGGGAGATTTATCAAATTTGAAATATAACTCTTCGAGAAAAGAAGAAAAAAATCCATCATTTGATAAACAATGTCTGGAGTCGTAGAAGAAAAAAAAACATGATACGACAAAGGAAAACGATGCATTGACAAAGGAGAAACGATATGACACGTCCCATCGGGTATTTATCTTCATTTTACACTTTTTTCTTCGTATGTAAGTGCTGTATATATCTTCTACGATTTTTTTTTTTTTTTTTTTTGCGAGCGGGTTGCGAAACGACTCCCCTTTTAACCCTTCCCCCCCGAAAAGTTTTTCCAATACCGATATCATATCAGCGGGATGGAAACATCTGGATTCGAAATTGCTGATTTAAGCTGGAAAATCTGGAATGATCAAGATAAAGACGAGGTCCGGTGTAGGCGAACCCCATTTATCGATAACTGGAATGTCGTTTGACAATAGAGTTCAAAATATTATCTGAGGTTTCCTCTCTCGTCGTCTTTGATCTGGTAAAGGTTAATCGAATACGACGGGGAAAACTTATTTTCCCGAATGTTATTTCTTTTATTTTTGTATTATTATTCTTTTTTTTTCCTGCAGTTTTAAAATCGTTTTCCTTGTATCTAATTGCCGTGTCTGAGATTGAAAAAATAAATATAAAACGGGAGTAAATGAAGATCGCGGGGATATACCCATATCGTTTCAATTTGCCGGGGTTTATTATTGAAATAAGATTTTTAAATGAATAGTCTACTCTTTTTTGACATGAAATTTAATAAAAACTTCTTCTTTAATCTTCTCTTAGTTTCAAATTTATTTATATTTTAATAAATTTTCATTCTCCGGAGGAAAAACATAACTTGGTTATTGTAGGAAAACAACGTAATAATGAAAAATTTGGCGGGCTTTTTTGTTTTGTTTTTAAATCACTGCTTTATTTTTCGTTCTTTTTCGTGTATAAAAAAAAAGAGGGGGGATACCTGTTTTTCATTAATAAAACAAATAATCGAGGAGGGTGGAAAGTAATAGACTCCGTAATTTATGATTTTATATATACCGATAAAATAATCATAATAAAAAAAGAATTTTCCTCCTGGATTGTTTGAACGAACAAAAAACCCGGTAGGGAAATTTGTTTACTTTATTTTCCGTTTTTCAGTTTTGTCAAAGTTTTGTTTACATTTAGTCTGCGTAAAAAAAAAAATCAAATAAAAACATAGTAAACCATTGCTACTTTGAGTTGAGGAGACTGAATGCGAGTGTTTAATTCTTCAAATACTAACCGAAAGAGAGCAAAAGACTTAATCGGTCAGTATTGTGAAACTGAAATTTGCGATCCGAAAAACCATGCCTTTCGTAAATATTCTTTCGGTCCGTTTTACAAGCAATACATTTTTTTTAGCCCATTCCTGGTAGCAATTATGAACGTATTTCCAGTGCACAGGTACCGGTACCGGATGTTGGAGGAGAAAACACATGGAGAACAAGAATCAGAGTCCATGCTTTTGTTTTGAATGCTCTGACAAAAGCTAAACATAAGATCTAAGTGTAAACTAAAATAATGGATTCTGATCTTTTTTCCTGCTTACTCTTTATATTGAAGTTTTAATTAAATATATGGTGATCGGTATCGAATTTACATAGACAGATGATGCCGAATTTCCGGTTACGATTTCGAAAACCTCGAGCAAGACTGTCGTATCTCTTTGATATTTCCTATGTTTACCTTTCTGTTGCACAAAGTAGATACAAAATCTTGTTTGGGAGTATCGATTTACGGTCATTTCTCGTTTAGTAAAAACGCAACTTCGGTTCCGATCCGATATGATACGATACTCGATCGAGTTAGGATTTGGGTTTGTCCACGGATCCCTTTGTCACAAGTGTAATGGGGATCCATAAGCTAAGCATGTATCTCCATTACACTTGTGACGAAGGGATCCGTGGACAAACCCATTTATTAAGTATGTAAATAATTAATTTGGCCGAAATTTCACTGCAAAACAAGTTGCAGTAACATGTTACGGTAACATTCTGCTCCACATGTTGCAGCGCTAGAAACATTGTGGCTGCATTTTGCGCAACATTTACATTTTTATTTTTCATTTTTCAGTGTTGCGCAACACGTTGAGTAGCATGTTTCTACCGCTGCAACAAGTTGAGCAACATGTTGTCTCGACATGTTACCGCCACATGTTTTCTCGACATGTTACTGCGATACGTTGTCTCGACATGTTACTGCGATACGTTGCCTCGACATGTTACTGCGACACGTTGTCTCGACATGTTACTGCCACATGTTACCGCCACATGTTTTCTCAACATTTTAGTGTGACATGTCTCGACATGATTAGTGTTGTCTCGACATGTTACTGCGACATGTTGTCTCGACGTATTACCGCCACATGTTTTCTCGACATGTTATTGGCATACGTTGTCTCGACATGTCACTGCGACACGTTGTCTTGACATGTCACTGCGATACGTTGTCTCGACATGTCACTGCGACACATTGTCTCGACATGTCACTGCGACACGTTGTCTCGACATGTCACTGCGACACGTTGTCTCGACATGTTACTGCGACATGTGGCCTCGACATGTCACTGCGACATGTTGTCTCGACATATTACCGCCACATGTTTTCTCGACATGTTATTGACATACGTTGTCTCGGCAAGTTACTGCGACATATGGCCTGGACATGTTACTGCGACATGTGGCCTCGACATGTTACTGCGACATATGGTCTCGACATGTTACTGCGACGTATGACCTCGACATGTTACTGCGATACATTGTCTCGACATGTTACTGCGACATGTCTCAACATGTTGCCGCTACATGTTGCAGCGTTAGAAACATATTGGCCAACATGTTGTTGTACACGTTGTAGCTTGGTAACATGTAGCGAACATTTTGCGCAACATTGGAAAATGAAAAATTAAAATAAAAATGTTACCAATATGTTTCAATGCTTCAACATGTTTCATCGTGAAATAGCAGTTTTAATTCGGAGTCAATACCACACAAATTCGGATTACGATTGCGTCTTAGATCCAATAATTTGATCACGAATTTACAATATACAGTCGACTCTCTCTATAACGGCATCGGTTATAACGAAAACCCCTGTAGTACGTAAAAATTGGCACGGTCCGGCCGAATTCCCATATAACACCATGTATTTGAACTCCGCTTTATACGTAACGCCACTCCCTGTAGTACGTAACGAAATTTTCAATTTTGAAGGGAAATTTGCCATTTTTAAAGAGAAAATGACCATTTTTACATGTAAAAAGGGCAAAATTAATTTTTATAAAAAAACAAAACTGACGTCATATTTTTTTAATAAATGTTCAACCGCAAAAATATTTTTAACGCGCGATTTTTAAACCTGTAGTACCTTGCATCGAAAATTACACCTTTGAATCAAAATTTTATTTTGTTCCGTTTTAGTTAGTTTATCGGTAGCATTTCAACTCGGCAAAATTAGATCTTCATTAAAATTAACCATTAAAATCATTTTTCTTATTAGTAATGAAGTTTTTTTATTTCGAAAAAAAAAGTCTATTTTATGTCAACATCGGTTTTTACGTAACTCTCTGTAGTACGTAAATATCTGTTCGGCCCCTGCGTTTACGCTATAGAGAGAGTCGACTGTATATTGAATTGGCTCTGAAAGTCCAAAAAATTTCTACCGAGAATGTAATACTTTCCTTATTTTCCAAAAAGCTCTTATTTGAGAAGTTTGTGTTCCCTTACCCCACCCAACCATCTCGTTTATTTTCACGGGTGGACTACGGGCTTGCTGAAATACCTAATCAACTTTACTCCCAGTCTCCCAAAGTAGCATCTCTTTAAAGCTGTTGACGTCATTCGCTTTAAATCTACTTAAGATGAAACCGTCTGAAATTTGTTTTGATAAAAAAAGGTTTAAGCAATTATCTCGGAATATTAATCAAATCTTTAACAGACTCTTAATCGGTCAAGCATTAAATTAATCGTTCGGCTGCGTCCTAATTTTAACTGCTCAAACCATATGCCGTATCGTTTCCGTTCCGTGCTTGAGGATAAATAGGCGACAAGATTTTCTCTCTGTAAATGACTATTGCGGTTTAAACACAATAATATATGTATTAATTGATTTATGACCCCCTTGGATCCCATTTATCATAGCGGACCCACCCGGCATCAAATTGTTTTCGAGTCTTCAAAACGTTAAACACGCCACAAGCATAGCCGTTAAAAGGCCTCCGCCCATATTTAAAAACTTAAATGTGACAATTCAAAAAACCGCGAAAACGTCATAGTCGTGATATTAAAAAATAAATATAAACAGGGAAATAAGGGGAAAAAAATTAAAATGAAGGGAATGACGAGGAGATAGAACCAGGAGGGGAAAGGAGGTTTTTAAAATCCTTTTAAACCCGGATTTTAGAATCCACGAAATGTAAATATATTTAGGTTCAAATCGTGAGAATTTTATTTACACTCATTTGAAATCACGGCAGGGGCAGGGGAAAGGTCGGTCGGTTTTAAAATGGCAACCCCCCCGGATACGGAAATTACATCTCATCTGTTTGTTGTTTATTTTCTCATTTCTACTGCTTCTCTAATTATTTTCTCGTTTTTAATTAGGAAGTAATTATTGTTTCTATTTTTGACTGGCGAAAACCCAGGGTTTTCTTTTTTTAATATAATAATTACCAAAAATAATGACAAAAGGGACGAACGAGAGAAAAAAGAAGACAAAGCCTAGTGTTTTCATTTTTTTTTTCGGTCTTTTGTCAGAAATCTTTTTCTCGGAATTTTATCGCTTTGGAGTGTTAAAAAAAAGAAATAAAAAAAAGAAGCTTTTTGGAGAAGGACGGGAACGTTAAATTTTTTTTTATTTCAATTGAATTCACAGAAAAGTCATAGAAAGTCGCAACTTTTGCCGTTATTCAGACTGTTATTACCGTTTTTCTTTATAAGGGAGCGAGGGAAAAAAAAGAACGGGTTGATAGCACCTCTTTTTTGTTTTTATTTTATTAAAAAAAAAAAAAAAAAATGTCCATCCCCATATAGCTAAACCTAAATTTTCCCATCCAGCGTTTTATTTATTTTCTTCATAAAAAACAATATTTCGAAGTCTTGTTTTACGTCTGAAAAGAAGCTTTTAAAGTTTGTAAGAATCTAAGCAAACAAGGGATTTCGGTTTACCCTTCACTTTTCTTCCCGGGGAACTGAATCTTGGTGAATTTAAATAGACGTGTGCCCTAAAATAACTAAAACGATTTTTAAGTACGAGAGAAATGAGTTTCTCCAAGAGGCGTTTTTCCTGACGAAAAACAAATTTACATTTAAATACTTGTCTAAATATAATGAGACGTTTTTGTGTAAAAGGAAAATAATCAAAAAGCAAGTATATTTTCGAGAAAGGAAATCTTCATCTCCTTGTGTTTTTAAAACCGGAACCATATTGGATTTGTCTCCATCTCAGATCGTTAACCTTATCTTCGACGGGGAGAAAAAAAGGAACAATAGAGGAGAAAAAAAAAGAAAGATATAGAAAACTCATTGAAGCAATTGAGGAAAGGAAACTTGAAACTTTTCGTCTTTGGAATTGTATCATAAACGAAATTGAAAGATTCCATTTCTCTTCTCGGTACAAAGATGAAAACTTGATTATTTTAAAGACAAAGACTTTAGAACCCAATATATTCAAACAGCCTTTCAGCACTTTGTCAAAAACGAAAAGAGTGAATCTCTAAACGGGAAATTAAATGAGAGCAGGTGAGATAGATAGATATATATATATATATACATAAAACGATGGCACAAAGAGAAAAGATAAAACCTCATTTCTGTGTGTGTGATTGTTGTAGCTGTCTTTTGATACAAAGAACGGCATATAACGTTCGAACGTGTTACTGGTTTGCCAAAGAGTTTAATTGAATACCGTTCATGCCTTTTGTACGTTTTGTCAATTGTGGCGAAGGAGCTGGAGCTTTTCTATACAACGCATCGTGATTCACACCAGACTTAGGCAGGAAGGGAGACAGAGAGAGGAAGAACTTTTTCCTATTGTCTCATATTGGGTTGGAAAAATGGATGGCAGATCGAGAAAAAGATATTTGAAGCGTGTAATTGAAATTTTCTCCTTTTAGTGACATACACTATTATATATACAATTTCTAATCAGAATTTCCTTTTTTTTTTCCTTTTACATGATGTTTTCCTCGTACATAAAATGCTTCTAAGAGGAGTTGTGATTTATACGTCCCTTAGTATTGTATGACGGTTTATGTGGGGGAAATTATTCACACGATTTAATTTATTTTATTTTTATTTTCTATTTTTTATTTTTGCACTTAAAAAAATTTTAATAGTATTTTTTTTCTCTATTTCAGGTAAGACTATTTTACAAATCTACATAGTTGCAGCCGGATTTCGAAATATTTGGTAATCCTAAGCCGAAAAAAAAAATGTTCATGCAAAATGGACGCCCCGCACCTTATCTCGGTTCGATTTTCCTCCTTATTATTTTCATTCCGTATATCTTTTTGACTTGCCATATCAGCTCATATTTTTCCCCTCTTGAGTTAGTACCCTGCACGGGCCCGGATTTTTAGGCCCGAGTCCGGCCCGTGCCCACTTTCTTCGGCCCGGGTCCGGCCCGGCCTGCACTTTTAGAAAAGGAATATAAGCATTTATAAATATGAAAATTGGAATTAAACACCGAAACTGTTTATATTTTTAAAATCCCAAACTATTTATTTCTTCATGTTTGTTTGTTTGTTTGGTTTTCCCCCCGAAAATCGAATTCGAATTCCGAAAAGTACAGTGGCCCGGCCCGGCCCGATTCAGTTTCCTAAAAGTAAGGCCCGAGCCCGGCCCGGCCCGTGCAGGGCACTATCTTGAGTGCTGTTTTGTGTTTCATTTAACTCCATAGTAAAAAAAAAAATCTTATAAATTTCATTATCAGTAATGTGTCTCACGATGAAGTTCCCTTTTTACTTTGAAGGCGATTTTTCTAAATCCGGTCCTGGCGAAAACAATCTTAAAAAATCTATTTGAACTTGACTTTTTCTTTTTAGAAATCCTTTCAAATAATTTTTTTTATAAAAATTACATCTTATTTCTTTTTATATACTTTTTTTTTCCGATGGATTAAATCATCGTCCACAAAATAAATCGTGGAATAAAACTGGGAACTCCGCGCCTTAAAAATAAAATTCATTCTCCCCGCAAAAACTCTACAAAAAACTTTTCCCTCTCTGTTTTATTATTTTTTCATTTTGTTTGATTTTTTCCGTTCGAAGAAATTTCATAGCGGTCAGTTACTCAAGTGGTATTCGAAAAGCTAAACCCATTTTGCAAAAGGAAAAACCATATTCCACCCTTCACTTGTATCGAATATCCTATAAAGGAAGGAGGAAAAAAAAAAAATCCCGATCTGCTGTCCCATTGTTTGCCACCACGATAAACAATATAGAAAGAAATTGACTTTTTACTTTTCTATATATGAAACACAACCCCCGTGGTAGAGTCGTCACGTGGACATCGCCCAAACGTCATCGCTCGCAAAACTTTTTTTTTTTTTTTTTCAAGATTTACAAAAGAAAAAAAAAATATTGAAAGCTCTTCGTTGTCGTTCACTTAAAAAAGACTAGTCAGGGGGAAAGCAAATCCAAAGTTTTAGAGCACACAGTTTATTTCAATTTCCATGATCATTATCTCGGTACACTAACCTTATTTAATTACCTTCTATCAAAGTTATTCAGTTTCGATAATTGGAAAAAGTTTTTCTCCTGAGTTGAAAACTTGTCGAAGTAGCATTATTCTTCCTCTGATGAATATGCTATTAAAATTTTTTTTTACTCCTCTAAGTTATATTTCGGAATTTCATGAAAATTCTTCGTCTTGAAGCTCGTAAAAAAAAAAAAAAAAAAAAAAGTAAATGCGGAAGATGCGCGGTGCATTAAACTACAAGAAAAGAAAAAATTTTACCCGCTTACCTGAACCAGGTGGGAAATTCCTCGAGGAAAAGGCAAAAAGAGGGGGTAAATAACAACCAAAGTCGTTGTAAACTGTTAAGGAAAACAGGGAAAGTTATATAACGCCCGCTCAGCAAGTATTTAGAAAGTTACCTTAGAGTTTTAACTGTTTGAATAGAAGAAGCCTAACTTTCTTTCCTCCGCAAAATCCCCCAAAATTCTTAAGTCTGTTTTTTTTTTTTTTGCATTTTTTAAATGAAACCTTTTTTTATCGGTCTTAGCGTTGAATGAACACACTTTTCTAACAAAAAAAATATCCAAGAGAAAAAAAAAAGGATCGAGTTTTTCACTTATCTAATTTAGTCTTTCCTTTGATTTGATTCTGTTCGACAACCTTTTTTTTTTTTTTTTTTTCTTATACTCCTTCTCTGCCTTTCTCCCCGTACTGTCTCTAATCCGTTCAGTCGTTTTTCTTTATTTTTTTTTACGAAATAACTTTTTTTTTTTTTTTTTTTTTAGTTTCATGGATTAAAGACATGCACCTGACATAATAAAGGAGAAACTTTCCATTTATTTCAAAACCGAAAAGTCGAAAAGCAGGATGTCGAAGGGAAGAGCCCCTTCTTTGTTGTCCGATTTTCCCCGGAGAGCAGGAAGTCCCTGGCATACCCAGGACATCTTGTCCTCGCTCTTTTCATCTTCATTTCCTGGGTTATTCGCCTTTTGCCAAAGTCCCCGCGTCACCGCATTTACAAATTAATTAACAAACTTGCTTTAAAACTTTTTAGTTAACTCATGTGTGACTTTTAAGTCAGAGAGAGGAAGAGGATTGTAATGTGTTTCGGAAGAACCATGAAACCGCTTTAAACCCATACAACAGGAAGGATCTTTACTTCGTTATGCTCAAATCCCGGAGGGGGCACAGCGAAAAAAAAAAAAAATTCGGCCGTTTTTTTTCCCCCTTTTTTTTTATGGAAATGAATGTCGCAAAGTCTTTAACTTTGTTAATCAAGATTCTCCTTTTTCTGAGAAAGTTTAAAGAAAAGGGAAGTAAAATGTCTAACTTACACACCGGTAAAGGTTAATGGTGTAACGTGATATCCCATGTTTGAGACGTTTACTGAAACTCTTTTCCCCGATAAGCAGTAAACACACTCTGGGTAAAGAGTATAAAAACTGTTTCTTAAAGGGAAGATGATAGTGGGATAAAAGGGTGGAAACTACTAATTATAATGCAAACAATATGGTGGCTAATGGAGATAACGGCTATGTAACTTTAGAGAAAATCGTAAAAAAGAACACGTTATCTCGGTTTTCAGATTTTTCACTCTTTTCACGAAAACGGGGCGAATAAGCGGTAATTTGTTTATTTGCGAATCGATATCGTGACAGGGTCAATCCATTTGAAAAGAGTTCGCGAAACGCTCCCGTGAAAATGTATAACCTTATTCTACAAAAAAAAAAAAAAAAAAAAAACAGGAGGCTTGATAACAAATGGCTTTACTTGTTTTAGATCTAAAACTTAAAATCAACGACCAAGATTTATTATTAGCAAAGTCCGTGTTGCAGTCACGCTTCGAAACGAAATAGTCGACGAGATCAAACCTCAAGTCTAGTTTGCAAGTTAGATTTTTTTTCCATTGCCATGTAGTATCTTTGCTTTTCCGTAGTACAGGTTATGTGGCAAATTGTTTCTATTCGCTTCCGGGTTTGGTATGCTCTGCTCAACAATGTTCAAAGTTGTCCTCCAATGGAAACCGGATGGACTCTTTTGTTGACTTGCGTGAAGTTTGAGGAGACGTCATAGGTTTATCTTAATGAATCGATAAGTCGAATGAAAGTTTTGATTGTGGCAGTGGTAGTGGTAGTGGTAGTTCTTGAAAAGCTTGAGAAAATGATTCTTTAATTCCGTGCGCCGGAGATGAACTAGCGTATCTCCATCGAAAGTATGATTGGAGTTAGTCTGTTTCGAGGTTTCGTGGAAGTGTCACGTGACCTCAAGTTTACGGCAACATGAGCGTGTAAACTTGCAGTCGCATGATCACGTGGTTTTCGTAAACACCCGAATTAGACTATGGCCATCTTTCGCCACTTCGATTCAACTTTTCAACTGATTTCCTATGTTTAGCATATATAGTTCACGATCATATAAGCGTGACTTTCTTAATAAATGATCCATATCCCGTTAAAAATAAAATAAAATTTTTTACCGTGCGGGAATTTAACGAGGTCCTAGAGGATTTAATTTCCCGAATCCCGGGAAAAGCTTCTTTTCTATAACGGGAAATCCCGATTCCCGGATTTACAAATCTCTGTAAATCTGAATCTGTAACATCGCCTAGGCTTAGGGCCAGGCAGCAGATGGCAGATTTGTAGCAAAAACATTGCTGCTGAAAAGGAGAACACTCTTATTCTGACTAATCGTGCAGTGTCTTATGCAAAACACCCATTATTTAGTCTTAGAAAAACCATTGCGGCTGGATACCTTTTTTTTTTACGTATTAAGCACCTCGAAAAGTGTGACTAGCGATTGGTTTTGCTTATCTCCGTGTTTGATTGCCACATAAAGAAGACAACGTAAATTATACTACCATCATGAATCCTTTCCTTCACATAAAATTCTTTTAAAAAAACCTAAAACAAAAGTTGTCCTAAAACAAAAGCAATTTAAAGATTTTTTGATTTTTTTTTATAATGAAAAATGAGTGAATTTTTTGATTTTTCGTTGAATTAATTTCCGAGGCGATTCTGTACTTTAAAGATGAAACAGAATTGATAACGTATTCCTTGACCCAAACGACATCTGGTATTATCCCCCAAATGTAACGGTAATTGAAAAAGTTGACCATAGATCCATTGACCTTCTCGAAGCAGTGAAGCGAAAGGAAGAAAAACCGTTTAATTATGTCAGGAAGTCACCCGTAATTGAGATTTTATGAAAAATGGCGAAAATTCAATAAAAAGAAAAAAAAAGCGATGGTTTTCATAATATAAAAGATTTGTTGAGTCATTCATCTGTGTCGGGTCTTATTTGTCACAAAATGTCATTCTTCTCTCCTTTTTTTCATTTTTTCTTTTTTTTTCGCCTTTTCTCTCTCTTGCTCTCTTATGCTGCTTTCTTCCTTGTAAAAACATTCTCCTCTAGTTAACTTCTCTTCATTGTTGGAAAATCCTTTTCTTCTCGGTCGATTACGAATTCTTTTGTTTTCGTTCAGCGCAATTGTTTACCACGACTTCCCTCTTATTCTTTTCTCCTTATTATTAAAAAAAAAAAGAAAAAAAAATTATTATCATTATTATTAAAAAGTCCAGTTAGGAAATCCCCCCGGAGGATGAGGAAGTTGGATTTATTTTAGAAGATTAAACCCGAAAGCCACAAAACTATTGGTTGAACAAAGAGGAAAGTCAATATTAATTTGAGAGCGATGCGGTTTTCAAAGAAGCCGGTTATCGAAGACCCCCACCTCCACCCCCCTTTGCCCTCCTGCCCCTGTTTCGCTGCCGAATGCGGTTTCACGAGGAATCTAATCAGTGTATACTGTTTGTCAATGGGTTTTTCCTTTGACTTACCTTTGTCTTAACAAACTGCGGTGTCACTATATACTCTCCTTGTTTGTTATAATGGAAATACCTCTATGTCTATTTGTCGACACGCTATCTACACTTTAATTTGACTTTCTAGGAAAACCGCAGAAGTTCAAAAACATTTTCAAAGTTCGTTTATTAATTAACCTTTTAAAAGGAATCTCCCTCAAGCGAAAAAACGGCGAGAAGCAAGAAATCGATAGAACGGAGACATTTCCGTCTGATAACGTTATGCTAATGGCTGAGGGAAACCGGGCAGTTTAAGGGGGATGATAGGAACATGTTTTTTCATCGAAAGCATTTTGTTTGCTGACTAATTCTTTTTTTTTTTTTTTTTTTTTTTTTTTAATGTCGGGAAGAATTCAATATAGTCTGTTGGACTTTTGTGTACGTAGTCGAACCCTAGGATAAAAAAAAATGGGAGAGGGACTGGAAGACCTCGGGGGTCACAAGTTAAAAGTATTCACCCTCTTCAGAATATTCCTAAACACACGTCGTTTACCCGTGCACGAAGGACATTTTTTTTTTTTCGAAAAGGAGAAAAAGAATAAAATTTCAATCGTTCGACGATTATTTCCCTTCGAACTTTTTCTGAGGAGGAAAAAAAAAAAAAAAAAAAAAAAAAGTTTTCAAGATAGAAGGGAAAAGACATCCTTAGAAATTAAACTCATTGGTTTTCTGCTATATGGAAAAATCCAGCAATTTAACAACTAACACCCTTAATTCCTTGTACAACTTTTAGTTAAGTCTCTCGTGATTTTAACACCTTAGATTTGGAAAGGTTTTTCCTTTAACTAGAGCAAAACGTTTTGGTTTTATCTTATATCTTCCTCTTTCAGTCGGCCATTTTAAGTCTTTAAAAGGTTTGTTTTCAAATTTTTTGAAAAGGCTTTTTAACTTTTTCCTATAAACTTAAAAGTTTAATGCGAAAAAGAAGGAGATTCGGTCAGGATTGGTGGAAAATCGGCTTCTTTTTTGGTCTGAGCATTTTCTTGGTAGGAAGCATTATTAAGTAGGCTTAATAATTGGAGGATATTCGTCGTACTGGTCCTAGGCGATAGCAATTCTTAGTTGATGAGTTCACCCTGACGACAGGTCCTTGCTCGAAAAATAGATGCAGAAATTATACAAAAAATTGGACACACATAAAAAATATAAGTATGAATTATGAACTTATACAAAGAATTTCACTTTTTTTACTGGACAGCTTGACACTAGTTTTTCATTGCAACGCACAGGAAACTAGTTTCAACGTGAACAGTGCAGATACAACTGTGTAACTGTTTTACTTCATTGCGGTTTTCGACTCTCTGAATTTTGTAGTAAAATCCGTTTTTCGATCCGTCCCAGGAGACTTAATCACGTTAATCGGTTGAGTGGTTTTAACTGACGCTACAATAAGAGGTGATTACTATAATAATTTCAGCTCCCAAAAAATTAATTTTGTAGAGGTTGCTTCGTATTACGCGTGGGGATTTAACAGTATGCTAATTGTTATCAACGGTTTCCTTTCTTATTTACGAAATGGTGTAACCTTTTTAGAAATTAGAGACACAAGTAAACAGAATGATTTACTATTCCTGAGAGGAAAACCAAGACGGAAGGAAGATAAAGAAGCAACAACGAAACTCCTCGAATAATTTGATTGATTCTTGTTTACAAACAGACCGGACAATCGCTCTCGGGATAAGAAACGAAGGAAAAAAAAAAAAAAACAAGGTTCTTGCCAGGGCACATACACAGATATATCACTCTTTTTGTTCTTTGACTTATCTACGTCTATTTACTCCCTCATGGTTAAATGACTTCATTTTTCAAATTAATTGCTTCAGTGCGGTCGAAAGAATAAGAGGAAAAGAAAAAAAAAATATATATATGAAGGGCGGACGGTGGTGGTGGCGGCCGTGATGTAACTCTACATTTTTGTGGTAATATGTCTTATCTGACTTCCCCACTTATTTCATTTATAAAGATTTCCGACTGTTATTTCAAGAATTTTTTTTTTTTTTCTTTTCGGCCATCTTTGAAAAACTGCGTTAGATACGAAGAGTCTATATTTGCATAACTTTGACGGGCGGTAAAATGTAAGTAAACAGAGTATTTTAATTCTTCTTGAGTTCGAATAATACCGTTCGAGAAATGACACCACCCTCCGGACTTTCCCTTTTAACGTGAAAAATATATTTCACCCTATTTCACTTAAATCAATTCGATTGTGAATTGTCGAGTGCGGGGCGTGAAAGTAAACGATTCTTTCTTTTACTTTTTAATTCTGATTAAAAGAGAAGAAAGAGAGCGGGAGAAGTAAAAAAAAAAAAAAAAAAAAAAACCAGAAAACCCAGGTGGAGATATTCAAAACTTTAAAAAGAAAATTCCCGTTTTAATAAAATTCTTTTCCTTTTTCCTTTTAATTTTTCTCAGCCGGATATTTTCGCGCTAATTAAAATTTCCCGCCATTTTTAAAAGATTTAAATTCTCCTTTTATTGGAAGTAGAACGGGGAAGGCGGAAGGGGTGTTAAAATAAAATCCCCCGAAGTATCGTCTAACACAATATTCTTTTAATATCACACCCCCTTGGTCGGTTTTCAAAATTAAAGAAGTGTTCCCTTTTAACATAATACAACAGATCAACCCGAAAGTTTAACATGGAAAAATCAAATCACCCGATGGGGGGAAAAAGAAAAAACAAAAAAAAAAAAAGTTGAAAAAACAAAAATGAAAACGCTGCAAGCAATTATGAATCTAAAGCTGTAGCGTCGCTTGTAATTGATTAAAAAAAATGAAGAGAATTTTATAAACAATGCTTAGCTTACGGATACGAAATTTTAATCATTAAAAATCGTATGGATTTTTTTTTTCCTTTTTCTATTCTTTCCGTTTTTACTCCTTTAAGTCACACTTCCCTCTTTTTGTTGTACATGAATGCTCAACTTAAATCGCCTCATGCCTTTTTTTTTCCGTTTGATTTTTTTTTTCCCGTTAGCTTCCGCCGGTTTAATTTTAACGGGATTTTTTCTCGAAGTTTTCCTTCTCGGACTGGTAATTGGAAAGATTTTTTTTTTTCTTTCGGAGGAGGAAAATTTTCTAAAGTGTAGCGGTGATTTCAGTTTATTCCGTTAAATGGAGATTAAAGCTCGTTGGTGGTTTTTAATTTAATTGAGCTATAGTTTCGTATCGTTGTACAGGCCTAACGATAATTTTCTTAATGATATTTGTCCGGAAACAGGTCAATTGTTTCACCCGTGGGGTCATTTACTGTGTGGTTTCCTATCTCTGTTGTCCATTACGTCATACTGCCTCGAAATGTATCAAACATTTTACAAAATTTTTTTTAGAAAAATTCAAAAGCCCTACATACTCTTTGATGATTGCTAATTTGACCAATGTCATGTTAGGGTAGTTGAGTAAAAAAAAAAAAAAAAAAAATTGAATGTAGATTTTAGATAGGCCCTTTTGCATTTTTTTAAAAAGCCATAAATTCAACTTTTTTTTCTTGGCAATGCTTTTTTGCACTCAGCAGCAGTCTTTAAATCATTTTTGATAAATTAAGTGTTGAAACCGATCAGGAACGTTAAAAGAACTGCGATTTTCAAATCAAGCATTCTAAAGGTTCATTAACGAACGTCTTTTTACTTTCCGACAGAAAAAAAAAAAAAAAAAAAAAAAAAAAAAACAGTTATCATTTCTTGGGGAATTCTCGGAAAACCATTGATCCAGACTATTCAAACACACGAATATCGCCTCTGGGGAACCCTAAGCCCGAGAAATTTCATATCCCCCCCCCCCGTATTCATGTAAACAAATAGAGTGTAATAAACTGAAAAGAGAAAGAAGGAACGAATATTGAAATAAAAGAATTAAAGGATGGGGGGGAGGTGACTTTGTAGCGAAGAAAATGTCTGTAGCCTCAAGTAAGGAAAAGAGCAATATCTGTTGAAGCAGAAACAATATTACAATAGAAACTCAATAATGTATGAAAATTCGAAATGGGAGGGGGTAGGGGGGGAAGGGAAATTCTGGAAAGAGGGAGTCGTTCTCTATAAGCATGTAGGTCAGGGGTTACAGGTTAACCATTTGTGAGATACAATCTGCTGCCTTTTTTATGTATGGGATTTTTTTTTCATTTGTCCGCCATTTTCAGAACATAAAACGGGGGAAAAGCTAGGGAAAAAAATATAAATGAAGATACTTTTAATTCTTGGAAAATACACTCTGTTTTCAATCTATCTCTTCTTCTTCTTTTTTTTTTTTTTTATTTCAAACTTCCCCTTGTTTCGTCGAGCAACAACACCGGCGATGGCTTTAAGTCTTCCACGTCCTCATGAATAATTAATGCTCCTTCTCGGTCTTGTTTAGATTACTCCAATGATCCGGACCGATTTTCCCTTCCTTTTCCTCTCGCGCAACACGTCTATTTTAAGTTGATATAAAATTTACTTTTTTCTTTTTTTTTTTTTTTTCGCACTTGATTACTGATCTCTTTCGACAGAGATCGATCTTCGGTAATTAACCATAGGACCCCTCCGATCCGTATAACTGATTGATCTCATTTCCATTAAGGTGTGGGAAGAGGAAAAAAAAGAGGAAGAGAGAAAAAAAGAAAGAAAAAAAAAATACATATAAATCGTGCGCGATGGGGTATTTAATTAATCGAAACCGTTTTAAGCGACGTAAGCTTGGGTTCTCTACGGAAAAATAACTGCCGGAAAAGCGGAACAGTTAAAAAGGATTTGAAATAATAAATCAAACAAAATAGGTTAAACAATGACAGAAAATTGTTCCTTGGGGGATCTTTCTCCTCTGTTATCTTGGAATAATTAAGAATTTCCCCCGACTCGGAGACCGAAAATAAAGAGATAAGAGTCGACGAAACTCTTGAAAAAATGAATTATTTGTACAAAGTAAAAAGAAGCCTGAATAGAATAGTTAACTGGACAGTGTAACTTTCAATTCTTCTGTAAATGCTAAGGTTTAAATTTCTGAATAATAACGGGGGAGTATAAGCAAACATACAGGTTCAATGAATTAAGTCCTTGGAACCGAATAAAATTAAACCGAAGTGAGGAAACCAAAAAAGGAATATATAAGGAATATTAAAAAAAGGCGGGACGAGAAATTCCTGGAAACAAATGGATTGGGATAACCGAAAAGAAAAAATCGAACAACAAAGAAACGTCCCTGAGCGAGTATAAATACCAGAAGCCCTTGCAAAAAAGTCAACCTTCTAGGAAAAATGATATTAAAAAGGATCAGGAAAAAAAAAAGAAGAAAAAAAAAAAACTCCAGACTAAGTGAAAAATATTTCGCCGCGTAAATATTTTTCGATGTTAGAATTCTTTTGTAACCGAATAAAAAATATTTCAATTTACCTTAATGAGGACTTGCACTTATGCTTATATTAATTATGCCTTCAGCGACGATTACGCCTTCTATGACCTACGCCTACGTTCCAGACTACGTTTTTCGTTGGCTGCAGGACATTTCAGAAATAGGTCACCAATCCATTTGTATATTTCCTTAAAACTTAAGTAAAATTTTTAATTAATGGAATGAGTGATCATCTCAGAAAAATTTGAGTTCTCAGAAATGGGCGTTTTAGAAAACGCAAAACAAATCCGACCCCATCCGCCACCATCCATCCGATCCGATCCGAAACCATCCATGGGATGGTTTTTTAATAGGCCTATTATGTAAATATTTATTGAAACAAAAAACAATAAAAATATTCATGATTCCAAGTTGTGAAATTGAGGAAAATAATTTTAATAAAAATATTACTGTAATAATATATATGAATTACACTCCGATTCTATTAAAGCCACAAATAATTAAAATTACAAAAAAAAAAAAAAAAAAAAAAAAAAATCGGGAAAGCAAACATGCAAAACCCCAAATTTGCAGAAGCCCGAATTAGCAGAACCTCGAATATAATTCATAGAAAATTACAGTACAGTACTTTCAGAACCCAGAATTTGCAAAACCCCGATTCGGGGTTCTGCATTTCGGGGATTTGCCATAGACTCGAATAAAAATATTTGTCAACATTTTTAAAATATTTTTATTGTTTCTTGTTTCAATAAATATTTAAATAACATTTTTAAAATATTTTTCAATATTTTCCTAGTTAAAAAAATATTTTACAACTATTTTGGGGGCAATCTAATGTTACTCAAGCACCTTACGTGGGAAGCACTGGTCTGGGAATTTCTTATTTTTCCGTATGTAGAAGGGGATGGCGTTGGTAAATTTTTAAAATGAGGATAAAACAATCGATTTTGGGTGGCGAATTGGGACTGAATACCTTGTGTAGTAAGAAAAACGAGGCTTTTAAAGGTTAGAGGACACTGTATAACGCGTCAAATAATAACGCGACAGTTTATAACGGTCAGTTGGTGACACGACATTTAGTAACGCTACCAATTGGTAACGCTACCTTTTAATAACAGCGACATATAATAACACAGTCATTTAATAACGTGCCAAAATATAACAGTTCGTAAAATTGTAATTCTGATGTAAGTTTATTGCTAATTCTATTTTTAGCTTATATAAAGCTAACTGAAAATTTTTATGAAAAAATCATTAAATCACAGGGTTGACTGAACTGATTTTAGGCAAAGTGGATGGCAATAAACCACCGTGTGCATTTTATTTTAAATTTCATTTTTAATTTAAACGAATTTACGAAATTAATTTTACAAATTTTAAATTTTTAAATTTAAACAAATGTTACGAAATGACGCGTTATATTTTATGGCACGTTATTAAATGTCGGTGTTATTATATGTCGACGTTATTTAAAGGTAGCGTTACCAATTGGTAGCGTTACTAAATGTCATGTTACCAACTGACCGTTATAAACTGTCGCGTTATTATTTGACGCGTGATAAAGTTTCAGGAGACCCTTTCAAAGCAACTTATTTTTGCCTGCAAGGGAGGGGGGGAAGGGGTAAGAAATTGACTAAAATGAGGCTTCCGTAATATCTGAATAGGACCTTGCATCGTTGTATTAAATTTTATACAGTTTGAAAAAGTTTAAAGGTGAAGGTGTTTTTGGACCCCGGTATGTAATTCTATTACACAATTCTTATAATTCTACCACACTATGTAATAGAATCACATGAATCGTGTATTATTCCATTACTCTGATGCCAAACCTAAAAGGGTAATTTTGAAGGTGGCGCCATGCACGTACAGAATTGAAACTTTTACGGAGCAAAGACAATATTATACCAGTACTTTGATTTCCGGGAAGTTATATGTCACATACCATAAGCGGAGATAGCAGGGGGGGGGGGGGGCAAAAACCAGGGTTATCGGCCCTGATTTAAATTTTTAAGTATTAATAAAAAAAGGAATTCTTAAGGTTGTTTATAATATTCCCTGAAAATATGAAATTTTATTACTTTTAAATCCTACCTTAGACAAGATAAAAAAAAGAGAAGAAAAAAGAGAAGAAAAAAGAAAAAAAAAAACAGAAGAAAGAAAAAATAAATCGAAACAAAACCTTTTCCCGGAATATTCATTTTCTCTTATTTCTTTTTCTAGGAATGAGATCGAACGCCCGACTTTTTTTCGACTTCAGAGATATAATTTCACTTTCAAATTCATTCAGCAGTCGGTAAGTTTTGTATATATCTTTTTAAAAAATATTATTTCGCTTTTTCATTTTTCGGACAGATTTAAAAAAAAAACTCTTAATTAAACTTTCGTGTCTGAGACTTGAAACGGAGTGAAAATTTCAGTCAAAATTCATAAAATCTCCGCGAGGAAAAAAAAAAAAAAAACTTATCAAAAGAAAAAAAAAAAACGACGGATTTGAAACACTTCTTCAACCATCCGGGAACTCCTTACTTCCGGTTCTTTAATTAATTCTCTCTTTTTTAAGAAAAGAAGAAGGAAAAAAAAAAAAAACAGAAGAAAGAAAAAATAAATCGAAACAAAACCTTTTCCCGGAATATTCATTTTCTCTTATTTCTTTTTCTAGGAATGAGATCGAACGCCCGACTTTTTTTCGACTTCAGAGATATAATTTCACTTTCAAATTCATTCAGCAGTCGGTAAGTTTTGTATATATCTTTTTAAAAAATATTATTTCGCTTTTTCATTTTTCGGACAGATTTAAAAAAAAAACTCTTAATTAAACTTTCGTGTCTGAGACTTGAAACGGAGTGAAAATTTCAGTCAAAATTCATAAAATCTCCGCGAGGAAAAAAAAAACTTATCAAAAGAAAAAAAAAAACGACGGATTTGAAACACTTCTTCAACCATCCGGGAACTCCTTACTTCCGGTTCTTTAATTAATTCTCTCTTTTTTAAGAAAAGAAGAAGGAAAAAAAAAAAAAAAGATTTTGAGAAGTAATTGAAAATTAGTCGCATTTTCCTTTTTCCATACACGATTAAATTTCAATTAACCCCCCTCCATCGCTGGATTCCTTGTTATTTTAACAAAGTGTCAGCTCTCGTTATTTCGGCTTAAAACGCAAAGACAAACGCATCTTGTAGTGCGTCTCAGTGCTTCATTCAAGATGACTCCTACTGTTTGTATTTGCTTGAAAAGCTCTCATATCACGATGGAAAATCTACTTTCCCTATCACTTATGTTTACATGTCACTTGTATATGTTTTCGTATACACAAAACAGGTACTTGAACTTCCTTCACATTTGCTGAAATGCTCTGAAGACGAAAAAAAAAAATTCCATTTCGTAATTAAAAGCATAGCTTTTTTTTTTTTCCTTTCTCTCTCTCTTTCTCTCTCTCTTCTTGCTCTTATATCCATTTTTCGTAATAACAATGAGAGCTTTTAGAAAACGTTCATGAGGGTTGAAACCCTTATTTGACATTCTTAAAGATCAGTGAATGCATTTCAACTTTAGACGTCTTTTCCCTATTGTTTATTTGTTACTTTTGTTTATGATTGTTCATCTCAGTTTTCTTCCTTTATAAGATGACTCAGCAGATAAAAATGGATCCAAGTTCAGAGTGGTAATTTAAAAAAAAAAAAAAAAAGTTGAGCAGAGTCAGAGACTCGTGGTCAGAAGGAGGCCGAAAGTTGAATCAACCTGCTATATAAGAAAGTGAATTCCCTGCGGTTATTTATTTGATTCATATTTTCCATAACTGCCAGGAAAGGGATGTCAATCAGTAAGTGTCTCGACTTGCTCGCGGAAGGTTCGCTGTCGAGCCAAGGTGTTACATTTGGATTTTTGCGCCCCCGAATATTTGTCATGAGATCATGTGAAATCGTACTTGTATGGCCTCACACTTTTAGACCCCGTGCCTGAGGTGTTGGTTTCGTGCCTAGAATGTGAGTCTATGATCCCTGCCTAAGTTAATGGAGGAACTGCCCAAGTGTCAGGAAATACCTCTGTCAGGGCCATAGAGTAAAAAAACGAAAGAAGCAGAGTGCGGCACTTTGGTCGAATTGAATTTTTGGTAAATTTAAGTCATTGAGAATGGAAATATTGTTCAGATTTCCGAAATGCGCATCTGACATTGAATAGAGTTTTAATATATTTTTTGGTCGTGAACGGAGTTTTATTTATTGAATGAAGTTTTATGGGAATTGGAACTATAAATAAAGTAAACCGATTTTGTTTACATTTATTAAGCTGACATGTTTCGGGTCCTAAATATACCCATCGACAGAGCTGAAATGAGAAAATAAGGACATGATACAGCATATTTTTAATTTACAGATTGAGGTTAAGTTCGATAACCTTTACCTAGCTTAATACTAAATAACAGAATTTTATATAACAGGAGTTTTATTTAATTTTCCAGAAATAAAAAAACGTAGTTACCCGCGGTATTTTCCCTACCTGCCATTTTTAAAAGCGTACTTTGGTAACCTACCCAGTTAGAGATTGGATTGGGGTTATGGTAAAGAATCTTGGGTACTTTTTTCAGGACTGCAATTTCGATTCCGATTCCGCAAAACATTGACTCTTTGTGAGTAAGATTTCGATTCCGATTCCGAAAGGTGGAAAAAACTTCAGATTCCGATTCCGATTCCAACTAACAAATATTTTAACGATGCCGATTCCGATTCTGATTCCGATTTCAACCAAAATTGATGACTCTAATAATGGTGTTTTCGTGCTTTTTAAGTCAATCTGAATCGAAAATATTTTTTTGGATGCCGATGCCGATTCCGATTCCTATTCCGATTTCTTCAAGAAAAGCACGGATTCTGATTCCGACCAAAAATAAATCGGGAATTGATGCCCTAATTTTTTTTTTCAAAAGTTTTAAAAGTTTTTTTTTTTTTTTTTTTTTTTTATTTAAAAAAAAAAAAAAAAAAAAAAAAAAAAAGAACTTTTGTTTTCTGTTAATTTCAAAAAAAAAAAAAAAATTATAAAATTTTTGTAAAATATTTTTTTTAATACAAAAAGTTTATAAAATATTCCAGTTTCGTTACCCTAACCGAGATGAGTCTCGAGAATTTTTCCATCGGGTTTTCTCGGCACTCAAACTTTCTTTTCTAAGTTTTTTTTCGCAATTTTCTCGAAAATTCTCGGGATTCTCAAGATGCACTCTCGAAACCCGATTAGTTTTTTTAAATTTTTCCCGACTTGAGATTTGAAGATTTCCATACCGCTATTTACGCATTGAAAAGTAATATGATCGGTCAAGAGGACACGGTTAAAAATTTTATTTAAAAAAATGTCTACATAAAATTTTTGTTAATTTGTAACATAAAATTGTGTTAAATTGACATATTTTCGTGTTCATTTACATTAAAAGTAAAAATCAATTTTAAATAGCCCCTCTTTTTTTTATTAGTAAATTTGATTCCCTATCATTTTTCCTAGTCCATTTTTCCTAAAAAAATAAATTCCTAATCCATTGTTTCTAAAAATTTTGGTTCCTAAAAATGTTTTCCTAAGCAGCTTATTTTCATTTTTAATTTTCTGGAATTTTTTGATTCCTAAAATTAAATTTCCTAAAATCCCTTTAGAGATTTAAAAAATGAGGAAAAATATTCATTTTTGGAATCAAAAATTTTTAGGAAAAATTGATTAGGAATTTATTTTTTTTTTAGGAAAAATGGTCGGGAACGAGTGAATTATGTTACTTTTACATAAAATTTTATACCGTGGGGGGATTTTCCCTTTTATCACAGCCTTGCCGAATAGCAAATTTCACAGCTCGAGAAACATGCCTATAAAATCTACCATGTTCCTCCACCTTGATACCCACAAAGGGCCTTGAGATCACCGGTCTGTGAAACCATAAATCTGATTGATCATGTATTGATAGACCATTGAGTGCTGAAATATTCGGTCTGATTATGCTCGGTGTAGAGGTTCGAGTGTACTCTAAATTTGAGTTTTGGTTTTCGGTACAGGTCAGGTGCTTTTCTTGTAAATACATAATTGTATAACAATCGCCTAAGAAAACGTGAGTTCCGGTGAAAGAGAGATAAAGCATGCGCTATTAATTATTATGTCCTAATCTGTATAGCCCAGACGGAGCAATAACTCGGTTTTACCTCCCGGGCCTGACTTAGATCCTCTAGATCTATGGGGTAGATTGCAAAAAGGGTTGAGTGTCTATCGATTCTACCCTTTGCGTACTAAAACTACTCATCCGGGGAGAAACGAGAGGGGGGAAAAAGGAAGGACGGTCTTTTATCTCCAAATCTTCCGGTTCCTGAATTTTCTATTGAAAAAAAGAAACGAAGAAAATTTAAAATGGCGATTTAAAAAAAAAGACTGGCTTGAAATAACAAGGATTCTGGAAGGATTTATTTAGCTAAAAGAATTTTTTTTTCCAAGTGGAAAATTCTTCCTCCGAGAAAAAACATTTTCCCGCGTCGTTTGAGTTTTTGACTTTATCCGATTTCAAACGAAACGTAAAACGACTTGTTAATTCGAGATATCACAAGATTTCGTAAAAAAAAAAAAAAAAAAAGGAGGAAAGGGGTTTGATGACGTTGGGCTTATGACGTTGGGAAGCAAACTGAAACAAGATAAAACAACCGGGGGTGAATTCCAAAAAGTAAAAGGAAGGGGGATGGGGATCGGGCACGGTTTTCCCTGAAATGAGGGCGAGTCGGCGGAATCGAAAATTTGTTTGCCTGTTTACAGAAGTGTGAAATTTCATCATAATTGTTAGTTTGAACAAGTATTGCTGAATTATGTCCCTCGCCCTCCCTCCGATTTGCGATTCCTTTTCCTCTCCGGAGTTTGATTAAGTTATGGTTAGGTTCTCTTGGTTTATTGATGCATTGTTTATTTCGCGTATCGTTAATTTTCCTAGGAAAACCCTCCCTCTCCCTCTCAACTTCGATCAAGGATCACTTTTTCTCCCCCTTTTCTAACATATTTGTTCATTTAGCGAAAAGGAATGAATGAATGAATGAATAAATAAATTGATAAATAAGCTCCCTGTTATTACCGTGGTATTGCATCATAAGAACTTGACACCAACAGCTTTCTTTCCCCTTTTAAAAAAAATTAACGTAAAAAAATCCTCTGTAAACAAAAACCTCAAAAAAAAAAAAAAAATCTTTTTCGTTTCAAAATAGCACCAAAAAATGATACTTTTTCTCTTATAAAAGAGAAAAAAAATATTAAATTTCTTCCCATTAAACTCCCCCTCACCGCCCCCGTCAACTCCTTCCTCTCCAAAAATGAATTCCATTATTTTCGCGCGTTTAAAACGTCGATCAAATCGATTGACGTCGGGTTAACCGCCGAAACATCTGAAATGACACATTTTCCACCCTTTCCCATCTTAAAGATGCGCGCGCCGCAATCAAAAATTAATAGCGTAATCAATCTAAAACTCTAAAATCCCCCCCCTTCCCCATTTCCCTTCTCATTCCCGGTTTTCCTCATACTCAAAAAAGAGATATCCTTGTCCTTCATCATCAATATTCATTTTGAAAACATTTATAAAATATAAAGGGGGGAATGGGGGTTAAAAAAGCATAAGGTAAGCAAGGGAGGATGAATCGACAATTATCCTTGTTATTAACGGGTATTATTAAAACAGACTTAAAGTTCTCATATAATAAGAAAACGGCAGTCACTCAAAACATCAAACCGACCCCGTGAAACCTTTCCCCTGAGGGGTGAAATGGGATGGAAGGGAAAGGGCCTCTCTCCTATCTTATCCGTCACCACAAATTAATGGAGTTCAATTTTGAAGGTTTAAGGGTCGTGAAATAGCGATTTAATTCAGAAGCATTTCGCTTACTGCAATTTTGGATTGTGATGCTTTTAGAGTAAAATTGTTTAAAATGTTAATTTTTAAATCGCTTCGTAATGGTGTCATTATTTTTGTGGAAGGAAATTGGTTCTGTCAAGGAAATAGAATGAAGAAAAAAAAAGAAAGGAAAAAAATTGGATTAAATATTTCAGATCCGAAACGTATTGAAATTAAAGAGGAAGACAGACAACCAGAGGAAAGAAGAGCAGATGATTGAAGTTGGACAACTCAGGCAGAGATGGATAGAAGCGGTGGTGACATAGAAGATGAGAATGCAGAGGAGAAATCGGAAGTGGAGAAGAAACGAAAATTGAGACGGATGGAGAAATCGCTGTAGAAATGGCAAGCTTTAGAGATGTAGAGAAGCTAGAAACGTAGTGTCAACCACATATTGCCGTAGTCATATAAATATTTCAGTCAATTCCGAAATCAGCCAAGCATGAGGTGTTTCTAGAAATGCCTAAAATTTAAAAGTAATAATTTCACACTCAAAAAAATCATTACTAGTGGCCAGAAAAATTTGACTAGTCGCAAATTCTAGTTTAAATTTTATGCTCTGTCTCCATTGGACAATTGATTGGAGGGTATATTTAACTGTACCGCCGGAAATTCTGTATATTTTTGGACTTTTTCTTCTGTTACCAATTTTTTTTTCGTTTTCATTATTTTTAGTGTTCGAAAAATTAATCAAAGCAATAGTAAAAAAAAAAAAAAAAAACGGCAGCAGAAGAAAAATGTCCAAAAATATACAGCATTTCCGGTGGTACAATTAATTGTACCCTTCGATTAATTGCCCAGTGGAGACAGGAAATTACTGGTCACCAGTCAATTTTACTCACAACCACAAGATTTTTCTTGGCTGTGAGTAAATTAGACTGCCGACAAGTAAAATTTTAAGTAGGCGCAAATTCTAGTTTAAATTTTACTGACAACTAGTAACCGCTTGTTTGAGTGTGCTTACTTCTGGTATTCCTGTATCAAGATGGCAAAATGTTATTGCTTGCGTAATGTAATACTCAAAGAAAAAAGATTGATTGATTATTAATTGTAGTCATAAAACTGCTTGAGAGATTTCAAGTACCTGATTCAGCTGTTTTTAAATATTTTTAAAATTGAAAGAATTAACATTGTTCGTGTTGGTCTAACGAAAGCCAGAAAAATGTGCATAATAACAATTGTCGGTTAGAGTAAAGAATCTGGGTTTTTTTTATAAAATTTTTTGAAAATATTTTTTTTATAAAATTTTTAAAAAATATTTTTTTTTAAGTTTTTTAAAATATATATTTTTTAAATTTTTTAAAAATATTTTTATACATTTTTTTCAATAAAATTTTTATACCTTTTTTTAAAAAAAAATTTGTATACCTTTTTTTTCAACGAAACTTTTATGAGTTTCTTTTTTATAAAATTTTTATAAAATTTTTTTAGGGTGCAAAGTCACTATGGAATGTTGGACAAACATTTTGGTTCAACCATTTCGAGAGAAAAAAAATTTTTTTTGCATACAAACATATTCAGTCACACATCCGCCGAAAAATCAAAACGCTGAAAAAAATGAATGATTTTTATTATTGTTAATGAATGATTTTTATTATTCACTCTAAAAATTTTGTCAAAATAAATACAACAATTTCCAAAAATCCGCGCACTTAATAAATCACCTATTTTTTCGCTCTTTTCTATCAGTAAATCCCCGTCTCAGGTCGGATATTTTTTTGTTCAACCTCTTAATTTCCCGATGGCGCATGGTACAGGCACGTCTGTGCTGGTATATTAAGTCATCGCGTGAAACCATTAAACTGTAAATTTCTTCCTTCAGTTGTTGGGAAATTCGTTCAGTTTCTTGAGGTCTTTCAATCTGCTGTGGTATATCTTGATTTGAAGTTGGCCAACTTGTTGTAGCAACTTGATGGTCCAACATTCCATAGTATATTTGCACCCTGATAAAATTTTTATACAATTTTATTTAAAAAAAAAAAAAAAAAAAAAACAGATTCTTTACTTTAACCCAATATAGTCTAACGAAAGCCCGAAATTTTCGGGGCTCAAGTGCTCGACCCGACTTGACTTATTACGATTTTTCCTGAATTTTCCTTTACAGAATTCTGATTATCTTAATACTGATACTGCTTAAAATTTTTACGATTGCCTTATTTCGTAGATTGACGGTGACAATACGTACGGAGAAAAGGAAGTTGGCTCAAGATATCAATATGGCGGTTCCTTGATTTTCAGAAGCGGTGGATGCATCGTTTGCACTGTGATCAGTAAAAAGTACTAGGCAGTACTCTACAGTATTAGCCAGTGAAAGAACCTGAAAACAGATAGAGTTTTGCCTGGAAATTTCCTTAAAAATGTCTAGTCATTTAGAGTAGATGTTTTTAAGGAATAAATCTTTGACACTTCGGGGCAAGGTACCAGCTGAATGATGATGTTGCATGCTAAACGTTTACTTTGGGGAGATCCTAAAATTGTGGACGACAAAGGAAAAGGGCCAATTAACGGATATGAAAGGACAAGCATCATTTATCAGGGGTACAATAAGATGTTAAACAAAGAAGCAAACCTATACGGAACTGTCAGGCAAGAGTCAAGACAGTTAAAAAAAAAAAACACTCAACTGGAGCAGAAGAACAGGCTGTAAGGAGAGAAATTATTTCCCTCTCCCGATGTATAGCAGCATGAGAAACCCGAAGAAGCGCGTGAAACTAGAGAAGCGAACGACCGCAAATTTTAAAGGTTATCGATTCTACTAAATTCCAAATTTTACGTTTTATTTTCATGTACGGAGGAAGGTAAAAGAATCGAAAATCAATCCTCGATTTATCGGCAATAAAAGCATATATACCAGGAAGAAAAAGAAGAATATATCGGAGGAAGAAAATCGTTTGAGGGGAGATAGAAAATATACACATCAGGAACGAAAGTTTTGAGGAAAAGTCAGGAATGAGTGTATCATATTACGATCGCTTGAAGGCGTTTTCCCGTTACACAAAGTGAGAGAAAGTTTTCATATGAACCGAACACTGGGGTCCAAAATCGATTTTCACCTTTCATGTTTTATTCTCCGTCGCTTTTCATTTCATTCATCAGGATTCGGATTTTCCAAACTTTAATTTCATCCTGAATCCACCCCGAACGGATTTCGGTTTATTACTTAAGGCTACCTGGAAATCTCTTTTCCTCTTTTATATACGCGTTACCCGCAAGAACGGATTTTTTTTTTCGTTTTTCACCGCAAACGCTCGGTTAATGAACTTACCCTCGTCCCCTTTATTTTTTCCCAGTGATGAAATTCGAAGCGGATTTCCCTGGCGGCATGCTAAATAAGATTTTCTTCCCGTGAAAAACCGAAAAGCTAAAGTCAAAATGAAGGGTAAGAAACGAGGAGAAATTGAAATATGTTGAGACCATATGGCACGTGAGGGGAAGACAACAATAAGAAAAGTTAAGATTTGTCTTTAGGGTAACCAAGGATTTTTTTTTTTTTTTTTTTTTTTTTTTTTGCTGCTTTCCTCGCGCTTGTTTCCACTTTCTCCGGCGATCCTCTTTTCACCGGGGTTTTTTTTTCCCGAAAAAGGGGTAGATAACAGTTTTGTTCTGTCCCCCAAACGGGAAATGCTTGGGGGAATCCTGTCTTTGACACGGTTGGCAACAGTTAGCCTTGAGTCATGTCAGTTCGGATTACAGGTGAATGCAGTAAACAAAAGACAGTCGAAGGCGAGGGAGAGAATGAAAAGGAGAGAGAGAGAGAGAGGAGCAGGATTACGGAGAGGGGTGAATTTTCATCTTCATATTGAAAACCACTATTCTTTATTATCCATTTTGAAAATCTTTTGTTTTTCTTCCGAGAGATAGGTAGTTTTTATATTTATTGAAAAGGAGATATCGAGCGATGAATGATTTCGAGGAGGGGGGGGGGGGCTTTGTCTGTATTTTATTTATCGAAACTTTGTTATTATCTGAATTGGATTTGTAAAAAGTAAACTTGACATGATTTTCTATTTCGAATATACAAGACCCGAATGAGAATTCTAAATTTCAGGGTAATTCGGAATAAAGAACAAGAAAGGCTAACTATCCACGTATACATAAGAGGGATGGAGGAGAGAGAACTTTGAGAGGTTTATTTTCAAACAGCATCGAATTTAAACGACGAGAATCTTGTTTGTTGGGAGTAAAGAGGCTCATGGAATTCGTGTTGAACAAGGGAAGCCCTCAACTTAATACAGTATGTATGCTTTACCCTGATGGAGATCTAAAATCGTTGGGGAGATGGTTCAATTAAATTCCGAGTCAATTGTTTCTTCGGGGTCAGGGTAAAAGCTGTTGACGTTCCGGAGACTGACAGCTAGATTTCGGAATCAAAACCTGCTGCGGCTATCCTTGGGGAACATCTTTGTTATGATTTCCCACTCGAAACAGTTGATGTTTCTAATTATGACATTTTACCACGTCAGCGGCTTGAAGCATCGACAGGATTTCATACAAAAAATGAATTAAAAAAAAAAGATCGAGAATCGTATTTACGATTTAAAAGCGCTTTCCAAAACAAATTTGACGGGAAAAGGTCGAAAATACCGTGACGGTCAACTTCTTATCTACCAAAAGGTCACTTAAAAATAATTTAATGCGATTTCTTTAGGTAAGCGGCTTTTGCCAGAATTTTCGACTCGTTCGTTTTTCTTTGAAGAGATTTTTTTTTTCTTTCCCTTGATAGCATTTTTTTTTCTCTCTATGATTCCTTCGTCTCCAAGAATGAGATTTTTCCTCGATTTCCTGGGAAATTACAATGAAATCTTTTTTGGATAAAGGGAAAAAAAGGGAGGAGGTCTCGATTTTTAAAAAAAAAATCTACTATCGAAAACACCTGACTATCGAATTCATCTAAATTCTGCCATTAATATTCCATGCGGGGAACCGGAACCGTTACCAACATTTGGAACTCAAAAATAGAATAGAAAAGAAAATAGCATTTCGGGAGAGTCCACCTCATATCTTTTAAAAACAATAAAAGATTTAGCTTTAATATGCATTATGTAATTTATTGTTAAAACGGAATAACTGACGATGCTTCCTGTTTATTTTTATTTTTTATTTTTTTAGAATCGGAAAAAACTTCTAAGGCGAAAAACGTGCTTGAGACATTTTTTTTTCCTTTACTTATTTTAAAAAGAGCTAAAAATAACAAGAAAGTTTTTGACAAAAAAGAAAAAAAAAATCTTAAAGCGGATGAAAATCAAGCGTAATAATCTTATACTATAAAAACACTTTATGCCTTTAACGCACTAAAGCCTCGCCTGTTTAATGCCGGTAAGAAAAATATTTTGAAAGCGTCCTTTGTTTCCGTGTTTTTGTTTTATAAATAACCAGTCAGAAAGCTGTTTCGTGTCTCCTTTTAAGTCGATACCGGAGATCTTTTGGAAAATCGAAATATAATAAGTTACTACCTCCGTGGTTCGCTATGACATCACGTGTTTTCATTTTTAGTGGATAAAATATGGAAGGTGATTTTTACCCGATTTAGTTTTTTTAACCCATTTATGCCGTAAATATCCGTAAGATAAATGTAGGCTCTGGGTGTGATATCAAAGGTTTTTCCCGAGGAGGGAAAACCATTTTTTTTTTATCCGCTCCCCTTTCCCCCCCTTCCTCCTAATCGACGTTTAGAAGGATAATATCCTTCATTTTTTTGTGGGTTACGTCAAAAAGTGTAACCGCCGTATTTTGAATACGTCAGCTGTGGAAAATTTATTTATTAATGACGAAAAGAATGGTTTCGAGTCGGGAAATGCGATGATGTGAAGGAAAACCATTGATCTCATTGGTTTAAATGATGGGACTCGGAAAAAGGGAGTGAAATGATTTTAGTCATGGAATGCATAGTGTAATGCATTACAATATATCACAAGGAAATAAAAATATTATAATTTTGGGAATGATATGATGAAAGTTTACTCAAAATAATTCTTTACGTTATGTGTTTCAGAGCAATTTATTGAATTACCGATGGGGTTTTTCCAGCCTTGTGTTACAATTGATATTTTACTGTCATCCGTAATCCACGATAATCCAAGTCGCTGCATTCAATTTTTGACATGGTATCATGCAGCGATGAGGTCGCAAGTTCGCCAGTCATTGAAAGTCTGTAGCCAAGTGGCAGGGTTGGCAAATCGGTCCTGTATAATTGACTTTTGCATTCGATTGTTAAGTTGGCATTGCTAAAATGAGAAACTTCGTTGTTTGTGAAGTTGTCAATCTCTATATCCCTTAAGTCGTAATCACGGCCGTATAGACAGGTCCAGAAACTTCCCATGCCGTTCATGTCGCGCTTAACTACGCACATTTTAGTTCTAAAACGAGCCATTGATGGCGCTCCGATCTTGACAGGCGCAACATGTCTAATCGTTTAAGTTGGGACCATGACCGCATAGACGTCTATACGGCTGGGTGCCGCCATCATCGGCATCAAATCTCAACGACCAATCAAAAACCGTCTCGCTTACAAGTAGCACTTACAACGGTAGAAAGGAAGAACTAATATTTGAGTAGTTAAGCGAGACAAGATCGCCCATGTATAAGATAGGAGTTTCCGGACCTGTCTATACGGCCGTGGTCATAATTGGGCATATTACGTTCGTTAGGACAGTCTTGATTTCAGATTTTTAGATCAAAATGTGTGGACCGTTTTTGACACGTAAAATGTTTAAAAAACACACAAAGTGTAGTTGTAAATTCAAATTGTACAGTTCGAATATTGTAAATGTGTAGCACAATGTGTTTAGAATCCCAGAACCTTTTAAGAGTTCAAATTTTTAGAAACAAAAACAAATGATTGTCGATGCTCTTGACCAAGTTTTGTCATCGAAATCAATAGAACCTTCATGTTGTTAAGTCATTTTGAAGTCAAACCCTCTATATTAAACATTTGGTCCTCCGAGCCGGATTTTGGGGACCATCGTTTACCATCATTATCAGTCTAGAATTAAGCAATGTTTATACTTCCGTTAACGCTGTGGTAGGGTGATGTCTCCAGTAATGGATCAATTAGCCTAGTGTTGGGTCAACCAATGAAAATCAAAACAACTATAAATATTTACAATTTTAAAAGCACTGATTGGCAATTTCCATGGTAATGATCCATTACTAGAGACATCACCCTAAATTCTTCATAAATTAAGATTTTGACCGTAGGTTTCTATTTTCTTTTCCATGCATAGAAACCTACGTTTTGCAACCTCGAATGATGATCCTAGGTTTTCGGGAGACTCCTTGAACGGCAAATTTACCGAATATCTTCCACTTTCTAATCTAACTGTAGATTCTCGGTAAATCTTTTCACATTTCAAATCATCTCCGCTGACTGGTTTTTCTATGGGTATCTCTTCGGTTTCCCAAAACGTTTTGACTACAATGCATCTCCTAACATGCACAAAGCTTGTTTTAACATTCAAGTTGGCCCAATATTTTTGTCCCTCAGTTGGCAACCTTCAATCTTATGTTCTGGCCCTCGTGTAGCAATCTACCGAAATCCACTTGATTCTGTAATTAGTAAACTTTTTGGTTCCTTTAGAAAGCTTCGTAAGGGAGAAATGGAAGAGGGCGTAAAATACTTCAATTCTAAACTTTTATGAGCGTATAATTTATTTTTACAATAATTTTAGGCTCTGTCCAAAAAACTTGTTATAAGGTTCCTTAGCCCTTTAAGGTCCGACTTTGTGATATCCTGAAATCTTACATTGTTGAATCACGAACGTTTCAATTTCAATTGGCACTGACTGCAAGTTATAAATGCTGCTCCACATTCTTAAGTAATTTACAAACCTACGAATTCTACTAAACAAACATTTTTACGAGTCGGGCAATTCTAAAACCCTTATGAAGTAAATGCAAACAGAAGGACAAGACTAATAGACTTTTCCTTTTATACCACGAATTTACTTGCTCAAGGAAACCCTTTGCGGTTTTCTTCATAGCTTTTCTTAGTGCTCCCAAGATTAATGTAGTCAACCATACATTCACATCTTCTCTACTTACAATTTAATCTTGAGCCATAATAATTTTTTGTTTTAAATTGAACATCCCGTATCGACGTTATCGACTCGGGAAAACCGAAACTTCCAAACAAACTTTTTAAGTAACGCGAAATGTTTTCCTCTCCTCATCCTAAAAATCAGAACCCCGCCTTCTTAGTGACGGATGATCTGAAGGGATATAAAAGTTAAAATGTTTAAGAGTTCTTATATACGACTTTAATTCCAAGGGCGACGCCGGTTTTCTAAAAAAGCTTATTAAAGAGGAGAAAAAAAAACTAATACTTTTAACACGTGCGAGCGTAAAATCGAGGCACAAAAAAAAAATCGATAAATCACAGTGATCAATCGAAGGGTGTAATAAAGGGTTTTATTTTCTTTAATCCGAAATTAAAAGTTTCCATGTGAGTAAATGAAAGCTTTTCAGGGAATCACCCTTAGAAAGTTCTCGTAATACGAGTTAATGAAGCATAATGTTAACAGCAATTACCTAGATCAGGACGGAGCCAATCTGGAATCAGTCCGGGATTAATAAACCGCCTCTTAGTATAAATCTTTCCAGGGCTAAACAAAAAGTTTCGTTTTTTTTTTTTTTTTTTTTTTTTTTTTTTTACGGAGTAAGGAGACTATCAAACGGGCCAGTTGTCAAGGTAAATCAAAAGGGAGAAAAATAAGAGAGAAGAGAGAAAAAAAAAAAGAACACACGCAAAGAGTAAAAATAGAGAGAAGTAAAAAGCCATTATTTCAAAGTGACAATGAATTCGTTTTGTTAGGAGATGAGGGGTGAAACATCAGGGCTAGAGAGCATTACCAAAGGGCGAGGCACCACTACATTACCAAGATTTACGTCATCCTTTTTTTTGAGCAAAAAGGGTCAGAATTTGAAAAAAAAAGACTAATTTTAGAATTTGTTTTGCTTTGTGTTATCAATTAGTAAAAAAAAAAAAAAAAAGTGAGAGAGAAAAAGGAAATTAACCGTCGTCGTCGCATCTTATAAATTATCTCGTCATTTTGACCGAAAACCACTTCTCCCGATCAAAAACTTAAAACTTTTCACCCTTTGACAGTGGTTGGATGATTAATGAACTCTCTCATTAAAGAAGAATCCCTTTGTCCCTATCCCTTATCCCGTAGAAAACGGTGTAATGCACTTACCAGGGAATGGATTACGTGGGATTATTCGCTCCCACGCCAAATTCCCTGCAGCAAATGTAAAATAAAGAAGAAGAAGAAAAAAAAAAAAAAAAAAACGGCGAGAAAACGCTTATATTCCAGGGGAATAAATGGAAAATATTAAAGTGCGCGCCGTCCAAAACCAAAATTTCCATGGAGTCGGCGGTAATTTTTTGACCAGGATATACAATTTCGTCGCGTGCTCGTTTTGGGCGGGATCGAGGAGTTTTGCGTTTTTCGCTGAAAGGAAAACAGTTAACGCTCTTCCTCGTAAAAAATAAATCGCAGCCGTCTATAATTATTATTTAAAATCTTTTTTTTAATATATTTGAGAAACGGGAAAAATTGGCAAGGAGAAAAAAAAAAATAAAAATTTAGAGTTTTCATTTTGTAATATCGTATGTTCTCTGCATGTTACATTAAAGATTATTGCTCAATCTAATCTTGAATCCCTTCGATATTTTTCTCATTCCCGTTTTTTTTTCTTCTTCAAAAAAATATATCCGGTTTATCTAGAGCAATTTTCCTTCGTGAAATTTCCCGGGGTCTTATGATATGGTTGTGATAAATTTATAAAATGAAAAATCGAGATTTGATTAAAAAGAAAGCCCCCGTCTGGAGTATATATAGAGATAAAACGGCGAGATGCATAAATGTTTTATTTTAGATCTGTGGGCGGTTCGAGCACGAAATGTGAATTAAGGAGAAAATTACGAGACTAGGATTTTAACAGCAATGGGAAATGGATTGTCGTGATTTTTGGAAAAACATTGACATAAAGTAACTGCCTACTACAGACATGAGAAAATATTTCAACTTGAATGGCAGCCCTGGAAAGTTCTGATCTGAATGACATCCGATAATGGTGTAATAGACAACCGCATGACGTATCTCGATCGACTTTTAGTTTCAGTATTCGCTAGTGCAATATCTTTAAGTATTTAAGGCGGAATCCCTAGGGTGTTAATTTCCGACGTGTTACCTCCTGAAATGTTGCCGATATGGATAATTTGTGTGGGCCCAATTGTCGTACTATGGCTGCCATATATATTCATGGATGCGGTAGCTCAAATATACAGTATAATAAGTGCAGGGCGAGAGTTTGTAGTGGGGTAAGTTTAAAGAGAGTTTGTAAGCAATGCAGTCGACCGCTGTTATAATAGAAAGTCGGCTGTAATGGACGGAATCGTCGGGTCACCGTTGAAACGCTTATATTTCCATGTAAAAATCGAGGTCTTCCGAACCAAGAATTCCGGAGGACGTTCACCACACCGGGAGGAGGATTTTTCACTCAGCGAGGTGTTCCGAACCGATAGATCCAATACACCTTGATTGTAGTGACATCTTAGCGGGAATGGTCTATTTTAGAAAGAATTATACTTGAGCAGTATTAGTCTTTTTTTAAGGGGAGCTGAATTTTGGAAGTAACTGATGGAAATGATTGTGTAAAGATAAAGCAATTTCGCAATACGAAACGAACAAATTGTGGCTGAAGGTATTGTCATTTAAACCACTCAAGGGTCCATTTTTGACCTTTAAATGACGATATCTTCATACCTATAACAGATAGAAATCTCTGTAATATCTCATTCGACAGCATTTGCAACGGTTTTCATATGATATACAACTCGACTAAGGAGAAGTTTGGGGCTCCCGGGGCGGGGCCCTTAGTGGGGGCCCAGGATGATATGACGCGATTTTGGGCGTACGCACTCGTCACTTAGACGACCGATAGTACAAATCCCCTTATTACTTTCGCGACCTTTGCACCCTGGCGACCAATACCCTGGTCGCCAGAGTGATCACGCTCTGATCACGACCCGGGCACATGATCAGGGCGTGACCTTGGCCGGGTAAAATGTTGAAGTTATACGGTTCTGGAACTGCGGTTGCTTGTTTCTGACTACATTCATGATCTCTAAACCCGCTGTGAAGTCAGATTTTTGCGTCCATTCAGCCCGATAATCGAAGGCTGGTTGAGCTTCGTGTGTATTCTTCTGTAATTTTTGATAAGCACGAAAATTGTTTTGACGTGTTTACCTCCAGTTTCGACCGTTTGCTCGATTCAGACTTTATTAGCTCATTCGATAATAGAGGACCTATGGTTACAGTGGATTCCTTTTGGTCGGTCCTTTAAAGAGCACTACAACGGAAGTCGTCAATATTATTTTTTGTGTCTTTTTTTTATTCTAATTTTTGTCTGCATATTAATTATTATGCACTAGACTGTCTTCCTTACCTCAGTTTCCTGACCATAAACGGAAAAGAGGTGAGAGGGTAGACTTAAACCGACATTAACTAACACATAATTTATATACCAGGCCTATATATATATGATTTAGATACAATTTATGTATAAATTAAATGTAATTTAGATATACAAATGGCGCCAACATCACGTCTTCTTCTTAGTCCTTTACTCGATTACGATCGTGGTGATCTCTCACATACACCTGTGCGTGCGCTCACTGGCATATGGGACCTACTCTTTAACGCCAATTCCGAGCGGCTATTTTTTTAGAGATTTACGAGGCAGTTACCACTCGGTGGTTTGCCATTGCCTTCCGAGGAGTGGTGACCGTTGATTTTCTGACTAGCGCACTAGTTTTGACCTGAGAAAAATTCCTAGCTGTGAACTAGGATAGAAGCACGACCCGTTGCATCTCATGATCGAGCGCGCTATGAATTAGGCTACTGGCCGCCCAATTTCGACTTCAGAACCCTCGAAAACCTCTGGATACCGAAGTTTTTAGGCTTTTAAAAAAGTTGCACTTTTCTAAACAGCCAGCAACGCAGTCTTGAAGACAAATATTTTTTGCTTAAGTTTGGTCGCTAAAGGGTTAGAGGCTACCCGTGAAGTATGGTACACCCATCACAGGATCGGATCACCAGTGCCACTTTTTTCATATTCAGTTAGCTAAAGTAAATAATTACCAAGTTATTCGTCTCCTTTTTAGTCTTGACATAAATCTTGGCCAAGACTGTAATTACCTTGAACGATGCCTAGTTCACTCCAGTTTTACAGGTTTCAAACTTTGAACATAAATTAATTTAAAATGCAGATTATTACCACGATTCATAAATTAATCGGAGCTGAAATTTTTTGATAGTCATGAGAAGTGAAAACCCAATGGAAAAAAAAAAACCGAGAAAGTGAGGACCGATAGAGGAAAAAAAAAATAGCAGTGTCAAGAAAGATTGAGAAAGTAATAAGAAAGTAAATAAGAAAGGCGAAGAAAATTTTGTTTAAAAATTCATTCAGCGGATTAAATTCAAAGCCTTAATCCTCTCTCCAAGATTTCTAAACCAGAGAAAATAAATCAGCGGAAAAACTGTTACAAAATTGAAAGCGACGTAGCGGGAGGAATATATAGGTAAGCAATTAACAAAAGCATCCTCGCGTAAAATACTTAATATTGATTTATGAAAGAGCTAACTTAGCACCGTCGTCGACACCTCTATCAGAGACGAAGATCCTTTTCAAGAAGTTCACTCGAGAAAAGAGGGATGCTAAAGGATATGGAAAATGGGGAACTGGAGCTTTGTTTTTTATTTTTCGATAGTGAAACTCCTTCAACTTGTCAAATTGCGGAAAACGGCCGCAAAAGAACGGGGGAGGAAAAAGGTTTTCGCCCTGCGGATTTAAAGATTATATCACTGTAAATGAGAAAGATGCGTCGAATATGGCGAGGATCAAAAATAAAGGATTTCGGGGTGAAAGGGAAAGATTAAAGGGCGATTTAAAATGAAACCGGGAGTGTTACGTGTATATATGCCGAAAAGGTCCGAAAGCAACGCAACCTAAGTTTGAGTAATTTAGTTTCAGTCAGCCATAATGCTAAATGCTGTAAATTAAACTTCCCCCCTTTCTATATACCTTCTCTTTGGTGGATTTACCTCCCGGCTCTATAATACGTTTGGGTATTAATTATACACCTTTATTGACAAACAGATCTAACAAGATTGGATGGTGCGTGTTACTGAAGTTTGTTTTGCTTTAAAAAAAAAAAATAAAAAAAAAAAAAATATCAATTTTAATAACTTGAAACTTTTTTTTTCCATCGCTGAATTTTTTTTTTTTTTATCTTTCCCTCTTTTCTTCTTCGTGTTATTACGGATAAACAGATAATAAGATACGCGAGGAAAAATTACAAAATCATGTATCGCATTTCCCCGGGAATTCGAAACTTCCCTGGGAAAGAAAAATTAATTTTTTTTTTCTCCATAAGCCGATTTTATTTTTAGATACAGATTGACACAAGCAATCTGCGTTTGAAGATGTAGCTGTATTTCTTTTTTTTTTTTTTCCTCTCTCCACATCTTCTTTTCATTCATCCGCTTTTTCTCGTATCAAAATCATAACGATTTTCGACTTACGTCAGCGAGAAAAGTGGGACGAAAACCGTATAATGAGGGTTTCGGACTCTTGAGGTTTTCGGGATAGTTCAAACCTCGCTCAAAAAGCTTTCAATGATGATCCCCACTCCATCTCACCGAATCCCCTTACATAATTTTCCTTGGCAAAGGAATTTCACGAATGAAAAGATACATAAACTCCGCGCAGACTTAATAAAGCAAAGGAAATTGGAAAGATCTATCAAGGAATATTAATTCAAGTCAAATTCAGATAAACATGAAACGTTAAGAAATGACAAACAGTCAGACAGCTCAAGACAGTTCAGAGACGTTTGACACGTTTGTCAAGTTTTTGAATTGGGTAAGCTGTAATCCCATCGTGATAATATACTGAGATTAAGGACCGTTTGGAGAAGTGCTATCAATCATTCGGAAAATTTAATTCGATAGTTTGTTTGCTGTCCGTCAGCGAGGAGAACTAGAGAGGGGAAAAAAAACAGGCCTTACAAGTTCGTTAAAAAACGAAAAAGTGACAGGAAAGCCAATAGTTAAAGCAAATTTTGAAGAGTCTCTGGAGTTTTTGTGTACTTAAACTCCCCCGAGTAGGGGCATTTATTTTTTTATCGGTCGTTGAAATATTGAAAAAGGAATGATAGTAGGAATTTTTGGTAAAATCCGGGTGAAGTATCTTACAATTAAATTGAACGAGCGCAGAACCGGCACCCGGTAAGAAGCTTAAGGGTCAACAAAGTTTTGAAGAGGGGCTCCAAATGAACTCTATAACGTAGAAGATTGGGAAAATGCATGCATTATATGCATTTACCCAATCTTATTCATTTTTTGACCAAAAAAAATGTACAATTGGGACTTTCTGATTTTCTGCAATTTTCGATTTGGGATTTCTGAACGTCAGAGTCAAAGAAAACGTCGAATGTGAAGAAATGAAAATGACCGCTATGGAAAATTTTCAGATTCGACGTTTTGGCTCAAACTAGAGTCTAATCCCCGTGCCGTGCTCCTATATGGCCATGAGGGATAGATGTTAACTAGGGTGTTGGAAAAGAAGTTGGAGGCTTTTGAGATGTGGGTATACCGTCGAATGCTTAAAATTTCGTGGACTGACGGGGTGAGAAATACAGACGTCTTGGCTTAGGGGAAAGGAGTTGGAAGTCCTCTACGAGATCAAGCGTCGGAAGCTCGATTATTTCGGCCACGTAATTCGAAATGAAAAGTACCGACTCCTTCAGCTTGTGATGGAGGGAAAAATCGAGGGTAAGCGCAAGCAAGGCCGAGGGTAAACCTCGCGGCTTAAGAATCTCAGGGACTGGTTTGGTGTTGATTCCTTGAGTCTTTTTAGAGCGGCGGTCTCAAAAGTAAAAATCTGCCAGATGATAGCCAATCTCCGTCGCGGGCCGGAACTTGAAGGAAGAGGAAGAAGAAGAGTCTAATGCACTCAATATTTTGAATTTTTCCTCATACATCGAGTATTATATCAAAAAGCTACTCCTACCGGTGTTCAGTGAAGCTTACTTTTGAAAATCAGTACCGAAGGCACGAGCTTTAGCGACGTTTCTCGGTGAACTTTTACAGGAGTTTGAGCTTTTGCGAATTTTGGAGTTTTACAAGTGGGAGTTTTGCTGAAGAATTTGGGATGGAGTTTTGAAGAAAGAATTTGAATTCCCAGTATTTTCAGGGGTTCCGGAGGCTTTCAACTCTCCTAAATCCAGTGGTCAAGGCAATCGTTCGGCTAATTGAGTTTTCGAACAGTAAATCGGGAGAAATGCATTTTTGGAAAACCGAAAATCGCTTCCCTGACTCTGAAAATACTCGATTCAAAAGCGGACTTGATATATTCGAGTTCAGCGAGTTTCTTATTATACCAAATCTAACCCAATTATAACCCTTATTGCATAACCCCCAATACACAGTATAACGCCATCATAACCAAAAAAATCCCGACCTAAATTTTTTTAGAAAATGGACATAAATGCTAGCCGGGTATATTCAATAGAAATAAAATTCCTTTGGCGCATTATCATATCAGTACCAAGGTACGAGCTTTAACGATAGTACGCCTTGACAACCGTAAGGTTTTAAAACTTCCACGAAGTCGAAGTTGTCAGTGAAGGTCCAGGCTGTATTAATAATGATCCACATTGTTTTCTTTTTCCCGTCCCAATTCTTTCCTTCCTAGTTTCAGTTACTGTCGGTTCTGGTTGTTCTGGTTCTCTTGGTTCCCAGTACTAATTGGACCCAACAAGATATCGATACCCATTCTTTTTTTCTTTACAGTATTTCACTGAACCTGTAATGAAAATAGGCCGAAAAAACATATTGCGACTTTAAGAACTTGAACCGGTTTAAATGTCGAGGAGCTTTTTGGAATTGCCTTTGATAAAGATATAAGGCATAGTAGCCTACGCCTGGACACAGGTACGGCACAATAAAAAGATCGAATCTTTTTCTTCTTCCAACTTTCACGTTTCATGCTTTCACTTTTTTTCTTTTTATTTTAAGCTTTATCCTTTTTCTTCTAGAGAAAAAAATATTAAGTCGAAAAGTTCTACCTCTAATTTATTTTCTTCCTGAAATTGCGTATAGTCTACCTCAGCTGAAAACTGAAACCCGCCTTTGCATAAAAACTAAGGAAGAAGGATCAACAAAAAGGAGATAAAAAACAAGGTAAAGCGAGAAAGAAAACGAGAGTAGTTAACCTCTGGTTATAAATTGGAAGGCATGAAGTAGAAGATTTTCTTTTCTAAGAAAATGAAAAGAGAATGAATAGGAAACAAATTAGCGGAGAAAATAATTTAAACAAGTTTGATGAGGCCTGTTATATTAGAAACTGAGGCGTCGTTGCCATGGGAACCCGGTTTTGCTAAGCTTGTCGACGCTTGAAACCCGACGCTTTTATATTTACTTCATCTCCATCTTGTTCTTATATTGTATTATTTTATTCCTCTTATCAAAAATTATTATAATGTAGAAAGAGCAAAATAAATAATAAAAAGGAAATGGGGATAACAGGGGAGGAGAGTGAAAAGGAGAATTTCAGCCGTTAAAAAAAATGTTTATACACGTGGGGGGTGAATACTAAGTTCACCTTTCGATAAGTTTCCGTCAATCATTTTTTTTTTTTTTTTTTAGAAATCACTTCCGGTTTTCTTTTCTTTTTTTATTGGAAAATTTGAATTTTTTTTCTAAATCGATCTTTATAAAAATTTCGATTTTTCTCCGGTGAATATAACAACGAAATAAGAAAAACGAGGTGTTTTCATTCAAAAAAAAAAAAAAAAAAAAAGAAAAGAAAAGAAAAAGAAAACAATTTGTATGTTGGGAACAGCTGAATAGAGATGTCGAGTACATACTTTGTCCAGTCGGGTTCGAAAAATAGTGTTGCTGATTCAGCACCTTTTCTTCCCGACGACAGTTGTATAAAAAAAGGAAAATGGGGGATTTCCTTTCCTGGCAACCTTTTTTTTACAAATTGATTTTTAAAGGAAAAAACGGTTTATTATTCCGTTTTTAAATATCGTGAGGAAAAATATTCTTGGACAGTTTTTTTTTTTGTTATTGAGTCCAGTCTAGATTTATATTTTTAGATTGATCGGTTCTGGAAGGAAGGAAAGCTCAAAAAACACCGTAGAATAACAGAAGTATGTTAAGGAATGTTATGAAAATAACAGCCCTTCTTCATCAAGTTTATGATTTTTTGTCAAATAGTATATTGCGGCCCTAGGATGGAATTGATTGGTTTCGCTTCGAGACAACTTATTGAGGTGATTAAGGCATGGTCATTGGCTTAACTAGGAAACAGCCCCTTCTGTCCCCCAGATTTTACCCTAACCTCGGTAGAGGAGAAAATTAATAAGAACACTTTTTTCCTTTTTCACGAAAGCGTCTTTTGGTTTCGAAAAATTATTTTACGATAGCGTAATTGAAGTAGTTCTTTAGGCCTTCCATTTATGTTCTTTTTAACAGCGCTTCCTCAAATTTTTTTAAATCTTGGAATTGGAAAATATACCTTTTTTAAAACGCCGAAAAAAAGTACTTTCTTTCTATTCCAATTTATTTTCGGCCTCGAGAAGCTTCGTTCATTGGAAAATTTATTTCCTATTTTTTATTTAGCCCTATTCCGTTAATTTTTTTCCTGATTTTTTTTTTCAAAAAAAGTTCTAATTGATTAATTTAAAAAACATATCCTTGTGCCTCTTTAGTTCAGGTCTCAGGCCAAAGGTTCCAGTTTTTACGTAACAAATACGTCACAAATCTTACATTCGAAAAAAAGTGTTCAAAGCCAAAGCCTATATAGCTTTTTTTTTTTTTTGGAATCTACAGAGGAAATAATATTTGCTTAAAAGCATGCGAACTTCTAACGTCTAACATTTTAATGTCCACACAGCCTCAAAATTTGTATTCATAATATTTAACACTCCGCTTCCACGCCTACGTGAATGCGGGTTTTCCAATGTAGCAGAAACTGTTAGGATGTCACGTATAAAGGAGGGTGAATGTAAATTTTCACGTCATTAACAGTTATTGTGACGTCTGGTTTAAAATCCGCGGTTTAACGAAACAAAAAAAAACAAAAAAAATGGCGCCAAATTTTTTTTTCCTAGTTTGAAATCTCTTCAGAAAAAAAAGGAGGGTTTGCCAAACGGGGGAAAAAAAAAAAGTTTCATCCCTCATAACTCCGCAAACTGATCGGTGGTCACGTTGAACAAAACCGACGTCGAATAAAAATCCTTTTCCGCCATTTGCAAGTCCAGGAAGCCATGAAAAAGACATTCGAATTATTTTTACAAGAACATTTAAATTTAAAGTTCAACGTTTTATGGGTCGGAAACGGAAAAGAAAGAACTCTTCTTTTTTTTTTTTTTTCCTTAAATCAAATTATACTTTTTTTTATTGTTTATAAAACGAACGGTTTACTGTGTGTACCACGCATGCGCAAGATATTTTTCTAAGGATTCGTTACCGGAAAATTGAAATATAAAATCAAAAGGCGAAAAGGTTTTTTTTGGTCCCTGGAAGGAGAGGAAAAGCGTTCGGGAAAAAAAATCGTCATTTCGGTCACGTTCGAAACGAGCTTCTACCGTTCGTAAGCGGGAAGCAATCACTTAAACAAAATTATTCAGGGAAATTCGTGTCCTACACTTTCTGCTAATGCTTAACTTCAGCGGAAGCGTAGTCACCCTTTTAATTCGGTAAAAAATATATTTATTCTTGTCAGCTTTTTTTTTTAAGAGCATGGCGTTACTTTAAAAACTATTAGAAGAGGTTAAAATGAAAATGACGAGAAGGAACTAACTTTTTGGAATAATTTATTTTACTTAGAGAATGATAATGCCGGACATAATGGGATAAAAAATTCAGATCGGGGGAGAAAATGAAAAAAAAAAAAAAAAAAAAAAGATACCGTACATCCGTTTATGATCTTTCCCCCTTAAGCACCTAAAAGAGCGTTAAAGGTACAAGTTAGTAAGTAAATTATAGTTAGCACGGCTCATAAAGTTTGAGAAACAACTCTTTCCCGTTAGTTAAGGAATTTGGACATTTATCACCCGGATTCTCGTCTTGTCATACACCCCACTTCCTGGTCGGGCGCCACTAACCACAGTGATAAATAGTGCACTAGCTCATGAGAATGATGATGCACGACGTTTAAGGGAAAGTTTCACAATTTTTAACTTGATTTTTTTTTTTTTTTTTTTTTTTTTTTTGCTAAAGAAAGGAAATTTTGTCACACAGAATGAAATCTATTAATGAAAAAGATAGTTGAGCTTCTTTCAAAGGAGGTCGGAATTTTTAGTAGCCAATCACGTTTTCTGAAAATTTAGTAACTTATTAATAACTTAATCATTGTAAGGGAACGTTCAAGTATTACGTAAGATTTTTAGGGGGGAGGGGGTCCGCATTAACCATCTTCGCCATAAGCTAAGTATGGCGAAATATCTTACAACGGAGGGGTTCGAATTCAGCAAAATCATGCTTACGTAATACTTGAATGACCCCTAACTGGAACCGACTCAAAAATTCTGATCTTTTTTATACAGGAAAAATTGATAAATTATTGTGGAACTTGAGCGTATGCTTGTAGCGTTATTTAATTGATACCCTTTGCTATCAAACATCCTTTTTCAAATTAGATTTAATCTTATTTAAATGATTTATGAAAATCTACCAGACTACGATTCTTCTGAAAACTGAAATCAATTCTAAGAGCTCATTCACGGTGGTTTCAGCAAATTTATGCCAACTGGCAAGTAAAGATTCTAATTAATTCGCTTTAAAATTCCTTATTTGAAAAGATGCGTTTGTTTTTCACTCTTGAATTAATAGCAAATAATTAAACAAAAACATATAAATGTATGACGCAAAATCAGAAAAAACGCTCTTGTTCGCAGTTTAATGTGAATATTGAAGAGGCAAGATGATTTTAAATTCAGGAGGTACTGCTTTTTTTCTGGTGCGTATAAAATGTTCCTACTGCGTTATCTTCCTTCTGAGCTAATAATTTTTCTTTTTTTAGTTCCTATTTTTCTTCTTTCAATCAGCCTATACTGAAGAAAAATGTTCAAGAGTAGGATCAATATGTAATAAAAAATGCGATTCAATACTAGTTTGCACTCAAGTTGATCAAGAGCCTTTGCTTACTGTTAAATGTGGAACTCCTTTGCCTGCAGAATTTTGTGAAGAATCCGATAATGGCGCTACTTGCACCGCCTCTTCAGGGGAGTGCAGTGCTGCTTCTGTAGATGTAGTGTGTGGAAGTGAAGGGAGATTTCCACATCCTACAAAATTAAATGCGAAAGTTGTATGTAAGGAATCAATGCAGCCTCCTAGTGAGATTTGCCAATGTCCGGGTAACAAGCATGTTAGCAGAGATGATCTCACTGTGCCTTGTATAGGTCCAACAAGTCCTGCTTATGAACCAGTCGATTGTGATGGAACCTTCAGTGGAGATCTTGGAACAAAATTTTCTTACTTTTGTTTAGCTTCTGATAAAATATAGTGAGTCATAAAGCAGGAAGTACTCGAAAGAGAAGAAGTTTAATGAGCACGAGAGCTGGCGATAAATGTGAGCCATATTCATCAGGCGGATCTAATACAGATCCACCGACTGATACACCTACAGATGATGGTAACAATAATAATCCTACCGAACCAACTGAGACATCAAAACCTACCGAACAACCGACAGACCCGACGAAACCGACTGATCCACCAACAGACCCGACGAAACCGACCGATCCACCAACAGACCCGACAAAACCGACTGATCCACCAACAGACCCCACCCCACCAACCGAGCCCAACACTCCAGAAATTAAATGCAATAAAAAAGGAGAATATCACGCTGACCCCACCGACTGTCACCGCTACTATTTTTGTAAAGAAAAATCTGCAGAACCTCTAAGAAGGCAATGTCCAGCCAATACATACTTTTATTCCAAAGCAAAAATTTGCCTTGAAGGTACATGTTAAAAGTTTTTAAATGTATTTACGAAATTAAAATTCTGTCTTACAAAAATAAATTAGATTTGTGTATAGTTTTGTTCGTAATTCTTCCATGCTGAACCGTCTTAAAAGGTAAAGGTAAATCAATTATGAAGAAGCCAGATATGTTGCATAATGAATAGTAAACTACTCGAACTACTCAGATGCGGCTTTAATAACATATTTTTATTTCTTTATTAAACACTACTTTATGATTTATTTTTACTTTTTCGGTCCCTCAAACTTTAAAATTTGAAACATCGGTCAAAATTCAATTTGGCTATTTTTATATGACAATTTTTCACTATAGACAGGCCTAGCCGGCGCCATTAGGTTACGGTTACATTACAATAATATCGTTTTTCCAGAGAATTCGGAAACAATAATTGAGTCAACAAGTTCATATCTTAATAACATGGGAGATAATCAATGAATACGGATTCTAACTGAATTTATCAAGTACATTATTAGAATGAAACAAAAAGAAATTACTACCACAAAAGCTGGAACACGGCTTATCCAGAGTATTTTTCGGGGGTATAAGGGACAGCGGAAAGCCTAAAATGTGCTCAGTAATAATTCGTATTTTACTTTATATAAAATGGTTTCAGTTCGGACAAGGGAACCCGTTAATTCATTATAATTCATATTCACAGGAATACTTTGCTTCTTTTCCATTACAATTTTTGGCGACGTTGACTATCTATGCGATGTTGGCTCCATTTTTGTATTTAAATTATATTTAATGATAATGAAATATCTTGAAAACGAAATTTTTTAAAGTACTAATATATCATTTATATAACAGTACCAGGACTATATATGTATTAGGGTGTCCCTTATTTTGCGAATTTTCGAATTTTAAATGGTGCACTGATAAACTCTATTTTTTTTCAGATTTTTTTGGGCACCGGAAAGCGTGCCGACTTGAGCTTTAAGTTCCAAAAATTCCCATAAGGGAAAAAAAGTCGAAAATTTTTTTTCGTGGAAATACGTCGTTTCATATCGGGAATTTTGCGTAGATCTCGAACCTGAAGTCCGTTTTTTTAAATCTGGTGCGGCTTTGAGCTGGAGTGCAAAAATATGAGCAAAACTTAGAACTTAGTGCCTTTTGTCACTTAACCAGGTTTTCTTGCCACATTTTCTCCTCTAACTCTTTCGCCTACTTCGTCCTTCGAGTCGTTTGTTTGGGAATGAAAAGGCTTGTTTGAAATATGAAATTGGAAAAGGCATCTATTCTTGAGTGTAATACAACTATTACCCTCAGCTATTACTGAAATAGGATCGGGGTGGTTGTGGTTGTAGTGGCATCTAGTTGTAGTGGCACCTCAGGAAGTGGCACGTTTTGATTGTTTCTACCATATCTCTCTGTCTTCTGCCAAATGAATTGCTTCAGGGATTGAAACTCTCTTAAGATGTTTCTTTTGGATCGTATAAGTATCTTTCGGTATTATCCTCCTTCATCTTCTTAGTTTCTGCAAAAACCCTAAACTGCTGTTCATAGCATTCTTAGTGCGGGACTCTTTTAAACCACTTTGACGATTTTTTAAAATATCATTATTTTGAGCCTGCAGATAAGGAAAAAATAGTTATAAATATATATTTGCCACTGTAAACACTGTTTCTCGTGACGCAGATATTTATTTACTTCGAAAATAATGAGAATATAATCTCTGGGGAATTATTCTTAAAAAATTTGGTATCAATCGCAGTAATTAATAAACTTTCAAATGTTTTAATTCATTAGTTAGTGCCCTAGGTAGTTTATTATCTTTGCACACTTGTGTCATCATTTCTGATTAACTTGCAAAGAAAATCCAATTAAATTAACCTTGAATTAACTTGCATTCTATTTCTTATACTTGATTTATTTACAAAGATGCTTCTCCGTTTTTATTTTGATTTTTAGTTTATTGGTTGCTTGTATTTCGCTGCAAGTGGGGAACAAAGTGCACAATTCAGGGAATAAAAAAATTGAAAATGGCTCTAAAATATAGTTTTTTTGCATTTACATTTTCGTTCTCACTGTATTTATCATTAACTGTAAGTATAATGCATATGGCCAAGAGCATCAGAGCATGCAGATTTTTTTTATAAAATTCGTTTTTCTTAAAAAATTTGGTATTTGGTAGTTTTTTTTATAGAATTCGTTTTTCAATACAGAATTTTTTTTTTTTTGTTCTTAGGTTTTCCCTAACGTCCATGCTCAAAATCAAAAGTGCGAAAAACAAGAGACTTATTGCAATGCAAATTGCTCTGCAGTTGTCGCCTGCATAGGACCTGGTATGGATCCCATTACCTTGAAACCTTGTCCAGCAAATAAAATATGTAAGGCTGATGCAAATGGTAAGGCCGAATGTAGCGGCGATCCAGCCACTGATAAATGTGAATCTAAAATATCTGCCCCATCGATTACATGTGGTTCAGTAGGAGAGATTCCACATCCAACAGAAATCGGCTCCACTATTATATGCAAGGAAAAGAAAGGTACCAATCCGGATAAATGTGATTGCCCAGCAGGGTCTTTTCCCGATTTGTCGCGCCCCAGTTTACCTTGCAAGACTGGAAGCTCCTCTCGGAAACCCGTAACATGCGATACAGTAGGAAAAATGGGAAATTTGCAAGAAAATTCTGATTATTGTTATATTTGTGTACCGGATAGTATCGTGGTATATATCTGCGACGGTAGCGCAAAAAGTAGGGCTTTACCAGATCTTTTCCGCGCGAATAATGCAAAAGTTTGTCCTTAGGCTCTTTCTCCTTCTGCTACTGGATCCTAAAATGAGGATCAACCCTAGAGAGCAAGAGGCTGGGGAATGAGCAAAATTTTCCTAACGGACGCTCTCATTTATTGCTTCTTACCATAATTCCCACATCTCTTACTCTTTTTGTCATCCATGATTCAACGCTCCTTTGCCTATTGCTGACTAGTGGCCTCCTCTCTAACAATAAGTTTTCCGTTCGACTTTTTGAAGGCAGCCAATAAAATTAATTATGTGAAATAAATTGTATGACTGAAAGGCTTCATATTTTGAATAATAACTGTTTCATTCTAAAATACTGTTTATTAATTTATATTTCCAGAAACCTAATGTCTAAATGTGCAAAATCAGCTACTTGGAAAATTTCCAAATGGCTTATTAAAAGTAAAGACTTTTCCATATGAATGGTGCCGATGCTTCGTTCTGCGCTTTTTCTACTTATTTTTCCCTGAATGTTAGTGGTAGAAAATGTTGTTAGGTCATTACTAAAGTTAGGACAGTGATTTGTTTTTACTGTATTTGAACGATTATTTCTCATAATATCCCCACACTGGTATCAAAATATACGGCAGAAAGTTAGAGTGTCATTTTGAATGAAGGGCTGACGGAAAGCAACTAAGAAATTGAAAAACTTCATCATTTCATCCCACAAAACCTACCGATGCAGTATACTAAATATTATTCGGACCACAATATACCTCAATCATGCAACAGTTGACACCAAGTGCAACTATACCTTAAGTTTCGGTTTTCCTTAAATTCTGTATAAATTTTTTTTTCTTCCTCCCTCTGTCAGTCGAGATTTGTGTCGTGAACTGAGACAGTCGGATTTAAAGCTTACATTATTCGCTGATGTGGAAACTTTCCCTGATTTCTTCTCCCGAAATGACATCTCCATGGCAAAACATGTTTTTTTCCCGTAACTTTTGCTTCGTATTTTTTTTTCTTTTTCTTATTTTCTTCCGCCAAAAAAAAAAAAAAAAAACTTGGCGTGCCTTTTTTTATTTTATCAAAAACTGTCAATTACGCAAAAAAAAAAAGAAAAGCTTTTGGTTGAGAAATCACGTTACGAAAATCACTTTATGCACATCCGATTGTTGGGAATCATTTGAAAACCGCCTTAAGGCTATGCTAATTAACAACAGAAACTTTCGTCGGGTATACAATCCCTTGACTGTTTTGTTTTCGCTGAAACGAGAAACCTATTCTACAGGGGAAAATAACCTCCCTCAAGCCAAAAGCACAAAACGCCCGATCTGTTTCTGAAATGTGTGTGCAAGAAAGATTATAACTTCGGAAGAGAAAGAGAAGTCGGTCGAGCTGAAGGGAGGGAGGGAGGGAGAGGTCGAGAAAAGAAGGAAAGGGAGAGAAGAAGGAAGAAGGTTTCGGGGGTAGACACGCCGAACTGATAAAACATCCAAAACCCCTCTCCGTGCCCTCCCTCTTTGATCCTCTTCGTGTCCCCAGGGACGAGAGCCCGGGATATAGGTATGATAATTTGTAACTGGACAGTATAAAAGAGAGAGAGAGGGGGGAGGAGGAAGGGAGAGTTTTGTATCATGGTCCATGAACTAATAATGAATTGCACGTCCTTACGTACAACAATCCAATCTTTTACCCTTTCATGATGTTTTATTTATTCACGGAGATATTTCACAGGTAAGCAAAACGCTTACGGGGGTTGGTTTCAATTTTGTGGGGAATTAAGGGACGAAGAACCTTCGATCATTCATTATGAAAGGAGATTGTTTTGCTTGAGATGATGTTTTAAGCTGGTGTTAGGGGTTTCCATCGAGTGTTCTTGATACTTTTTTTTTTTTTTTTTTTTTTTTCTTTTTCAAGAAGGGGATTTTCTTCTTGATGTTTAAAGAAAACCGTAAAAAGGGTCAGATGTTTGTTTTGAAAATGTTTTCCACGTGCTTTCATAAACTGTATCAAACTTTTCTTTAAAAAAAAAGGAAGAGTTCATCAAAAAAAACTTGATAAAATTCTGATGCACTGCGGGAAAAATTTTCATCGTTTAAGAAAAAGGAGGGTGTTTTGGAAGAAAACAAGGATTCCCCTTAATTTCTTTATATAAACGGTAATAAAAATCCCAGACGACTTTTTAATACTGCAGTATCGTTACAATGCTTCTCAGTCACCAATGATTTCTCTCTTTTTTTTTTGCATTAAAAATAAAATGAGAATCAGTGGCGTAATTTTTAGAATTCATAAAAATTCGGATAATATATTTTGTAAAATGATTATTTTCAAGAAGTTGTAAAATTTTTATAATTTAAAATGATTGTTTGGTGCAAATTCACAGAAGAACATAAAATTTTACTAAACGACGAACTTAGCGGTTAAATAAGGAGGTGGGGTTTTTGAAGTAATGTTGGATACGCCGTATTCTTAACGTAGAATTATTTTCCTTGGCCTCGAAGCACCCGAAATTTTCAAACGGTTGTTTGAAAAATTTGGGTGCTGGGTGGGAAAGCCCTTGACTCTTCCGAAAAAGAGGGAAAATCCCCATAATTTTAGCTTATTTGACAAATTTGAGCAAGAAATATGTTTCGAAAAATTTGAAGCCTGCCGTCAGCTTGATGCACTCTCCTTGATCTAGAGAGGTAATTTTTTGCGCTTAAGCTCTAAATGCCATCTTAAGGATTCCATTGAACTCAAATTATCAAATTTTAGTTATTTTTCGTCAGAATTGTCTGAAATTCTTCATTAACGTAGCAATTTCAGACACGAAGTTTAAATTTGGACTAGATTAAAACCCAACATGGCGATGGTTTCATTTCCTATGGACTCATTTTCAGCTTCGTATGAATTTCCTGCCTAAAAATGTTGCCATTCGGACATCAAATTTGAAATACACAGGGTCGAAAAGTCTTAAAACAATTTCCTTTCCCTATTATTTTTCGGAAATAAATCACTTTTTTACGATACCGGTAATTTTCATTGCTTGCCTGTATTGTGGGTTGCCTGTACTGAAATTCGGTAAGCGCTTTTTTTCAGGTTTAACGGTAAGATTGCAATAGAAGAGTAAGTTAAATGCATGCCCGATATAAGAGAAAATGGAATTAGGGAGGGGGTGGGGGGTGGAAGGGTATTTTTTTACGAATTTCCCGAAAACTTTTCGTAACCCTGGAGTTAAAAGGATAACTACCGCAACAAATGTAATTAGTTGTTTCCAGGAAAAAAATATCATGTCCTTTCCTTATAATAAGTTTATGTCGATGTCGTTGACTTGCGCCAAAAAATTAATTTTTTTCCCCAATATTTTAACTTGATTCAGACTTTAGATTGTGCTGAGATAAACAATTTTGAGAAATGCAATACCTGCACTGAGAGCAACTTGGTTTGCCGCAATCCAAATATTGATTGCAGAGACATCAGTACATAGGTAGTATTTGCTTTGAACTTCGAGTAGGTTACAGTGATCAATCATAATAGGTTGCTAGTAAGCTAAGACTTCTTGGTTACTGCAACTTATTTCTTATGTTGCCGCAACCAATCCATAGATCACCGTTACATACTAAGTAGATTGCTTTCCATCTACGTTTTATATGAATTATTTAAACCGGTAATCTATGCATGGGTTGCTGCAACACAGTTGCATATTGCCCATATTTTTTCTCTGCATTTGTACAATTTTCTTGGAATAAATTAAAAAATGCCGCCGTTAATAATTATAATTAAAATAATAATGACAATGATGATTTAAAAAAAAAAAAAAAAAAAAATTAGGGACCTGCATTTTAATATTTTAAAGCTCATTATTTTTTTATTGTTATTGAATAACGGCGCATGTCCAGATTGACCCTGAAAAAAATCTCAATACCTTGAAAAAATCTCAAACCCCAACACCTAGCAAGATTCGAACCTAAGACCTCTCACACCGAAACCAATCAATCCTGCGACGCTACCAACTGAACCACTCAGACCTGACAAAGTGAGTCAAAACTAACCAATATTAAGTGCCATTGTATTGAAAAGTCTGAAAAAAAAATCAAACCTGACACCATTGATTGCCGAAACCAACGAATAGGTCGCAGCAACGTTCGTCGTGCTTTTTAACGTCGGGAAGGATTGCCGTGACTTACGCGTAGTTAAAAAGGTACCATTATTTTTAATCTCAGTAGATATGTTACAGCAATCTACTAGTAGTTTGGGATTTGATTTACGTAATGGATTGCTGCAACATTTTATAGACTGCTGCAATCAATTCGTTGTTTTCAGCAATCAATGGATTTCAATCTACGAAATCAAGGAAATCGGTTGATCTATGTGGCTCTCAGTGTGAGGCTGGAACCGTCCTCTGTTGAATCGTTTCCTGAGGCCGGTGTGCTATTGTAGTTTTTCCTGGAGGTTCAGGCGTCAAAATCGTGTAAGATTAATTTCAAAATTTCCAAAAAAAAAAAAAAAAAAAAAAAAAAAAAACTGTGAACATTTCTGGTATAGCTGTTCTACTTTTCCACCAACATGAAAAGAGTGAGCGAAAAAAAAGTGACCCTCTATAAATTTCCACCCGTGTGCAGTCGCTTGCTGAACCCCCCCCCCCCCCCTTCTGCCCCTTTATATGTTTCGCCACTGAAATGACAAGCTTACAATCGTCGCCGAGCTCGGTTGACATCAAAAGAATCGAAAATCGATAATTTACGAATATTAAACTTTTCTAGCTTAAAAAAATATATATATAAATATATATTTTTTGTGCGATTTAAAAGCGATTTCCACTTCCCTAAATGACTCCGAAAAAGGGAAGAAAAAACACTGTCTTAAAGCAGAAGTCTACACTGCATGTGAGGTTAAGTTTGTCAACAGAGAAGATATTCCACAATCAGGAAATTAAGAAACCTGAACGGAAGTGTAAATATTTTCTCTAGCTTTAAGCCACAGAGAGAAAAGAGAAACGAAAAAGCAGGAAGGAGAAGTGGGGGAAGGGGCGAAGAAGCCTTTTTACGTGACATCATCCTCTTAACGATCGCTCTTATCGCAAAAGGGGTTTCGTATTAACCAAATGAAAAAAAAAAAAAAAAATGATTTGATATCTGATCAAAAAACCATCCTCAACTCCCCGGATAAAAAAAAAAAATATTTGGAAGCCCCCCGGTAATTATTCACAAAACAAAAATTACCCTAAACAATTTTTTATAATAATTTTTTTTTTCTTCCCTTGCATTAAATCAAAAAATATGGAGAGAGAAAAAAAAGGGGGAAAACCTCGCAGGGGAAAGGGGAAGAAGGTCGGCGGCTAGGCTTGTGTTTTTTTTTTTTTTTTTTTTCTGGAGAGATATATCACGCTCGTTTTCTGCGTTTACCAGCCTCCGAGCTATTACTCCGGCTATGGGCCTTTTTTCTCCTTTCCTTTTTTTTTTTTTTTTTTTTCCTCTTTCATTATACTTTTCCTATAACGAAATTTCGCTTTTTTTTTCTCTCATTTTAAATTACTTTTCCTTAAAAGAATATATACATTCCAATATAAATTCGCATTTATTATGGGAACTTTTTTTTTTTTCAGGAGAGAGGGAAGAAAGTTTTGAAAAGTCTGACCGGTTTTTTACCATCGTTGTTCCAAAAAAAAAAATTTAAACGATCGAGATTTTTTTTTTTTTTCGTTAAGAAAATGTTCATGTCAAACAGATATCATGTTCGTCATTACGTGTATAGTTTAATGATGGCCCATGTTAGCTAAAGGAAAGTTTTGAGAAATTTTTTTTTCTTTCGTTGTTATTTTCGTCCTAAAAAAAACTGTAATTATAATTGTCTGGGAAGATGCAACCCTTGAGGTTTTTCTTACAATCGGTTTATAAGTCAAGCAATAAGCCGTCCCTTGCAATAAATGAACTATATCAGATAAATTTTCTTTTTTTTCGTGGGAAATTTGCTTGCTTATATTTCCTGCCAGAGATGCTGCGGGAAAAAGGAAATAATGGATCATTGATGTGTGATGTGAAATCATTGCCTCCAGCTTTTGATTCTTTCTTTTAGGAATTTATCTTCTCTCTCTCTCTTTTTTTTTTTTTTTGGGAAAAAAAGTGTAAATATACCGTTCAACCGTTCACGAACGAATCTTCAACGGCGGGGAAAAATTAGTGCGGGATAAAAATTCTAGAGAATGTAAAACTGGAAATGAATGTTACGGAAGGGGTCGAGAGTTTATTTTCGAATGGTTTTTTTTTTTTTTTTTAATTCCGATTTCCGAAAAAAGTAGAAATAGAAATTTAAGAATTTACGAGAAAAAATTTCGTTTACTGCTTTTTTAAATACCCAGCACAGGAAAATGCTCAGAAATTTTGGCGGGAAAAAACCGGAGCAGGGTAGAACGATAGAAAGAAATTTTCGCATTTCGCATTAGCATTTTCCTGTGCTGGGTAATCTAGAGATATCTAGATTAAAGTTCATATTTTTCTTGGAGACTTCTGTTCCTAGCTACAGTATGTACAGTTGATGTTTAATACAACTTAGAGGCGACTATGCATGATGTCTGCTATAACGATGTATGTTCCTCGTCCATTCATGTTCCATGGTTAGTATCCATCATAGACAGAATATCCTATCAAAATGTCAGCAGTACTGGGTAATAAGGATGCACTTTCATTAACATGATGATAAACGTTCAACCCATCACTGGAAATATTTCCAGGCTCTTGCTGCACTGTACAACCAGTATCCTTTGTGTTGCCTCGGCACGTATTAAGCAAAAAAATTTTAGGTGCTGCAATAAACTGTCCGATAAATTTGTTAACTACAGCCTGAAAGTCAAATTATTTGTCGTGGGCGAAAATTACTTTCTCGGAAATGCCATGCGTCATAACGCACAATAAGACACAGTCTATCGTTGCACTGTTTTCAATAAATTCATCAACAATTTGAAAAATTTCCTTTTAGTCTTATCAACATAAACATTAACTCTGAACTCTAAACTGGTCAGAGAAGTTTCCAACGATTTTACATCGATATCAGATCCATGTCGAATGCTAAGTTTTAAATTGTCTTTGAATACTTTATTATTGAATATGAGTGCGATTCTTTCATCATGTTTATTCACTCTGTATTCCTCACGTATAACATCGTTCACGTTAAGATTGACTTTATCTAATTGGATAGTATCCATTTTGTTAAGACAATTATGAAGGAATATAACCTTATCACAAGAGGACGGAATATAACCTTCCACAAGAGGACGGAATATAACCTTATTATTATTATATTTGGAGATGGAGAATCCATCCAATATAGAAGTTTTTGGAGATGGAGAAATCCAAATCAGGGATAATATGGCAATACTGGTTCCAAACTTTCAAGGCAGAAACCATAGGCGAGTCGTGAAGAACACCAGTCTTGGCCCGTGGAATTAGAAACCCTTCGACGTTATTAGAGGACCGCGTTCTGGGGGACGGCACTCTCAGAGGCAAGAATTCCAGTAAGCAGGAGTCATCGATGTTACCGCGAAGGAGATCTCTCAGGAACATTACTTGCCCATTTTTCCGCCTTATTTCCAGTCTCTGCATCCGAAATTCCTCAAGGAAGTAGAGATATCGACGGGTGGAGAGCATCTATGTTTTTTAAAGTACTAAACTAAATTATTATTACTTTTTTTTAATGTTTTTCTTTGGTACTTCTTTGCACTCTTCCCCGGTCCACACTATTTATTGCCCTTCTTCCTTAAATATGCTAAAAGAAATTGGTAAGGGAAAAAAAAGATACCTCCCATACGTCCTAATATTTTTTTTTTACACTTGCACCCGACGCGCATTGCATTTATTTAACATCAAGGGGTCCCCCCTATGCCATTTTTTTCCCTAGACGCGTACCCAAAAGAGAAACCTTAAGGCGAAAGTATACATTCCGAAATAAAAAATATGAAGGAAAAGGGTAAGAGAACAGGGAGGAAAACATTAAAGGAACAGACTTAAAAGTACGTGGAGTCGTAAAAAAGACAATAAAATTTTGGAATGAGGTTGAGAAAAAATAATTTAACAAAGAATCCTTTCCCCTTCTTCCTTCGTCCTTAGTCCTTATCCTTATTTTTTTTTCTTTTTCGTTGACAATGGCGCATTTTAATATGTCTTTTCTTCTTTTTCCTGTCTCCTTTGATTTTTTTTTTCCTCGTTTATATCGAGAATGGATTATTACAATTATTATTAACTTTTTTGTTTTTTGAGAAAAAACTCGAGAAATCACTTCCCCCTTGGTTCGAATTTTCAATTTTAAACGCATATTTTTTTTTTAATATGCTGGAAAAGTTTTTTATTATTTTTATTTTTCTTCCTCCTACTTCCATATAAAAAGGAGGAAAACACACGTTTAGACTGTTTAATGGTTAAAAAAAAAAAAAAAAAGAAGAAGAAGAAGAAATTTTAATGAGAAAGTAAATCATTAAGTTACTTTTTTTTATTAATTAGTTACGTCGGGAGGAAACGGTATAAAAAAAAAGAGAAAAAAAATGTTTAATTGAAAAGATTTGAAGAAAAGGAAAGAAAAATAAGAGAACAATCCGATCGGTGACCCGACATCTTAAATCAGTTCTCCGGTCCTGGAGAGAGTTCGGTAATGGGAAGAAAAGATGGGGGGGTTTGAAAGAGGGGGCGTCTCCCAGGGTAACTTTCGGGAAGATAATGGTTACTGTAATCTTATTAAGCACATTGGCTCTGCTCCAGAAAGTGGTGGAATCCGCACAATAAATTCCTTCCACGTGGAAAATATATTCCTTCTTTTCAAATTTTTTTTTCTGCGAATGGTTTCCTGTTTTTTTCTTAAAGTTCCTCCTTAATTCTTTTAACCCCCTCCTCTCCCCCCCCCAAAAAAAACACATTTAAGATATGAAATTCCGAGGATTTTTATGTTGTTTTTGTATCCGTGGGAAAGGTCAGCGGGGCCTAGAGAACGAATGGGAAATTCTCCGCGGGGCGGAGAGGGGAGTCAGATAAGCCATGAGAAAATATAAAATAAATTAGGGGGGAGGGGGGTACGCGTTATCAGAGACGCCTGTTATGACATAAACGGCCACTATTTCGCCTAGAATATACGCCCAGGGAGTAAGCATCAATTCAAAATGCCGTTTTCCCAACACTACGGTATAACTTAAAGTCTCGTGAGTTGTTATCTTCATATCCACTTCTGGTTTTAAAAAGTTTTCTTTACTTTTCCCTTTTCCTTGTTTTTATTGTGTGTTTTCCGGCTCAATGATTCTGTAATCGGGTTGGAATCCTCCTACGCCGAAATCCCGCTTTTTAAAATAATTACGACTGGGTCGGGGGGGGGAGGAATTAGAGGATAAAATGTTTTATGAAAGTTAAAAACCGAGATAAAGCTTTCGTCACGTTGCGGCGCTGAAAATTTTATGAAGTTCACGAAAAAAGGAAGGGACGAAAACGGAACAAGATGAGAGAGAAGGTAAAAAAAAAAAAGGGAAAAGTAAAACTGTAAAACCGAAAGATTCCGGAAATTACTTTACTGGAGATTTATTTTAATTTATTCGAAAGTTTGTCAACTTATTGCCGATTTTAATTCAATCAGCAGACTGACTTAGTAACTCCATTTCAACTCCCCATTTTTACCCAGTCGACAGTTGTTCACTAACAACGATCTATGTCCTCATTTTTTTCCCCCCGTGGAAATATATTAATTATGGATTCTTTTCAGAGATAAGGATAATTTTTTCTTTTTTTTTTTTACGAGAAATAAATGAACTTATAGCTTTTTCGTTTTAAAGTCTCGTCAAGCATTTTCATTTTCGTTGGAAAACTCCATTTGCAAAATTATAATTTCTAGTCATATCTTTCTTTTTTTTCTTTTTTTCTGGAGAAAAAAAAAATTGAAACGATTTTTTTTTCTTTTTTTTTAGTAATTAAAACATTCATCTTCCTTTTCAAAGTTCAAAAAACCAGGAATATTTCCAACTTCCATTTCAATGAGAGGAATAACATCAGCCATAATTATAAAATTTTATACTTTTTCGGAAAATAAGTTTTCCAAGAAAAAGGGCTTTTTAAAATCGGGATCAATTCAAAAAGGAATAAAACAGAAACAATATTTTTCCTTTCTTTCTTCTCTTTTATTCTTTTTCAAAATGGCGAGAAAGCGCCGGGAGCAAATCAAAAACCAACTCGACCATGAGGAGCAAGAATAAGGAAAATAATGTGTGAAAAGGCAATGAAAGTGTTTAAGACAAGGAACCGCATTTAATAGATTTCCCTTTTTGGCCATTATGGTTGAGTACTTTTTGAGTTGTGCTTGAGCTCCCTGAGGAACTCAGGAAAAAAAAAAAAAAAAAAAAAAAAAAAAAAAAGGCTACTATCTCACTTTTTTTTTTTTACTCTTTCGTCCCACTGGGACTGATCTTAAGGTTTTTGCTCTTATACAGTGGTTTTTTATTCGCTGACCGCGACGTTTCAATGTAGGTAAATATGATTATTAATTTTTTTTTCCGGGAAAGAATGCATTTCATAAATTAAAATGAAATTACAGTTTATCAGTATCGAAATTCCGGAGTTTTCCCCGAACGAAAAAGCGAGGTTCTTCTCGAAGGAAATCATAAATTTGTGATGTGGTTGCAGAAACATTTTCTACGAAAGGTTATTTCTTAAAAAGTTGCCTTCGGTAATCTGGTATAACCACAGTTGAGGAAACTTTATCATAATAAACCAAAAAGGATTCCTTCGCTCCGTTCAGTTTGGAGGATTTTTTTTTCTTCTTTTCTTTTTTCTTTTTATTTAAACTTATTTAATTTTTTGCTTGCTTTTTCTCTTAACTTTACTAGTTGGATCTTTAACGAGGTTGAAGAGGAAATCGCAGGTTGAATCAAATGAGTAAAGAGTATGAATTACTTTTTTTTTTTTTTTTTTTTTTTTTTCACCGTTTTTTTATCTTTTCTCAGAGGTATAGTAAAATTGAAAAGTTTGGGTTTAGAAAATTGGATGGTTTCTTCTTAAACTTTTTATTTCTTAGACAAGAACATTTTGCGGAAAAATGGTGGATTCCACGTGGATTTTAAGACTTTTTCCACCATTTTTGTTTTACCAAGTGGTGGATGAAATTAGGAAAAATGGTGGAAAAATTATGGGAAAATGGCGGAAAAGTCTTTGTGTGGAATACTCATGGAATTTCCACCAATTTTGAGTTTTGATTTCTGACGGCTAAAGATTGGCATCCGGGGGTTTTTGTAGTCGCCGATTTCGAATATGACAACAATTTTTTAAAATTCAAGATGGCGGATCCAATATGGCGGGCATAATTTTGAAAATTAGATCCTGAGTACACAAAAGTATGTATTAAGGGGTTTTTGGTGTCGCTGATTTCGGATTTGATGACTTTTTTCAAATCTCAAGATGGCGGATTCAATATGGCCGGCATATTTTTAAAAAAATCGATCCTGAGTGTACAGTACAAAAGTATTGAAAATTGTTACTGGTGCAATCTGTAATATTTATATTTTTTGTTACAAGCCTCTTGTGCCACTTCTGATAAAACTCCAATTGGTAAAACGATGCTTTTAATTACACCTGTCAAATGGATTAATATATTTTGACCGGTTTCAACATAAAAAATGTGTTATAAATACTCAAATAAGATGCAATAGCTCACTAATCTTTGTTAACTTTTGACAGAATTTTTGAAGCCCATTACCGTTATTCTGTAAGACATTTTTTAAATATTGGCGGTAAAGAAAAAAAAAGGGGGGGGGGTCAGCGAAAATCTTATGTAAGTTAAAAGAGGGGTCAAAGAAATCTTACTAAATCTTACGGCGGGGGGGGGAGTCGGAAAACCTTAAAAGAGGTCTTACGTAGTACTTGAATGCTCCCATAATGACTGCCCAAAAATATTAGTCTAAAAATGACAGGTGTTGTTGGCATGAAAGAATTCTGATTTCTCTTGAAACATATATTCCTGTAGAAGTTGCATTTTCTGAAAATAGCAGTATTGTTGAAATGTTTTAATTATATGGTGTATAATGATAAAATTTGAAAATGTTAAGGAGGTTAGTGCGGTTAAGGAGAGACGAAGGAAACTTAGATTAAGTTTTGCATCACCCCTTGATAGCGTTTCTGCCGGAGACATGCAAGTAAAAAAGCAAACTCAAAGTCGCTAAATTTTCTTCTTCAGAAATTCTTTGAAAGTCGTCTGACACTTTAAAAACTTTTTTTTTTCCCCCAGTTAAAAACATTAATAAACCCATAATATCGCAAGGTATTAAAACCGCAGATAAAAATGAACTTTGTGAAAAAGGGAAACAGATTTCTAGGAAAAAGCAAACCGAATCCCATAAGACGCAATCATTCACCGGAATCCGTAAATAAAAAAAAAAAAAGTAACGAATTCAAAATTACATAGAAAACGGAATCCGGCTTTCATTTATTCGCCTTTTTTTTCTCATTAATCTCACAAAAGAGTGGAAAAGATTTGAAGAAGTTTAAACAAACTCAATGAGAGAGGAAAAAAAAAAAGAAAAAAAAAAAAAAAAAGAACTTTGCAAAAAATATGGAATCAAAAACCGAATTTTACCTGATTTTAAATCGCAAAAAGGAAATAAAAAGATAAAACGAAACATGATGAGCGGACAGAAAAAAAAGAAGGGGATGAATCTGGAAAAGGAAATGCAAAAAACGAAAAATAAAAAACCGAAAATCAAATTCTCGTTTAAAAAGAAACACATCTACCTACAAAGCGATTTTTTTTTCTCCTGAAAAGAGTTGAAAAGCGGAGCGAAGCGCCAAACGAGAAAGAAGAGGAAGAGAAAATTTAGCGTTAACAAGAGATATGACGGAAGTCCGCGGGAAAGTGTTTTTTAAAGTCCCGAGTAGTGTTAATGAAATAAATAAAACCTTTTTTTTAACGCGATAAAATGTACAAAAAAAAAAAAAAAAAAAAAATGTAGCACAAAAAGTAAAACATGCCAACGAGCTTGCAAAAAGTTTAAGGGGAAGATTTTTTTTTTTTCACTCTCTCCTCCCATGCTGAAGTTATTTAAATAAAAAGAGTCTTGGAAACAAAAAAAAACATTTAAAATTAGCATATTTTCTTTGTCAGATTATAGAAAGTTGAAGTTTTTGACGTCAAAAAGTCAATCCACGCGGCGAAAAAAAAAGGAGTTTGTTATTGTTTGAGACACTCCTCTCCTTTTTTTTTATTTAAAATTTCTCTCTGCGTGCGCGAACTTAATATTTAGCTGTTTGACATTTGACGTATGCGGTTCCGCTGTTGCTGTCGAGTACTTCTCCGGAAAATAAGGGCGAAACGCAAATAAAACCGGAATATTGTCGGTTGCTTTACTTGTGGGGTGAGAACTTCACGTGGAAAAACGTTCAGGTGAAAAATAAAACGTGAAAGACATATTGAGGTTTCCGCCTATCTCCCCCCTTTATAATATATATAAAAAAAATAATAATAAATCGGAGGGGGGAGAAGGGGGGGAAGAGTCGATTAAAAAAAGGCAAAGAATTTTTTTTCCCGATTTGATTGGGTGTAACACCCGTATTGTAACGTTTCGTCGGATATAAATCAAACGGGGTAGCTTTTTCCGTTTCACTGACCGTTTATACGTCCGGGACGGGTATAGGATTCCCCCCGAGAGTAACGTACCCCAGATATCCTACAATTTTTTTCACGGGAAAAGAACGAATACTTTGAATTACAACCGCAATGCATTTTTTTCTCAAAAAGAAAAATGAAACTGTCGCGTTCTCGACCATTTTTCCTATAAAAAATAAATGCCTAATCCATTTTTCCTATAAAAGATAAATTCCTAATCCATTTTTCCTATAAAAAATAAATTCCTAATCCATTTTTCCTATAAAAAATAAATTCCTAATCCATTTTTCCTATAAAAAATAAATGCCTAATCCATTTTTCCTATAAAAGATAAATTCTAATCCATTTTTCCTATAAAAAATAAATTCCTAATCCATTTTTCCTATAAAAAATAAATTCCTAATCCATTTTTCCTATAAAAAATAAATTCCTAATCCATTTTTCCTATAAAAAATAAATTCCTAATCCATTTTTCCTATAAAAAATAAATTCCTAATCCATTTTTCCTATAAAAAATAAATTCCTAATCCATTTTTCCTATAAAAAATAAATTCCTAATCCATTTTTTCTAAAAAATTTGGTTCCTGAAATAGTTTTTCTAACTTTTTTTTCTAATTTTTAATTGTCCTAAATTTTTTTGATTCCTAAAATAAAATTTCTTAAAATCCCTAAAATAAAATTTCCTAAAATCCTTTAAATAAAATTTCCTAAAATTCTACAGGAATTTAAAAAATTAGGAAAAATATTTCATTTTAGGAAATCTTATTTGGGGATCAAAAAATTTTTGAAAAATTGAAAATCAGGAAAAAAATGGAGTTAGAAAAACTCATCTAGAAAAATAAATCAGAAAAAAAAGGTTTTCCTAACCATTTTTTTCCTGATTTTCAATTTTTCAAAAATTTTTTGATTCCTAAAATAAAATTTCCTAAAATGAAATATTTTTCCCGAGTTTTTAAATTCCTGTACGGATTTTAGGAAATTTTATTTAAAGGATTTTAGAAAATTTTATTTTAGGAATCAAAAAAATTTAGGAAAATTAAAAATTAGAAAAAAAAGTTAGGAAAACTATTTTAGGAACCAAAATTTTTAGAAAAAATGGATTAGGAATTTTTTTTTTTTTTTTAGGAAAAATAGTATGGAATCAGCTGTCAATTCACTTGCCAAAATACGCGCTTCAATTTTTTTTTTTTTTTTTTTCAAAAATCGCTTGCGCATATTTTTTGCAAGCGAACCTATAATTTAAAAGAAAAGATAATCATTTTTCACTCGCTCTGAAAATACGTCAAAAAGGTACATTTAGAACAATTTCGGAAAGGAGAAAGGGTCTGCCCCTTCTCGTCCCTAGTTACGCCACTGACCTACCACTGAATTTGATTATTTATTGAATAAATTTTTCCGGCACAATTTTTCCTCAAATACAATTTCTATGGACCTGAAAAGATCTCGAGACAGCAACGGTACACTGCTCTTTTCTTAAAATGCAAACGGCAAAGCGGTGATGTAATAAGTGGTTGCATATATTTCATTTAGAAAGAGAAGCTCTTCGCACGAAGTCGTGGAAATCGATATTCATCGCTTTCGGTGTCGTAAAGCGGACATCAGGTGACATTTTGACGGTTAAATTGGAGAAGTTTAGTTAAGGAATGAGCTCGGTGACGGCTCGGCTTTTACGGGGATATAATTTTTTTTTTTCTTTCTCTCTTTCTCATCTTCATTTTTTTTTCCGTTTTATCGATTCGCTTTCAAGGTCATTATCGAAAAAAAATCTCGAAATATCGCCCGAAGGTAAAGATCACATGGGGGAACACTTATCCTGATCGACGCGAAACGGTTCTCCTTTTTTTTTTACGATGTAAATTTTCGTCAAATTTGATCTTTTGACCCTGGTTGTCAATGGCTGGTGCGGGAATCTTTAAATGCATCCATCATTTTTGGATACACAATGAACATCTCTTAATCTTTGTTTTCCTCTTAGTTATTAATATTTGTCAATTTTTTCAAACTTTCAAAAGTTTTTTGACCTTGTCATTTTTTTTTTTTTTGGTGAGGAGGATGATGATGATGAGGGAAAGGGGCTACGGTTTTGGTGGCATGTCAGGAAAGTGGCATGCTTGTATTTATTTAATTATTTAATGAGTACCGTGTACACAGTAAAAAATTTTGTGTACTTTTAACATACTCGGTCTACATACTCTGTATGTTATCCCATTTTATGTAATTATTTTACACATTGTTTTGTCAATGTTAATAAGTATCAATGTGTCAAAAAAATAACAAATATAATATGTTAATTTGACACATTGCCGGTGTTAGGGCTATTTCTAGTTCCACGATTAAAAAAAAAATAAAAGGATTTTGCGGAAAAAAAAGAAAACAAATAAAAAAATAGTAGTGGCAAATTTAAATAAATCGTGATTTAAGTCATTGAAAGGATTAATTTTTTCGAACAGATTAGCATCCTTCTGTTTTGTTGTGCAAGGATTCCGGATTCAGGATTGGATTCAGGCTCGGAATTCGCTTCTTTAAAAAATATACATAAATTGCTGGGTTCTTGTTCTTGTTTGGTTTGGTTTGTTTTGAAATGCTTGATGTATAAGCCTGAAAAAAACAGTTCACAAATACGGGAAAAATTTTCTTAAGAAAACGCCTAGATTAAAAATTTATGAATAGATAAATACGATAGTATGCAAATAATAACACATAAATTTTAGTAACTTTTTAACACATTTTCATTTTGTCAGAATTACAAATAAAAGTATGTGGACCATATTCTACACAGAAAGTGAGTTAAAAGTACACAAAATTTTTTACTGTGTAACATACGTTCAATGACTTGAATGCGATTGCAATTATTCGGATTTATATTCGGCCCAAAAAAATTGTTTATACAGTTCGCGACATTTCATACTCGCGGCAGGGAATCATGCTAGAGAGAACTAAATTTTTAATTTTTTTTTTTTTTTTTTTTTTGAAAAATTACATCAACATTTTGCAAAATCTTTTTTCTTGAAATATTTTTTCACCTTCAAAAACCAAGAAACGATTTTCTTGCGGTAATAAGTTTGGAGTTTCCCTTTTCTTAATGAAGGGAGCACATTCAATTAAAAGCATCATCAACAATTAATTTTCTCATAATCGGTTAATTGAAGTTAAAAAATGAATAAGCTTGTTGCTTAGGTAACGTCGTAAACTTCTTAAATATCTCCTCAACTATAATTGTCTAAGATTTTATGAAACGATCTGACGTTCACAGAGAAAAGATCAAAGACGCGAAACGTCGTAGGAGGAAAAGTAGGGAAAAACCCGATTGAAAATTTTTTTTTTCCGTTTGCCCTTGGAAAAAAAAAACTTTTATTGGCTTCCAAATCTTCGACTAATTAGAATTTCTTGGAAAAAAAATTAAGAAAAGACGGTTTTGAGCTTTCGTCATTAAAAGAGTAATGCTAATAGAATAAACAAGTAAATGAAGGGATAGATTAAAGGAAGTGGGCTTTACATGAAGGAAGAGGGGGGGGGGGATGGAAGGAAAAAGGAAAAGGAGGAGGAAGCAATCTCATGAAGAATTCATCTGTTAATCAGGAAGGCTGAAAGACGGCTGTTTTACATTTGTAATTCACGGCTATGGTGGGTTTTTTATTTGAGAAAAGACTCTTGAAAAGCTTGAGCCCTTATAAAGAAGACTTTAATGCAGTATGAAAAAAACAAGAGCGCAAGGTGTGTAAAGCAAAAGGGAGAAATTTTGAAGCATTAAAGTATAAAAAAATAAAATTGGGGATAAGAAGGAAAAAGGAAAAAAAGGAGACGCGTGAAAAAAAGGACGAGATGAATATTGAAATCGAAATCCGGCGACCGCTTTTTTTTTTTTTTTTTTTCTTTATTAAAGAAGATAGTCGCATAACCTCGGGTCCAGCATTAAAAAGAGAAGCATTGCTGACTTGGGATGTTAAATGAAAATCCTGATCTTAATGAGGCCCTTGAGAATGTTTTTTGATTATTCCGGATGATAACTTCTTTAGTTGACTTTGGTCGCACCGCAGTCGGAGCATTATAGAAAACGGGTGCCTAATTTTATCTTTCCCTAACATTTCATTTTTCCCAAGGTTACAATTATTTTCATAAAACGATTCGAATTTTTTAAATTTATAAAGAAAGAAGTAGGTCCTGCCTTGAGCACTGTAAATATTTTATTTTATTCTTGAAGGTTTTTGATCTGGATTTTAGATCTTAGCTCGAAATCCTCGAGTGCAATATCATGGCGATCATGTCGGGAAAAATGTCGCGGAAAATAATTATGGTACGAAAAATTCAGGAAGTAAGCCAGGAAATATCCCAAAATTTTTCCTAAGGGGTCGTATAATTTTATAATAGTATTTCCGGAAGAAAGAGGATTTATGAAAATCTTACTCCCAGTGTAAAAATTACAAAAAAATAGTGCAGAAAACTTCATGGCTTTTCACAGCTGCAATTACGATCCGATTCCGATTCCGATTCCGATCCCGATCCCGATTCTGCAGAATCTTGACTATTTCCCAGGGATGTTATGCGGAATAGATTTTAATCGGAATCGGAATCGGAATCGCGGAAATTTTTCCCGTAATTTAGAATCGGAATCGGAATAAGATTCGAATGATAAGAAACTTATCAAAATCGGCATCGGAATCGAGAAAATTTCTCCCGTGGTTTAGAATCGGAATAGGAGCCGGAATTGCGTTGAAAAATCATCAAGCTTCACTGGAATCGAAATCGAAATCGGAATCAGCATCAGGGGTAAAATTTCTCCCAGATACAATGAGTTATTTTACAAACAAAGTCGAATTTTTAATTGAAAACTTTAAAAAAATTACATATTTTTAAAACAAAAAAAACTAAGCAAGAATAATATGCCGAATAGATTTTAATCGGAATCGGAATCAGAATCGATCGATGGAAACTAATCGGGATCGGCATCAGAATAAAATTCGAATGATAAGAAACTTATCGGAATCGGCATCGGAATCGCGAAGAGTTTTCCCGTAGTTTAGAATCGGCATCGGAATCGGAATCGGAATCGCATTTGTAAAATCATCTAGCATTACTGGAACCGGAACCGGAATCGGAACCGGAATCGGAACCAGCATACCATCCCTGCTATTTACGAATGAGAGTCTGAATCGGATTCAGACAGATAGGAAAAGAATTGACATTCCGATTCTGATTCCAATTTCAGTCGAAAAATATTTTAATGATGCCGATTCCGATTTAATCTAATTTTGATTGACTGTAAAAACCATCTCATTTTTTGTGCATTTTAAGTCAGTCTTTTTTGGATGGCAATATGCATTCCGATTCCGATTATTCCACGCTGTTCTTAATCACGATTCTTTTTCACTTTCCAACCCTATCGCTTCAAAGAAAGCTCAGCTTTTGATTCCGATTCCAATTATTTTTGAAATACCAGATTGGGGTCGTCGAAAAATTACGTAAGCATATAAAACGGTATTTTTGACCCCCTATCCCCCTACACGTGCTTTCGTAATTTATAGACGACCCCATTCCGATTCCGAATTAAAATCGAATTAGAATTGCAGCCCTTGTATTTTTTCTTTGAATTGAAGGCTCTTTTTCTTCCCACCTAAAGTACTGCTCAAATGAAAGTACCGGGAATCCGAATAAATACGGGGCTGGTCCCTTTCCCCGGTTTCACCAAAAAAGCTCCACGCACTTTACTCCATTGTTAAGTTTCGAAAACCACGAAAAGACAAAGCCAAGCAAATCGAAAACAAAAGAAAAACGCAAACAAAATTGGAGAAATTCTGTAAACGAAAATTGGTAATCGAAAACCGAAATTTCTCCCAAATATATTCATATATTTATATGAACTGACGTAAAATAGAGTGACTCTAATATCATTATTGGAAAACCGGAAACATTGCAGTCCTCGGCTTTGCTGACTTATGGAATTAGAGTTTCCGAGAAACCGAATTTGATGGGAAACCATAATCGGTATTTCATGCTATGACTTAAACTCAGTTTTAGAAATTCCGATTCAAATATCGAGATTTAAAATACATAAAAGCAAAAACCCTTTCTGGAAAGGAAAAACCCGGAGGGGGGACACGAGAAATTTTTAAAACCGATTTATAATTTTAAATTATAATATATGACATGGGAAGGGTATAAAAAAAAAATCCACTTTTATTGAAGATATATTTTTTTTGCGGTTAAAGATACTATTTGTCATCTCTTGAATGATTTCTCACCTTATCGACCCGATATCGAAGAATCGATTCGATATCGAAAAAGTAATTTTTGAAGTTCGATAGCATATTGCATACAAAAGGGGGAAAAATGTAATTAGGTAGGTTGTTAGAGCTTTTAATAAAGAAATAATGCAAGAAAAGATTTTTGAAAAGGATATGTTATCAGATGAAACTTGAAATTTTGCCTTTTAAACTTTTTGGCCACTTGAAAAATTTTGTCTGCTTGTCTAAATGCTTTTGCCATAAAAAAAATTTTCTCAGAGAACTTTGTATGTTTTGAAAAATTTTATTGTCGTAATTTTTATTTTTATTTTTATTTTATTTTATTTCATTTTTTTTTTTTTTTTTAGGTAAGTTAAATTTTCCAATGATCAATTTCGTCGTAAAAGCTGAGAATTGAGAATTCTACGTTTTTGGTTTCTTGTCAGACATGAAAACTCCAAATGGAAATTTCAAATAGTTTGGTAAGTAATAAACCAAAATAAAAAGTTCGTTGGAAAAATGTTTCCTGAAATAAATCGGTGAGTTAAGAACTGGTTAAGTCAGAGCCAAAAGGAGAGAAAAAAGTCGCTTTTACCGATTACCATTTTACCACACGGTAAAAAATTTTATGTTAACTTGCTAAAAAAGGGCTACACATTTTTTATGTTTAAAAAAAATGGAATGTTATTGTCCATAATACATTCTTTTGTTTTTAGTGTTTTGTTCGAGGCTACAGGCAAATTATGTTACTTTTAACATAAAATTTTTTACCGTGTTTGACTAATTTTTTTCACCTTTTTACCTTTTTTATATCAACAATTTTTTAAGTTTTTTCGTGCCAGGAAAAAAAATTATTCTGTATTTTTATCAAAAAATTCGAATTTTTTGACCAAAAACGAGCAAAAAAATGCTTAAAATCTTTAAATCGTTTCACGTTTAAATTTAGAAATATTAGGGCAGTACCCCCAAGACGTAGTCCTCTGTATGATATTCCCCCATATCCCAGTCGGATTTAATTAAATCACAATCCGAGCCACTATGCTGCGCATTTTTAAGAGAAGGCTTCAGATATTTATTTAAATATACCAAAATAAATTTCCCTGGCCTAAAACTTTTTTTTGGAGATACAAATTAAAAATCTGGTTTCGTAGCGAACTTTATATTCATACTGGCATCTTTCTTTTAAAATTTCAGATTCTCAGGTTGTAAAGAAACTCCGGAAAACGTTTTCAAAAATAAATGTCGGGAATATATTTTCCAAAGCGTTTTCCGGAGTTTCTTTACAACCTGAGGATCTGAAATTTTGAAGGAAAGATGCCAGTATCACTGTGAAGTTCGCTACTAAGCCAGATTTCTAATTTGTATCTCCAAAAAAAAGTTCTAAGCCATGGAAATTTATTTTGGTATATTTAAATAAATATCTGAAGCCTCCTCTTAAATAAATAAATAAGGAAATAATTAAATAGATAGATAAATAGATAAATAAATTTAATAATCTTTATGCCCGATCCAGAGAGAGAAAAAAAAAACTTTGGCAATATTTTTTTGCTTGTGCAAATTTTCGCCTGTAGAAAACGGCAAAAGTCTTGATTTTTTAAAAATGAAAAAAAGTAAACAAAGCATGCGCTAAACCTGTGCTGCCCCATGCGGTTAAAATAATAAACGCAACCGGCTCCGTTGTGAATATAGCAAAGCATACCAAAATCCTCACTTTGTATAAAGCAAAAGACGAGTTCAATTCTCCAGTCAGTCAATGGTCGGTCGTTATGAAGACTGGATCGTCAGTTGTCCGTTAAAAGAAATATAAACTGAAATGTATCCGCGGGTTTTTTAAGTTTATTTTTTTTTTCTTTTTTTTTTTTAATTTAAAAAAATACTCGAGTCATCTTTTTTTTTTCGTGCCGGAATTTTCATTTTTAGTTTTTAGTTACGTTTTTGATGGATTACGCATTGCCTTTGGATTATTTTTCATCGCTTTTGGATTATAGTGATTACATGTTTTGCTGTTTTTCAAAGATGAAATAAGAAAAAATTTAAATAATAATAAAATTTATTTAATTGAAAGAAAAAAGTGTGTGAAGTGATTAAAAATAATGTGAATGAATAAAAAGAAGAGAAAAAAAAATTTTTTTTTGAAGACCGGAAATACGGGAAAAAAAAATTAGTGGATAAAAAAGGGCGTTGATGAACGCGTGCACGGGTAGAACTAAATGTTGCGTGTAGTCACGACCAAATTCGTGGAGTCCATGGTGCAGTCATGGCAGGACACAAGACTTTAAAAACACAAACTTGACAAAAAATTTATTTTTTTCCTTTTTTTTTCTCCTCCCTTTATTCTCCCTTTCCCCCCTTTTTTTCCTTTTTAATTTAAAATGTTTCGATCTCGTTATAAAAACGCACTGCTCTCCCTCGTTTGCATCGTGATTCCAATTTCAGCGATTGCCAAATACGAGGCCCCGAGTAATTGTCAGTGGTCATCGGGGAACGAAACAAGCGGCAAAGTCACAGTCACGTGCAGCATTCGAAATTTAGATATAGACGGAACGAATTTAAATTCCTTACAATCCGACGGAACATCGAAATTAGTTATAATTTGTAACGAGAATAACTATTCGGAAAGCACGGTTCCTCCGTTTTTAAACCGCCTAACCCAGTTGGAGGAGTTGTACCTGGAAAATTGTAAAATCCTCAAGTTGCCTCCTTTATCCTTTGATGCTTTAAGAGAGCTTAAAAAATTGTCCGTAAACACGAGAAACATCGAATGGAGTTCCGCGAAAAATTTGGAAATCATGATAGGGTCCCTGTCGGGACTGAAAGAGCTTCAAGTTTTGGATCTCGGACAGAGCAACATCCGAACAGTGCCTGACGACGTTTATTGTTCTTTAATAAATATTCAAACGTTAAATTTAACAAGGAACCGAATCCGTGACGTGGATAAAATCGGTTTCGGTTCGAGGAAACGTGAAAAGCCGGCATCGGATTGCACGGGAGGAACCGATATTAGACATTTAGATCTTTCGTATAACGAGTTAAAAGTCTTAAAAGATGAGTCTGATATAACGAAACTGAAAAGACTGCAGGTTTTATTGCTCCAAAATAACGATATATCAGAGATATCAGGAGAAGCTTTAAACGGGCTCGTATCGTTAAGAGTTTTCAATATATCGAATAACAGACTCGAATCCTTGCCGGAAGGCTTATTCGCAAGTTCCCGTGAACTAAGAGAGATCCACGTGCAACAGAATGTATTAACGAAATTAGGGAAGGGAATTTTTCAGAAGCTCGAACAATTATTAGTCCTCGATCTGTCAATGAATCGATTAACGAGCAGTCACATCGACGATGGCTCCTTTATTGGCTTAATAAGACTGATTATTTTGAATTTATCCCATAATTCCTTGACGAGAATCGACGCGAGGACTTTCAAGGATTTGTATTTCCTTCAAATTTTAGATTTGAGGAATAACTCCATACAGTTCATTCAGGATAATGCTTTCCTTCCCTTGTATAATTTGCACACGTTGAATTTAGCCGAGAACAAAATGCACAACATGGAGGCGCATTTATTCAACGGTCTGTTCGTACTCAGTAAATTAACCTTGAGTAATAATCAGATTAAAATTATAGATCCTCAAGCGTTTAAAAATTGCTCGGCTTTAAAAGAATTAGATCTTAGCTCGAATTCGATCGAAGAAGTGCCAGAAGCTCTTAGGGAATTATCATTTTTGAAAACGTTGGATTTAGGAGAGAATAAAATCAGAGGATTTCGCAATGGTTCGTTTAAGGGATTAAATCAACTTACCGGTTTGAGATTAATCGATAACGACATCGGTAACCTAACGAAGGGGATGTTCTGGGATTTGACGAGTTTGCAAGTTTTAAATTTGGCCAAGAACAAAGTTCAGCAAATCGAAAGAGGGACCTTCGACGGCAACAGCCAACTGGAAGCCATTCGACTCGACGGTAATTTAATATCTGACGTAAACGGAGTTTTTTCGGCTCTCCAAAGTTTGCTGTGGTTGAACTTATCCGAGAATCACCTCACGTGGTTCGACTATGCGTTTGTCCCGTTGAATTTAAAATGGTTGGACATCCACGGGAATTACATAGAAAGCCTGGAGAATTACTATAAAATCCAGCACGATTTGCATATAAGAACATTAGACGCGAGTCACAATCCAATAACCGAAATAGGCCCTTTATCGATACCGAATAGCGTCGAGCTGGTTTTCATCAACAATAATTTAATAACGAGGGTCCATCCCAATACGTTTTACGATAAAGAAAATTTAACGAGAGTTGATATGTACGCGAATCAAATAACGAAATTGGATATAAACGCGTTGAGATTAAAGCAGGTACCCGAAAATAAAACCCTACCTGAATTTTATTTGGGTGGGAATCCTTTTCAATGCGATTGCACGATGGACTGGCTCAGCATGATAAATAACATGACGCTCAGACAATATCCGAGGATCATGGACCTGGAGAACGTTATTTGCACCATGACAAACTCGAGGGGATCGACGGTGATGGCAACAGAAACGAAATCCTCTGACTTCCTCTGTAAATACGAAACTCATTGCTTCACGCTGTGTCAGTGCTGCGATTTTGACGCGTGCGATTGCGAAATGACGTGCCCGCAAAATTGCACGTGCTACCACGACCAATCCTGGACAACGAACATTGTGGATTGTTCGAATCGTAAATCAAACCAAATCCCGAGGAGAATCCCGATGGATGCAAATGAAGTTTATTTAGATGGGAATTATCTTAAAGAATTACAAAATCACGTGTTCATAGGGAGGAAAAACATGAGGGTGTTGTTCGTGAATAATAGCCACGTTGAATCAATACAGAACAGAACTTTTAACGGTTTGAACGCATTGCAAATTCTTCATTTAGAGGATAATAATTTACATATGTTGAAAGGGTTTGAATTTGAACATTTATACCATTTACGGGAGTTATATTTGCAAAACAATAAAATCTCGTATATCGGCAATATGACGCTGTTGCCTCTTCGTTCCTTAGAAATTTTACGTTTGGACAATAATCGATTAGTTACGTTTCCAGTTTGGCAATTAACGTTAAATACGTATTTAGCTGAAGTAACTTTAAGTAATAACGAATGGTCGTGTCGATGTAAATTTTTGCAAGAACTACAGACTTGGATATCCGATAACGAACAAAAGGTGACCGACAGAAGTGATATATCGTGCGTTGATAATAATTCAAGGCCCCCGTATCGTCGGGGGATTGATATAAACAATACGGCCTGTAGTGATTATTATTCCGGGAGTTCCGTTATTCAAAGTTTAATGGTCTCTCATTATTGGCCGATGGTGATAGTGACACTTTCCGCGTTTATTTTAATATTGTTCCCAATGTTGATAGTCTTTATATTTAGAGATTCTTTAAAAGTTTGGATATATTCGAGGTACGGCGTCCGAATTTGGAATTTCAAAGGGGGAGCCGGTAAAAATTACGAAGATAGGGAGAAATTATACGACGGGTATGTGTGTTATAGTCCTAAGGACGAGGAATTCGTCCTGCAGAGCATCGTTGCCGAATTGGAGCACGGTTCGCCTTCGTTCCAGCTTGTTTGCATTACCGAGATCTCCATCAGCCTTCGCAATATATGCAAAACATGCACGTGATAGAAGCCGCGGAAGCAAGTCGGAGGGTGATCCTCGTATTATCTAGAAATTTTTTACAGACTGAATGGTCTCGTTTCGAATTTAGACAAGCCTTACACGAAGCATTGAAAGGGCGCATCTTCAAACTCGTATTAGTGGAGGAGGGAAGTAGCTTGCCCGAGGCAGAACTAGATCCAGATCTCCGACCGTATCTTAAGACCGGGGCCCGAGTGAGGTGGGGAGAGAAACGGTTTTGGGAGCGGCTCAGGTACGCGATGCCCAGCGGGGACAAGCATCACACCAAGAGCACCAACTACCGTCGTAATATAAACAATTACACGTTGGACTCGAGTATGGGGAATGGTGGACATCATTCCTATCCTGAAAAAACTAAACGACTTCATCCGTCTTCTCCTTCGTTACAACACCATGTAAATAGTCATCCATTGTTTAAAGCGGCTGCGGTTGCTGCCGCAAACGGCGACGTACCCCCGCCACCTGCTTACAGTGCCAATGTTCCTGGTCATCAACATGATTTAGATGAAGCTAATTATTCATCGGCAACGACTGCAACGCCTTCTCCTAAGCCTTTGCATAGGCATCACCATCATCATCATCCGGAACCAAATTCAAGGCCTAACTCCGAACACATATATTCCTCGATAGATTCGGATTATTCAACTTTAGAAAGAAATTCAGGGAGGGCGAGGCAGAACGGTGTCTTGCAAAGGCCGGGAGGTCCGTGGAGGCCTGCTGACTCCATAGTCGATTCCACCGGTGTACAAGCTTATCTAGTGTGATGACTAACACGTGGCCGGAGATCTTTAGGTTAGGTGAGTAAACTTTTCTTTTTTTTTTATATCGAAACAAAAAAAAAAAACTATAAAAAAAAAACACCCACATTCCAGTTACATGTTTTCGTAAACACCCAGTACAAGGACACAGGTCATATCTCACACTATCATTACCTAAATACAAAATCAAAAGTACAACGGATATAAAATTATGTACACCAACATCGGGTCATTAACGTCCACTTCTTTGTTTCTTAAAAAAAAAAAAAAAAAAGTATGGGTGCGCGAGATCGAAATTTTAGGCGAGTACATGTAAATTAACCACGGTGACAAATTTTCTCATGATAAAAAAAAAAAAATATCTTAAAATAATTAAAAAAATGACCTTTCATTACAAGCCATCATTCCGCTAACCGCAACCCGTTTAAAAGAATAAAAAAAGTAACATTTATTTAATTGGTTGATTCTCATCAGCTAATTTATTTTATGCTCTGAATTGAAAATGGATCTTTTGTTTAAAGCGTTAAAAACTTCCAATTGGTCGAATTATAAATAAAAAGATAATAAGAAGGGAAAACCAAATAAAACAACTGTCCGCCATGTTTTTTTTTTTTTTCTTCCTTCGACGGTAGTTATGAATGATTTAATTATAATTTTTTTTTATTTCCGATTCTCACGAATTTGTTTGGGTGGCCCCGAGAATCCCCCCCATAACCTTAATTACCTTATTCGGTCACTATGCTGTATATACCTCTCCATTCACCATTCTGCAATTGTTGTAAAACCAAAAACCTGATCTTTTGTTTGATGGCAGATGTCCGGTGATCTATCTTCGTCTTATGGTTTTTTTTTTTTTATTGGTGTGTGGGCCTCCTCGCACTTGAAAATATTTTCGAGGCCTAATTGCTTTTGATAATGAGGATTCATTTTTCAAACTGCAATTAAATTTTTTTTTATTCTTTTTTACGACCCCGTTATACCGAGAATTTAAAAACAATCCAGGGAAAAGGAGTTTCGAATTTTTTTTTCTGAAAGGACTCGGAAGAAAAAAAAAAAACAGCGTGGAAATTAAAACATAAAAATTTCCGAACAATAAAAACTCGGAAAACAATGCAAAGCATGTTTTTCTCAGAACGTATCGCCCGCTGAATTCGATTTGGAATTCTACGAGTAGCGGAACATAGCCAATCTAATAAGGAGCTAATTCAATTACGAATTTTTTTTTTATATCGTTTTTTTTTTTCTTTTATTTCCGGCGGAGGGAAAACTTTTACTATAAATGAAAATAACATCTGCTGTTTATCCTGTCGGGGTATATTTTTTCCGGGATATGTGGATAAATATCCCCCGATATTAATTAATATATATTCTGGATCATAGCGGATAGATTCATAAATTCGAATAAATTAAGTGATTAAATGCGTTATGAATGGTTTTTTTCGAGTATGTGGATCATTATTTTTAACAATATGCTAAGGCAGTTGACAGTGTTGTCGAATATTAAACTCATTAATCTGCGTCTGAATATTTAAATAATATATATACAAATGGTTTATTGTCATTGTTGAATATTTTAAATGTTGATACTTATGTATGGCAGGAATGATAATTACAATGTTGGATTTTCGGTTTTGATTTTGACTTATTTATCTTTATGAGGAGGGATTATATCCTGCCTTGTTTTTTTTCTGATTTCGCCACGATCTTGAAAAGCGAGAAGCGTTACTAGTTTCTTTGTTTTGAAGTACTTTGATCTGTCGGAACTCGAAAACCTGCCCTGATTGATTGATGTTAGCTATTGGTATCTGGAAACTGAAAGTAGTGGCTTTTAAGTACCAGATGACAACTGCTAAAATGTCTGCACATCTCATAGTTTCATTAAATACAAGATTTAAAACTTCCTTAAAGCTTACTTAAGGGATTCCGCAAAGAATAGTTCTTTCTTTACCACCGGTTTTAACAAGTTGAAACTTGAATTATGAAATTATGAATGAGCTGTAAAGGTACTCTTTAAAGATAAAACTTTTTATTTTCAGTTTTTAATCCTGTTTTTCTATGATATAAAGGCCTATTTCTAACTGAAAATTCTTAACACTCCTTTTCGAACCTTTTTTTTTTCATCACTTAAGTCCAGAGTCTAAGCTTTAAATTAGAAAAATCCAAAGCTGCTACAGCTCTCAGTTTTCCCATTTAGGCCTCGAATGCGGTCCCTGATGGTTTCTTAAATCTTCGAGATATGTTTCTGAATGTGCTTAATTTGAAATAATTGTTCTGGTGAATGGTGGCGACTACGATACCGAAACTAGGGGAAAAAATTGCCCTTAAACTCGTTATTTTTCTCGACCTATTAAAGGATAAATCCCTATAGTTTTTGTAGGATCAAAAGGCTTAGCCTTTGGAAAAGCATAAATTAGGAAAAAAAAATAAGAATAATAAGTAAATAAATAAATAATAAATAAATAAAAATAGTAACAATCACAATATTTATGATTTTAGGTTGGTTTAAACGTCCTTAAAAGCTCATTCATTTTTAAAACTCCACCTGTTTAAAACGTTCCCATGATAAGCGTCTTCTGCTTGCAAATTCGACTTTCTTCATTTGATGTGGTTCAGAAATACTTCTGTAAGAATTAAAACAGCTCCCCTTATGTCTTTTGGTTTTAAAACCAATAAAAAAATTTTGGCCCAGATTGTTGAAAGATAAAAAAAAATATAATTGCAGGCCTTGATCAAATCAACCTCTCATTGCTAGGTTCTTATTTTGACAGAAAAAAAAAATCATTTTCGTATTTTTTCATTTCCAAATTTTTGTAAAAGTTTCTGTCTTTAAATACCATATTTAATTTCGATAACTTCTTCGCACTAACTTTTTCCCATTTTTGAACGGTTGGCTCCATGGCTGGACGATATTTGATCACAATCTTGAACTTTGATCCACAAAATAAAGCTGCCCCCTCTATCCTTGATATTCGATTAGCTTTCAAACGATCTACACTGATCCCGAGTGAAGGTCAACGCCCCGGCAGTTTTTTTTCCCCATTTAGTGAACGATATCAGTGCTGATAGATAAATAAAAATACACTTTTTAACAACCCTACTCAAAATATCACTAAACTTGTCAAAATTTTGAAATATGACCTTTTTTTTCCCTTGGCAAAAAAAAAAAAAAAAAAAAAAAAAAAATTAAAAGCAACTAAAACTAACGGAAGATGATTAGATTCAAAAAGGGTCTATCCATTTTTGGTTATTTCCCGTTGTTTTTTTTTAATCATTTTTTTGTCAAAAAGGCTCACACATTTGACAGTTTTGACAAGTTTAGACGTACTTTTCGTAAAGAAAAGACATTCTTTGTTACCTAGGGAGTTAAAATGAAATTCTTGCCCAAACGACCATGTGAAGGTGATGTTCAAACAAAAGACGTGGTTATTATTGACTTTGGATGTTGCTACAGGTTAAAGAAGATCCTTAATGCTTGAGAAAAAAAAAGTTTGTTACCGTTTAGGCTACTTACCTGAACATCAGTATAAATTTTTTTTAAAAATATAGTCTTTAAAAAAAATTCCGGAATTTTCCCCCTATTCCTTTTAAAATGGACAATCCTCTCAAGGATATCCGCGGATACACATAAATTTTTATAATTAACTTTTCTCCGATTCGGTATGCAATGCGTACGTTTCTCATCTTAAATATTTAAATTTTGCAATTTACATTTAAATATTTATTGGTTGTCATATCGAATGTCATCAATGTAATTAGATCTATTTATCGAATAATTAGAAATTGATTTACATGCGTTCCGCGGCCGGTTGTATCTAATGAGGTTGTTCATAGTGCAAAATAATCCGCTAGAATCGTTACACGATCGGTTTACATCGACTGGGCTGCATTAACTTAGATGCAAATAAAATGTTGTGATTAGTTGATGCTCATAGCCTTTCAAGCGGGGATTAAATTCGCGCCGAAAAAGAACCAGAATCCATTTAAAATGAATGTTCCAAGTTTTTAAAATATATAAACATGCAATCAAATTTTATTTTGAACATATCTTAAGAATTTTTATCCTGTATTTATTTTCAATTAACTTTAAAAAATCGATCGCTTTTAATGCCGCTATGCCGTTGGAAATATTAATGGGAATTATAATATAAAAACGAGCAAATCGAGATTTTTTTTTTTCTCTCCCCGTTTTACGCCGTAGATTCTTCATGACTTTTTGCTACCGAAAATAATATTCTGGCAGTTTTGTCATCGTATTTTTATGATGACAAGGGTGGTTTGATACATTTATTAGAATTTTCATTTCGGAATTCTTAAAAAAGTCACTGCTCACAGTCCATCCTCCGAGATTTTTTCTTCACTTAATGCATGCATTGATCTTGTAATGTCCGTCCGGAGTCAGGGCACATTTTTAAATGGACTGTACGTCTGGGGCAAAGAGTTAAGTGAGGCAAATTAATTTATCAAAAAACTGAAGTTTTATATGGTTTGTATAGCCACGAGTAATCAAATTTGACAATCAAATTTAAGGGTAATACAGTGGTATTATTTAAAATATGTTTAGATGGATGGCCTATAGCGCTTAATTTGGAAAAAAAAATCCTAGCGTGTGTGATGAAATACAGCAGATTCCGCATATAATAATCTCGCTTATAAAATCAAAATCACTTTTAGTAGCTTTTAGCTGTTTCTTCGGCTTCTGGTAGCTTAGTTCCGTATGTTATTTTCGCCTGTTATAAGAATCAAGCGAAATTTCGAAAATCGGTTTTGGAGTCAAAAATTTTGGCGAGTTAGACCCTTTTAACCTAAAAATCAAAGAACCAGCTGATTTTTGACGTTCATTCGATGAAATAAGCTACTTAAAGGTTTTTGACAGTTACCTGTGGACCTAATCGATTTAGCATTAGAAGCCAGTATTTATATTTTATGCCTGATAGGACCGAAAAATGTATAAATAGAAAGTTGCGAAGAAGAAAATGATTTAGTTTACTAAAACTGAAGCCGAAGCTTCTAGAGCTGAAAGCTACTAGAAGCGGAAGAAACAGCTAAAAGCTACTAGTAGCTGAAGAAACAAAGCTAAAAGCTACTAGAAGCGGAAGAAATAGAGCTAAAAGCCTCTAGTAGCTGAAGAAGCATAGCTAAAAGCCACTAGAAACCGAAGAAACAGAGCTAAAAGCTATCATAAGCCTAAAAAAATAGAAAAAAAATATTTCAGTTTTTCAACTCGTAAATATTTTTACGTTCTTTTTTTTAATGAAACGTTAATTTTTTTCAAAAAAGACTTGATTTTTTTGGACATAAACGTCAAAACCCTCAAAATTACACTTGATGCTATTACGCGAAACTTTGATAACGGAAATTTGCTTTACGAATCAAAAATTCTATGTCTCGACATGATTCTTATGAATGGAATTTACGGTACTCTTGAGGCTCCCCTTATTTTCGGAATAATATCAGAGATTGCACAGTGCGACCAATGTAGGCGTTCGAACTGCAAGGCTTGAAAAATATATTCTCTTTAATGTATTTTTTATATAACGGATATAGCCTCTAATAACTTTTCAGATTTTTTACGGAGTTAGTCTCCGTCTTGATGGAAGAAAAAGGATTTATTTCCTGAATTAATTTTTTTTTCTCCCTTAAACAAGTTGCAATTTTTTTTTTTTAACTTCTCGTATTTTTTCTTTGGGACGAGGGTTAAAAAAGAAAGCAAACCTTGTTTTTACCTCGATGGCTCGGAGTACTTTCTTCAAGCTGAGAACATTACAAGTTAATCGCTCTAATTAATTTTTTTTTCTCGCGACAGAGCCGATACATTTTACATTAAGCATTCTTTTCGGCAAAACGTTACGAGGATTTCCCCTTCTATTCTATAAAAAGCAAGCGTTTAGGAGCCATCCCATAAAGCACGGCATCAATCATTTGATTCAAAGTCATTTTGATTAATTACGGAACAAAAATGTAGCAAATTACGGGGGAAAAAAAATTATTCTGACTATATTAAATCCGAAAACTTCGATTTCAATATATTTTTTTCTTTTGAAAAGCATTGCCCTTGGCCAAAGTCGATTTTCATCAATTAAAATATCTGCGAATTCAACATTTCATAGAAGTCGTTTATCAACATTTTTTTTCTTTTTTTCGGAATAAAACACAGGAACATTTTCTGAATTCAAAAAGGATGCTCATATTTTTATTTATTTTTTAATGAATTTAATTTAATATCGTTTATGTAAAATCAGGACCACATCCGTTCCATAAATAATTGTGATTACATACCACCCTTTTTAGTATTATGCTATCTGCCGAAAAACGAAAATTGAAATATTTTTCATCTGAACAACCCCCCCTTTTTTTTTGTTCTATATATGAAGTTACATTTCACAATGTTTTAAAATTATAATTCTCACATCTAATTCGAGGATTAACACGTGTATTGAATTCTCATTCACACTTCTGATAATCTATCCCGAAGCGTTATCAAGATAAACAGAAAGTTAATTACACCAAGAATGATTTATTTTAAGTAATATTGGTTAATTTTCTGATATGATCGTCGGACAAACAAAATCATATTCGGCATGATAAATCTAAAAAATATTTTTCGTTGAAAGATTAATTGTTCCGATACGAATTACTTTTTAATAAAAGATTGTCAATTCTCCTTTCGAGGCACGAGAGAAAAAAAAATGGAATAAAAATAAAAATCCAAACGATACATTTTATATAAAAAAAAGACGGCTTCCATAAAATTTATTTACATAATAAAAAATTTATAAATGTAGAAAAAAACATTGCTACATTTCGGAGAAAAAAAAGGTTTTTTATCTCTTTTCTTTTTTTTTTTTTTACTTGATTCCTCTCAAGATGCCCGAACTGAATCCGGAGAAATGTAATAAACGATTTTCATAAAGTTGGGAAGAAAAGTTTAACTTTATCAAAAGGAAAAGAAATTGGAAGTTATCCAGCTATGTTGATCAAGTGACAGAAAACTTTTTATAAGACAACAGCAGATGTTTTTTTTTCCTTCTATAGTAATCACGTGGTAATATTTTTCCAAAAAAAAAAAAAAGAAAAGCTTTTTTTTTTTTTATTTATTTGATGATTAATTTACTTCGGTTCCGCGGATGTTTTTTTATTTTATTTTATTTTATTTTATTTTTTTTTTTTAACTTGATTCCTCTCAAGATGCCCAAACTGAATCCGGAGAAATGTAATAAACGATTTTCATAAAGTTGGGAAGAAAAGTTTAACTTTATCAAAAGGAAAAGAAATTGGAAGTTATCCAGCTATGTTGATCAAGTGACAGAAAACTTTTTATAAGACAACAGCAGATGTTTTTTTTTCCTTCTATAGTAATCACGTGGTAATATTTTTCCAAAAAAAAAAGAAAAGTTTTTTTTATTTTTATTTATTTGATGATTAATTTACTTCGGTTCCGCGGATGTTTTTTTATTTTATTTTATTTTTTTTAACGTCAGTAACGTTGCTGGATCGGTTTTAATAAAATGCCATTCACTCTGACACAAACCTTGTTTTAAAATAATAGACGCACACCATCCTTTTCTCTCTTGACCAATCTTGTAAATTGCACTGCATCTGTTCTTCTCTTTTTGAATTTCCCGTATCCTTTTTCTCTAATTAAAATTTACAAACGGTAATGGCCTCCTTTAAAAACGAAAAAAATCAATTGTTATACGCATTTTTTTTTTTTTTTTTTATAGAAAAAAAAGGGAAGAAAAATTGGATGTGATCAATCCTTTATTAAAAGAAGAAAAAAAAATTGATTGTGAACATCAATCTTATTTAAACGCATTTAATAACGTCGTTTTACATTATGGAACTCGGCTTTGGGTTCGGACATGACCGGTCGGGAAGTCTTTTCTTTTTTTCCTCCCTTTTTTTTTCCGTTTCCTTTTAAACTCATGGTCAATGCGGTTTTTATGGATTCACCTCCGGTTTTTCATCTCCCTTGTCCATGAAAGGTCACTCTGGAATTTTTTTTTTCCTTTCCTCCTTTAATATTTTTCAAGTTGAAATATTTTTGCTGTCATGGAGTTTAATGCTAATCGTGTAAAAAAAAAAGGGGGAAGGGGGAATGTGAAATTTTTTACAAATCTGTCAGTTATTGTACCGTATTAAGGACCACCCGGTGAAAATAGTGAAAAAGAAACAAAAGACACGAAATATTTCATTTCAACACCCGGTTCCAGGGTTGGAGAAGTCATTCATTATCATTACGGCTTTTTTTTTTTTTTTCTTAATTATCATTATATTATAATTACCATAAATATGTCTTTTTTGTGTCGGAAATACGCACGTAGTCAAGAGGCTACCCCCTTTTTAAAAAGGTGTCATCGACGAAAAACAGGTGACACTTTTTTTGGAAGTTTCAGTAAATTTGTTAATGACTGTTATCACACCAACTCTATATTTGGCGCGGTGCATTTCTCGGTCGGCCAATCAAATTCGACAATGATTTGAATTAATAAAACCGTTCCTAACCGTTTATGGTGCTATTAAATGACTAAGTTGCTCTCGTTCGGTTAATTAATAGGATTAATATTGTTCGGGGTGACGGAGGCACATGCAGAGTTGCTGACTACTATTTTTTTTACATTTTTTTTACTAAAGCTCGAAATCTGACAATTGGCAACAAAAAAAGAAAAAAATTTGATTCGCTCAAATGTGCCGAATCGATTGGTCGGGAAATGCGCGGAACCTTTCTTAAATTTTAACACAGTCGTTTTCATTATACTTATTATTATTGATGGTTATTCCTTTTAAAACTTTTTTAAATTAGAAATCGATTAACTCGTATTCATTAATTAAATGAAGATTGCTTTAGGAGAGAAAGATCAAAGTCAAAGTCAAGGTCAGGTTTTAAAAAGAATGATCAAAGTCCGATCATTCGCTTTTACTATCTCAAGGAACTTGAGTAAATTGTAAGGCTTTGTAGAGCGAAAAAAGAGTTAAAATTAAAATGTGTGCCCAGCGAAAATGGCAGTTGGTGTAAAACCGTCATATATAAAACCGAAATCGATTTTATATATGACAACGGTTCTGAGTCAAATTAAAAATTTGGAAATTGAGACGAAAATAAAATATGAAGCCCAGATAGTTGAATTTTGAACAGTAGCCCAATTGTTGAACTTTGAATTCGTAAATTAAGAACTGAATTTGGAGGAGAAAATTTGAAACCTGCTTTACCTATTTTTAAAGTCTCGGTTTTTGGGTCATTCTCTTCACGATTTTCTCGGTTTAAAGCCAACGAAATTCTCAGTCGAACCGATTTCCTACCATTTTTCCAAATCCATTTTTCCTAAAAAAAAAAGAAAATGAATTTCTAATTAATTTTTCCTAAAAAAAATTCATTCCTAATCCATTTTTCCTAAAAATTTTGGTTCGTGAATTTTTTTTCCTAATTGTTTTTCTTAAATTTCCTAAACTTTTTTGATTCCTAATTTTTAATTTTCCTAAAATCTTTGGAGTCCTAATTTTTAATTTTCCTAAAATTTTTTGATTCCTAAAATAAAATTTTCTGAAATGAGTAGTTTTCCTAATTTTTTAAACCCCTAAAATTTTTCGTCAAAAAATTAGGGAAACTACTCATTTTAAAAAATTTATTTTAGGAATTAAAAAATTTTAAGAAGATTAAAAATTTGGAAAAAAATTTGACGAACCAAAATTTTTAAGAAAAATGGATTAGGAATTTTTTTTTTTTTTTAAGGAACAATTGATTAGGAATTCATTTTTTTTAGGAAAACTTGATTAGGAATTCATTTTTTTTTTTTTTTTTTTGGAAAATGGATTTGGAAAAATGGTGGGGAACGTTCTTGAGAATGCAGTTTCACGGACTAGCTTGTTAGCAAAATATCTTGACAAAAACAAAATTCAGAAAAGCCCACCCTCTCGAACTTGCTGACCAAATAATGTTTTTTTTTTTTGGTGAAAATGAGTTCTGAGCATTAAGAATTGCGTTTAAATTTAATATTCTCTCCTTTCCGAAATCAAAAACCAAAATCAAACTTTTTTTTTCTCGAAACATTCGTCTCCGGGCATTCGTTTATGTCACTATTAACTTTTAAAAAACATGGGAAAAATCCTATTCGGTTTACAGCTTCCATCACCAGTCATTTCGCAAATCGCAACTGAAAATGAATAACGAGATGTTTTTAAAATGCCAGAGAGACGTTTTGCCGTTTTAATTTGCGAATTTGCTGACGTTCATTTCAAGAGCGCGCTTTACCTTTAAAATTTGACAGATAGTTAAGCGCTTGTTAAATAATTTCAAGCTGAATTTATATGCTTTGAAACTATGCGAAAACTTTGTAATAACAGATTTTAATTTTTTTTGCACACAATTAATTTCGAGTTTCAGAAATGCGGTTAGTCAATAAGCATTTTTTTTTTTTCGGTTTTTAAAGAAAAAGGGCTAAGGTGCAAATCGGTCAAATTTTCAGGTGTCTGAATTAAAATTGAATTCTGAAAAGTTTTTTTTTTTTTATGCACTATGGTTGAGCTTGTAATTAATTTCCGTGTGAGTGATTCGTTCATTTCGTGAACCATGAAACCATTACCATTGTTGAATAAAAAGCTTTTTTTTTTTTTTTTTTTTTGGCCCTATTTACATGATATGGCGAAATCTATCAGACAAGACCGTCGTGTTGGTAGAATTTTCTAATGCGATTTTGAATCAATAATAAAGACATCTCTTCGAAATATCACCTACTATCGAGTCTATAAAGCAACCTTAAGGTGTTACAGGCGATAGTCATTCGATACGTCCAATGGCTCTCAAACGATGCTTTTGTTTGTCCTCTGTATGACAAAGCTAATTTCTTAACTTCTTATGTCATGCAGTAATTAATTTTTTTTATTTTTATTCTTCACCATTTTATTTTATTTTTTATCATTTTTTTTTTTTTTTTTTTTTTTTTTTGCACGTAATTTGATGATGATTTATAACTTTAATGGAAAAAAATTATTTTTTAGTTATAGGCCAGCTTTTTCCCTCGTCATTATACTGATTTTCGAAAAAAAAAAAAAAAAAAAAAAAATCACACATTTAATTCAAAAATTTTTCTTTTTTTTTTCCTTTTCAAAATACTGATAATTGCGCTTTCCGAAGTAAATTTTAATCCTCATTCCGAGCCATAGGAATTGCCGTAAAGGAAAAATGATTGAATGCCTCGCTATGAATGAACGCAATCGAACGGAATATCGAATAGCACATTTTCTTGGTATATTATAATGGGGGGGAAGGAAGATATGAAAAGTTTTCCTAAAAGTTTTCTACGAAATTCGTATAGCGTGAGCTATACGGTTTATTACGTTCAAATGGCGGAAAATTTAAAACTCGGGAAAACTTTATCCCGAGGAGAGGGGTTAAGAACTTCGCCATGCTTTCCTAGAAATGAAAAAAAAAAAAAATGGAAAATATACGAGTATTTTATTCCTAATCATGCTAGCAATATGATGGAAAAGAATGAGAATGGGAGGAAACTGTTGCAGTGATTTAGAGATGAAATTTTCATGCTTCAAAGAACGTAAAACACATGCGACATGCGCTTAATTATATCGGAAACGCGTATCTTTTTTTTATTTTATATTTTAAAATTTAAACAAAAAAGAAAATGGGAAAATGATATTCCCAGCGCATGCGTAATGACGCCTGAAGAAAAAAAAATTGAATAAAACCTTGAATAATTAATTTTTTTTTAGATCAAGGAATCCAGGCGATCAGCGATGCGCTCCGAAAAAAAAAAAATTTTTTTGAAAAGTGAATGACCGGATCCATAAATAACAAGAAAAAAAAGACTTATGGCATCCTGGTTTTGATAACAAACCGAGATGCGGGGCATGTTTAACTTACGGGGAGTGTCCATCCAAGGATGAAAGAATAAAAAAAGAAACGAAAGAAAACGTCCGGGTCTTAATTGAAAGAGATCAACTTTAATAATGCATTAACAAAACAGACGCATCATTTCAGAGTCGTTTTCATAAGGGGGATAAAAAAAAGTGCAGCGTTGACGAAATAAGTGGCACGTGTGTTTTTTTTTTCCGACTATTTGGTCAAATTGACATGAAAAAATTTATTAATTTTTTTAAAATTAAGTATTAATTTTAGGAAAAGCTGATAAATCTAACCAAAGACTTAAATACTGGAAGGTGTTGTTCGGTTTTCGAGGTCCTTGAAGGATCGTCTGAAATAGATTGATACTATTTTCCGCAATCTTTTTCCGCCTTAAAATGGGTCTCCTCTGAAGGAGGTTTGACACTGGCGTTAAGATTTTTTTTGATATCCTCCTAATTTTAAAAAAATTTAAAAGACTGTTTCGCTTATGGTTAGCTTATTGCACAATCGTCCATCTTATTTTGAAGCTTCCAATAGATGGTTTTGATGGCTTGACTGAAATGGTTTTTTCCCTCCCTAGTATAACAATATACTATTTTTCGAGATATCGACCGCTTTTGTACCCGGAATTACGAATTTTTGGAATTAAAACATGGCAGATTATTCATTTAACCCCCAGGGATTATTTTAAACATATCCGATGAGATTCAGAGAATTAGTACCTTAGTAGTATAAATGCCCAATAATGATAATTTCTTATCAAAATTTGGTTAAACCAAAAAAAAAAAAAAAAAAAAAAAAAATTAGCCAGGCATGTATTCAGACCATGTAGGCGAACAAAAATACATTAAATCTTTTTTTTTTCTGTCTTTTTTTTTTTTTAATGTAAAATCTAATCCAAATTTATTTTTTCATTTATTTTCAGTTAGGAGATGGCATTTCAAAGCAGTTAACCATAATCCGCTCTGCATGATTCAAAGAAGGGGCCCTACCTTTAACCCCGACAGACTGATCAGCGAGTTGCATCGCAAACGCATCTTTTTTTTTTTTTTAAATTAGTATTAAAGAATTTAGTTATGTACAGGGTGAGTCTTCGTATTTTTCATTAAAAAAAAAGCAAAATTATCCCCTTGCTGCTTTTTTTGAAAAAATTTAATTTCCAAAAAAGGACGAAGATTATTTTTTAACGAGTAATCTGTTTTTAAGTCAATTCAGATTAAGAATAAATAAAAAAAAATTAAATGCAAAAAAAAAAAAAAATAAAAACAGGAGCTAGTTAATGATTTTTTTTTGTCTTTATTTTAACAAAAGTGAGTTAAGTATTTTTTCTTTATAGAAAGGATTCGGACCCCCAAGAGGCAAGCCGGGACGGGGAATTTTTTTTTTTTTTAATTGGAATAACCCCGGAGTTTTCCATTTTTCTTTTTTAATTAAATGGGCCTCTTGATCAAAGAAAAACCAGATGGATAATCCTGGATAATTGAAGAGGAAAAAGGGGAAAAAGTTTTTTTTTTCGTCACCGTGCATATAAAGCTAACGTCCTTTCTGAGGGATTAAAAAGAACACGTTATATAAGACATCTCGCTGGGGATTGCGCTTCCGATTACGGCTGTAATAGTTTTTCGTTTTAATTTAATAAAAAAAATGTAATAAAAAGGAGTCTATATCGGAACCCCGAATTTTCCAAACCCCGAATCGGGTTTCGGGGTTTATAAAATGCGATATCGCGAAAAAACGATGTCGCGTTTTCCCAACCCCGAAATTAAAAATCACCGAATTGGTTTTCGGGTTTCATAAATGTCGGGGTTTGGGAATCCAGGGGTTATGACGCTTTTCGTATTTCTTTAAATAATTTTATATTTCAGAGTAAAAAATTCGGCGATAATAAAATTCGGCGTTTTTAAATTCGGGGATAATAAAATTCGGCGTTCTTAAATTCGGCGATAATAAAATTCGGCGTTTTTAAATTCGGCGATTTTAAATTTCGGGGTTTGTTTAATTCGTGTTTTTTAATTCGGGGTTTTCAATAGGGTTGCCAACTTGTGAACAATAGAATCGTGTTTAACTTATGAGTGCGTCCTGCATTTTGAGAAGTAAATTTACGTAAGCTAAACATGATTCTATTGTTCACAAGTTGGCAGCCCTATTGAAAACACCGAATTAAAAAACACGAACTAAACAAACCCCGAAATTTAAAATCGCCGAATTAAAAACGCCGAATTTTATTATCGCCGAATTTAAGAACGCCGAATTTTATTATCCCCGAATTTAAAAACGCCGAATTTTATTATCGCCGAATTTTTTACTCTGAAATATAAAATTATTTAAAGAAATACGAAAAGCGTCATAACCCCTGGATTCCCAAACCCCGACATTTATGAAACCCGAAAACCAATTCGGTGATTTTTAATTTCGGGGTTCGGAAAACGCGACATCGTTTTTTCGCGATATCGCATTTTATAAACCCCGAAACCCGATTCGGGGTTTGGAAAATTCGGGGTTCGATAAAGGACCCATAAAAAGTCCTGTACATATGAAATTAACAAAAAAAAAAGTTAAGTTATAAAATAAATCGACTGATTTAGTTCCTAAAAATTGGTGGCGCTTTTTGTTAGGAGGGAGGGAGGGGGGAGGGTTTTTTTATACTTTCTTTTCGCGTATTTATTTATTTATTTATTTAGCTCGCTTTTGTCTAAATCGTTTTTTAAATTGCGCCTGTATTCAGTTTTAATATTTTTTTTAAGTAATTTTTAACTGCTTCGAAATGATCAAAATTTAAAAAATTGAATGTCATTAGAATAATGTAAATAAATCATTTTAATAAAAAAGAAAAAAAAAAGAAAAAAAATGAACGCCTTAACTTGTATGATAAATATTTATTTTGTATATTTTTTTTCTTTTCTTTTAGCCGTTAAAGGCTCGATTTTGGCTCTAAACGTAGGGTGTTTCTGATAAATATTAACCATTTGGAATATTTCGGTATTATAGTGTTTTTAGTCATGAAAACATTTTTAAAATTTTATGATTTACTGGCAAAAGTTAGGTATGTTTCAATAGAATTTAAAAATATGTACATGTGGCTGTTCGTGGTATATATCGTTATGCCTGAGATATTTTTGAAATGCATTCGATATACTTCGATTTGGCATTGTGCATCGCACAATCAGGGGATGCCAATGCGCTGGGGGAATCCAACCCGTCATGTGACCATGGCGAATGCTTCTTTATATGAAAAGAGCAATGCTTTCAGCTCGTAAGGGATGAATCCATTTTGCATTATGCGTGAAGTCGGCAGCTTCTTTAAAATGAAGATTAGCCTTGAATGTTACTGCGCATTGGGACACTTTTTTTTTTTTGTTTGTTACTATGTGCATAATATTCGAATGGAAATCACCAACGATATACATATGAGATTTTAAAAAGAAAACATTCGACTTTTACGGATGAGTATTATATTACGTTATATTAACGTTAAAAATATAAGTCTAAAAAACATTATAAAAATTTATTCATATAGCGTAAAGCCAGTCAGCGCTAAAAATCTGCTTTATGCTTTTGAAAATATTTTAAAACGAATAAAAATGATGTTTACGTTTATTATTTTTGGCCCAAAATTATTTTGATAAAAAATACTCAAGTTTAGGTTTACAACTTGTCAGCAGCAATCGACTCCAAAATAGTTCTTGGCCAAAAAAGAATAAAATAAAAGGTGTAATATTTTAAAAATATTCTAAAGCACCTTATGTTTTCGAAAATTATTTTTGTAATATTTTAAAAATGTTTTATGAATGTTAACTTGTTGACTAAATAACTTTGATCGAGCACAAAATGCTCATCCGTATCAGCGAATTTTTTTTTTTTTTCAAAATTATTCAACCCCACGTTTAAGCAAACTTCGAGCCTTTTATTTATTGATTTATTTTTTTTTTTTTTTAATTATGAAACAACGATATTTTTCGGCCGCCCTAAAAAAAAATATGCTTTTAAAAAAATGTAGAAGTGTGATTTTTAATCATCTTTTTTATTTTATATTTTTAAATTTCCTCCGCGGAGCTTTTCACAAGGAAAAAATAAAAAGCAGTTAGGACGAATCGTTAATTTTAATTCAGGTTCCAGTCGAATGAAAACGACTTTTTGAATCCGTCGGTTATTGCCCAGCTGAATGGGACATAACCGATTTTTTTTTTTTATTCGCTTTTAATATCCATTTATGTCAGGGAAAAGGCTCTTTAATCAGGAACATGCAGACGTGGTAAAAATCACGCTTCCATAGCGACAGATCCTGTTTAAAATATTTAATTTTATGACGTAAGGGTCGGTTGCACCCGCGTATACGATTTTTTCCCATTTCGAATTTTTTTGTTGAATTGTAAAAAAAAATTAAATTAAAAAATTAATTTTTTTTTTTTGTTGATGTTCCTATTAATTTTTTTTATTGCGAGCTTTAAAGCTGGTTTATTAAAAAATTTATTTAATAAATTTAAAAAAAAAGAATAAAAACCAAATTTCGGGATCGTAAATAAAGATAATAATAGATTATAAAAAAAATTTTTTTTAAAAAAAGAGAAAAATGATTTCGAATTGAGGGGAAAAAAAATTTTTAGCGAAAATTGTAAATTAATTTGTACAAAGTTTCTTTTCCTTTTTTTACTAAACCTCATATGTTATTTTTATAAATAAAAAAAAAAGTAATGCCAAAGAATCCTTCATAAATTATAATTCTGTGATTATTTTAAAAAATTTAAAAAATTGTAAAAAAAAGAAAAAAGTTGAAAAAAAAAACCGAAAAAAAAATTTGAAAATAAACGAATAATTTAAAAAATTTAAAAAATAGATTTATTTATTTATTTATTATTTATTTAGTCCATTCCTCTACACGGATGATGATGATGATGATATTCATGATATTAATTTCATCTCCAAAAAAAGACTTTTACAACTCTTAATGCTCCATGTCAGTTACCAAATAAATCTCGTTCGTTATTTGATTTATCGATCCCATCAATTAATTCATGTTCCGTCAATTTTCTATTGATAAAAATCGACAAGTTTCCGTTAGCCCTTAATTAATTGACTGGTTTTATTTATTATTGTGTGGATCGTCATCGCTCACATTTTTCCTTCTCAGGTGCCTAATAAAGTTATAAAACATGAAATAAATTTTTTCGAAAAATAAAAGAAAAAAAAAAAAAAAACTCGCGCACTGAGTTTATAGTAGTTATAAAAATGGTATATACAAGGTATAACTCTCCTATGAAGTCCGACCTCCTATCGACGGCTAAGACCTCCCGATGGCTCAGACTTGATCAACACAAATATATATATTTATACATATTTTTTTTTCTCTACTTGATAAATTACGATTCTCAGCTTTTATTACGATTGTTCTCGTTTCATTTTTTTTTAATTTTATTGATTGGCTTTGTATGGGGCTACGTTTTGTGAATCCTTTTTTTTTTTTTTTTTTCAATTATATTTTTTTGATTCGGAAGCAAACCGTTCTCAAAAGAATTATATTAAGAAAGGAAAAAAAAAATGTTTATGATTCCAGTCATCTGCAGGGTGGGGCAGGTCGATCATAAAACGTCATAAAAATATCCTCAGATGACGTATTCGATAAGATTTCAGGTATTAACAAGTATTTTTTTTTTATTTCCCCCCCTGCGCGTAATTAAATAAAATTTTTTTTTTCGTTCTTATATATATGTGATTTTTTTTAAATGCGTAAGAAAAAGGAAAAAAAAACCTTTTTTTTTATTGTAAAGATTGATGTTTTCGATATCGGGGGAGAAAATAGGATTCCAAAGTCCTCCAACCGGAAATGGAAAAAACCGTAGTTTATCTAGTTCCACGACTTCCGTTATCCTCCTAAACGTAATATATTACACGTTTTCTTTGTTCAAAAAAGAAAAAAAAAAGCGTCATCCCAGGGGCGGATTCTCAGAAGCGGAAAAAAAAAATATCCACCTTTTTTTTCCCTAAACGAAATCGAATATAAAAAATTAATAAGGAAAAAAAATGATATAAAAATTAAGAAACAAAAGTGTAGATTATTATAATGGTCCTTGTTTTTCTGTTCTGTTTAAGGGCTAATAGGGTCATTTAGTCCGACGTTCGATACCCCGTGTTATTTTTTTTTTATTATGGTACCTGCTTTTATCGCCGTACCTGGTATAGGTAAAAAAAAAAAAAAATAATAATAAAACCTTCTAAGTGAGTTTCAATGTAGTTTTTATTCAATTTCTTTATCTCCACTACTGAAATTCGGTGAAATTTTTATTACACTACTACTACAGGGTCTTCATCTTTCTGTACCCTGTAATATCTATTATACTCTTTATTAATTATAGGATCCCTTTTTTAAAATTCGACACTAATTATTTTATCACTATAGTTTTCCTTTTATCTGATTTTTTTTTTTTTTCGAGTTCCGTTCCGTCTGCTTTTACACGTTTCGCTTAATCGTGTCTTTGAGCTTTGGAGTTGTTATGTTAATGTTATTACTTTTATTTTAATTTAAACGTGACCGAGACCTGTCCTGTAGGTCTGTAAAACTTAATAGTGTTAGGCTTTAATTTATTATGAGATAGAAAAACGAAAGTGAGAAATATAAAAAAAAAAAAAAGACCGAAACACCACGAGACGAGAAAAGAACGAGGGAAAAATGACTTTACGAAATAGCTTTTCGGATTTAAAAAATATTTTTAGAGCACAACAATGTAAAAATTTTGATAAGATCGCTAGATCTTGTGAGATTATTATTATTATTATTTTTTTTTTTTTATACTTATAATGCATTCGACAGGATTGCATTGAGAATGGAACGTTGGGGGTGTGAGTGAGATTCAAATTTTTTTATATTTACTCTATTCAAACGTTCCAGTGGGTAGTCTCGGGGGTGACAAGTTAAGTTAGGGTAAGATCAAATATTTTTTTTACTACTTTATTTGGGAATTTTTTGAGTTGTCAAAAGGGTGGCAAATAATGGATATCCAAAGATTTACACAAGATTATACGTCTCGGTCCGTAGGATGTGCAGCGGATTCAAAACGTTTTCATGCTGCTTGGAATACGGGGGATCAATTTTTCTTGTGCTGTACAGGGAACACTGTGAAAAAGGGTAAGTCTACCTGGCACTGATTTAAAGGAGCTTCTTTTAGTAAATGGGGGATAGGGAAACTTTGTTTTCTCGGAAAAAATCTTGCGATATTTTTAAATAGAACGTTCAAGTATTACGTAAGACTTTTTTTCGGGTTTTGGACCCCCTCCTCCCCTTTCTAAGAATTGGTAGGATTTCTTTGACCCCCCCCCTATTATATTACTTAAGATCTTCGCGGACCCCCCCCCCTTTTTCTAACGCCAATTTTAATTTGGAGTAATATTTTTCTTAAATCTAGATTTATAGTTCATACTCATATCCCTGAAGATGGCTACAATTGGCAAAAATCTCATCAAAAAATAAATTTTTATTTCTTAACATTTTTTGAAAAGAATTTTCAATTTTTCCTCTTAGACGTTCGGAAAAAAAAAATTTAAAAAACTTAATTTTTTGAAATTAAAAAAAATTTTTGAACAATTAGTTATAAAGGAAATTCTTACGTAAGATTTGCCAAACTCCCTCCCCCAAGTAAGAAATCGTAAGAATTTCTCTCGTAAGATTTGCTCGTAAGATTTGCTCGTAAGATTTGCCAAGAACCCCCTCCCCCCTTTCGATCTTAGGCAATACTTGAAGGCCCCAAACCTGTCAGGGTAAAAGGAAAGAGGGAGTTCGTGAAAGTCTTGAACTGCTCTTGAATCTCCATAAGAAAGCCCTGAAATGAGGGGAAGGAAAATTAAGAATCCCCATTAGACATGGACATTTTTTAACCGAAAGATTATAATAAAATTAAAAATCAACACCGAAAGACGTCGCCCCGTAATCGAATTAAAGAATTAATCTTTCACTTTTTCAGATCTTTCGGAACAAATGACGGTGAATGTATCTAAAAAATTTTTTGTTAAGGAAAATTTAAGTTTAATTGCAGTAAATAAAACCTTCAAACCCTAACACTACCGTACAAGTGTATATTCCGGCCGAAATAGAACTGTCCCGATTTTTCCCCATGGGGTCATCCGTAAACCACGTTAGCACGTTAGGGAGGGGGGGGGGAGGGTAGGTGTTTTGCATATCTAATGTTAGCATTTGTCTTATGTAATAAACGTGAAAAAATTAAAATAATTTAATTATGCAAGATCACAATATTTCATTAAAAAAAAATAATAATAATTACCTAATAAATAAATAAAAAATAAAATAAAATAATTTAAATTTTTAAATTATGTAACATGACTCACTTAAAAAAAAATCTATTTCAATTTTACCGATGCATTTGCTCTAAGTGGTTAAATAAAAAAAAACTTTTATTTATTTATTTATTTATTTTTTTTTTTTTTTTTTTGCAAAATTTAAGTTCCGAAGGATTTCAGATTTTTTTAATGTTTAATATTAATTTTTTTTTTTCTAAAAAGGGGAATAACCGAAATCTAATGTAATTTTAGGGAGGGAAGGGTCCCAAAATGCTAACCTTTGCTGACAAGGGGGAAGGGGGTCAAAAATTGCCAAAATAATGCGAACGTGGTTTATGGACGATTCCAATTTAAACCATTGTATTTTTTCTCTCAATAATGGACAGTTCGAACACCGGACGCAGACACTATATTTTTTATTTTTTCCCATAAGCCTATGTAAAAGCAACCTCTTTTACGAACATGTTTTTAGCAAGTCTGTATGTGACAATGTTTAAAATTGCTTAGTATTGTTCTAAAACCGTGCCTTTTTCCAAATAATTTTATCGGATCGAAGCAAGTTACATCCTGTTACCTCAATAGGTTGTATTTAAAAATTATCAGTACATTATTAATAAGAAATTTAATAAAATAAGTAAATTTATTTATTTATTTATTTACTTATTTATTTTTTTGGTGAAAAAAGTCAACTTCAAAACTTTGTCCCAAAATTGAAATTTCTGCTTAACGGACACCTCCCAGCAAAGGGCAGAATCTCATGGTCGCAAGAAGAGGTTTTACTGGATTTATATAATTCCGTACACCCAGAAATAGGAATATACCTCGTTCGCAATACAAGCGATGTTGCTTAGCGACAAAACAAATATGCTTTGCCGCAAAGCAACATGGCTCGACTTGTCGACATTATGCATTGCGACAAAGCACTCACGAGTTTTGACACAAAACATTTATCGCGACCTAAAAACCATAAGGTTCTAAATCGACCCCCCGGGCAAAATTGACTTTTATATGGAAATCGTTTTTACTTCATAAGTACTTTCTACCCTCATTTTCAAAATTTTCAAAATCAGCCCCTTTCCATCACTTTTTGAAAGCCATTAGGTTCTAAATCCTTCAAAGGCAACAATAATTTAGAACCAGAAGGTTCTAAATGTATTATTTTTGCTTTTGCGTCGGATAAGGGCCGTATAATTTACTAATTTCATTATCATTACTAATATTCATACCAAGAAGTTATTTTTTCAATAATACCAATATAATCAATAATGTTAAAAAAAGTCACTAAAAAAAATTAGCTCACTTTAGGACCAGAAGGTTTTAACTTTAACATGCAACTTATGGGAAAAAGATAGAACCTTCTGGTTTTGAATTTAAAAAAGTCACTAAATGAGATTATTTTAGGGACTTTTTTAATACCGTCGTTATTATTTTAGATATTGGAAAAAAATTTTAACAGGGCTATCATCGATAATGGGTTAATAAGCTGACGGTTTTAAAATATTTATTAAAAAAATTACCGCCGAATTGTAACAATACAAACTTTCAATTCGCTCTCCTGTAAAATTTAGAAGTGGTCGATTTAGAACCTTATGGTTTTTAGGTCGCGTTATTCTGCTTAGACCTAAGTTATGCAAAAATGCTTTGTAGCAAAGCAATTTTGCTTAGACCCAAAGCAGCATTTTTTTGGGTGTAAACCCCTTTCCTATCGTTGATTCTCATTCGGCCATGGCTGTAGCCAGGAAACTGAGTTACATACATCTTTCTGCATCTTGCGCCCACCCTGCACCTACAAAACGAGACTGCGTCCTCTTTACCTCCTTCCGATTATATACATACGGGTCTAGCTCTTTATACTTCTCCACGCAGATTGATCAATTTCAAGACGATTTTTTATGGCTTTTTACTGCCATAAAAATCGATTCTACAATTTTCGACACGTCGAAACTTCTTTCTTCAGTCACGCCGTGACAATGACAATAAAAATATAAAGGAAAGCTTCCAGAAGCCACCTCGCCGCCTTTTTTTTTTCTTGAATCATAATTCAAGGTCACATTTAAAACGCTTTTTAAAACTTAAACGCTACCATACGTAAAAACAGTGGTCCCTATAATTTCTCCGATTCATTTTCAAACGTGCATGTCATCTCAGGTGTGTAGGATGATTCGGATTCTCACAATTTTAGACAGGGGGCACGTAATAACTGAAAATCAGACATTTTCTGAAAAAAAAAGATGAGTGGGGGAGAAAAGAAGCGGAAGACTTATCGTTAAGAAAATTTCCGAACCGGGTAACGTGCTAGAGAAACACAATTAAAAATGACACGCGCATGAGCGATACTAATTTGTAGGCAAACCAAGGACCTTGAAAAAGACAGTACATCGGGCTGTCACTCCGGATTTATGTTCTATTATTGTTTTTTTTTTTTTTTTTTTTTTTCTCATCTCTTTAACTACCGTTTTTCAGGTATGCCAATTAATTTTAGAAACAGTAGGGAAAAAATAAAAGAGAAATGGCAATGCCCCGCCCGATTTTGAAAAAGTAAAGAAATATTTTCATAAAAAAGGTTCATTAAAAGGGCATGTACCTGTTTACTTCCTTGGTATTTGCCCTTCCCAATTCAAACATTGATCGACATTAACTATGATGGATGTTTTGTTAAATGTAAAAATCTTGTATCAGGGGTGGATAAAAAAAAAAAAAAATGTAAATAATAACAAAAAGAGAGAAAGAAAAAAATTATGTCACTCAGTGCATTGGCATGGAATGCGTTAATGTCGATAAACAGCCAACAGGTATAATAATACAGGTTTAGGCACAGGTAGCCAACCACACGCGATATTCAACTCAGTCATGTACAATAATTAATTTAGTCGAAAAATTTTAATTAAACCTTGGATGATATCAATTTTAAAGGGTCATGATATAGGACGTTCCGAAAAAAAAAGGAAATAGTAGATTGTTAACCTAGGGAGGAAAATGAATTTTCCCGTTGAGGTTTGTTTAAACCCGAGCGCGAAGCGCGAGGGTTGAAAAAAACCTCAACGGGGATATTCATTTTTCTTCCTAGGTTAAACAAGGTACTTTTCATTACGAATCAGTGATTAATTATTCAGAAAAATCAGAGAAATTTATTTGATAAATTGTAAACAAAGTCTTCTATAAACAGGTTTAACATTGTTTTGCCCTATTCGGAAAAATTCACTTTCCGCAATGGTGTACGAAGCGGAAAGTAGTTCTTTCCTACTATGAGTAATGAAAAAATTATTTTTTTATTTATTTTTTTAGAATTTTCTCTTTTCCGATATAGCGGAGGGAAATCGAAAATGGAAAACAGAAGAATGTTTTGACAGGAAAATAATGATATCACGTCGGGAAATGCGTTTTCATCACAGCTTGATACGATGTGTCCTTAACGGGTGCGATATTTCTTATCGTCAACGATAGAAAGAAAGAAATAAAAAAAAATAAAAATAAAAACCAAAATGGCTGCCGTTCATTTTCATTTTTTTTTCTCTTTGTTGAGGTTTTTGCGGTTATACAGGGTGTCGAGAAAAGGGAATTTGATACGGCTGAGAAAGGTGGCAAGACTAATGATAGAAGTTATAATCAACGTTGCATGTTTCACACATTTGTTAATTATTTAATTCCGTCATTAGCCGGCGGTCCCTGTGCGCTTAGATTTTTTTTAAAGTTCTTTTTATGACAAAACTTTAAAAGCCGTTCGGTTTGGGGTGCCGTTGCTTCGTTGCAATTTCGAATGTGTAACGTGAAGTTTGTTTTGGTTTTGTTGTTTAACCACTTCCATGCCGAATACGGTCCGGGGCGAAAAGCCTTTGGGAACGGAGACCGTACGCATACGGTCCATTTACATGGAAAAAAATAGACTTGGTTTCCGGTGACTTTTTATTTTTTTTCTCGTGAAAAACTCTCTCGTGTGCAAAGGTTAAAATTTTTGGAGTCCAAGAGCTCTGTGTGTTAAACTTAAATTTTTCGCATGGAGATGCTTCATTTAACTCAACAGGCTTTACATGGCTTGAAGCCGAATCAGGGGTCTTCACCATCGGAGACTACCCTGAGCCGCCGCTCGCCAACCCGGCACCCAAAAACCGTCATCGGACACTTTGTCCTCCTAACCCAGACGTTTTTATAAAAATATGCTATTTTCAAATCCTCCTCTTTCTCATTCATTTACCCTAAAACAGGGTGTTGTGGTGTTTTCAGGACATGGGTTTGAAAGTAAAATTAACTTGCAAAAACTCGATTTTAAAATTAAAATCCATTTAAATGGATTTTGAGAAACAGTCAAAACAGCTTATCTCAAATCGTATATACGATGGAGATACGTCAGTTGATTAGGTTCGGTCCGTTCTTGCAAAATAAGTAATTTATTTTAAAAAATTCTTGCACAAAAGAAGCCCTGTATGAATGATCCCTTAAAATTATCTTTTATAAAGGAAAATAAAATAATAAAACGTTTTTGCACAGACTTTTAAATGACTATTTTTATATGGTTTATTTTCATTCATGAGAAAAAAAATATTCGCAAGTGGGTGTTCATTCATTTTCAAAATAGGTAATAATAAAAACACGTTTACATGGTAATGCGAAAACCGAAATAAAAAAAAAGTAAGGTTTTGTCCGTTGTTCAATTTCGAAAAAATAATAAAAAATAAAAATAGGAAGAACACAATGTTTCTAAGCTTTTAAAATGTTACCTTTTATATTAAAACTCGCAAAACGACAAAGAAAAATTAAAATTAGTAATTTGACGCACAATATTAAACAACAGCGATAAAACTTCTGAGTTAAGTCACTGCAGACAACGTAAAAAAAAAGAAAAAGAAAAGGAGGGGAAAGGAAAGCTTTAAAAAAAATCTTGACTCAAAGTTGATTAATTTTCTTTTCTTTTTCCCTTTTTTTTTACCCAATCGTAAAAAAAAAAAGGAACATCAGTAAAAGGAAACAAACACTGATAGAATCAGATAACCGTATCTAATAATTCCGTTTTGTCATGTTCATACCTTCGGATCCGATGTTTTTCCTTCTTTCCTTCTTCTCCTTTTTTTTTTTTTATCCGAAAAAAATAAGAAGGGAAACGATCATATTTATTATCTTTTTTTCCAACCGAAAAACTCTAACTCTCGTTTTTTTTTTTCCTTTGCCCCCATATTATACATAACGCAACAGATGGAAAACCCATTCGATACTAAAAATCATGTTTGATTTTAATCTAAATTCATTTGTTCGAATTAAATGAAATCAATAAAAAGAAAAAAAAAGGGGACAATTTGAAATTGTCACACAAAATGGCGATTCGTAGAACCATCTGTTCGATTCCGGCAATACTAGAATGTAAATTCTCCCCTAAAAATGAAAATTTTTATATTTTTACAGGCCATGTTTTCATCGAAAACCATTACAAGTTTTGTTTTTATTTTTCTTTCTTTTCCCCCCGAGCGTAGTGTCCAAAAAAAAAAAAAAAAAAAAAAAAAAAAAAAAAACACGAGTTTTTTTGTTTGATTCTTTTTGGTGTAAAATAAAAGGAAATAAAAGGATTGTAGTAACATTTTTTTCGAATCGTTTTAGACGTGATGAAGTGAAAATTATAAATAAATTGATTAATTTTGGACCCTCTCCCAGAAAAGAGATTCTGCATCCGATGGTTAGAAAATTGGCAAAATACCATTTTGATCCAAAAATGAGTTATTTATTTATTATAGTACATTGAGTCTGTGTCCATTGCCACCACCCTAACTATCAAACCCTGAAAAAATGATTTAAGATCAGGGACCTCCCTTTTCCTCCCTCTATCATTAGTTTGCGATGATCTCCAAAACCACGAAAAAAGAAATAAGAGCTTAAAAAACAACTCAATTTTTTTTTTTTTTTTTTTTTTTTTTGTTACAGTGAACGGGAATAATTTTCGCAATTTTTAGTTTTTTGCTTTTTTAGCTTTAAAAATACGGAAACCCTGATCGGTCAAAACTATTTGCCAGTTGCCTCGGTTCATGTTCCGGAACTGGCACTTTTTTTTCTGCTAGTTCCTGAACTAGAATTTTCTTTTCTGCTAGTTCCAGAACTAGAATTTTTTTCTGCCAGTTCCAGAACTGGCAGAAAAAAAATTCTAGTTCCGGAATCAGCAGAAAAAAAATTCTAGTTCCGGAACCAGCAGAAAACAAAATTCTAGTTCCGGAACTAACATCCGGAACTAACAGAAAAAAAATGCCAGTTTCGGAACATGCACCGAGACAACTGGCAAATAGTTTTGACCCTTCAGGGCTTCCGTATAAAAAAATTTAAGCAGATTTTTTTCCCTTCAATTTCCTTCCAATAATTTGAACAAAAAAAAATGGCTGATTTTTTTTTTTTTTTTGCGCGCAATATTGGATTTTCTGAGTGGAATTAGATCATTCGGACGTCAGATTTCAAATCAGTGGCATCGAAAACGTATAGAAAGTCGTTTTCCCGATCATTTTACGGAAGGAAACAATTTTTGTGCGACATTTTGTATTGCATGCATGTGTTGCGGGTTGCATATACTGAAAATTGGTAGGCGTCTAATATGGATTTTAGCACATAATGCGAGTCCCTAATGTGTTGTAGGTTAACTTTAAGTGCGAAATAATAAGAAAAATAAATTGGGAAATTTTCTTCGATTTTCCAAGAAAATTTTCCAAAATTCGGTCGTTAAAGTGTTAAGCATTGATTCGTTATAAAAACAATCTTGTTTAACCTAGGAAGGCAAATGAATTTTCCGTGAAAATTTATTTTCCTCCCTAGGTTAGCAATATACTATTTAATTTATGATGCTTAAATGGAAACTTTTCTCGAATTCAATCTTGCCTCTTTCTCCCAATAATCAAAGTCCAATGTTTTGGCAAAAGCATTTTTTGTAAAAGAAAAAACCGATTTCCGTTAATTTATCAAACATTTTAGAACTATGGGGTTTTCTAGCTTGAGTAATTCCCCAAAATAAATAAAGATTATTTCACCTTTTCCGACTGTACATTTAAAAACATCAACAAACCTTTAAAAACTCCACATAAACAGTTTTTTAGGACAGTTTACAAAATACCTTGAGAATGAGATATTTTTAGGGATTGATTTGGTTCGTCTCCTATGGTTTTTTTGTCCTCACCTTTAAACCGAAAACCGAGCTAAAGGGAATCATTCTTCCGAATCGTTTAAACCCTTATCGTTTTAAATACCTGTAACATGAGACTTTTTTCAGGGGTGATCTTTGCGTGCAAGGAATTAAAAAGAAACGTTTGCGTCGTAAGATGAAAATCGTTCACGCATGTCTTTTTCCTTCCCCATGCCCAATATAAAGGTTTACACACTCAATTTAGTCCATCATAATAAAGATTCCTATTTTCTGTTATGCGAAACCGAATGGAATTTTATAGGACGAAGAAAAGGAGGAAAAAAAAGAGCGCGTTTTTTTCCTTTTTTTTTTTTTTTTTTTTCATTCCGAAAAAAAAATCCTCTGGGAATCGATAGGAAATATTTATACAAGAAAGGAGAAAAGAAAGAAAAGAAAAAAAAAAAGGACTTTCAAGGGACACAAGTTGTTTGCAAAATAACTGGAAAAAGGTCAAGCCGAAGGGAGTAAAAATCGCCGTTTTATGTACTGAGGCATCAAAAAAATAAGTCTTCAAATAAACAAAGATGGATGGCGTTAGAGTCCTTCAGTTTTATTTTATTTTTTATAATTGGCTTAAATTTTCATTATTGAATTAATGACGTAATTAGCTTCTCTTGTTCAGGATAAGAAATATTCAGAGAAGATATATTTACTAAGTTTTTTTTTTTTTTTTTTTTTTCTCTTTTTTTTTTTTTTTTTTACTCGAGGAATTTTCTCCGTTCCAGTTTTTCAAGATAAATGGCTGGAAACTGGAGAACTGAAGTCTCTACGTGGAGACGTGTCCCAACTCTTTGGAAAACTTTTCCTTTTTTTTTTTTTTTTTTTCTCCTCTCCTTTCTTTTTTTTTTTTTTTTCTTAGAGTAAAATTGTTTGTAAATATTGCTTTCTGTCGGTTCGTCCGACTTTTCTCATTTCTCTTCCTCCTACACTTTTCTTTTCTTTCTTTTTTTTTTTTTTTCGGAGAGAAACAGAGAATTGTGTCAGTGGGGGCAAAAGGAAAATATTTCGTCACGTAAGCATTACGTGATTCAGGTGGTATTCAAATTTCGAGGAGATTAAGGGATATCCGATCATAAATTGATCCCCTTATTCCTTTATGAAAGTTAAAATCCCTCGCCTTCTCTCTCTTCTCAGGAATCGAAATAGACCCAACGTGCATTAAATTCCATAGAGAACAGTGTAAACATGTTTGTATAACCCAGACAAAGCAGACGTGACTGGACTTGAACGTATTTACCCCCGGTAAAGCCTTATTCCTTTTTTCTCTCCTTTTGGAAACGTTCGATGGATCCTCCATACTTTGGGAAATGTAATTTGTGTTTCGAAAATTTTCTTAAGGAGAAAGCAGGGAACTTTTTAGAAGCCAAGGGGGGAAAGAATTTTATTTTTTTTTCCTTTTGAATACTGTGTTCCTGAAGAAAAGGGGAACAACAACAGGGTGTCCGACAACAACAAAAAAAAAAAAAATGTGCTGTAGGTTAACTTGAAGTGCGAAATAAAGAAGAAAAAAATTTGGGAAATTTTCCAAAACTCGGCCGTTAAAGGATTTAAAAAAAATTAGTACTTTTAAGAGGAGATATTAACTCCCCTGTAAATTTTTTCTGCATGTACAGATTTAAAAAAAAATATTTTTTTTATTTTCCGGCGTTTCCGTGTTATGAAAAAAATAAATAAATAAATAAATAAATAAATAAAAATAATAATAATAATTTTAAATAATTTTAGCCCCACCTTAAGCTCTGGCTGCAGGTCTGAACTTGATGCTGGCATGATCGACGCCATTATGGCTTGGGTATACTGGACTCTACGAAGAGCGAGATAAATCTTTTTTATTTGTTTGTTTCTCTTTTGAAGTAAAATCTGGCAAAATCAAGTCCTTGCATCAAAAACGACGAGCTTGAAGACTGCTGACCAAGCATTCTGACCAATACAAGACCATAACTCTTCAGAAAATGTATTCTACCAATATTGCTAGCCTGCAATTTATTACAGACTTTAGACGATTAATTCTGTCACTCAGTCGCCAGTTTTTCGGCTATGGCTTTAACAAATAATAAGAGCGACGATTTTCTGAATGTCTATTATGTTCTTCCAACATTTACGTAAACCTTTCGCACCTATCGATTGTCATTCAAATTTTGGAGGGTATGGGTTCAATACCGACCGACAATTTTTCCTATAATTTTTTTTTTTTTTTTATTTACTCCGATTGCAAGATTGCACTCAGGGTGTGGGACAGGTAGACTTCTTGAATAAATTTGGGTTAGTCTTCCTTTATTTGCACCATTACCGAAGGCTGCATTCAGGGTGTGAGTCACCGTCATTTTATTTTGGGTGTGCGAATAACAAAAAAAAATGACGCCACTTGCAACTTCCTTATATCGTACAATATTACCGATCACGATTCAAGCAGGGTGTCTAAAACGAATTTAAAAAAAAATTATTTTGCCACATTTAAAAAAAAATAATAATAATAATAATAATATTCATTTTATTCCGCAACATAAGCGAAATAAAATTTTTAATCAAAAAATTTTCTCCGGAGTATTTTCCTTCGAATCTCGCAATTCTAATATCAGTCATAAAACATTGCGTGCTCGTTTTCATATTCTTTCCTTCTGCTTTTATTTTTCGCAATGTCTACAATTACAAAAGTTTCATATCAAACGAGCCGGATGATAAATTACGATTTGTTTGCCTCTTTTTTTTTTTTTTTTTTTTTTTTTTTTTCGAAAAATCCGGGGCCGGGGAAATCCAATCCCCCGGTAAATAAAAACGATTCGATTTTCGAATAGCTAAAGTCCTAAATCTCATTATCAACCAAACCTATAAAACTGGAATCTATTAATCCCTGATGAATATTTGCTGTAAACCTGCTTTGTAAACATGGAAGAGGATGTTTAATTTAACTCGAAAAAAAAGATAATTTGCACGATGAACACAACTCGTGAAAAAAAAAAGGAAGAAAAGTTTAAAAAAGAAAAAAAAGGTTTTACTCTTCTTTTTTCGCTTCTAAAAAGTGAAGATTAAATCATTTTATTGCTAAGTTTCTTTTCTAAAAACTTTTCGAACTTCCCTTGATGTAACTTGAATCTAATAAAAATCTAATAAGTCTGCAGAGCTAATGAGAACAGATTTTAAAAGTAGTTAATAACTTTTTTTTTTCTCGTTGTTAATCGAATCCTTCTCAGGGACGGATCTCAACGGAAAATCAGCCCACCCTGGTAATTCATACGAATACATTGCACTAATAAAAATGATTTATTCTAATTGGCCAATATTAATATAGATTAACATATATAGTCGACCACAATTAGGAAACTTACATTGTGCCTGTTAAAATTTTTATTGAATGAAATATAGCCATAATTGACGCAATGCGCATGCGTTTCTTCTTTATAATTTTTTTTTTTTATTTTTTTATAATTGTTTTTAATCTTTCTTTTTAATTAATAATCCTCCGTGGTAGAAATCCATCTTTGAATTCGGTACGATGTCGAATACACAGACTTTGTTTTGGGACGATTAAATAACGCATTGGCGGATCCAGGGGTGCTCCCCGTGCTCTCCCCCCCCAACCGAATTTTTACACTAAATAGATTGCAATTTTATTGGGAGATTAACCCATTGCAGTCAAAAGCCTATTTCCCGTATGACGTCACAGGGGCGGCAATAATGTTCACTTGCTTTTGATTATATTTTGATACACAAACGTCCGTACACAGTAAAAAATTTTTATGTAAAAATTGACATAATTATGTTAAAATTGGTCTACATAATTTTTATGTTGTTTTTTGTTAATGTTTACCTTTTGGAAAAAAGAATAGAAAAAATTTGTATAGACCGATTTTAACATAATGCATAATTACATAATATTTTTTACTGTGTAGAGGTCATTGGCATTGTCAAAAAAACATTTTTATTGGTCTATGTTTAGCTTATGGAAAAAAAATCTTTCTTTGTAAAATTTTAAAAAATATTCTAAAACAATAAATGAACGGCAATAAAGTTTAAAAGTGCCAGAACCATTAAAGAACTTCCTTGCTTAGCTTATGGACTGTTTCAGCAACATTTAGCTTATAAAGCGTCTTGAAAATAAAATGTATCATATCCCCATAAGCTAAGCATTGGAGGAAAAATCTTCACCAGCTAAACATGGCGGCTCGCTTCTTTTAATTTAAACCATAATTACATTGTATTTCAAGTAATTATTCAAAATAATATTGCGAATATAATTTAAATTCATTAATTAATAAGAGAAATTTTTGAAAAACTACTCCCATAAGCTAAAATAAGAATCATTTTTTTTGGCCAAAAATTCAATGATGAATTTTTTTTTTTTCACATACAATCCCATCGGAGTCGACACTAACTTGCTGAAGCATTGATTTTGTAACTCAGAAGCATACTGCCCATGTAAGCAAAAATGACGTATCTCTATTTCGGAATTGGCATGTCCCTTCTATTTTGAACTCATGTGTAAACAACAGTTAATTCCAGAATGGAGATACGTTACTTTTGCTTGGATGGGCAGTAGGGTGGGTCGAAAATCAAAAATTTTGGAATTTCAAAATGCCTGATCATTTGTAAAAAATTTTTCCTTATTTTTTATTTTTAACGGACATGGATCATTTTTTATTAAGAAAATCACGATTATACACAGTAAAAAATATTATGTGAATATGTTCTAAGAGGTCCACATAAATTTTTTATGTTGTTTCTCCCATAAGGCAAACATAAAACAAAAACAACATAAAAATTATGTGGACCTGCTTATGTTGATTTATGTTGATTTTGACATAAAATTTTTTACTGTGCAAGTTCGTGAACTATATAAATAATGATTATCAATTAGGATCGAAAATAAAAATATCTTAAAAATTTTTCCTTTTCGAAATTTTTTTTAAACGGCGTCTTGGTTTGGCCCAGGAGGGCCAAAGTGTTGGAAAATCTTATAAGGGATGAAAATTCGACTTTTGGATTTTTGTTAAAAAAAAGTACCGCTATCCTCTCGGAATTTTAACGTAGATTTCGAAAATGAAATCTGTCTGTGTGTAGCTTTTTCTGTTCTTGAGATACAAGCCAAGTTCGCCATAAAAATGTCAAAACTCTAAAATTTCAATATTTTTATCATATTTTTTACAGTAAGTAAGGAACAGAAATAGCTAGACGCAAACCGACTTAATATTCGAAATATACGTTGAAAATCCGATAGGAAAGGTACTTTTTTCGCAAACATTTTAAAGTAGAATTTTCATGAATTAATGAAGTTTTCCAAAACTTTGACCCTTTTGCACACCCTCAAGACGCAGTTTAAAATAAAATTCAAAAAGGAAAATTTTTTTGCAATAGATAAACCACAGTGATTGCGCTATCAAGCATTTTGAAAATACAAATTTTTTTATTTGCAGCCCACCCCAAATGGCAGCATAGCGTATAAATTTTGATACATCCGTCTCCAGAAGGTTAGTTTTACACTGGATAGAATTTGAATTTTTGGGCTCATATTAGGCTTTCGCCCCCCTCCCCTCGCGAAAAGATTTCTGGATTCGCCAGTGAAATAACGGATATCGATTTCTATTTGACATGCATTGACGAATTTCCTTTATCAATCCGACAACGACTGATTTAAAATTTCTTTCTACCAGGGCCCTTGCAATTTTTTATTATCTCGACATTTTTTTGTTGCTAATTGGCAAAATGTGTACAGGGTGTCGAGGAGGTCTAGGCATCTATCAATCTCGCCATCAAAAGAAAAAAAAAACTGGATATTAATTTAAGGGAAATGAACTTTGAAGATTTATAGTTCGATGCATTAATTAAGATGCAAAACGAGTGCCAATTTGTTATTAACAATTTTTTTTTTCGAAATTTATCGCGTTTAATTATTAGAAGACGGGGGAAAAAAATTCCTTAAATGTCATTTTAAAAAAAAATTTTTCGTTTCCCATGAATATTTTTTTTTTTTCAAAAAAATGTCCTGGAGATAAAATCGTTCTGAGAAATCTGAGTATAACGTCCTAAACCAGTTTATATGGAGTAGCGTGAATATCGCCTGGAGTCGAACGGAGAGTTCAATTATAAAAATGACAGAGGCCTGGGACACCAAGTTCAGGTACTAAATAGCCTTGGGACGATAATTTTCTGTACGTTGCTATGAACCTGCCATTAAATGGACAATATAATAAACTACTATTTCCAAATTAAAATAAAAACAAAAAAAAAAAAAAAAAAAAAGTGAGGGGGAGTGCTATTATTATTATTATTTTTTTTTTTCTAGCGCGAATTTTTTTTTTTTTTTTTTTTTTCGAACGCATGCGACGGTTTTATTGTGTAGAAAATACAATAATCGCCGGGCTATAAAATGAAATCGATGATATAGAAAATAATGTAAACGTCACGAGCATTTCCGTGAACATAATTAACACATAGAGTACATATTAGCAGCTCCCCGGGTTCTTACCCCATTCGAGAGGGGTTGGAAACCGTGTCCACCCTTTTCCTGTCCACTGATTCCGGTCTCCTGCATTTTATGTTATTGCCCCCTTTTATATTATTCTTGCAATTTTCTCTTCTACGAAGACGTTTATAATTACAATCCGGGGCTTTTTTTTTTTTTTGTATCTAATCGTTATTTAATAGCAAAATTTAACAGTGTGTATATCGCACGCTAGACTAGCCCCCTGGTGCGTATGTGACGATGACATTTCATCAACTCTAGGAGTCGGAGGAGAAAAAAAAGAATCAACGAAGCGATTCATCAACGTCCAACAGACAGTGAAATCGTTTCGCTCCATCAAGTAAATAATTTTTTTTCGAAAATTTTTAGCGAAGAGGTACGACAAGGAACAACAATGGGGACGAAATGAAGCCTTGTGGTATCCACAAACAGTCGAAAAAAACTTTATAAATTATTTCAACTTGACAAACTTTCATTTCATCAACCGAATATTATTATTGTTTTTTGAAAGGGTAGGAAAGGGAGGGCAGGGGGGGTTAACACACTTTTTATTTTTATCAAAAAAAGGTTATGGTTCTGTGGTCTCTAATGCACCGCACAGGTGTACCCTGCGACGACTGCCATAAATCTAATTAGGTAAGAGCAGTACAGGAAGAGGATAATTTTATAAAAAATAAGTCCTTATATATTCGGAAATATTTGTCAGTCGTAATGACTTGTTAATTGCCCGGGAATCAGGCCGTTTTTTTTTTTTGTTATAAGGAAACCACACACACATTTTTCGTATCCCCCAAAATCCGGAACTGTGACTAATTTTGATACCAGAATAGGGGATAAAATGATGAATGACGAGACAATAGATGAGAAAAATGTCATGTGCGGGGTTTCTGGATCCAAGTGCTCCGAAATATGTGACAAGTGTCGGTGCTATCAATGTACAATAAATTCAATGATCGCCCTTGTTTACTGTATATTTCTTTTTTTTTTTTTCTTCTCTCTCCCTCCCTTTCGATCCTTTCATAATAACTTAAATATCGCGTGTATCTCAGATTTTGACAATTGGGGTGAAGATTTCGATCAGTGCTAAAATGAATTTTGTGAATTCTATTATTCGTAATGATACGTTTCTCTTTTTTTTTTTTTTTTTTTTAACTTTTTTTTTTATAATTTGAAACAATCCACGCAATCAATTCACATTTCAATTCCGTAACTTCCAAACGCGTCGCTTTCCTAATTTTTTTTTTTTTTCCCTCGGTGAAATTTAAACAAAGAGAAAGTCAAAAACTTTGACAAGTGTCAACCGAAATTAGATATTCCCTTGTTCCCCGGACGGGAAGAATGGAGACAAAAATCAAACCATTGTGTACGGAATTGTCTGCTATACGCGAAGGGATGGGAGGTCGACATTGATATTGTCCAAGTTTGGAGAACCATAAAGCATATACACATGCGGTTTGGAAAAGAAAAAAAAAATACGACAATCCACCCCGAAAAAAATACTACAATAGATAAAAGAGTTATCCTTTTTTTTTTCTTTTTTAGATTTTATTAACAATCATTGTCGATTGTTCAAAGAACGTCAAAATACTTTTTGTCAGTTTTGACGTTGAAGAACACGAAAAAAAAAAAAAAAAAAAAAAAAACGGAATGCGGTTTCTCATTTTGTTAACTCTGTGGCCCGCAAAAAATAACTAAAATTAAATGCCATTAAACAACAAAAAAAATCGTCTCCTTTAAGTTAAATATAGTAAGGGAATCAATGGCACCCTTTAATGACTCATAACGTGTAATTTGTTTCCTATTTTATTCGGAAACGAGATTTAGGGACCGTCTACGAAAATTTCGCGCCGAACTTTAGACTGACTGGGCTTCACCCAGACACTAATGATCGTGCCAAAGGGGTCTTTTTTCCTACCTTTTTAATTCGAACGATTTAATTTAAATTTAACCCGAAATCGATGGCGGGCTGCGGATAACGGATAGTTTTCGATCGGAAAGAGAGAGAGAGAGAATTAAAAAAAAAAAAAAAAAAAAAAATTGTTCTCATCCTCGAAGCCAAAGGGTGAGTCAGAAAGTTCGGATGGTAAAAATCTTATTTGGTTGCTGTGGCGAAGACCAGATGTGTCACTAGGAATTGTTGCTGACTGTTGAATAAATCGAATTAGAATAAAGAATCTTAATTTAATAAACCGTTTGTACAGCTTGGGACAATGCCGTAACGGTGAATGAAACGTTCGTTTTTACATATCAAATACATAGCGGAACGGATTCCTAAAGGCCAAGCCGTGAGTAGCTGCTCAACACAGACAGGGAAATTGATGAGGGAACGAGTTTTGAAGCAAGTCTGGGCATGCCTGGTCATGATAAAAACTTCAGAAATCTTCCCGAATTTGACAAATTTTCGGTATAGTTTAAAATTCTAACTTCAAAATTTTTGAGATTTTAAAAATGAGCTTTTAAAATTTTGAAATTGCCAAAAATATATTTTGAAATTTTATTAAATTGCCAAAAATGATTTTTGAAATTTTTAAATTGCCAAAAATAATTTTTAAATTTTTTGAAATCGCCAAAAATGATTTTTGCAATTTTGGAAATTGCCAACAAAGTATTTTGAAATATTTGTAATTGCCAAAAATGATTTTTGAAACTTTTGAAATTGCTTTACTTAATAATTTTTAAAATTTTTGAAATTTCCGAAAATGATTTTTGGAATTTTTGAAATTGAAAACAATGTATTTGGAAATTTTTGAAATTGCCAAAAATAATTTTTGAAATATTTGAAGTTGCCAAAAATGATTTTTGAAACTTTTGAAATTGCCAAAAATAATTTTTAAAATTTTTGAAATTGCCAAAAATGATGTTTGGAAATTGCCAAAAATTTTCAAAGTTTTACTTTTCGCGAAATTGTGCTTTTCCACTGATTTAGAAAACAGAAGTGGAGATTTGGATAAAATTTATACCGGTATTTTAAATGTTTTAAATTTTTAGGAGGCGTTTGTCCAGGCATGGATCGGCATTTTCCTCGACGTGGACCATTGAGTTTCCGGAATGTGCCCTCATGGATGCGACATACCGGCTCTCTTAACTCTTCACGGTAAGCCTGATAAAATTTTACTATTTTAGCCACTGGCAGATTAAGAGATTTTTTTCGCGATGGGTTTGGGAAGAAGGGGGAAGCTTAAAAAGCGTCCAATAATTCAAGTGTAAAATTAATTTTCCAAAAAATCGTATTTTATCTAGTGTAAAATTGTTTCAGTTTGGTGGAGAGTTTATCCCCTTCGGATTGACCATTGGTTTTAGAAACATTAAGGCCCCTATTAGTCAGTAGCCAAGACCAGAAAATATTCCCAGTCCGTCCCAAAAGCTAGCCTCTCGTTTTTTTGGGGACTTTCATTCTATTCAGAAATCGGGGCATAAAATCATCGCTTTGCTCGGTCTCTACCATCCGAATACATTCTTTGTCTTATCAGGGTTTTTTTCCGGAAAAATTTAGAGGGTTCTATTAATGTGTCATACTGGGGGATGTTATTGCTTAAGGAAGCATTAGGGCAGGAAAAATGTTAAGGGTTGAAAATGTACTGAATCGCCACCATGACTGTTATCCTATTCTCCGCGTAATTTTCGAAGCGCCATTACAAAATAAAATTCCAGGGAAAAAAAAATCAGAAAGTTAGCGTCCTTTTTAACTTTTCACCAGAAACGTTAAAAAATTTTCGAACATAGCTAGTGGGGGGTCGTCCCTAAAAAAGGCCTAATGGTGCCACCGTGTTAAGCAGCAATAAAGTTCTGTTAGAAAGAATTTTCAAAAATATTTTAGTACAATTAAACTGCGTGACTCCCGTTTTTATGCCTCCGCTTCCTAATTAAATAAAAATGTTATCATACATGCGGCTTAATTTATGTGGATACTCGTAGAAAATCGGAAAAAATTTTCAAGCAAAAAATAAAATAAAAAATTAAAAACTGTTGAAAGCGTTAACAACCGAATATTTTGCTTACGCTAAACCGAGAGATTCGTCTTTTCTTGAATGAAAACGGTTTCCTTCTCTTAAATATCTGCTAAAAGAAAATTTAAATAAAAAAAGCCGCGCTGAATATAATCCAGGGGAGAAAAAAAAGATGAAATTAAAAATTTTCGGAAAACGAAATGAAAAATCCGTTAAAAAATTTGATAATAATTTTCTCTTTTTTGAAACGATTATTCTTTATCGTTTCAATCGACTTATATAACCCTTTTTAATTTTTTAATCTTCCCTTTTATTAATTTACTTTTCCCAATTAAATCGTAAAATTTTCCCTTCCGACTTTTCCCTGAATATAAAAGCGTCGCAGCGGGGGAACTTTTCGGGGAAAGTCGGGAAAATAGTATGAAAAGAAAAACGATTACGTTCTCTCCTTGCGTCACTTAAAAAAGAACACACGAAGGAAAAGATGGGAAAAGCGCGCTGGAGCAGACGGGAGGAGAGGAAGGGGGGAGATCGGGGGGGTAGGAGAAGGAAAAGAAGAAAAGTTGCTATTGACTGTCGATTACACCACACTATATTTACATTCATGTCAAAACTTCTATATCACAGTTCTCCTCCGTTTTCGAAAAGAGGATAAATTTTGAAGTTGCCCTAAAATATACATTGCGGGGTAGGAATGAAAGTTTTCGAAGTGGGAAAGCAACGGGAGGGTATCATCAACTAAGAATTCGAATAAGTATCTAATAATTAATGTAAATTGCTCCTGACTTAATGTTAAAATCTATAGCTTAGAACATGTTTTAATTTTCTAATTTTAAAACATGTTTTAAATTTTCTAATTTAATCGTCTTAAGAACCGAAGCTTTCTATTATAAATAATTCAAAATATTCTGGTTGAAGAGATTCACTCGTTAGAGACTTAATATTGATATTAAGCACTAAACCAATATGTTGGGGGGATGCCTTTTACACGTAAGGTATATCAGAAATTAAATTTAATAAATAAAAAAAAAGAGACGATTTATTTTCAGAAAATGCGAAGCGATCTAACGGATTAAGATTTTAATTATCAATTTATTTTTTTCTATCGGTTTCCGATAAGAAAAAAAAAACGTTAATAAAATGTAATAAAAAAAGCTTAATAATCGGACCCTTTGTGATGTAAGGGGTGTCCGGCGCAAGGAATTTTTTCTTTCTTTTTTTCGGAGAGAAATTTATAAAAAAACACGATTCCCCGGGCAAAGAAGAAAAAGGAAAAAAATAACGAAAATTAAAAGTCATGTTTTTGAATAGCAGCTAATTTAACCGGAATATCTTTATCTTTTGATACCGATTCTCGTTGATAAGGATGTGCCCTCAAGCTTATTAATCCATTTAATTTACACGGCGAGTTTACTCATCGAGTTAATCAATTTTAAGGAAACTAACGGTTCAAAGCTTTTCCCTTTAAACTATTTCGCAATACAGGATGTTTCAATTATTTAAGAGGAATCTCTTACATTTTTTTTCGTGTTTGAAATGAAAGAAAAAAAAAAAAAAATTTAGCCTTTGGGGTGAAGTACGAACTCTCTAATAAGAAAATCACTATCGCGTGTGAATTGAAACATTACGGACTTTTTCGAAAAAAGGAAAAAAAAAATTTTTTTTTCTGGAGGGTATAAGGTCCTTCCATAAGTAAACGGAAACATTGCTTTTGTCGAAGAATGATTCGTGATGTTAATTATACTTTCCGTGTTCATTAATGACTTGTACAAAAGTGCATACTAGTTCGTATATAGTAGTGGCAGCAAGCAAACTCTTTGTAAATTGTAATAAATTTAACGTTAATTCGAAAATAATAATGATAATTTAAATGTAAACGTTGGTAGTAAAAATTTGTTAAACGATAAAATTAACAAGAACCCTTTAATACGTGATAATCCCCCGAATAAGGGTTGAATAAAGATGCATCCTTTTATTTTTTTTATTCTTTTATTTTATTTTATACAGACGGTCGTGAAACGAATGCAATTGATGGATTTAAGAGATGAGTTGAATCGGTTTGGGTTTGGGAAACATGATAAAAGGGACGTGTATAAAATAAATTAGCTTTCTGTGATTCAAAAATATAATTGGCTGTGGATGAATTTTACGAGGTATGCATTTTGGACGAAATAGGTTATTTCCAACGAAGTTCATCTTTCCTCTGAGGTATATGGTCCTGTCACGGAGTTAAAAATTACTTTGTAGTTGGCAGCGTTGAAATGAAAAATTTGACAACACTGCATTCACCTCGTGTTAATTAATAATGTAAAAGACATGTCTAAAGGTTTAAAATATATAAAACGTTTTCTTATAAATAGTTTATTTTTATTATAAAAAGTTTAAAGCGTAACATGGTAGCAGAGCGTGGTTAAAACGAATTAAAATTTTTTAAAATTTTTTTATATTAAATGCGTTAATGGGAAGAAGAAAAAAGAAACGTAAAAGTAACATAAACGAATCAAGTGAAATAAGCAGTGAAGACGAACTTGAATGTTTAAGCATGGCAAATGAAGATAAAACCGGTGTTCGTCATTTTTATACCTTACCGATTTTCGATGGCATTAATTTCTCCACGTGGAGGTATAGGCTGGAAACCATTATGGACGACAAGGACGTTGTTGATTGTTTAGATGAAAATTTCAATGCGAACACGCAGGAAGGTAAAAAGAAGGATAAAAAAGCAAAAGCAATAATAGTTCAGTGTTTACAAGACAAACATATCGAATATGTTAGAGACGAAAAAACTGCTCACGGAATGATTAAGAAATTGCAAAGTGCTTTCGAAAGAAATACAGCTGTTAACAAATCGATGCTAAAAAAGAAATTATTATCATTGAAGTTAAACAAAGGTGAAAAATTAGAAGAACATTTTTCAAAATATGATAAAATTATCAGGGAAATAGAAGCAACAGGATCGAAAATGGACGACACAGACAAAGTCATACATCTATTCCTGACGATACCAAGCGATAGTAAATTAGCTACTACGGTCACTGCGTTAGAGACATGCATCGACAATTTGAAACTTGATACCGCAAAATCGAGATTATTAGATGCTGAGATGCAAATCGAGGATCCAAATGAAACAATCAATGCAAATTCTAATTCTGAGGTCAGTTTTTCAGCTAATTCGAATAGAAGCCAGAGAGGGAATTCATCAAATAGAAACTATCCAAGTAAAGGTCAAAGAGGTCAAGGTCATTCAAGAGGGAAAAAGTTTAATAATTATCAAGGAGCAAATAATCAAGACAACTATGGTGGAAATCAACATTTTCGAAACAACAACAGGAATTTTCAAAGCGGATACGATAAAGAGTATAATAATTTTGGAGGAAATTACAATCATCGCGGTTATGGAAATAAGCATTATGGAGGAAATTTTAATTACAGAGGTTATCGAGGAGGATTTAGAGGTTATGGACGTGGAAGCAGTTGGCGCCAAGGAGGATACAACGCTAGTACTTTTCAGAGTGGCGAAAATGATGATAACGTGGCAATTAATTTTTTTGCGACAGAAGCAGAAACATTAGAATATTGTTTTCCAAAGAGGAATTACGATTGTTTAATTAGTTTTTTAGCAACTGATCGTCGTAATTTTGCTTGTACGGGTAGTAATAATTATTATGAAATGTCTTTTTTAGATTCTGGTGCGAGTGATCATTGGTTCACTGAGGAAATGGAGAAATATTTATATGATATCGAACCATTAGAAAGAGAGATTTGTGTAGATACAGCTGATGGCAAAATAATTGGTACAAAGAAAGGAAAATTGAATTGTATGTTACAAGGTAAATTGATTCATATGAAAGTAATTATAGTAAAAAATTTAAAGGTAAATCTGATCTCAATAGGTAGGTTAACTGAAGCCGGGTTACAGGTATTGTTTAAAAATGATTGGGCAAAGATTATTAATAATAATAGAAATTTTGAAGTCACAATTGAAAAGTTTGGCAAAAACATGTACATGGTCCCCATTGAACCTTTAAAGAATGATAACGCAATGTTTTCCAGTAATTTATGGCATTATCGTATGGGACATTTGAATAGAAAATATATGCAAGAGTTAGGGTTACCAGTGTGCAATAAAAAATGTGATGCTTGTTTAAGAGGGAAATCAAAACGATTGCCTTTTCATAGTTTAAATCATCCAAGGTCTAGTCATGTAGGTGAATTAATCTGTTCTGATTTAGTAGGTGAAATTAGTCCAAAAACGATAAATGGTGAACAATACTTTCAGCAAATAATTGATGATTTTTCGCATTACACAGAAATTTACTTATTAAAAAATAAAGATGAAGCCACAGATAATTAATAATTATATTAAAAGGATTGAAAATCAAAAGGGAATAAAGGTTAAAAGAATTAGAACAGACAGAGGTGGTGAATATGTAAATGATAAACTAGAAAAATTTTGTCTTGATAAAGGAATTAGTTTTGAACCTACTCGCAGTTATTCTCAGCAACAAAATGGTGTTTCAGAAAGAATGAATGGTACAATTTTAAATAAAGCTCGTACCATGATGTTAGATACTGGTTTACCTAAATTCCTTTGGGGGGAAGCTGTGAAATGTGCAGCTTATTTAAATAACAGGTCCCCATCATCGGTTTTGAATGGAAATATTCCTATAGTAATTTATGATAATTTAAGGGAATTAAACTTAAAGCATCTGAGAGTTTTTGGAAGCTATGCCTATGCACATATTTTACCGAAACCAAGTTTTAAGTTTGATGAAAGAGCTCGCAGAATGTTTATGGTAGGTTATGATTCCAATGGTTATAGATTATATAATCCTATTACTAGGCAGATAATTATTTCGCGCGATGTGAGATTTGATGAAGAAAGGTTTTTTAGCAAAAATGAAATTACAGCAATAGATGAAATTGATAATTATAAAGAAAATGAAATTGAAGTTGAAAAGTCAAATGAATTAATAAACCAAGAAATTATGAATGAAGTAGAATCAGAAACTGAAGCCCAAGTAAATCAAAATATTAATTTGCGAAACGAAAGAGAACGTAGGCCGCCAAATTGGCATAATGATTATCATATGAACATAGCTTATAGTGCTTTTTTAGGTTTAAGTAATGAAAAAGAAAAAATTCCAGAAAATTATAAAGAAGCGATGAAAGATAAAGAGTGGAAGGAATCAGTAGAGAAAGAGATTAATGCTTTGTTAGAATTAAAAGTTTGGGAAAAGGTAGATAAGTTACCTGAAGGTATAAAACCTATTGATACAAAATATATATTTAAAATTAAGAGAAATGGTATTAAAAAAACTCGTTTAGTAGCTAGAGGTTTCCAAGAAAAAGATTCTCCAATAGATACTTATGCTCCAGTAGCTAAATTAGCCACTGTAAGGATGTTTATTGCAGCAGCTCTGTCAAAAGGCTTGCGCATACATCAACTGGATGTTCCCACCGCATTTTTGCACGGTGACGTAGAGCATGATGTTTATATTAAAGCGCCTGAAGGAGTAGAAGGTAAATATTTAAAATTGCGCAAAGCTTTATATGGTCTTAAATGTAGTCCAAAACTTTGGAATGTAAAATTTGATAAATATATTCAATCGCTCGGTTTTAAAAGGAGTAAATACGATTACTGCTTGTATACTGATGAAACTGGAAATTCGATACTATTGTATGTGGATGACATTTTGTGTGCTGGGTCGCAGGCAGAAAAAATTATGAAACTTCTGAAAAAAAAGTTTAAAATTACAAGTATTGGAGTAATAAATGATTTTTTGGGTATTCAATTTGAATATGATGATAAGGAACAAACAATTAAATTAAATCAAACAAAAATGATTGAGAAATTAGTTAAAAAATTTAACATGGTGGGTTGCAACAGTGTAAAGACTCCAATGGAGACTAACTTTAATTATAACGAAAACTCGAAACCGTATGATGAAACTAATTATCGTAGTCTAATAGGATGTTTATCATATATAGCATTGTCTACAAGACCCGATATACAATACGCGGTTTCATATTTGAGCAGATTTTTACATAAACCCACAATTCAGTTATTTAAGGCCGCAAAACGTATAGTTAGATATTTAAGTGCCACAAAAGATTTAAAATTAGTTTTCACTAGAAATAAAATCTTAGAAATAATCGCCTACTCTGATTCCGATTGGGCATCGGACTTCGACCGAAAAAGCACAAGCGGAGGCGTTTTTTATTTTTTGGGTAATATTATAACATGGTACTCTCGTAAGCAAAGAATCGTAGCACTAAGTTCAACAGAAGCTGAGTACATTGCTTTGGCCACTACAGCAGCCGAATTATTAAATTTAAAAGGAATTGCCTCAGTATTATTAAATAAAGAAAGCATAGAAACTATGTTATATGGAGATAATCAGGGAGCATTGAAAATGTCTAAGAATCTTGAGACTACGAAAAGGAGTAAGCATATAGATGTTAAATTTCATTTTATAAGAGATTTGGTGGAAAAGAATATTATTAACATTAGTTATGTTCCAAGCAAAGAAAATATTGCAGACATTTTCACCAAAGCTCTTCCAAAAGAAGCTTTTCTAACTTTAAGAGATAAATTAAATTTAAGATACTAATTTTCTTAATGTTTTTTATTATTTTTTCTTTTCTAATTTTTTTTATTTTTTTAATTTTAACTTCATTTTATTGTCATAAAATTCCGTAAAAATTAAGAGAGGGTGTCACGGAGTTAAAAATTACTTTGTAGTTGGCAGCGTTGAAATGAAAAATTTGACAACACTGCATTCACCTCGTGTTAATTAATAATGTAAAAGACATGTCTAAAGGTTTAAAATATATAAAACGTTATTCTTATAAATAGTTTATTTTTATTATAAAAAGTTTAAAGCGTAACAGGTCCAAAAGCTAAGAGGTAGTAAAATTTTCTAAAGCTTGGAATAGATTAGCTAATTTTTGAATCATTGACGACATATAATAATGCGCCAGGATTAATTCCGGGATAAGAAGTCAGGATCTAGTACCCTTTTATACAGCAGAAGAGCATTAAAATCTAATCTACTACTAGGCTCCTAAGAAAAGTCTTAAAATTGTGATCAGACAGACAGTATAATTATTTATAGCATAACCTCCTTCCCAAACCTCATTGCCAAATGACTATAAAAAAAATTCATCTTTTAATTCAAGTCTGAAGACAAATTTTAAAAAAAAATTGAAAAATTTGTACTCATTTTAAGTCGTAGGTCCGAGATCTGCAGACTTTTGCGTTTTTGGTCACTATACAACAGGGTGGGTCGAAAACAAAAAATTTTGAATTTTCAAAATGTCTGATAGGGCAATCGCTGCGTTTTATCATTTGTAAAAATTTTATCCTTTTTGAAATTTTTTTAAAATGGTATCTTGAGGTTTCGCAAGAGGGCCAAAATTTTGGAAAACTCCATAAGGGATGCAAATTCGACTTTTGGATTCTTGTGAAAAAAGTATCGTTTCCTATCGGATTTTTAACCCAAATTTTAAAAATGAAATCGGTTTGCGTCTAACTATTTTTTTTCTTGGGATATTTTAAAAAAATTGATAAAAATATTGGAATTTCAGAATTTTGCCATTTTTATGCCATATTTGGCCTGTATCTCAAGCGGAAAAATAGTCAGACGCAAACCAATTTTTTTTCGAAATCTACGTTAAAAATCCGATAAGAAACGATACTTTTTTCACAAAAATCCAAAAGTCGAATTTTCATCCCTTATGGAGTTTTCCAAAACTTTAACCCTCTTGCGAAGCCTCAAGACGCCATTTTAAAAAAATTTGAAAAAGGAAAAAAATTTACAAATGATAAAACGCAGCGATTGCGCTATAAGGCATTTTGAAAATCCAAAATTTTTGATTTTCGACCCATTCTACTAATACAAATTTCCTATTTAAAAGAACAATTCAAGTATTCTTGAGCAATTTTAAGGGGCTATTAAAGTCTATAAAAACTCACTCAATGTTAAATCTCCGTAAGGGAATAGTATATTACTGTTATATGATGGAAGAGACTACATTTCACGCCGAAACACGATTTTGAGGCACAGAGGCGAAGCTGAGGTGCTGTAACTTGTTTAGGCTTGAAAAGTCTCTTCCATCGTAGTACCGGTACTGTAAGATATTTTTTATACCGAGGAAACCGAAATTGAACTTTTTTGCTAGGACCGGAAGCAATTATTTTCGGTCCTAAGTATGAAAAACCTATTTTGCTTGCTAAGGGGGGGGGGGGGGGGAGTAGAAAGTTCCAAATCTCCAAATTTCCATTGAATTTGCGAATGACTTTTGAAAGGTAAAGTGGGTAGAGCTACCGTTTTTTGTGGAATACAAATCTCATATGAAAAGCAACATGAACAAAAAAATTTTGAGTTCGATCGTCTGATGATTGGTAGCTTAGACGAGAAGTCCTCACACGATTCCGAACATCCTGTATATCAATATATTTAATTACGGAAATAAGATATGGACTAGGGTAGCTAAGTAGTTTAGACCTCAGCCCACAAAAGGTTAAAATTATGGGGTCATGCTCCATTTCCAGAAAAAAGTGGCAAAATTTCGCTCCAGTAAACAGACCCGTGGCATTCCCAGAGGGCCAAGGGAGGAAAATCCTTTTTTAAGGGCGGTTTTTTAACATGGAAGAAAATAAAATTACTCAAAAACCATTTACAGGAGAGCTCAAACCCCCGAACAGGAAAGCTCAAACCCCCGAACAGGAAAGCTGAAACACCCTTTGCTTTTGGTCGGCTATAGGTCTGGCAGTATCTTTGCTTTGCCAAACGCCTTTATCAAACAAAAAAAAAAAATTATTTGGAGTCAAATTCGTACCAATAAAAATTGGGCACAGCTCAGAAGAAAATAAAAATTAACTACCCGTAACTCATGAAGGACTTGAACCCTGGTCTTCTTCTTGTTTGATCCGTGATGTTCAAACCCACAGCTGAGCTGTAATTCTCTCTAATAAGCTAAGTTGAGTTGTAATTCTCTAATGAAAAAAGAAAATGGATCCGTAAGTAAATGTTTTGTTTATATTATTGTAAAATTATTAGATGGGTCGTCTATAAATTACGTTAGCACGTTGGAGGGAGGGGGTATTCAAAATACTAACCTTTGAAAACAAGGGGGTGGGGGAGGGGTTTTACATAACTAATGTTAGAATTTGTCTCATATATTAAACGTGCAAAAGTGAAAATGATTTAAATTCTTAAACTATGTAACCTGCTTCACCTGATTAAGAAAAAAACGAAAAAGATTTCAATTTTACCCGCGTATTTGCGTTAAAAAAAAAAAAAAAATTTTTTTTGGCAAAATTTAAGTTTCGAAGAATTTCAGATTTTTAAAATGTTTAATATTGAAGACATCAGTGGAAATAGGAGACCGTTGGACCTCTCGAAAAAAAATTCAGACAACAGGCTATTTTCTATTGTTTTTTTTGGAAGCCATTTTGATTCCGATAGAATTTTCTATGTACTGTTTGTAAACAAGCAGTAGGAAAATTTTAGATCCTCTTTCGATTTTCATTTATTGACTACTGTTTTTCGTTGGAACCTGAACGGTCTCCTTTTTCCACTGATGTCTTCTATTAATTTATAATATTAATAATATTAAAAATATAAATTAAGGGGGGGGGGGTAGCCTAAAATCTAGCGTAATTTTAGGGTGGGTAAGTCCCGAAATTCTAATCTTTGCTGACGAGAAGGGGTAGGGGGTCAAAAATGGTCAAAATAATGCTAACATAATTTATGGATGGCCTTTGATCCACTGTACAGTACCACCGATAATATTTGTTTTTAATTTGCAGTATTGCTGCACTATTGGCAAATCCTATGATGTAATAAAAAAGACTTCTCAAAGAGCTAGACTTTCATTGATGCCAATCACTATTCACATTCCGTTTTTAGTCAAAATTAGTGACACTAAGTGATTTTTAAAAAAAAAAAATTCCTGTAAAATTTGACACGGGATCTCGTTAAAGTTTTTTTCTCGTAAAATCCTTTTAAAAATAAGCTATAAACGAAGAAAGAAAATGCCTAAATTATGCATCCTCTTCGTTATATGAGCCTATAAATTGGCATTACACCAATAGCACGTTCAGTATAATTCACTTTTTCTTTCTTTCAACATTCCTAGCCAAAATTATAATTTGAAAAACAAGATGATGATCATCATCATATTTAACGGATTTAACCTAACCGATTGTGATGTCAATTGACGTTTCCATAATATACGACACACAGATTCTCTCTTTCTTTCTTTTTTTAATACTTTTTACCTTTAATAACCATTTTATAATTTTGAAACCCGAAAATTCTTCATTCTTTCTTTTATGTAATATTATTATTTTTTTTTTCTTCAAAACGTGGTATAATAAAAATAAATTAAAACAAATTGAAACAATTTGACGTGGCAGGAGAATGGCGTTGTAAACTAATCACGTCCGTGTCATTAGACGTGACATTCAACAAATTATAATCATCATTACTCCAAACGCTATCTGCTGTCATTTTTATTATTTTATTACGCTGACCTGATTTATTTGCTTTTTTTTTGTTGTTCCTGTAATTAGATTGTAAATATTTTTTATGAGATACTTTTTTCTTTTCTTTTCTTTTCTTTTTTTTTTTCATCGAAGATCTCTGAACGTCCTCCCATTGAAAAAAAAAAAATAAAAAGACGAAAACAAAAACAAATAAACTGTCGACGTTACGTAAAAAAAGCGCTCACGATTAATATACGCAGCCCACACCCTGTATACTCGATACCTTTCGAAAATCAATAAATATCAAACACGATTTCCTGGTTTCGGACTAAATCCCGAACCTGAAAATCCTTTGGTGTACGTAAAAACAATTGTCGCAATTGAATAGAAAAATTAACAAGTGCTCGACAGGTTTTTTATCCTCCCCGTTTTTTTTTTTTTTTTTTTTTTTTTTCCCGCTCAAGCTAAAAATGGGCGGTACGTGGTTTATGGCTACGGGGATATAATTAGTTCGGGTAGCTGAGACTGAAATATTATTTCGGTTTGAACTTCTAACGTTTGAATTAATAACCGTTACGGTTTTCTCCTTTTCGGAATAAATTACGTTTTACCAATTGAATCGATGAAAGGATTCCGTCCCGTTTTGCCGTTTTCATGTTTATATAAAACCAGAAGATGGAATTTTAAAAAAAATTCGGTTTCGATTTGGAAAAAAAGGTTCGAAAATACTCATTCCATCGATTCGGATTTCCGGGGGCTTTCATAGGTATATAATGATAGACGTTAAAATTTAATTTCCACCTTTTTTTTTTTTTTTTGGTCGAATGACAATTATTTTTTATGGAATAGAAGAAAAAAAAATCATGGGTAGATGATTTTTGGATTAAATAACGATCAGAGCTCATCACGTGTCCCTGTTCGAGATATTTAATTAAAAAATTTGGATCGTGGTTTTATGGGTTTCACATTAAAAGCAACGGCACGCTGATTTGATTATAATTGAGGTCATGTTAGTATAATTATCAATATATAAGAGTATATTTTTATGTAAATGACCTGATGTGTGTTTGGGGTTGGTCTGTATTTCTTTAAATCACATGTTACGCTAATGCGATGTTATATTTCCTCTTAATGAAATTAATTTAGAATTAATTTCTCTCCTATTAACATTTTATTTTATTATTTTTTTTCTCTCTTTCTCTCTCTCTGATGATAAATTAAACAGGATGCGGAACTATAAAAAAAAAAAAAAAACACTGTATAATAAAAGAATTTCGGGAGTAAATAAAAAACTAAGCTTTTTTTTTCGGTTTTGCCGATACAGTTTATAAAACCCAATTAGTTCCGATTTTTTTTTTTTAACCCTGAAATATATCTAATTAGTTGAAGCCTACTATAAAAATTAAAAGCATATTATTAAATAATTAAAAACAACAATCGTTATTGTATTGTAACTAATATCGTAATGAAAACCGGTTTTGGTTAAACCGAGTTTTGCATTAAAAGAAATATTATGTAAAAAGTAAATCCACTTATTAAATTTAAAAAAAATAGATTTAAACGCGAGCTTGTAACCCTACGGTTAATTTGATCAATAATTAAATTAATACCTACTGTGTAATGATGATTATCTTCCAGTTATTTGTTGAAAATGCTTTTAAGAATTCGGGGTCGTTCATTTTTTTTTTTTTAGCGACGTATAAAAAATTACTCCGGAGAAAGCGTTACTCCGATGGAAATCGCTTTGAGGGAAAATTTGAACCCGAGCGATCCGTTTTCAGATTTTGATAAATATATACGATAACGGGAAATTCAGCTGGGAGTCCTAACGCTCCTTCCTTTTGTGCAATCTAGTCGAACGATCTAAACAATGCAATAGAGCATCTATTGGAACCCCCACTAGTCTTCCAAAATTCTATACTGTCGAGCGTGCTAATTGAGAAAATGAAAATCTTCAGAGACATAGTGACATGTCATTCTGAATGAAATCCTGTTGAAAACGATAGGAGAAATCAAGGGGCCCATTGTGCGACAACGGAAGGGGCCAAATGTGTGAAAATGTAATATTCTACTACTGTAAAGTTCGATATGACTGCAGTGTATCTTAGTTTCTCACCCCGTTTGGGGAATCCCCAGGGAGTTGATATGACGTGTAATTATAGCCTTTAGGGTGGCCCGATTTGGAGGAAAGTTGGAAGTTTTATTAAAATATTTTTTCACTGAACTGAGAACTCGTACTTCCGAATTTTTTAATATCTCAAACATTTGAAATGATTTTGGTTTGTAAAAGTCCTTTTTTTTTTAGGCAACTTCTTGCAAGATGTTTGAGGTCGAGAAACAAAAGGAACAGAACAGGAATTATGAGGTATCATCCGTCGTGGCAGCAGACTAATCGTATTTTACTATTTTCGAAGAAACGAAGACAAATCTCGAAACGAAAAATATTAAGGAATTTTTGGGATTTTTTTCCTGAAAAGTCCTTAATATTTTTTGTTTCGAAATTTGCTTTCGTTTCCCCGTAATATGTAAAATACGATTAGCCTGCTGCCACGATGATAGTTTCTCTTCAGAGGAAATATTTAAATAATTTTTAAACATTATGATTTTATGTAGAGTATCGTTGTTCTTCTTCCAGTTTCAACATGGTGCCCGATGTGTGACTGATTGCAAACTCACAAACGTGCGCTTACTTGCACAAGCGGCGTCGTCTGGGACCTATGGTTTGCTGCACCAAAGGTTTAGTAGCAACGGCCAAACTCGATGTTCCTGAGGAGGTTACCACTGAGCTTGTGGTAACACTGGGTATTGGGTAAGTACTATATTTTTTGCTACCATTTCAAACCAGAAAATGCCTGTACCTAGACATGCTTTGTCCTTCCCAAAATAATTCTGAATGAAGCCAGGTCTCTCTCTCTCTCTCTCTCTCATCATCTCTCCAGTGAAAACCTGTAAGGGAGCGTTCAAGTATTACGTGACTTCTTTTCGGGTTTTCCGACCCCGTCCCCCCCTGCCGTAAGATTTAGTAAGATTTCTATCACCCTCCCTTTAACTTACGTAAGATTTTCGCTGACTCCCCCCCCCTTTTTTTCTTTACCGCCAATTTTTAATGTCTTACAAAATTTCAAAAAAAAATTTTTTTCTTAAAATTAGAAATTTTTTTTTTTTTTTTTTTTTTTTTTTTTTTTTTTTTTTGTTTTTTGAATGTGGCAAATGGAAATGTGTTTTTTTGAAAAATTTTATTTGGGAATTTTTTTTGAACAATAAATAATAGTAAATATTCTTACGTAAGATTAGCCGGAGAGCCCCCCCCCCCCCCCCCCCCCGAGCAAGAAATCATAAGAATTTCTTGCACCCCCTCCCACGGTCTTACGTAATACTTGAGAGGCTAAGGCAAGGGGGGTTAGGGAGCGTTCAAGTATTACATAAGACCGAAAGGGGGGGAGTGGGTACTCGGAATTCTTACGATTGCTTATTTGGGGGAGGGGGGGGGGAATTTGGCAAATCTTACGTAAGAATTCCCATTATAACTTATTGTTTAGAATTTTTTTTAAATTTCAAAAAATTAAGTTTTTTAAATTTTTTTTTTTGGATGTTTAAAGTAGACAAATTGAAAACTTTTTTTAAAAAAATTTTAAGAAATAAAAATTTGTTTTTTGATAAGATTTTGTGCCAATTGTTGCCATCTTCAGGGATATGAATATGAACTATAAATCTAAATATAAGAAAAATATTACTACAGTTTAAAATTGGCGTTAAAAAAAAGGGGGGGCCGCGAAAATTTTATGTTATATAATTGGGGACGTCAAAGAAATCTTACTAATTCTTATGAAGGGGGAAGTCCAAAAACCCGAAAAAGGGTCTTACGTAATATTTGAATGTTCCCCTACAATGCTTTCTCGCTACTCAATCGAAATTAAAAAAAAAAAATAAAAATATCCTGCGTAAGCTTTCCAAAATTCAAATTTTCTTCCAAGATTGGCTGCCCTAGCTTTTTTTCACTTAAAGCTTTACAATCCGCCAAACTCATTCCAAGACGATCTCCTCGTATTAGACATGCAAAACATCAAATAAAATACCGAATATTTCAAGGAAATCATTCTTTTTCCTCGTACGGATCACTTATCATGTTCACCCTGCTGTCCGGGAATGACATTTTAAACATTATGCAAAACTGAATGCCTCTTTGTTTACTTATTAAAATTTCGGCCTCCAGAGCGTTTAAATTCCAAGACATCCATCCAGCTATGAAAAACAATCTGAAGAGTTTTTGATATATTAGCCGGTTGTTGTGCGTGCTATGTGACCATTTCCTATCCGGCTTAGCAAACTGTAATTTTCCCATTACAGTTAAACTGCGGCAAGTTTATAATCTCGTGTTTTCATCGTATCTTATGATTTTAATGCTTGAAAACTTAAACTAGACTAATTTTTTTCTAAAACTTATTCCGTGACCCAGTCTTTTTAGACCGGGTTTTAAATCGCGAAAATTTTCCCTCCTTCCTTTTTCTTTTTCTTTTTTTTTTTTTTTCTTTGGGTATTAAATCGATTAACGAAGCGCGTTTTAATTATCTCCTAATTAATGACGTCATAACATTTTGTTTTGACTCGCACGCCCTCTCGATCCTTCTTCTTCTTCTTCTTCTTTTTTTTTTCGACTTTTTTTTTATTTTGACGTTTTTTACCTCCGCCACTGATTTAAAGACAAAAGAGCTTGAAGGAACCCAATATACAAGTTCCTACTCTCACTGAATATGAACTCGATCCCTTTGTACTACGGGGAAACAGGAATAATTACAAGATTTGGTTACAATTTCATTTCTTGTCGCTTTCAACATCCTTTGAGCGAGATAACCGAGTTCCTGATGACGTCATATATAGCTTGAGAATCCGATTTGGGCTCTTCTTTTATATTCCCATGCTCCTTTTTCACGCTTTACCCTTTTTGAAAATATAAAGTTTATGACCGAAACATTCGATCTCGCATTTGTTGGCCCTATTTTTTTTTTTTTTTTTTTTTTTTTTTTTTTTGTGTGTGTGTTTATAATTTCTTAATAATTAATTAAGTCATTGATTAGTTTTTTTTTTGTTCTAAAACTTATTTATTTTGTACGGCGGCGGCTTCTTTTTTGTCGTGGGTAGTCACAAAACTGGGTCACATTATTGTGATAATGAAAAAAAAAAATGTAATAATTATTAAAACTCTGACCGAATCACCTGGCTTACTTTAATTTACTTTTTATAAAAATTTGACCCGGTTAAAATTGGGAAATTGTCTTTTTTTTGACGTAGGGCTACGTCGTGGGGCTCGGTCCTGGGGAAATCTGTCTGTCCGAGTGTCACACTGTTCGCACCAAAAATTAATATTTGATTATTTTAATATAAAAATTTTAGCTTCAAAAATTTAAAATATTTTGACTATTTTTTTTTTTTTTTTTTTTACTTTTGGCCTTTTTTAATAGTAAAATTAGACGACATGAACAAAAGCAAGGACTTAAAAAATTTCTGGTAAAATTTAACTTTTTTTTAAATTATCGCTGTTTTTTTAAAGTAAAATTTACAAGAAATTTTCTAAAAAATTTACAAGAAATTTAAAGTCGACTGCTCCGAAGAAGAAGTCCCTATTTCTTTTTTAGCAGTACAAAAACTCCCCATCTTTTTTCGGACAGTTGAAAAACTCTATCTTTTTTTTTGATGACTTATAAACGATCTATTTAAATGGCCATTGCTATACTGTATAAGATAGATCGTTTTTGCACTAACAAAAAAAAAAAAATTAGGGACTTTTTCTTCGGAGCAGTCGAAGTTAAAATTAATAAGAAATTTAGAGTTAAAATTTACAAGAAATTTAAAGTTAAAATTTTATTTTAAAATTAGACGACATGAACGAAAGCATGGACTTAGAATTTCTTGTATTTTACTTTTAAAACAATTAAAAAATAATATTTTGACTATTTTTTTTAAAACTTTTAGCCATTTTTAAAATTTAAAAGAAATTTAAAGTTAAAATTTACAAGAAACTTAAAGTTGGTAAAGCAAGGACTTAAAAATTAATTTCTTAAAATTTTATTTACAATATTCCCCCCCCCCCCCCCCGTTTTTTAAATATCTTTTTTTTAAATATTAAAATTAGACTAGGTACATGAACAAAAACAGAACTTAGAAATTTTAAATAAAATGTTCACTAAATTTTTTAATTTTGTCCTTCTTCCTTTAGCCGAGAATATGAGCAAAAACAATGTTTTAATATTAAAATTTTAACTTTGAAGACTTTAATTAAAATTTTGACTCATTTTTTTTAACTTTGGACCTTTTTCATCAAAAATTTAAAGATTTTTTCGCGCCAGGGAAAAAAAATGATGTTTTTACCAAAAAATTCGAATTTTTTGACCAAAAACATGCCAAAAAGATGCCTTAAAATTTCTAAATCGTTTCATTGTTTAAATTCAGCAATATTAGGGCAGTACCCAAAGACGTAGTCCTACGTAGGGATATTCCCCCATATCCCAGTACAATTTTTTTTTTCTTTTTTCTCGATCGAACAATTTAATGTTAAACTGATAACTATAAAGTTATATAAAAGAATAACATGGAATGAATTTCTTTCGGTCATGTTTTTCTATTAAAATAAGTCCTTTTTTTTCTCGGGAAGTTTTTCGCTTTAAAAAAAAAGAAAAAAAAAAATGACGATTTTTCGAAAAAGGAAAAAGCGAACAGGAAGCCTTTGCAAGTTTTTGAAAAGTTGAACAATGAAACTTTCCACATTACACAAACATGAGTTATAACGGTGTCGTCAGACAGCGTCAAAAGGCGTCGATGTGCGTCGAATATGAAGCACTTCTTTAGAAATTTCATATTATGTAAATTTTCCAGCTCTCCCCGGTGCCTAATTCGTTTTTCCCTTCGTTTCGATCCTTTGTTTAGCCTACGATCAAAATTCATTCCTTGTTTTTTTTTCCACGCCTATGGTATCAACGCGCACTTATATCCCATTTTCAAAAAGGATATCAAAAACTTAAATCTTTATTTTCGTATAGAAAATTTTCATAATAAATCCTCTTCTTCCACACTCGCACCTTTTTTTTTAATACCATGACAAAAGATTGTTTCTTTTTTTTTTTTCATATTTTTTGCATTGAAAAAAAAAAAAAAAAAGAAAAGAAAAAAAAATTCACGTTGGAAAGATGACGCGATCGCAAGTAATAGATAAAGTTAAAAGTAATGTTCGGTTCTTTGAATAGAAACCCATTGGAGATTGTTTCTGAGATATGAAAACTGCAAAGATGGGTTTCTCCTCCGTGACAGAATTATTGTACGGGTAATATCGGTTTACACGACGAAGGTTCTATATATACTATTCGGAAGCACTAAAGCAGAAGGTATTTGCTTTTCTATCCTCCTATTCCTTTTCCTTCGTCCTTTTTTAAAAGGGATTTTATCAGTTAAAATCCTGTAGTAATGCCCTCCGAGCTCATTCTATACAGGATGGTTTTAAAAAAGGATATCTCGGTTTTATGAGGGACATGACTTCGGGGTTGTGACCTTTGTTGGGGTACAAAATCAATAAGTAATTTGTTATTTTTCATCTGATTCTATTGTAATCCCCGTGGTTTCACGTTCGATTAGGAAATATATGAAATATCAGGAAAGAATTTTTCAGAAAGGTGTTTATGCAAAAAGTCTGATTTTTAAACCGCTGGTCCTTTTCCAAGTTGAGCATGACCAGTATGTAATTGAACCCGTAGAGTAAGATAATCACCAGTAAAATCCTGTACAGATGCGGGAAAGTACCGAAAAAATAGAAAAATAAACAAATTTCCTTGTAATAACATTACAGATTACGTGTAATATTATCACAGGGTGTAATGATATCACAAGGAGTGTGTGATAAAATAACATGAACGGCCAAAGAACTACGCTTTTTGCATAAAGCTTTTTGATTAGCGAATTATAAAAAAAAAGAAATTATTGTAATGAATTACTTTATGGACTATTAGGCATAGGGTCGGAGGTAAAGACAACGTGATAACATGGATTTGAGTATCCTGTAGATATCTAATGGGCAATCCGCTGGATGTCCAATGGATCGAAAATGCTATCTGGGTATGCCTCTCCCATTGTTTCGAATCGAATTTACGGAAATAAATTTATTTATAAAAAGAGATATATCCTTTAAAAACATCAACTAAGTGAAACGATTTCTAAGTTATCGATTAATTCACAGCATTTTACAAAATCCTTTTTATGTCTTTCAACCGATTACATTTCATTTAGTTTCGTATAACATAAAACAAAAACAAAAAAAAACCGCCGCCAAGGGATGGAATGCCGTACCTATGGGCGTTTATGACTTCTCAGTCTGCTCTCCTAATAGGCGACCTACTGATAAGCAACAAAGTTGCCTCCTTATAAATTGCACCTTTAAATCAAAACTCGACATTTCTTATATATTGTAAAAATTCTAGCAATATGATAAGCACAAAGCAACTGAAACACCACAAACCTTTTAGCGTGTCTGTAAAACGAAATATAGAAAGGAAAAAAAAAAAGGAAAAAATCTTTCAAAAAACTTACCTTTTTTCATAAAATTTTCCTTGAACTAATAATTCTTGTTCAGCCCGCTACCGTCTTTTATTGAATTTTATTATTGCTCTCGCTTTTTTCACAATAACCTTCCGCCACTGACCGCGCGCCTCGCTGGCTTTATGAAAAAAAAAAGTGAAAAATATTAAAAATAAAGAGGAGAAAAAAAAAAGGAAAAAATATATTCATTTCTCGTTATTAAGGTAATAACGGGGACGTCTTTATATAATCTGAAGAAAATCGTAAAATTTAATTATGCTTATTTCGAAAAATGTATATTAAAACTGAAGAAAAGCGACTTTATGTTAATAGAAATATTGAAATGGAACAGGGAAACACCCGGTAAGGGGGTCACCGGGGAAAAGGATTCCTTTGTATAACGGAGAAACATAGTGCGGGGTCAGGATATCGGTTTACCGAACATCTTTTTCCTCCGTCTCCCACTTTCTAAAAGCAATTCATTTTAGTTTTTTTTTTTTTTTTTTTTTTTTTTTTTCTTCTTATTTTTTCGAAAACCTTTTTCGGCTTTTCAAGATTTCTTTTTTCTTTTCCTTTTTCCTTTTTTTTCTCCATCTTCTTTTCACTGGATTAGTTTTTGCCATTTTAACTTTTCTTTTTCTTATCAAATTTTTCAGTCATAATTTTTATGAGTTACAGAATGTATATGAAAAGAGGGGAATTTTTTTTTTTTTTTTTTCGTGAATGTTCTTTTTTTTATTTTGTGAATAAAAAGATCTCGTCATTCATCCGGGGATATCCCGTACGTGTGTCCGCATAGGATATTTCGATTATAACCTTCAATTGTGCATAACATTTTTACGACCGTAATTTTAATTTAAACAAAACATATGTTGACGTAATCTTTTGATTGATGTTTTGTGTATCGATGATTGTTTTGAATATTATATTACCCTAATCGTTTGATAGAGTGTAAACAGAGGTGTATGGAGATTATTCATATGCAAAATATATTGCGGTTCGTTGGGAGTTTTTCGCACTTTTTTTTATTTATATATGTTTTCTTTTTAAACTCGTTTTTTATTATCGTTTATTATTATATGAATGAAAAGATTAGGTGAGAAGAATGCAGAAATGTCCGGAGAAGAAAAGAATGTTGTCGGGATTAAAAAATGACAAGAGTTAGGTTAGGTTATGAAATGAGTTGGTCGTCATTCGGATAAAGGAGTCTCATGAGTTATGATCACAAAAGTGACATCTCTTTTAGCATAGGTCAATATATTATCAGATCAGAAAGTGAATTTTTTTTTTTCATGTCATAATGTTACATCCTAGGCATATAAGCCGTTTCTTTGGATTTCAATGCTCGAAAAAGATTATGTTTAGTTACGCTCATGTCGCAGACTCCTTTTTAGAGCTATAACAGCCGTTTTTCTTTAGATTATAAGGGATTGCAGCTAAAGAAAAGCAAGGAATTTGAGAGCCTGCGAAATGGCTCTCTCTGCTCCCCCTCTACTTACCTTAAAAGAGAAACGTTTGGCCCATTTAGGGTTTTCGCTTAAACTTTCTGGAAGAAACTCCTGGATCCGGCTTTGAATAAATTGATTTGTTGGAAATTGAATGAGAACGGAACTAAAGGTGTGAAGGAGCGAAAAGGGGAGGAGAGGCTATCCCCCCGATGTAACGGATAGTTCCGTCTATGAAATTGAAGAACACATATGATGCCACGGCTGTTAATTTTTCCGATGCAACCGCCTATTGTTTTGTTCGGTAGTTGATGGGTCGTCTGTCCAAGGCAATTCTCTACCATTTTTCCTAGTCCATTTTCCTGAAAAAATAAATTCCTAATCCATTTTTCCTAAAAAAAAAAAAATAAATTCGTAATCCATTTTTCCTAAAAAAAAAAAAAAAAAAAAAAATAAATAAATAAATAAATAAATAAATAAAGGGTAATATTTAATTGGGTAGTATTATATTATCGATTTGGCAAGTATTTATATTGAACGGGCAGTATAATATTGAAAGGGGCAGTATTTGATGGTCAGTATAGCAATGGGCAGTAAAAATATTGAAATGGCAGTATTTTTCAAAAAGTGTCAGTATTTTTCTAGAAATGTCAGTATTTTTAAATAAAATGGCATGTAAAGGGCAAAAAAATTTTTTGGATACAGAAAAAAAAATTATTTTTGAAATAATAACGAAAGATTATGTTCAATCGAATGAAAATATGAAATTATGTGATTCTATAACAAATCATTTAAAAAATAGCTACAGAGGCACCTTTCTGGAGGAACAATAATAAAATAGCTAAAAGTTAAATGTTGTAATTGTAAAAAAATTGATATTTTGGTAGAAAAGAAATTTAGGGAAGAATTAATAAGCGATATTGATGTCTTACATTTCGTGCCTGATAAGGAAGTATTTCGAAAGAAGGACCATGCTTTTAAAATAATTGAGAAAAAAAAGGGATTTTGTTTAATATTTTGAAAACGAATGGCTTCATTCACACTGTTATTGGTTTGAGCTCATTTCGTTCCGTCTATAATAATGGATTAGGGATCATACATCATACATGTATTACGTAAGCATTATTTTGGCTTTCCAAGACCCCTCACGTCCGTTACAGTAAACAAAATAGGTTAAAAAAGAACACATTTTCCGCGAAAAATTGTCTCTGGGTATCGGTTTTAAACGTGGCAAAGGACCACCGGTGGCCGTCAAAGCTGTCCCAATTGAAGAAAAACGTAAACGGGGCAGGCTAAAAAAAGCTACTCAAGCTTTATTAGTTGATTAGGGGTAATTTGTATTTTTTGCTTTTTTCGTTACGCTCTACTGCTCGAAAATGAATGTTATACTGCTCAAAAATGAATTTTATACCGCCCAGAATTGAATTTTATACTACCTAATATTGAATTTTATACTGCCCATATATTATTTTTACTGCCCTTTTAAATTTTAATACTGCCCGAAAACAGTAAAATATACTGACTGTAAAATTGAATTAAATACTGCCCCTTTCAATATAAAATACTGCTCAAATAAATGGCACCCATAAATAAATTCCTAATCCATTTTTCCTAACAAAAAAAAAGATTCCTAATCCATTTTTCCTAAAAAAATAAATTCTTAATGCATTTTCTCCTATTTTTTCCTAATTTTTAATTCTTCTCCCAAGAAAAAGTGTGTTATAGAATCGAGTCATTAAAAACTTTAACTTTGTTATAAAATTTTATAACCGCCCAAAAAAGCCATCTATTTATAATTTGTTATAAAATTTTATAACTCCAATTATTTTCAGTTTTTTTTCTAAGTTTTTTTATTTTGTTAACGCTTCCCAAATTTTTCTATTTCTGCTTTTCTATATTTTCGAGGTTTTGTCAAGTTAAAAATAATAGAAATAAACCGAAAATTCGGAAAAATCTGGAAAATATCACAAGTCGAATTAATTGGCAACTTAAGAACCATATTTCGGCTCATAAAAGTCAGTTGAGAAGTGGTGTAGTGGTTAAAGGCGGCTGGTAAGTCGCCCACAAGTCTCGGGTTCTATTCCAAAAATTTGCCATTTTTTTTCCTTTTTTTTCTCAAGAAAAATGTTTAAAAAAGAGCCTATAAAGTCCCCATATGCTAAATATAGTGCAATTCAAGCTTAAAATTAATATATTGCTCAGTTAAAAATTTGCGTTATAAAAATTTATAATTAGTTATAAAATTTTATAATCGGCCAAAACGTTATAGGGTTATAAAATTTTATAACGCACTTTTTCTTGGGCTAAAATTTTTTGATTCCTTAAATGAATATTTTTCGTATTTTTTTGAATCGCTATGAAAATTTTAGTTGTATTTTTACAGTGGTTTATTTAAAAAAAAAAAAAAAACAAGAATAGAAAGAAAAACCGAAATTCGCAGCTTTGCCTAGTAAATTATTACAAAAAATTTTAAGGATTTAAAAAATTAGGAAAAAATATTCATTTGAGAAAATTCTATTTTAGAAAAAAAAAAAAAAAAAAAATTAGAAAAATTGAAAATTAGGAAAAAAATGGTTAGGGAAAAAAATTTTAGGAACCAAAATTTCTAGAAAAAATGGATTACGAATTTATTTTTATTAGGAATTTATTTTTTTAGTAAAAACGAATTAGCAAAAATGGTCGGGAACGGTCCAAAGCATTTCGGCTAATGAACTATAAATTATAGATAATAAGAAAAATAAATAGAACATAAGAAAAATAAATTTATTTATATTAAGAACATGGAATTAAATTTTTGTTTAATTTTAAAACACCGATTAATTTAATTTATGTCGATGACGCCGCCGGGGATGCTAATCAAACACAGTGCTTCCTCCGGATAATCGGAATCACCATTTTGTTGAACAAATTTGAAAATTCGAAGATCAGAGTTGGAGACCGAGAGGGTAGAATACATGAAAGAACGAAATTAGAGCTGAGGAGCTTATGAAAATTTACTGAACTGGAACTGAGACTGGATTATAAGTCGACCTGGGAATAGGGCATGGAGATGAAGCATTCCACATCGGAAAGGAACTGAAAGAGATTTTATACTAGGCCTAGGTGACACAAGATTTTTGGAAAATTGTGGAACATATTTTTGCCTTTCGTTTCCTACGAACCAAAAATCCTAGATCTGCCGTTGGACTTGTTTTTATTAGTAAATTGTGGACGTCCACATGAAAACCTGCCTTGTGGGGAATGGCGGAGAAAACGTTTTGTTTGTAAACAATGTGATTTTTAATAAGTTAAACTTCCACAGCAATCTAAGTACCATTCCCCAGAAGGCAGGTTTTCACATGGATGTACACAATTTACTAAATAAAATAGAAATACCGGTGCCAAAACTTGACGCCGGTAAAAGGTCGAATTTTTCTGAGAAGACAAATGGGAGAAATAACGTAACGTACGTGGGAACGACCTACTTTAATGCGAACCCTGCGTCAGGAGTCAAATCAACCGACACAAGGGATGATTGTCCGGCAACGCCAATCCGAACGGTCTTTTAAACGTTCATAAAACTGATTTAAGAACGGATAAAACTTTTCAGGAAAAAATTGAACGTAAAAAAGTATTTCGATACAATGAAGCATTTTCGGCATGCACTTACTGGCTCAGAAAAGGGGGAGGAAGAAAACTCAAAATTTGAAGAGCCAATTATAAAACACTTTGCTATGAAATTCTTTTACTAAAATTTGCGTCCTGTTGGGACATTTCATTGGGGCGTACCGGGAACTGTCCCGGTAAACCTCGCATTGCTTGAAATCAAACTTGGTCTACCGTCTTTCCATATTAATTACCATAATTGCCCATTTGCGAATTAATCTCGGAATTCTCGGAATGGAGATCAGCTTTGTTAGTAGGAATCATTCAAAAATGCTTTAGGACTGATCATGCCACTAGTTGCAGCTTTAGTCGTCCAGGAATTTCATTAAAAAAATTGTATTTGTTCGCCTATTTGGTTCCGTTTTTTTCCGTCCTTGTTTTCGTTGCGTTTGTCGTTCTTTGCCGGGCTTTGGTGGCAGAAATGAGCAGTTTTTAAGAATTCAGCACCTAGAGAAGACTCGAATGCAGTTCAAAATTATAAGCCCGTTTCCTGCTTGAGCCCTCGCCCTACAACAAGCGAAAAATGAATCTACCGGTATTTCAGTCGCGTAAGTCACAATAAAAATAATTAAAACAATGAACGGGACAAATCGATTTTTATTCATATACATCATTTGTTTGGATTAATCCATTTTGCCGATTAACAGAACCGAAAAATATTATTTCATCCGAGTTTTAATCGATTAACAGACTGATTCATTGACATTCACCGTGGAAATCAAAAAAACCTTTAGACCGAGGGGAAAAAAAACCTCATAATCGGTTTAACTTTTTTCGTGTTTTTTTTTGTTCCCCCCATAACCGAGTTTTCGAAAATTAATTACAGATGCATAGAAAACGATCAAAATTTCGATAGATTATCAATCTCCATAGAGTTTCGCAAACCGATATTCCAATGTTGTCAATCCTAATTAATGACGTTTTATCCGAAATCACGGTTTAATTCACTTAGATGAGGACGATATTATGAAACCCCCCCGAAAACCGTATATACATACAGGGATATTTCGAAAATTCGAAAAACACATACACCGGTAAACTCCCTTAATTCTCTTTTAATAAATTAATTAATCTCGTTTATTCACTTTTCGATTAATTCAATAATAACGAGATCAAGGGAGTTAAAAAAAAAAAAAAATTCATTAAGGATTTTTTTCTGCTTCGGAAAATACGAAGTCAATTTTTATTTTTATTTTTATTTTTTTGTTTTTTGATCATCATATATTTCTTTTTTTCACGAAGAACACACAGACATGTTATATCAATTTTCTAATGTAAAATGTTTGATCATTGTGTTTTTGCGCCCTCGCCCCCGCGGCTCGAATTATCTTGTCCGGGTCTCTCACAGCTGCTTCGTAATTTCGGTTTCCTTCCAGACATAGTATGATGTATTTTAAAAACGATTTTCTTTTTTTTTTTTTGTTTAAGGTATCTGCTTCTTCTTTCGAACGTGTTACCTGTCAATCCAATAACGAAAGATTTTTTTCGAAATTTTTTTTACGATAGAAACTCGACTTTTTTTCCCCGGCCAATTCCAGTTTTTTTTTTTTTTTTATTATTTATTTATTTATTTCATCTCTCCGCTTTTTGAATTAAACCTCATGAACTGGAATATATTAAAAGCTAGGCAACATTTAGCGAAATGTGCAAAATAAACAGAAAAAGAGAATAATATTTCATTCGTTATTCTCTACCTCGCGAGAAGAAAAAACATTCAGCGTTTTTTTTTTTTTTTTTTTTTTTTTTGTGGACCGAAACAAAAATTGTTTGCTTTTCTTTTTTTACGTCGTCGCCCCCTTTCAACCCCTCAGTTTAAAAAAAAATATAAAATAAAAGTAAGATAATATTTAACCAATAAAGCCACCCAAATACATATTTATTTAATGATACATTCAATAGAGTTCAAATCGTGTTTGTATATCGGTGTATGAAACTCCAGGTGATTTTCAAAAGGTAAGAGACAAAAAAGAGCAAAGAAGGAATATAAAAAAAAAATGGGAAGATTTCTGGGGCAGAATCCCCTCCTTTGTGTTTACCATACTGTCAAATTATACACACCCCAATACCTTCCGTCTATAGAGCACAGATGTTATACCCAAAGAAATACAATACTCGGTATTGCATTGTCAAAACTGTTGCACGCTTCATTAAACGAGATTGATATTCTCAAACAAATCGTCGTCTGCTAATAAAAACCTAATCTTTGATTGAATAAGTTCAATCGTTTGAGGTTGTGTTAATGCTAATGGGCAATAATGGAAAACGATTTATAAAATATTTTCCTTTTGCCGGTTTGGGAACTGTAACGGATGCTTGCTTTTTATACGTTTAAAAAAGATAAGCTTTTCAACGTTTAAAATATCGATTAGAGAAAATCTGCATAATTTTTAGACGGTATGCAGTTTTACTTTTTTTTTTCCATTGATTTTTTAAAATAAAAAACAAATTGTCTTTTTCTATTTTTCCGATCACTGCGTTTCTTTAAAATCTTCTGCCATAGCGTAACCTGACAGTTACTTACGTAATGATGCGGCATAGCGATGATCAAGCAAATTTTTTCTGTCAGGTGGAAACCTGTACAAAAATTGGAAGTCAGAAAGGCCATTTAATTTCTAAATTTGATTTTTTATGTAGGTCAGCCCTTTAGCGGCCGAACCTAGGTTTTGGGAAATGGCCGCATTATTCGGAAATGGGTTTACACATGAGATTAGATATTTGTGATCCACTGTGAAAGCCTGGGGTATTCCAAAGTTCAGGCGGTCGCAAGTTTAATTCGATTCGTAGAATTTGGAAATGCAGATTCCGAATAATTACGTATGGTTGCCGGAAAAAGGCCGATTTGTTTGAAAGAAGCTATATAAAATCGTCTTTTTACGACCATATCAGCATTTTCCCAACCATCCCCAATATTTAAGGTCATTTTTGAATCCTAGAAGGTTGAAAGGGTCTAACTGGCGGGGTGCTTGCCAAACCTCAGGGCTGCAATTCCGATTAATTTTTATTCGGAATCTGAATCGAAATCGTAATCTACTATTTCAAAAGTAATTGGAATCGGAATCGGAATACGTCTGAAAACAGTTCGAAATCTTCGGAATCGGAATCGGCATCGGCATCGGCATCTTTAAAATATTTGTTAGTTGGAATCGGAATCGAAATCTGAAATTTTTTTTCACCTTTCGAAATCGGAATAGGAATTGCAGCCCTGGCCAAAAGAGGACCGACCGGGACAAAATTTATAATGCAGCAATAGGGTTTTCCGCTTTAGGGCCCGTAAAAGTCTGCTGTGCGTTCGTCTTTTAAATTCTAAGGGGTCTCTTGGGTCGTAAATAATTTGTCAAATGAGGTGCCAAATTGAAGTGCCGATTGAGGTCAGCTAGCGCTAAATTTTATTGTTTTCCGAAATTTTTCTTCCTTTTCTTTTATAAAGCAGTGCATCAATCTTTGCTTTGTGTGCAGTTCATGAGTCCTCAGTAGGAAAAACTAAAAGTCTTCAGTAGGAAGCCGCTAAAATATTAGACACACAGCGCGGTACGGTGTAAAATATTTTTGTGATGCCCTCCCCTCCTCAAAAGTCTCGAAAAAAAATCAGAAGTATTTCATGTGGAAAACCTGAGCTTTGTATCTCTACTCTACCACTTCCAATTTCCATTTAAAATATATGGGGATTTTTTGATTTTTATAGAATTTTTTTTTTCCTGAAAAATAGACAGATGAAAATTCGATTACTGGTCCCAGTTACTACATATATATGTCGTAGGCTTTTAGTATAATCAGTCATTTAGTAAAATGCCTAGGCATATAGTAAAAGCCTGGGCAAATAGTAAAATGGTTTAAAAATATGATCATTTGATTAAATGCCTAGTCATTTCTTAAAACGCCCGTCATTTTATAAAACGCCCGACACTTTTTTTTCATTTTGTAAAATGACTGATCTGATTACTTCAAATCAGGCAATTAGTGAAATGATACAAATGGAAGAAGAAAAATAAAAAAGCAATATTAAATAATTGTTGATAATTTAATCCTTTAAAACTTTCAAAAATTTAATTAATTTTTTTAAGGGACCTCAATCTACTTTTGGAACTTAGACCATCACCATATTGAAGGTGAAGAGAAGGTCCAGAGCTCAAAAGAGCAGCAGAAAAAATTATTCAAGCTTTTGCTTAAAAGTTTTGTGAAATGGATTTTGGTTTGTCAGTGGTTATAAGTGGTGGTCTAAAAGTAGATGAAGGTCCAGGGACGACGCGAGCGGGGGGTCGAGGGCGTCACGCTCCCCCGGCAGTTCCAGTCGGTAAATTGGCAAAATCGTCAAAAAATTATGTATGGTTGCAGTCGGCGAAGTGGCTAAAGCTTTAAACAGAAAATTGTTACAGACTTATGTTGGAAATATTTTTTGTAAAAAACTTAAGATAATTTTGGTTTATGTTTAGCAGAGTAGACTGGTCTAGCTTCTAAGAATCACATACCTAGATCTATTCGCTATAGTGGCTGCCAGCTACTAAAAAAAAAGTCTAATAGCCAGCTGGCTATCAGTTTTTTTTTTTTTTTTAGTCGGCAGAATTTGGTTTGTCGCCCCCCCCCCCTCCGAATATTTATTGCTACATCCCTGTGGAGGTCCCTTAAAAAAAGTTATTACATTTTTGAAAGTAAATATTGCTTTTTTATTTTTCTTCTTCCATATGTATCATTTCACTAATTGCCTGATTTGAAGTAATCAGATCAGTCATTTTACAAAATGAAAAAAAAGTGTCGGGCGTTTTATAAAATGACGGGCGTTTTAAGAAATGACTAGGCATTTAATCAAATGATCATATTTTTAAACCATTTTACTATTTGCCCAGGCTTTTACTATATGCCTAGGCATTTTACTAAATGACTGATTATACTAAAAGCCTACGACATATAGATGTGGTTATCGATAGAAATTTCAAAAATTTCAATTTGGCCGTTTTTTAGTGTTCTGAGCCTGCTTAAAAATGTTTTTTTTTTTTTTTTTTTTTTTTTTTTTTAGCGGTTTTTAGGCATATTTTCGAATTCTCACTTCTGAGACATTAGGGATCATACAAGTATTACGTCAGCATTTTTTTGCTCATTTTGTACCCCCTTCCCTCTTCCTGGGTGTAAGCAAGCGTAAGAAATGGTCGACCCCTGCTCCCTGATATTACGTACTTATTATTATTTTTTTTTTCTTATTAATTTGCAAAGAAGAGATTTTAATTTTATTTTCTTTTTATTTTCATCTTCAAAAAAATGATTGTTACAATTCCTTCTCTTCTGTTTCTAAAATGAAATTAAGCGTCAAAAAGAGTAAAGAAAACAGTGAAATCTATTTTTAAAAAAGTTAATGAATCAATAAAAATAATATCAAAAATTACTTAATAAAATAAAATCAAAAATGAGTTAAAAGAAATCATAAAATGAAATTATGAACTAATGAGACCATTTTTACATTGAATAATGCAGCAAATATTTTTTAATGACAAATTTTTAAAATTTCAAATCTTACGTAAGACATGGAGTACCTCCCCCCTTCCCCTCCGTAAGCAGCCGTAAGCCTTCCATCAACCCCCCCTGTTAAGTGCTTACGTAATAGTTGTACGATCCCAAAATGCTCAAATTGAAGTTTTTGAAATTTTTATTGGTAACTTCATATGCTGCTAGTAACTGGACCCAATGATCGAATTTTGATCTGCCAAATTCGCAGTAAAAAAAAAAAGTATACTGTAAAAATCGAAAAATCCCCATGTATTTTAAATGGGAAAATCGAAGTGCTTGCTTATAAGGCACGTGTTAGAGTAGAGATACAAAGCTCACGTTTTGCACACTATATTTTTGATTTTTTTGGAGACTTTTGAGGGGGGGGGGGTGAACACCACAAAAATATTTACCCCCTCATAACGGGCACTCCAGTCCTCAGCAACTTGCCATTCTGTACTTAAAAGCTGCAGAACATGTTCTCCATTTTTTTCCCCTTCCTTCCTTCATTTTTTTAAATTCATATATTCCATTTCAGCTTAATACGGGCCCGTAGCCAAGGGGGGCCAGGGGGGCTGACTTAGTGCCCCCCTGGAGTAAATTGGCTAAACATGACAGGTATAGAGAATGAAAGCCTATTGCCCCCCTTAACAAGCTCAACTGCTCCCTCTGGCTCTTCGTTCTGGCTACGGGCCCGGCTTAATACTGTAATTCATTAATTCATGTGTACCTTACGGATAAATCATTAGAAAAGGAAAACTGATCCGAACTAATTTATTTCTCTTTAAATTTTTTAAAAAGTGATTATGCGCCTATATACATATAATTTTTTTTTTTTTTGAAAAGCATGCCTCATTTATAGGGTTCGATACAAAAGAAGGGTAGCTTTAGCATTATAAACTACACACAACTCATTACGCATAATAAAAAATGTGAGGTAAAACGCGTATGTCACAGCCTAAAGGCATTAGTCAGGTAAGGAACGTTCCATGCATTTTGCCGTTTTAATTTGTGGCTTCCGGTTGCCGTAAACATTTCTTTTTATCGGGGGTGGATGGGAGAGAGAAATGAAAGGGATGAATGCATTCTGTATATTTTTTTATTATCTCAGGAAACGCGCGTGATCGATAAAAAAAAAAAAAAAAAAAAAAAAACTAATTTTCTTTTACGGGGTGTGTAAATTTCGAAAATAAAAGGGGTTTTTGGTTAGCCAACTTAAATTACGCCTTTGAACACTTGAGAAAAGGAATAAAAATGGTAACGAACAATCACACGATATGGAATTCTAAAGGCCCTTAATATGAATGACATAGCACAATAGTCGATGAAAACAAGTAAATGAAAGGAAATGAAGAAAAAAAAAAGGAGTAAAAACCGGAAATAAACGATAACAATATTTTGACAGCAGAAAAATCCTAATGGGGAGTACTTGGAAACCTTTTTCTTCTTCTTCTTTTTTGCTGCGTTGGTATATCCAATGATCGTTTGTCGCACGGTGCACCTATTCTTTTAATCAATAAAGTTCATTCTTACATAATTATAGACCTCAATCATGATTTCAAGAAGTGTCACTTCCTCTTTATTCTCCTTTTTTGTGTTCTAAGGAATAAAGGGTCATAAAGGGGAAAGGGGAAAAGAGGAAATATCGCTTTCTGATCTTCAATGGAATTCTCGAAAGAAAAAAAAAAGTTTTTTTTTTTTTTCCGCCTACGTGCAATTCTTAAGTCCCGGTTTTTATTTTATTTTACCTTTTCTCTTCTTCTTCTTATCGTAATGTAACCTTTTTTTTATCCCTTGTGGAAAAGGAGGGAAAAAAAGGGACCTACCGCGACGTTGTACATATCATTGCTGTGTCGCGAAGGGGGGGGTTTTTTTTTCCACCCACGCCATGGGCTTTCCAACCACTCCTACGAAATGTCCAGTTTCAATTAAGGAAGACTTTCTGTGATATGATGGATGGTGTTTTAATTTGCTGTCCTGACCTTAAGAACCGAATTTCCCATCGGATTTATATACCCCGATATAATTAATAAATTAATTATCTTTAATCATTTCTCTCGTATCCGCCTGTCACGCTTCGGGATTGAAAGATGGCGATTAAGAATTCTCTTTTTTTTTTTTTTTTTTTTTTTTTAATAGCTTTGAATTTTGAATTGGTTACAAAAATAAAAGACTTATTAAATGCTTTTAGCCCTTAATCGATCCCGAAAGTATTTTAAGGGTGAAAAGGTTCATTTTAAAATAAAAAAAATATAAAAAAAAACTAAATTAGAAATTTTCAGGCCTCGAGCGATCGTTTAATTTTTTTAAGGTGTATCTTCGATTCGAAGCTTTCTCTTAAAATTTACCGACAAATCAAGAAAACATCAAAACGTTGATTCCAATAGTCGAAAATATACAGAAAAGAAAACTTTCTTCCGAAAACGTTAATTAACCGTGAGGACACTCCTGAAACTAATTCATAAACATAAAAATTTGGTAACGGAGTTAGATACGGTCTTAACAGGTCAAAACATCGACGGGAGTAACAAAATAAAAAAAGAAACTGGTCTTGGACATGTCAGGCCTGGCGCATGTTATTACTCTTAACACTTCCACATAATAAATTATACAGTCTTCCTTTTATATTTTTCATATTTTCATTTTCATTTTCGATTCACGACCATCAAACCTTCGCCAATTTTTTTTTTTTTTTTTTTAATACACGAAATATCCCCTATAAAAAAAATAAGGTGTCAAATAAATTGTTATGAGATTGAAAATAAATTAACAACAGAGTGTAATTGATTACAAAACATTATACCGACCCCCTAGGGAAACCTAATCGAAAATCAAGGTCAAGCATTCGAAATAATGACAAAATTACCGTGTACATTTTGAAACTCGAAACCGATTTCTGTTAATCATAGCTGATCATCATCGTGGATCTTTTTTCCTCCCTACTATTTTTTTTTTTCCACACTGAGAGCAGCTCGGTTAGCCGCAATCTACGCATAGGTAGTATTTGCTTTAAGCTTAGTTAATAGGTTGCAGCAATCAATATTTTGTTTCCTGCAACCTATTTCGTATGTTGCAGAAAACAAAATATTGATTGCTGCAACCTATTAACTAAGCTTGAAGCAAATACTACCTATGCGTAGATTGCGGCAAACCGAGCTGCTCTCAGTGCAGTCCATTCTCTTTTTTAAATTCGACGCTAAAAAAAAAAAAAAAAAAAAAAAAAAAAAAATATATAAACATATACTGTATAACAGCTAAGCGATTTAATAAAAACTTCATATGAATTCTCTTCCCGAAACTGCTAAGCCGCTGAAAAACGGATAAAAGTTTAATGATCTCATCAACATTTTCGCAAAAAAAAAGGGAAAACTATTCCCCGCAGTTAACGTTAAAAACAGCAATAAAGTCCAATTTGAGAGATTCACTTCCGGTTAGTAGGCCAGTATAACAGTTATTATGCTATTAGCGGGGACAAGAAAAATAAAACGATAACACCGGGCCCGTGATTATGACCCATTTACAGTGAAAAGGGGAAAATGGAATCGTTGTAAGCGGAGGAAAGCCCAACGCGGTTTGGTGTTAAAAAAAAAAAAAATAAAATAAAAAAGAATTTCGATTAACGAAAAATAAAATGTTAAAAAAAAAATGGACAAGAGTTGCTTTAAAATGGAATGATTATGGTCTTGAAACGTGATGAAGAAATAAAAAGAATTGAAGGGTTTTTTAAAAGTTTTTTTTTTTTAAAAAAAAGGGAATAGGACCGGTAGCTTCGTTCGCTTTCCTTGCCTCACCTCAATTCTTGTTTATTGTATGATATTCAGTGATAACGTATAATTTCATGTATACTCTGATCATTCAGGTTTTTTTTTATTTTTGAATTATTACGTAAGTTAACTTGTTCCAGAACTTTTCATCACTTTCGTGTTATTCTATTCGCATTAAAATTTTTTTAACGACATGTATTCATAATAATCCGTCGGGGCAAGTTTTAAATTTTGTCATTCATTTTTTTTTTTAAATATCTGTCATTCACGTTTGTGCGGAATAAAATACTCTAATTTTTTTACGAAAAAGAAATTCGCTAAAATATTGGTTGGGATGAAACCGAAAACCCCCCCGAAAACTGTGTCGATCGGATCAAATTTAACACTGCAGTTTGATCGTAATTGACACATGACACTAATTTGACTTGACTGCGGTTTTAAGCACAACCATCTATAAAATTTTATAAGGTGGAAAACCAATGCAAAAGAAACCGCTACAAGGAAAATCTGATCTTAATCGTATTGGTCAAAAGCTTTAAAATGAAAAAGGGAGTCTATAAAATAATTTTTGAATTGCAAAGGAAATTAGTAGTTTTATGTTGAGGTATTATAAAGCTGTCCGAAAAAAATGGCGGTTAAAATTAGGGTTGCCAACCGTACTCTATTTTAGTATATCGTACTCTATTTTGACTTTTTGTCCTCCGTCCTCTACGACCTCGATAGAGTACGTCTAAAATATTCTATTTTCGTTAAAGATGGAAATTCTGGTATTTTTACTACTTACAAAAATTTACTTTGAAAAAAAAAAAAAAAAAACTTAATGAAATAAAATAGTTAATGGTTTTAGCCACAGATGACGCTACTTCCAGGAGGTGGCGGCGTTTAACGGTGGCGGTGAGACATTGGAAGGAAATCAAAAATCGGTTCTTGAACGTACTTTTATTAAATTTTGATTTCACAACACTAGAGCACGTTCATGTTTTAATACTTAGTTACCGTACTGCGTTTAATTTGTTTTTAAATAAGTACATTTTATTCCTCATAAGTTGTTTTTATCTTCTTTTTTTAACTCTCTTGGGGTGTATTCGGGGAGCTCGACAATACCGGCTCCAGCCGTCTTGAACCGTCCATGACCGGTATTTGCCACGGCAAAAAGTGGTTGTATCCATTTTTCGCCGTGGCAAAAACCGGTCATGGAAGGTTCAAGACAGCTGGAGCCGGTTTTGCCGAGCTCCCCGAATACACCCTTAATGTTATATTTTTTATTATTTTTATAAAAATTAATTTTATGATAAAAAAAGCTTGAAAGTTGATTGTTCAAAATGTATTATCTGATTCCTACTAATTTTTTACCGTACTCTATTTTGTACTACTTAAAAAAAACGAGCGTACTCTAAAATATTCTATTTTTGTCGGGGAAAAATTCGAATATATTCTAATTCAGAATTTCAAAGTTGGCAACCCTAGTTAAAATGTGTACATTCGACTGTTCGAATGTTAATCAGAAAACATAACTTCCAGAGTTTTTACCCTCTCCCCTTTTTCCAGCTTCCGGTACTCATTCGCCGACCCGTCCTATGGTTAAATAGTTCAAGAATCATTTTCTTACTCCAATAAAATCTCAAAAAAAAACCGTCGATCATTAGCAGAATGGAACTGGATTATCATTATGCACTTAAAATAATTCAGAGATACATATTTAAAAAAATGTTGCACTAACTATATTTTTAAAAAAATGGATCCAAAACTCCTAATTAATAATTATCATGCTACAGTAAACAAGAAATGCGAAGAAAAAAAAATCAAGTAAAACAATTAAAACAAACCGAATTTCTGTGAGACATTTTTGTATTTACAAAAAGTCGACATCTGATTGGTTGACGGTTTTTGTTTCAAGCAAAAAAATGCTTCTGATTTGACTTCAGTGGTATTTATTTAGTTCGCAGTCAGTTGTTTTTTTTTTTTTTATAACCAATAAACCGAATTAATTTGATGAGGTTTTTACGGCTTTTAGTGATTCAGTAATTAAAAGATACCGAAATAATAATAAGAAAGAAAGGTATATAGTGTTGACATTGATTGGTAATCATGAAAAACGTGCGAAAAATAAATGTGGAGATTTTTGCGGTTAGGAACTAAACATTTATGCACCATGGCGCAACATAATGGCATGCCTTTGTTTTTCTCACATTGGTTTACAAAGACAGTATAATTTTTACAAAACTCTGAATTACAATATGGATTTGACTAAAAGGCATCCATTGGTATTTATGGTGGCATTTCAAGTTTCATTTCAGTAAAGCTATGTTAGTATTTTTGAGTTGTTATGAATTCGGCAAAAGCATGCTTTTAACAATATTTTACTTTTATATTATTTTAGAAGTTTTTTATGAGAAGGCAATCATTCTAATGGTTGTAGAATGATGGAATAGAAATCAGTAAGCACATAGACTTTTAAAATTGTTGTTTGGGATTCGAGATTATACTCCCTGGCTATAATGAATACAAGGGATGTGACAAACGATTGCTCTTGTTTACAAGGACTTGGAGTGTCATTGCTTCCTTAATATCACATTTAAATCAGAACTTTCAAAAAGCTGGAAATCAGTCAGTTATTTTTTTTAAAATGACAGGAAAAATAATGACAACTTGTGTGCTTAGGTAATTATAAACGGACTTAACCATAAAGTATACCCAGACTATGAAGAAAATGGTTGAAATTGTCTAAAATTCTGCTTTCATACATATAAGTTTAGTGCAGTATGGCTCGTAACTAATTGAGATCAAATATTATTCTTTTTCAGATGTTACTAAATTACAATGACCAACAGATTTTATTGCTTATAAAAAGTTAGAAGGCAGTTTGGGAACCATTTGCTTAGGGATACGCTGATCAGCTGATGCATATACTGGAAATCGTCAAAATCATTAAACAGGTATGTTTTCTGTTATATATATTTTTTGTGACAATTTTGTCTTTTCTGTAAATTCATGGAGCATTCCGTATACTCTGAACCATTTCTTGAACAGAAATCATATTTTTTCCATTTTTTTTCCAGCTGTTTTTTTATTTTTTTTTTTCAAACTTTTAATTAATTTTTTTTTGATTCTATATGACGGTTGTCCATGTTTTTATTTTATTTTACATATTAAATTACAAATAAGGCTTGATGGATAGTTTTAAGGCACACATGTTTACGGATCTAGTTTAGACCTCCAGTGGATATTTATGACTTGGGACCAGACATTCATTTGGCATTTATTTCCCGCCGGTGGAAACCGCTGCGATATCTTTCAGCAGAATTTTTTTTTTTCCCGCGTCATATTTTTTGGATATAAAAATCGATCTGGAATTCATATTTTATATTTAAGTTCACACAGGGCTTAAACCTGCATCGTAAACAAGATATTTTAATTTTTATTTATTTATGAAAAAGAGTTATAATCATTAGGTGATCTGTTTAATTACAATTATTATGGGACGAGAGAGGAATGAGAAAAAAAAGTAAAATCCGGATTTATTGAAATTATAGTGATTGACATTTTAACTGGAATACAAGAAAGGATAATTTTTTTGCTTTTTTTTTTAAGAAGGAATTTTGATTTGCCCATTGCTTTAAGTAGTAACAGGGCTAAATCATTTGACCGGAAATTTTCCAGCGGTTTGCGAAAGTTTTACTTTAGTACCTGACTGTACCTAACTGCATTCTTTTGAAAAGATTTTGGTCAGCAATTTTTTTTTTTTTTTGTCATTATTATCATTCAAAATTTTTTCATAAGGGTGCAATTTTTAATATTCAGGTACGGCTAAAGTAAAACTTTCATAAATTACTGGAAAGTTTCCGGTCGAATGGGTTAATCCAATTACGACTTCTGGCACAGGGCAGGCCATATACGCCACTGAGACATTTCTACGTTTTCGTTTTATCGTCGCTTTTCCCACAGAAAAATAATACAAAAAGGAAAAAAAAAAAAAAAACTCAAGGCTGGGTAAATAATATCCGAAATATTATTTTTTTGAAAAGAAACTCTTTTTGCTCCGTGATGAGTGGTGGTGGTCGTCCATTCAAAAATAACCTTACCATTGTTCTGAAGCGGTGTTGACCGAGATATTTTCTCAGTGTTTTGACATTTCACTTTGTTTGTTCCGTTTTTATTTTTATGTTTTGTTGCGTCTTTTTTTTTGTCGTTCTCTTATTGTCTCCAGCCCCAAGAAAACGCCGCATTTTTTCTTGTATTTGACATCTCGAAAAAAATAAAAATAAAATTTAGATCAAGGTTGTACGTACTTTTTTTGTTTTGTTTTGCGCAAGTTATGCAAGTGGAGCGAAACGAATATCTTGTTTTATTCTTTTTTTTTTTTGAGATTCACCCTATATTAATATGCATGTAGGTTGCGAATTGGATTCGAAGGGGGCCCCCATGTTAATCTTATTCCAACCCGTAGGCGGTTAATATGCTTGACAATTGTGATGTATAAGGTTACGTAATATATCATCATCATCGGTCCTTAAGGGTCATGGAAGTTGTCTTCTTCTTATAAAATATTTCTCAATTGAATTAAATTATAAGAGAAAACACACCTGGAAAATTAAACGGAAAAATAATTTAATTTCATCCGTGACCTATATCGCTGAATTTTCATTAAGATTTTCCAAGAAATATAAACCACTTAGCTGACAAAAGGAGTTGTTTAGCTCAAGGAAAAGATCCCTCTGATAAAATGCCTTCATTAATTTCTACCCTTATTCATGGCTTTCAAAAGAAATCATTTTTCTCCTGTCTCGGGTTTATCTTAGAGTATATTAGTTTCCGCATATAAAAAGGTGTGCGAAAGTGGTTGGGAAAAAGAAAAAAGAAAAACGATTTTACTTCAGTCCTTATTTATTAAACAAAAAAAAAAAAAAAAAAAAGCCCGAATTTTTTTAAAGGATTATTTTAAGAAAATTATAACCGTAAACACGCTTTCATTTTGTTCCGATTATCCCAACATCCATCATCATCTTAACAATCGTGGTCTTCATTAATTGCATTCTGAATGACTTGATTCTTTATGTTTTTATTACATTTTTTTTCCAATCTATTTATTTCTTGTGGCGGAGGAAAAAAAAAAAATCTCGACTGCTGAGTTAGCGATATCGAAAAAAACTCACGTGCATGTGTGGCTGCCGTAGGAAATCGGATAAATCAGGATGAATAATATCTAGGGTATACAATCCTTGCCCTTGGGACTATGCTGCTGGTCGATATTCACTTGTGAAACGCATGCCCCAGTTGCCCAATTCTTTTTTTTTTCCCGCTGTCGGTTTATTGTAATTGACAAGCGAACAGATTTCAAGACAACGTCCCAGACTTTATTCCTCTTTTTTTTTTTTTTTTGGTTCTTTGGTCGAGTCGTATAAATTATCAGAGAAAAAAAAAACACAATTATTATCGGGTTAATTAGAGAAAACCTAGGTACACCAGACCTGAGGACTATATTTTAATTGGCCGAGGTTGTTGACTAGTAGCGCGCCTGCCGGCTTCTTCTTCCATCAACTTTTATTTTATGAATTATTATGATTATAAGCATGTCTTACGAGACTAAATTAAAATATAAATGGAGAAATGAAAATGTGGGGGCAGATGATTTGAAATTAAATTGGCAGCTTTTTTTTTTTTTTTTTTTACTTATCGCTTTAAATGTTTTTTAGAAGTTTTTAGAATATTAATTTTCGTTGAAACAATTTTTTTTTCCTCTTTTAATGTGTTCTCATGAATGAAGGTTTTTCACGCATACTGATTAAAAACCGAAAAAGGGGGACGGGCTTATCAAGACACACTCGTCATTCGGGAAACGTGTTTTTTTTTTTTTTTTTCTCTCAAAAAAAATTTACACCTTTATTTTTTTTAAAAACATATTGGATATCATTTTAATCCTTATTTGGTTAAGGGAACTTTTTATAACATTGTCCCTGCGTTGGAATATCTTATTCCGATCGCGAAGTAAAATACCGTATGTTATTAGAAAAATCGGTTTAATCTTGTTTTGATCTTGAATTAATCCCTTTTTTCAATTGGAAAGCAGGATAATCCTTTATTTTGAAAATATTATTAGCATTACTGGTAAAGTTTCAGATATACGTTTATTTTTAAATGTTGAAAGGTAGACGTATCGGGATTTTAGTCACGGTTTGTATTTTTTTTTTGGAAGCAAAGAAACTGATGTTGGGCCTCTCTTGCTTTGGTTTATCAATGTAAGCAGAAGTAGGTGGGGTCTTGGGTTGCTTTGAACTCTTCGTCCTAGAAAAAACTTAGTTAAAGAAAATCTCAAAAAATTTAAATCGTTGAGGAGGGAGCTGGCAATGGTTATTTCGTTCCCAAGGGTAATCTTGTCTCTGCAGACTTTGCTGCAGTGGCCCCTCTGATGGATTAATACCACAAATTGGGATATGATGTGCACCACCTGTTTACCTCATATTGGAGTTTTTCGTCTTCGATAGATGGCCAATGACTTGGCATTTTTGATTTCTAAAGTAATGGAACACATCGTTTTGACAGGTTACACTATTTTTGCTTAACAAAAATAAGAAAGTTGATTGCCGTTTGTTGTGCATCCGTTCTTCGCTCATAAATTGGAAGGCGAAATTCGAATTAATTGCGAATCTTGGACCATACAAGGAAGACTCACTGGCTTGTTCTAATTAGAAATTCTACCGTTCCTTGAGCAAAAATATTTGCCGGAACTATCTGATCTTTAAAAAAAGGCTTCACGGAATACCGAAAGAAATGACTGTTTTGTCTAATACTCGATTTAAGGTGAAAAAATTCAAATTTTAGGTATCTAACGAACTCCTCCGGTACATCCTGGAATTTTTAGGACAGGTTTCAACATGTCTGGATTGTATGAGCGACGGGAAAATGATTTCAAAAAAAATTGCAGTCGAATAACTTGTATTTTGTTTTCCAGGTTCGTGCTTGCTTGGAACAAGTTGAAACTTGTATCAAAAGTACAAGAAAAGTCAAAGGTGTTCGTTAGATACCTAAGATTTGAATTTCCCCCCCCCCGGAAATTGAGTGTTGGACAAAACAGCCATTCCTTCCGATATTTACAATCACTGCATGAAGCTATCCTCTTAAAAAGAGGAGAAAGGGTCAAAAATTTTCAAAAGTCGTATTTATTTCTAGGGATTTAGAAACAGCCATACCGACGAATTCTGGTTGCTAAGGTCTAAAAAATATAAATCAGACTGAAAACGCAGTGCAACAGCTTTATTAATCATGTTCATAGTTTAAGTCCTCTAATCGTAACGGTCACATTTTGCTGAAATTCCAGACTTAAATGAAATAAAATAAAATACCAGGATTGGAAATAATAAAAAGAAAAAGAAAATATTGTACATCAGTAAATTCTGAAAAGGCTTTGGATCGTTAACTTTTTCTCTGCTTTTGAAATTTCCTTTACACCATTTTAATTACTGGAAAATTTTTTTTTTTTTTTTTTTTTGCAACGCTCCATAAATTCATTTTATTCGCTAGTTAAACGTTCTTTATTTCTTCGAACGAAAACCGTACGTTTTCTAGGAACTGATATAGCCGACGAAGATTGGAGAAAATACGCTGTTCTTTTCCTCTTCGAATGTTGAATCTAACGAAGCTTAATGGAAATGTATTTCCGGTAGAAATCACAAAGAGATTCATGTGAAAAGTCGCATGCTTCGACATCTGTGTAAACTTCATTTTTTTCTCTTCCCTTTTTTTCCTAAGACAAAAAAAAAAAAAAAAAAAAAAAAAAAAAAAAAAAAAACGCAATTTTGCACCTTGTGCGAAATTTCGCGCGTGACTTAAAACTTATTACCGATGACATAAGCTGGGAAACAGCTCACCTGCTTGTACAGGAGACAAGTTATAAAAACGACCGAAAAAAAAAGATATAGGAAAAAAAACCGTCGAACGTGATGTTGAAGAAGAAAAAAAACAAAAGATGGCCACAACCAAGTTCACTCCCGGGCTAAACGCGCGCATACTCACCTATAATTTAAAAGCATATCCCAGCATCCACCGTGACGTAAGTTAAGTAGGATGTACACGTATGAAAAGTGGTCTGAAGATGTCTTCGGGCTTCCTCTTCAATTACGTGGGCGACACCGAAGTCTTTTTTGTTCCCTATGAAACAGAAGCGCAAAGAAATGTAAGAAACATATATACGAAGACTTATATAAACGGTTTTTTTTTTACTTGGTAAAACAAAGAAAACCTGTAAGGCACTTGCATCCTGTTTTAATATCCCCAGTGTAATTTACATATCCCTCCTGTGCATATAATCGACGTTTTGCAAAATAAAAAAAAAAAAAATAAAAAAGTTCCACCCTAAAATGGTATCCGGATATCCCTCCCAGTTACCTTGTTTGCTTTATTAATTATGCTCCATTTCTAATAAATCCGAAGCCGCAGTAAAAATTATTGCAATATGTGAATGCATATTTCCCTCGGAGGGATATGAATTTTTTTCTTTCGTTTTGTCCTGCAATTAATCAGCTTAGGCGTGTTATTATTATTTTTTTTTTAAATCTGCACCACGGTCGATTACATCTTTGATGAACCTTACGATCTTTTAAAAAACAGAACGACATTAACGACGAAAAATAATTTAAACGATTTTTTTTATATATAAAAAAGAATCGTACCTTAAGAGAATGATATAATGAAAAAAAAAAAGTTAATCAACTGTTTTGAATGAAGAATTCGCTGGTTTTTAAGAGCCCGAGGGTCATTTTAAGAAACCTGGGTGCATTAAATGAATTAATTTGTCGACGACTTTATTGATGATACATCGTCTCAGGTTAGGGAATTTATAGAGTGTGAGAATTTTTTTTTTTTTTATATTTCAAAAGAGTCAGGCGACTTTCAAGGACAAAATAAAAATCACCAGACATTACAAAAAGAATATAAAAATGTCTGGGTAGTAGCGACACCCACAAACACGTTGCGAAAAAAATAAAATAAAATAAAATAAAATAAAATAAAATGAGGACTATTGAAAAAAAAAAAAGAAAAGGAAAAACTGACGAAGTCCCATTATTTGATAAATTGATAAATTATATGTGATCATTTTTATCTTGACAAAATAATATGGTTCTTTGATTTTCAAGTTGGCAATAATCGTTTGTTAGGGCAAATTTCTAAATTTTAATTTAATAATCGAAGGGCAAAAGAAAAAAAAAACTTTTTTTTTTCACAATCGTAGGTAACCTAATTGCTAAATTATCTCTAATTTTTTTTTTTTTTTTTTTTTTTTTACTTTATTAAGCTGTTTATATCTCATACATTATGAATGATTAATTTTAATTTTTAGTAAATTCGATTAGATTTATAACAAACCGTCAACCCTTTGCATTAAAAGTCATAATTCATAATTTGATTCCTCAAGAGATAACACCGCAAATGAATAACAAGTCACATGTCATCGCCATTTGCTATTTGTGTTCAGCAACGGAGAGATGAGTAAAGCAGTGATTTTCCTCACATCGTGCATGCATAGGGAAACCCCTTTCCGTTCGGCGTGTTTATATATACTTTATTTTCAATAAAATACAAATAAAATATGGTTAAAAGTAATTAAATTAGAAGTTGAAGGGCTCTAAATAAGTTGAGATTGAAAATAAAATCCGTTTTATTTGTTAGTGGAGTGGTGGTTTGATTGTGGTTTAAGAGTTTTGAGGTTATTTTTATTTATTTACACTGGAGCATACTGAAATAAATGGATTCGTATGGTCTGATTGTCTGGATCGGTTGAATTGCAGAGTGTTCTCGAAGCTTGAAATTATAGTAAAATGATTTTCGCTTCGGAAATTTTTGAAGCGTTATGTTTCAGGGACTTTTTGCCCTGTTCATTTCCGAAATTCGAGTACTAATGTTTTTTTTTTTTTTCATTTTTGTTTGCAGATTTCCATGTTCAACCACTCATTTCTCCAATGGAGGACGGGCTGTAGTCATTCCAGGAAGAGCTGTGGTTCAAGCCGTAATTATGCAACAGGTTTTAGTTGATTTTTGCATTTTCATTCCAACCTTCCCAATTTGATGGTCGATTGGTTGTCCGTGGAAGTTTGATTGAGCAGTCTATGACCAAAAAATGTCAGCATGATAAAGTCTCCGACCACAAAGATTTACTGAAGAAATTTTGCGAGTTTGCAAGAACCGACAAGCTCCGATTTCAAGTTTCGACAAACGAACTCCAGATTTTCGTATGTTTTGGTATTTGCAATATGGAGGAAGGCTGTAGTAAACAAATAGAAACTGGAGGTAAGTCACAGTTAAAACTGAAGACAGCAGTGGAAGAAGGAGGCCGTTGGACCTCTCGAAAAAAATTTTGACAACGGTCTATTTTCTGTTGTTTATTTTGGACGCCATTTTGATTCAGACAGAATTTTTAATTTTTTTTTTTTTTTTTTTGAAATTTTCTTCATTTTATTATTCTTTTAGCTGCTTATCGCAGGTCCCTTGTCTTTTCTTCAAATAACTGCATAACGCAGGTCTGTTTTTTTGTTTATTCTCCTTTTCTGGCATGCGACAGCCAACTCGTACAGTGATGTTAAGATGACTGCATTTGTAAGTTCCCGCCATCCCCGCCAGAGGTAATGGCGGGTATGAACGGGATGAATGGGATGAACCTGAACGGCCCCCTCCTTCCACTGATGTCTTCAACTAATAGAGTCAAGTACTCAAAGAACACTTTAGGGACCGTTTTTAAGAACTCATATTTGGAATTAAAATCATTTAAAAGATCGGTACCAACCACCTATAACCGTATATTTACGGTATCAAATTTCACCATCTCGATAAATTCAAGGTCCCCAATAAAAAAAAAAAATAAAATAAAAAAAGAAGAATCCGAAAATAGATTATACGCGCATGCGCCCAAAGTGTACATAATTGAACTCCTTGTAAGACTATAATTTTATAAAATAATGAACGCTTTGCGGTAAGTTTTTATCAGTATACACGGGTTTTCGTGTTAGAAAAATACAAATGACCGACACCGGGTGCTTGAGAAGCTCATGCGCCAATGCTAAAATGTCACAATAAACGATACGATCTTAAAAAAAAAGAAAAGGAGAGGAAAAAAAAAACAGACTTAGAATTCTTTTAGGTTACGTAGTTGCATGCTTGCTTTTTGTTTGTTCAAATAAGTTTCCAGTCGTGATATTTATCTCCCCGAAAACCCCTATAGGTATAAGGTATCAAATTCTGGTGTGTAATTATGGTATTTATTTTACACTGTATTTTATATATATGTCTTCTGTGATGGTACAAAATTTAAAACGAGGGGCACGAAGCCCCGTGCGCATAAACAATGCCATTTTGATTTTTTATTATTATTTCGAGCTCTTTTCTTTTAAATTTTAATTTAATTTTTGCGCCTATGATTATTATGCCCCTTTATCGAAATCATGCGCGCAAAGGAAACAAAAGACTCCGAAATAATAAAAAAAAAATAAGTAATATCTAAAGGGACGTTTTGTAGGTGTAATGAACTTGAGAAGACGTTTGAGAACCTATCATTATTCCAGTGTAACCGTCATTACTCCAGCTGCCCGGACGACGGACGATGACTGTGCCCAAAGGGGATAGGCCTACTATTACATGCATCTCTTCAAATAATTCCTTTTAAACTATATGAAATAGTAAAAAACAAAAATTTCGTGTATAACTTTCAATTTTTAATATTTTTTCGTCTCCACCTACAAGGTCCATCAGTTACCTCTTTCGACCTTTCGTGGTTTTTCGCGATGACACTTCAAAAAAAAATTTTTTTTTTCTTCTCTTATTGTCATTATTTAATATTAAAACGATGATCTCGTGCTTTATGGTGTTAAATTGCAATTATTATAGCGATTGATCTAGAATTTGAACAGCTCGGTCATGAAACTAGATCTAACCAATAGAGATAAGATAATGATGCATCAGAATGCTATTGTCAATGAAAAAGGAGGATATACACCATATCGAATTTTAGAAATCGTTTATCGTGTCTTCAGCTCACGGATGATGTATATGAATTCCTCATCATTTTGATAAATATTGCAGTTGGTGCATTTTTAATGATCGTTATTATAATAATGTGGCCGCTATGGGCAGATTTGCGGCCCTTCACATCTTGTCAGGGGCTTTGTCCGCCCCCGTTTCGGGGAATGCGTATCTTAATTCAACGCTACGTTTGTCCACAGCAGGTCTGAACTGAAAACGTATTGTCGGATGAGATAGGGTTCATGTTCGAGCCTGACCTTTTGCTTTTACTAAGGTGCGGATGGGATGCTCTGAATAATTGCAAAAATTATTTCAATATAAAAATGCAAAAACAAATGTGAGAGTTACTGAGCGAGAAAAAATTTACTTAAGGCAATGAAGAGTTTCATTTTTGGAAACACGGAAAATCGTGGAAAGATTTTTTAGAGAAAGAAAGTTAATTGCTGTAATTCGTTGCATTGGATCATATAAGTCTGATGACAGAATATATGTGGACAGGTGTGTGCAGAAAGTTTGAATTAGTTTTAAAAGTAGATAGGCAGGCATGGATCAATTGAGTAAATCTCTGCTTGGAAGATTCAGCACGATTGAAAAATATTAAGATCTGCAACCATCTTTGCAGTGGACCAGAATTACTGCAGAGAAAATAAAAGGGAAATAAAGAGGTACAACTAAATAATATTATTAATCCTTTATTTGGATTCAAAATAATGGCGAACAGCATGATTCGATGCAAAGTAAAAATTATATGTTAAACATGAAAAAGATTTTCCAATTATATTCAAATAAGACTTTTACGCCTTCAGAAATTCAGTGTATGCTATTCACAGTTATCTTCTTGCAGCGTAAGGCCTGACCATTTTAGGTCTTGTTCAGGCTCGAACTTTCGGTTGCTACATTATTTACGTATAAATTGAAACAGTTTTGCAGTAGATTAGCAATGATTTTCCTTGGTTATGACAACCGAGCGTGTGGTAACTCGCTTAAAAAAACCTTTCTACTTAGCCGCTCGACATCGGCGTTAAATTGTAGCTTCTAAGTATCTGGGCATTACACTCGGAAAAAGGAATGCCTTGAGCAAGTTCTAACTTGCAACAAAACTGCAGTGTTTCGTCACGAAGCAAAAATATGTGACAACGCACAAGTTGTTTTTTGACAAGATGTTTTCGCATGATCTTTAAAAAAAATGTTATATCACAAGGCACTCTTGCTTTCACATTGGTCGTTTTTTTTCTGGATGGAACGGCTACCACCGGATTACCATAAGGGTTGTGCCCCAAAATTAAATTTTTTTTGGACTTTCACCCATCGATAGGACCTAGTGAGGGGGTAAATTAGGTTAAATATTAGGGTCGAAATGGAAGCCGTTTCTGAGGCCGGGGATGGGAGTGCTAATTCAGTTTTTATTTTTTTGACAGAGGATGGGTTGTCCGATTGAAGAATCCAAAAAACGAAAAAAAAGCTCTTTCTTAGGGCTATCTAAGGGCATAATTGTTCGTTTTTTACAATGTGGCCCATTGGCCTTTTGGTTTTCCGTGAAGCCTTTTCTTAAAAGCAACACAGGACATGAAGTCTTATTTGAATTGAGATCAACGAAAGAATTTTGCGGAAATCGTCTCGGTTTTGCTCAATTTAATTTTCGGTTTATGACTTATCAGTTGCTGCGACTTTCAATCTTATCGCCTCAACAAAAGTTCCTAATATTTTTTTATTTTTGTTTTCATTTTTCTTTCTCCAATCTGCTTCAGGACCCTTATTTCATTAAATCTGCAAGATTGCAGTCGATGATATCTTTTTCTTTATATAATTATATGTACTTTTTATAATCGTTGAAGCGTAAATTTACACTTTCTTTCCAAGGGCCTATGGCAAGGGCACCGAAATAATTTTTCGTTTCCTGTTCTATTTCTTTATAACACTTTATCGTGATTTTTGCCCTTTCTTTGTCCGCCACATCGCGCTCAATCAAAAGTAAGAAAGCCATGGAAAAGTCGTAGACTTTTCGAAAATATTCGCCCAATATAATTTTATGAATTTTCTGTGAAATTTCGGGGAGTACAACATAGAGAGTTAAACAAGTTTTTTTTTTTTTTTTTTTTTTTGCCGTTGCATACTGCGAATCGTGGACCGGCTCTCTTAAATCGTAAAAAGTCTCTATTTGGGGGAGGTCTGATAAAATAAAATTATAAATAAAGAAGTAAAAAGAATAATAAAATTCGTCCGAAAAAAAAGATATACTCAATTTTATTAAACAGTATTAAATTACGTTTTTAGCTACTATCAACTTTTATACATCTTCATTTTTTTTTCTTCTTCTCATTTTTATGTTACAGAAGCAGAAACACCATTCCAAAAATATTTTGCAATCAATTCTTATATAAAATAAGTAACTTCTACGTTTTAAATACGCAAACATCCATAATTTCGTATAACTGATGCTCTTTTCCTCGGTTGTTGACATATTATCATCCGCATAATATTAAATATCGATATCTCAATCAAAACTTTTAAACCTCGGTGTAGGTAGTTGTTTTACGAAAACTTGTTCTCATTATAATTACTGAATAAATATATAAGTCTGGTTAAAAAAAAAAAAAAAAAAAAAAAAAAAAATCTTCCAAGAGTTTTTCAACTCGTCGCCATTTAGACGAATTCCCCTTTAGGTCAATTCCTTATTATAGTATAAACTTTCTTCGGATGAGTTCGCTCGCAACAGGAAACCGTGTAACCGCGTTTCTTTTCATGTATTTATGCATTTATTTTATTTTATTCGGAAAATAGGGAAATTAATATTTCCCACGATCGCTTTTTCACACCAATTGAAAATTGGCGCCCGTTCGCGCGACCAACCAAAAATGCAACAACTCATCCGCAGTAAATTTTCAAACGTAATGGTTTAATAATACGTTGAGAATTGGACCAACAATTCATAGGGAATCGTTATCGTGAGTGACTACACAATCTGGACGATACTGTAAATATTCGCCGAGAGATTTTTCATTTAATCCCATATGCTAAACATAAATTTTTACGCCAAAACTCTTCGATTCGGACTTGTATTTTCATCGGTCCGAATAATTATATTCTGACTATAACGCCATACCGTCCATCAGCGATTGCATATTTAATTCTATTGAACATTATTTTCATGTTTTTAACGTTTTATTTAAGTTAATTTTTTGTATCTTTTGATTTCCTCTGACGTGATTGCAATGCGGTTCGTTACTTTTCTTTTTTTTTTTTCTTTTAATATTTGTCAAAACACTGTACAGTTTTATTTATATGCGTTTATTTTTCTTTTTTCAAAAACTTTTTTTTTTCTTTTTTTAACATGGACCTTTTTCAATTCCCTCATTAGAGAAATGATACAGGGTGGTACGTGATGAAATTTTTAAAATCATATATACATATAAAACTCGTTTTAATTATTTTTTAAAACATAGTTTTTAACAATGGCTTTTAATAATAATGAGTTAATAAATCAAAAGGAAATAAGTTTTAAATAGACCTAGAGCAGCGCGAGCAATCAATCTCATCGTGAATTTTTTTTTTTTTTCGTGCTTGGCCGTTGTTCTTATGCTACCGATGAATTCAACACTCACGGTTTTGACACTACAGGGTGTTTTGTAATTTTAATTTTTCTTTTTCTTTTTTTTTTTTTTAACCTGACGTTTCATCAATGACGCATGCATATTTTTTTTTTTTTTTTTTTTTTTTTGTGGCCATGGGAAAACTTGCATTTCAATTTTTCATTATTTATTTATTTCAATAGGGATGTCACTGTTTTTAAAATGGCAAATTAACGTTATTCGAAAAAAAAAAAAAATGAATAACTTCTTAGAAATATGTTTTAAACAAACAAAACACATTCAGAAAAAAAAAAAAATAAAAGGAGGAGAGATGACTTAATCAAAAAGTTTTTAAATTCTACGAACGTTTAATAATTTTCAATGTTTACATCAAAACAGGTCCGTAATTGTACAAACGATGTTACACGTTGTAATTTAACATTGGTCATAATGTCTAGTTTTGTTCATTTTCTTTGCCGTGTCATTAGCGTTTGTGGACCCTCAACTTCACACTCATTTAGACAAATTATTTTGAATTAAACCATTTGTCACGATTTTTTTTTTTTTTTTTTTTTCTAATTTTTTTTTTCTTTTTACAAATATTAAACATTAAACCTGCAGGGTTTCGAGACAGAGAACATTAAACCCTATAATGGGAAATATGAAAAAAAAAAACATTTAGGAATTTTAAATTGTGGGCAGGAAATTATTCTGGCAAAATTTTTGTTCGAGAAATTGTGTAGGTAGGCATATATTTTATCGGTTTGAATGTTGTCATTCACTAAATAGAAATTGGATTTTTAGTAGCCTAAAAGTTTTTACGAGATTTTCTTTTTTTATGCGTTTTAGACGTTTTAATTCTAATTTATAAAAAAAATAAAAGTTGCTTAAAAAAGTTGCTTAAATTTTAAAATATTTTCAAATTTGTTTCTGCTTATTTATTTCGTAATAAAAAAAATATATATATATATATTAAAAATCGTGTGGAAATTTGCAGCAAAAATACTTTCATCCATTTTCAAAGTAAACATTTTTTTTCTTTCCACACTATACTTACTACATGCAGTATACTTATATACTTTCTGATTAATGATGATCCAAACTTCCGTCACATAATTTCAAATTACACATTTTTGCTGAATGAAATCAAAATTACCACGGGGTAACGACTTTCCTTTTAAAATAAGTATCAATTTTATAACTATGGAATTATTATTCTCAATCGATTTAACCGGTCTCATCACACTCGATTGCTCATTATAAAATAACCCTTTTCATCGCCGCGCATTATCTAAAAAACATATTTCCGAACGACAGTTAAATTAATTAAAAGACTTTTTTAACAAAAAAGAAAAAGCAAATTAGAAATTTAAAAAAAAAAAGATTAAAATTTGATAACTTTATATTCGGGGGGAGAAAAAAAAATAATTTAAAATCCTGTCGGCAGGGTGACCATTATAATCTGGAGTAGGTCATCAAATATTATGTCAAGTCGATTACACGGGCGAAATGAGCGAAACATCCAAACCGTTTAACACGTGATGAAGGATACCTCATCGGTAATGAATAGGTCCGTAGGTGGAAACCATGCTCGAAAGATACCAAGACATGAATGATTTTTATGTAGTAATCAAGAATTAATAATTTGTCGGGCCGGAGATAAGAACCCTTGTTTATCGAAATTAATTTCCTTTTATGGTGGACGGATATTGACATGTTGCCAACAGGAAAAAAAAAAGTTTAAAAAACGGAATTTATTTTTTTCTTTTTTTTTTAAGGTTTGGAATGAGCCATCAAGGACAGAATCAATAAAAGTAAAAGTAACTCCGCCCTGATCCCCCTCCTGCCGTTCGTTATTCCCTTAAAACAATTTATACCGTATATAAAAAACAAAAAAAAAGTTTAAAAAACTGAAGCGGAGTATTGTAAGCCCGAGGGCTGAGGGTGTGATCTAGGTAGATGAAATCAGAATTATTCCTTCTGTGCCCACGGTCCAGCCTGGTTTAGTAGCAAGGTCATAGTGATTATTATAGACCGTTTCACATTTTCTCGTACGTGTGGGAAGAATAACGACTTGCGGCCTATTACACTATAACCGCCTCTAGGATTCATTATATATTTCTTTTCATCATCTCATCTCAGCAACCCTGTGAATCTTCGATTTGAAATAATTTGAATGAAAAAAAAAAAAAAAAAAAAAAAAAAAAAAAAAAAAATCGTAATTATTATCCCGCGTGGGCGAAATTATGCGCTTTGGTCTTTAAAAAAAGCTTGAGTGGTGCAATTTCGGTTTTATTTTTTTGTGCAGTAATAAAATAGTTATTAGATGTCATTAGTTGGAATACGATACGGAGCACATCGCAACCGACAACAACAACAACAAAAAAAAGAAATCCTTTTCTTCCTTGGTGCGTTTAGTTAATTTAAACTGGGGACTCCCCAGCGTTCTGTTTCTAATTATCCGGGAACAATAGGATATATCCATTTTAACTATTCATTTCCTAAAAGTAGCAGTTTAGCCAAAATGGAAATTGTGCTTCTTGCGGTTTAATCGCTTACGGCGGATTTTATTTTTCTCCTCTCTGATGTTATTTAACCTTCGTCTTCTCCTTTTATTTTTTGCTTTTAATCGATTAAGCCGTTCAAATATTTTTGGCTCGGGAATGAAAAAATTCACATATATATATATCTATACGTAAACACCTTTAAATGCACGAAAACATGAATCATCCCCCTGACCTCACGTCAACCCCCAACCAAAATTTTGACGGGTGACGTCACCCGATTTTCGTAACATGAAAACCCTAGAAACCGTAATATTCAAATGAGATATGTTTCTAACGTTGTAAACAGTCCATGATGGATAGTTGCGACAGTGATGCGATGACGTCACGTGTTTGCTATCTCCAAAAACAGTCACGACACGTGATCACGCTCCCCGATTTTTCTTTTTTTTCTTTTTTTTTTTTTTTACCTCTCTAAAAGGCCTCTTATTTATTTTTCTTTCTCTAAATCAGATCGGTCAATCAATATACGAAGTACTCATGCATATCAACGGGTATACTACGCAAGCGCATCTGTTAAATAAAGAGCCTAATTAATTTTTTTCTCTCTCGTTTCTATGGCTCTTTTTTACTAATTTGTGACGGCTTTCAATCAATATTTGTGCATCCGAGTTGATTATAACGTAAGTTAAGTATATATAATTTTACAGCATTTTAAATTAATTTATCATGTTTAATTTTAACTGATTTTTTTTTTTTTTTTTTTTTTTTTTAAATTTTGTAACGAATTAAAAAATCCTTCGGGACGCGGTTTTAAAGGTTTTACAGTGACTATTCGGTTTATGAAGATGTATACCAGTGAATTCGAAACTTGGTTATTAAATATAGCTGGTTTATAGCTGAAATTGTAAAAGAAATTAATAGTAGGTAATTATGAGCCGTCTCTCTATGCCGTATAAAAACCAAAAGAACGGTTCTTGGGTGTTACATTGATTAACAGTTATTTTTATATCATTTTTCTAAAATGTAAATTTTTCTAAAAATCTAAGCGCAGTGCATTCACGTCTTACTCTCTTAATCGTTCTTAATTATGAAAGGAATATGTTGCAGATAAAAATTTCCTAGTTGTTAAAATAATTAATATCAAAAATTTGAGAAATTAGTGATAGATTGCTCGTTGCTGACTTTGCTAAAGAACCAGTTTCTTTAAATTAGGAGGTCCGTTCAAAATGCATAAGGTTTTTCTAAAGAACTCTCGCATTGGGATTTCTCGGTACTCGAGCATTCCGAAAATGTTTTCACTAGAATTTTGTTCCCTCTTTTTTGGGGGTTTCTCTGACGATTCTCGGGTTTCTGAGAGCTCTCGAGTTTTCCCGATTCTAGATTTTAAGAGGAGGCTTCACGGATACCGAAAGGAATGCCAGTTTTCTTTAATACTCGATTTGCGATTTAAAAAAATGCAAATTGGGTATGTACCGAACTACTCTGGTATATCCTGAAATTTTTAGAGCAAGTTTCAACTTGTTTGAAATGTATGTGTGACCGAAAAATAATGTAAAAAAAAAAATTTGCTGTCGGAAAACTTTGATTTTGTCTTCCGTATTCTTATTTACTTGTACAAGTTGGAACTTGTACCAAGAAAAAGGCAAAAGTAGTTAATTCAAATTGGAACTTGTGCCAAAAATACAAGAAAAAGGTAAAGCAGTTCGTTAAACACTTAAAATTTGATTTTTTTCCCCGCGGAAATCGAGTGTTAGACAAAACAGCCATTCTTTCAGCCTCCTCTTAAAACTTTCATATTGGGATTCCCGAATCCCCGAAAACTCAAAAATTCCCAAACAGTCCTAACCTCTACGGAAATCATTCATTTCAATCTAATAGGAGTAATAACATTCGAAGCGAGTGGAGATTCTACGATTTTTCCCTCCCTTCGGGGAATCGTAGGTTCACATTAATTTCAATTTTTCTCCTTTTCATCCCTTAACTTCAGCGTATAAAGTTCTAATGGCATATATCATATGATCCTCCAGCTGATGAAGGAGGACCTAACATACAGCTGTTCTCTGAGGAAAAACTGGCATCCCTAATCAGCCCTTGTCTATCGAGACGGTATCTTTTTAGTTTTGCCGTGAGCCAGTAACCTTCCGTCAGGTATCTGCTTGATCGGTCGTGTCGGGGAAGCACGTGCCACGTGATCCGCCCTCCACTGTCTTTTTTGATTTGATCGACCTTATTGTAAGAGGCTGGCCTGTTAGTCTCTACATCTTTCTAATATTCTCTATAGTCAGTTGTACGGACCCTGAATTGTTTCTGGATATTCCGGGAATAAAAAGGAGGTTTTTATTTATTTATTTATTTATTTTTTTTTTATTTTTAAAGCTTGTTCGTCTCTTATATTTCCGCTGTGAGACTTTAGGCGTTGCACCAGAGGTACGGATGTTGGAAGTCTAGCTATGAGCCTTGTTAGATCGGACGGTGTTTTGGACAGAACTAAAAAAAATACTTCTGAGGGCTAATTCGGTTTTCCATTTCTTGTAATTAAAATAAGCTATAAATACGGCCGACTTTGAAAAATCGCCAGTTTTTTTGTAACCTAGAGGAACTCAGTTGTGGGGATTCCTGCTCTCCATGAGGAGATTATTAATTTACTCCCTGGCAATAGGAAGTTATACAGGAGTCGAATTTTGGTACTTCGTTCCGTTTTTTTACTTTAGTCTATCGTGCTAGACTATTGATTAAATGACATCATGCTCAATTTTTTTTTTTTTTTTTTTTTTTTTTTCGAAATCCGGTATTAAACTAAATCGGTTGTGCTAAAACCGTGTTTAATCAAGCCTCAAGTCCTCGTATCAAATGAATGAGTAAATAAATAAATAAAATTGACGAAGGAATGAATGAATGAATAAAAACATAATACTTTCCCGATATCTATGCCCATGGTTATTTTCCGAAATCTAAGCACTCCTACCGAAATAATAATCACAGGGTGATTCAAAATGCGGAAATCATTTTTTTTTCTCACGGATCCGGCAATTTAACTTCACACTTAAAAAACATCAAACTAATCGCCGCGCATTTATCGGAATAATGGGCGAGGTGACGCCCGCGCCTTTAACATTTTTTTTTTCTATTAGATTAGCTAAACGTAGCGCGACTTTTTTGTTTTAAAGTCTTTTTTTCCCATTTTTTTTGTAAAGAAAAACGATTTTTACGCTTCAAGTTCGATTTTTCTAAAAAAAGGAAAAAAAAAAAAAAAAAGTTGGAAAAAAAAATGACAAAGATTATTTTAATGAAGATTGCGACACACGAAATAATAATAAAAAGGAAAAAAAAAACGAAATATTTAAAAGGTAATCAAATAAACATTTAGGTTTGAAATAAAAATAAATGAAATTACTTTTCACGGACAAGGTACGAAGGTGAGGAAAAGTCAAATCGTTGACAACGTACAATCTGATGTCTTTATTTTTTGTTTTGGAATAATCGTTTTTTAAAAAGCGAGGAATTTTCCTCGGCCTGTGAATTATTTTTTTATAATAATCGTTACAGGGTGTTTTCATTTTTTTTTTTTTTTTAAATGTTTGTTTGTTTAGCTTGCGATAAGTAAAAAAGAAATGGAAACGAGTTAAAGTTCAATTTTCGCTCATTACGAAGAATGGAGAGTAGTCGTTTGTGACAACTAAGCGGATATAAAAATGTAAATGAAATCATAGGTAATTTGTTAAGAACCGAGATCAAGATTTAAAAAAAAAATTTAGTGTAATATAAAATTAAGTTCTTGGGAGTGTTCCCACTCGTGTTTTTTTTTTTTTCGTATGTATGCGCTCACACAAAAATAACGCCATAACCTGCGTTGTCAGCTTTGTCACTTAATTTTTTTTTCTTGAAAAATCACTCATTTTTTTATGTTTACCCGAGCTTCAGGATCAATTTTCTTGTAGGGCAATCATGAATGAAAAGGCGATTAAGTCGTTTGCCTTAAATCTTTTTTTTTAAACTCAAAAATGATTAATTGATTTTCGTCTCCGAGTTTTTTTTTTTTTTTTTTTTCTGGTTAATTTTGATGGTCATTCATTCTTTGGAATATTGTCCACCCTGTTTATTCTCTTGCGTTAAAAAAAAAAAATAATTTACACGTTTTGCTGACAGCGAAACCGCTTTACTTTTTATCAGATCCACATTAGTAACTGGAATGGCAACGATAATTGCCACAAAAATCCTTTCATCCTCTTCGGGAAAAAAACAGCGTACGACTCATAAATTTTTTTTTTTTTTTTTTCATTTATATTTGCTGAGATCCAGGGAAAGATCTAAAATAACCCTTTCCCTTTTCTGCCCTTCCCCCTCCCTCAAAGCTCGTCAAAAGAAAATAGGAAAAAAAGCGTAAATTTCCCTTTTCCTTTCTAAAAACATGGCCGATTATTTTCATAATGTCTACTAATGTTTTTTTAAACGCTCCTTTGTCTCTTACTCGCAGATGCTACTTTTAAAGAGGCATTATTTCCCCCTTCGGAAAGGAAAAAAAATCCGCATAATTTAAACAAAATCACTGAAGCGTTTTCCGGCCCGCTTAAAAAAAATCTTATCGTTTTTTATTTATTTTTTTTAACATTGATATAATTTTTTTTTCTTTTTCCTCTTTAAAAAATAAGAAAGCCGCTTACCGAAGAGATCGCTCTCGCACACCTTATCAGTAAAAAATAAAAAAAAGCTGAAAAAAAAAAAAAAAAAAAAAAAAAAAAAAAAGAATGAAAAAGGAGAAAAAACTGATTAAATAGCTACACAACTACTTTATTAAGAAAAACGTGGACCTGAAATCCACTCAAGTGAAGAACAAGACCATTATTTGTGTTTGGTTGATAATGAGCCTAATGAAGAGATCGCCATTCGAGCGTGGTTTCCTAAATATAATTTGTGTGTTCCTTTGGTTATTTTTAAGGTCCATCAGTTTCTTCTATCGAACTTTGATAGTTTTATCAAAATTAAATTTTTTTTCTTTATTCGTTTGCGGTGGTGAGGTGTCATCGGAAAGAAAAGAGGATCGTTGAGATCTGTTTCTAATCAGGCTTTGACTGGTGCCATTTTCGATAAATATCCACTATGCTTTTGGACTCTTGTGGTAATTACTTAGTTGACCACTTTAGTGTCTTACTTACCAGGCCTTCTAGGCCTTGATCTTGGTTTTAATGTGTTTGGCGATGTTAGAAACGAAAACTTCCATATGCGCAACGTTGAAGCAAAAAAATTTTAACGTTCGTTTTATTGATTGAGAGTTGTCAACTCCTGGATCATTTTGGGGCGATTTCGTTTAATTTCGAAACTTTTATAATGAATAATTGAGTTATCAACTTTTGGTACCTGAACCTTTTTTTTGGCATTTCGATGTTAAGGGGCCATCAAAAAATTAATAAGAAACAAGTTCCGTAGGTTTTATAAATTACTTGCTAAGTTAATTAAAAAACACCTAAAGTAGTACTTATTTATAAAAAAATAATGGTGACTTTTTTCAGTTCAGATCCAAAAGGTGCTATTGTTGGCACATATCGATTCCAACGATCATTTATGATAGTACACATAGTCGGAATAATTGTTTTTGGCTGTTTTGCTTTCCTTTGTAAGGAAGGTACACTAGAATTCACAAAAATTAAAAAATAAACAAAAAATTTTCCTTGGCCGATCTTAAAATCTGATTTTAAATAAATCCGAGAACTAAAGTTACAAAACCTTTTGTTTCTGAATGTTAGAAAAAGTCACCTAAAGTGACTATACCTTATACCTTATTCCTAAAGTCATTAATCGGCACAAATTGTTGCGGAAAATGAATGTATATATTCTAGGGGGTCTATAGAGTTGTCAGCTCCTGGATCATTTTGGGGCGATTTCGTTTAATTTCGGAACTTTTATAATGAACAATTGAGTTATCACCTTTTGGTTCAAAATTGATTATCAAAGAAATGCAAAAAGCATATTTTGACCAGTCATGTAATACTATCACACGATCCTTGTAATATCATTACGCTCTGTGACGGTATCACACAGAACCTGTAATATTATTACAAGTACATTCGTTATTTTTTTCTGTTTTTTCGGTATTTTCCTGCATCTATACAGGATTGTAATGGTCATTATCGAACTCTATGGCTTCAATTACATACATTTTTTGCTGAAATTTGAAATATGTCAGCGTTGAGATGCGGTAAAAAAATCAAGCTTTTTGAATAACCCTATTTGTAGTAGTTAAAACGTTTTAAATTTAAGGGAAAAAAAATTTTAAAAATATTTGAATTTAAAATTTCGAAAACAAGGTCCGAAAGTATTTAATATGTGGAGACGATTAACACCAAAAAGAGTGATTGGTCAAGGGGGATCGACTTCGAACATTTTGATTTTAATGTGGCAACTTGCAACTTTTCCTGCAGCTTCCTCCAAGATCATAGAAGTATTACGTAAGCATTTTTTTGCCTATTTTGTACCTTCCTCCTCCCTGAGTTTGAGCAAGCGTAAGAATTGGTTGACCCCCCCCCCCTTTCTGATATTACGTAAGATTTTTTCCCCCCTCTTTTTTACTTTTTTTCTTATTAATTTGCAAAAAAGATATTTTAACTTTATTTTTTTATTTATTTTAATCTTCAAAAAAATTATTGTTACAATTCCTTCTTCTTTATCTGAAATAAAATTAAGCGTCCAAAAGAGAATAGTGAAATTTATTTTTAAAAAAGTTAATGAATCAATAAAATAATATCAAAAATCAATGAACAAAATCAAATAAAAAGTTACTTAATAAAATAAAATCCAAAATGAATTTTGAATAATGCAGCAAATATTTTTTAATGGCAACTTTTTAAAATTTGAAGTCTTATGTAAGACATGGAGTAACACCCCCCCCCCTCCTTCCTCCGTAAGCAGCTGTAAGCATTCCATCAATCCCCCCTCCTTGATAAGTGCTTACGGAATACTTGTATGATCCCTCCTAGGAATTCAAGAAGACATTTCTGCCTCAGAGAAAGAAGTCTTCGATCCAAAAAGTCGGTTTTCTGTCGCTTTCTTCCCGTGCCATAGGGCAACACGGAAAAAAAAGTACTGTAATTTTTACATTATTATATGTAACTATGGAACTACATATAACTATGTGTAATTTTTACATTTATTATATGTAAAAATTACACATATTATATGTAAAAATTACACATAGTTATATGTACAAATTACACATAGTTATATGTAGTTCCATAGTTACATATAATAATGTAAAAATTACAGTACTTTTTTTTCCGTGAAACCGAAATATGGCAAGATATATTATAAATGCTATTACGATGACTGGAAGGGGACTTCTTAAAGACTATCAATAAGAATCATATTAATTTTTTTCTATATCAAGCTGAAGGTATTTTTTTAAAGTTAAGATAACATCCAGACAACAAGAAAATTGCCAACGAGGTATCCAAAGGGTGAAGATGCTTTATTTACGAATGATACAGATTTGTATTCACATGCATTCTTGCTAGCTCGTTCCGTTAGAAGAAAAGTTGTGTGAAACTCCTCATTTAAGAATGAGGCTAAAAGAAACTTCCAAGTTTAGAATGTTTCGATAAAGAGAATCACAGCCAATTTTATTTGTTTTCCAAACCGTATATATGTTTGTTCTTTTACGTTGCATTGCGCCGCGGCAAGATATCTTGTTTTTTTTTTTTTAAATACATTTTATTAGAAAAAAATCTAAAAGATAAGCTGCACAGTACAGTAAATTAACCAAAGGATATGTAAAATTATACCAGAAGATCTTCTTGTCGACGGCGTGTATTTTATTATTGCTCAGCTGCGATCGTTTTCAAAAAAAAAAATCTTTTTTTAAATTTTTTTTCAATGCAATAAAGTTTTTTTAATCATTTTTTTGCTTAACCCAAACTCGATTGTTTTTTCTGTATTTCTCGTAAGGATAAAATTAGGACTTGGAATACATCCTCAAGCTACAAATATCTCTCCTCTCGAAAGATCGTAAATCGTTTCTAAACTTTTAAGATTCTCCTCTGCAAGGTCAAGCACAGCCGCACTTGATTCAAAATCAATACTCATAAAAAAATTAGAACTATTATTCTTCTTGTTTTTGGAAGCCTCACGGGCGTTTAAATAACTTTCCCCACGAGCACAGAAAGATATAAAAAGTAAGGAATAGGTAGCAAAAGAAGCTTTTTTTTTTTTTTCAAGACTGCTGTTATGCTTTTAATCACCCTCTAAAATTAAACGAATTCCTTTGGTTAAAAATACTAAAAGGAAAAAAAAAGGTACAGATACTTAAAAAAAAAAAGAAAAAAAAAGCGTAACTCGAGGATACCAAAAGCCTATGTACGAACAGTTTGCATATTAATGAAGAAGACGACTAGACAGAAGCTCCTTTTTAAAAATACTTCAGCCATATTAGAGCAGTGTTACCAACTTTATTCAATTTAAAATCACATCTAGATAGCGTTTTTGTTTTTATTCCGTCTATGTTATTGTAATTATGATTTTAAAATTTATTCCGCCTAGGGGGCATTACAGGGAGATGTCAAGCTTAAAATGTGATATTAATATACACTTTGGCATTTTTTTTTCTCACAAAAAAAGAAAGAAACAAAAAAGATTTCGTCTGTTCCCTCTCCCCCCCCCCCCCCCAAAAGAAAAAAAAATGAAGGAAAAAATCCCAATCTCGGAGAGCATTAAACCGCGACACGTAGAGAAACTAAAAAGGGGAAGAAAAAAAAATTTCGGGAGCTTTTTCTATCCGGTTAAAAAGTAAATATCGTAAAGCCGTCCAATTACGCAAGGGGTCATAAAACAAGAGGGGAAGGGGAGAGAGGTTAAAAAGGGAGCAAAGGGGGGGGGGGAGAGAGAAAACACTCTCATTTAGTTTGAAATTCGATTCCCGGGGTAGCTTCTGATCTTGAATGTAAATTGACGAATTAAGAAAGTGTACTGTTTTTACAAGAAAATCTTGTAACCTTAGAAAACCGTTTTTTTCAGCCTCCCCAAAATAATAAATCGCTTCTTCGTTAAAGTTTGAGAATGAGAATGTCTATCCACTAATTTCTTCTTTTATTAAGAGTATAACTTAAGCCGGGGTTATTTGTTCGCCGTGTTGTACGCTTTTTTTTTTTTTTTTTTTACCCCTCCTTAGTCGTTAACAAAATCCAGGAATGCATTGTCATTCATTTATAGTAAGGAAAGAAGTGCCTCGGTCTGTAATCAAAATCTAAAGTCGGAGTTCCGCCTCGTACGATAATGACCTTCCTTTCCCCCCGCCAGTCACATAATTGCAAATCACCCCTTGGAAAAGGGTACCGAGTCCTACCGTTGCCTGGCGTTAACGATTCATATCGTTTTGGTATAGGATGTTCTGATTTATAACGGGAGCGCGGGGGAGGTGCATTTTACATGTTTACATTATTTAATAAAAATAAAAAGTGAAGAAAAAAAAAGTCAAATAAAAGCTAGTTTTTTTTTAAAGATATAGTAGGCTGAAAGAGTATGGAGTGGGTTATAGTCGTTTCTACATTTTTTATCTTTTCTCTTTTTTAATGCAAATGAGCGAGTAAAAGTTTAACTGTTTTGCAAGGAAAATGCTGTTGCTGTAAAAAGCAGTTGGAAAATGACTAATTTAAACGGGAAATTCAACTTCTTTTTTGTTTTTTTACAGGGGAAAAGATGGTCGGATATTTTCAAACGATATTCAAAACTTATATGCTGGAAGTTGAAAAGCTGCGAAAAGCTCACCTATACAAGAATATCGCTTTATGCAAGGAAAAATGACGAATGCTGAAGCAACTGCTGCGATTTTTGACAGGTAAGGGTGCACAATTTTTTTTTGTTTAATTTGAGGCCAAGTAAGTGGTAGTAGTATTAGTTAATGACCAATTGTGTTAGTATTATTTTGTTTTAATATGAAAAGAAACTTTAAGAACTTTAGAACTTTATGTTTGAAAGTTGAATCAGGTCATCGTGTTATTTGCAACCATTCTTTTTCTTCTGGTTTATTTTGTTTGATTTAGTTAGTAGTATTTTGCAGGACTAAGAATGTCTAACTATATTTAATGAGGTTTAACATCTTTTAACGATGTTCTCCGTTGAGGTAGGCCTAGGGTATTGAAACTTGTGGAATCTCGGCTAGGGCTGGATATACCAAAGTAGCTGTGTGAATCCTCATATGTAAGAGATCGAACAGTTTGAGATAGGAAATGTAGGAGGCTTCCAGACGGTCTTGGATTTTCCTTTCTTATATTGTAAATGTCTTTACAAATGTGTTTGAACTCCGTTACAGAGCTAAGCCCGGAAGCGAAAGTCGATCTTAAGAGAGACGCACTGACTTTTTATAGTTCTTATATTTGTATTTTACCGAAACCGACAAGGAGACTTTTGAACGTGATAGTGTTTCTCTTATTGGCTTTTGGAATAAATATTTTTTCTACCAATAACAGCTGTGCTTATGATTTTCTTGGTTTTCTTAACACTAATTTCAATTTGAGACGTGTGGAAAGTTCACTGTGAGTTTTAAGTGTCCGATTGTGATTGATTTTGGTCGAATACTTCGCTTGAGCACTTAGCTTCTGCTTGGAAAATAGTCGCTGAGAGATCTTAATAATTGTTTGATTACTTTTTGACTAAATAACTTAACTTGGAGAATGACCCACAATTGAATAAGGATTTTTATGGCAAAATAAATAAATCCGCTTACGCTGTTTTTGCTTATTTTTAACCCCCTCCCCTCCGTTCTTAACGTAAATTTCAATACATCCTATTCTGGAAAGTAATGCTAACTTTGCCCCTTATTTTCCCTCCTCCATGGGTCAGATAATACAAGTCTGCTATGGGCTGCCGGCTACTATCCGGCTGAAATGACCCTCGGCTTCGGATTGGTTAATAAATATTCCCTTCCATTCATTTTTTAACCAAGCCGAAGCCGGACGCCATTTTTCCAGGATAGCAGCCAAAACCCCCCTCCAGAAAGGAGAGGGGTGACCCCCTCCCCCTCCCCCAGCTGATTTAGTTTGCCGCAAATTTCCATGTTTATCGCGAGATTAGCGTGCAAATCAAAATTCGGCTTCTGAACTTCATCAAAAGGATAAATCATGTCTAAGAAATGAAAAATCGATTTCTGCTGACAACAGCTAACTTTGCTTACGGAAATTTGGAATTACATCTCAAAAAGGTTTTTGAAAAATTAAGGATCTCAAACATTAAAATGACAATAAAAACATGTAGTTAGTCGCAATTCTTCGTATTGCCTACCCTTTTCAACAAAGTGAGCACCAGCCTAACTAAACTGCAGCAACGGACTTTGTCCCTTTTTGCAGCTTAAATGGGGGAAACGAAAATTCGTTTCGCCTTTCAATTAAGAACGCGTTTTTAATTTTTAACTTCCCTTTTCAAAAGGAAAATTCGATAAGGAGGAGGTAAATGAAAAAAAAAAAAATTGAAAAGTCATTCCCTCGTAAAGTGAGAGAAAAAAAAAAAAAAAAAAAAAAAGAGTCAACCGAATATTTTAAAAGTGACGTGGCTGAAGTTGATTAGTGACAGTAAAAATCCCTAGAAGAGTGATTGACATCCCTTAATAACAGAATTGTCGATATCCTTTTTGCATATGACAGGGGTGGTATTTTTTTCCGTGTGTGGGAAGAGTAAGGTTTTATTTTTTTTCTTCCTTCTCATATTATTGCCTTCCAAGACAGAATATGAATCTAATTCACCTGTCTTTCGACTTCTGTTGTCAAAAAAAAGCAAAGCGTTATGAATATTACATATTTTTTTTTTTCCATTGCATTCCTTAAACTTGCCCCCATTTTGCTGTAATCGCATTACCGGAGGGGGAGGGGGGAAAGATTTGCATAACCTTCGAGGGAAAATCTGGTTGTCGAGTAACAATGAAACCACTTCGCACTAAACACCATTAAGAAGAAAATGCTTTTTCGGTGAAAATATCTCTTTACACAGAGGAAAAGCGTTTGTATGCGGACCAAAGGGGAGATTATATTTCATTTTCAATAAAAACGGTGCAACCGCTCCTTAAAAGGGGATAACAACCCTCTTAAGATAGTTATCTTTAAAGGGATGCAGATGGGTTTTGTTGCTCTACATCGTGTCACTTATGTTGATAATAAAAGCCCCTCCTCCTCCTTATACCGAAAAAAAAAAAACATTCAACGGTTTAAAATAAATTACACAATATGATTATCATAGCCGGTGACCGGTGCCTAAATCGTTCATTCATCAATATAAGCTTATCGTGGATCATTTTTTATTCGAAATTTTATGTGTTGACGAACCGGACCAAGGACGTTGTCACCAAAGTTTTTAATCAATCGCAATAATAAAGTGGAAGAAGAGAAATAAAAACGGCCTCGGGGTTTTTTTTTTTCAACTAATAAAAAAACAAAAGGAAATCTTGTTTTGATTAATTTTCGAACAGTAGAACGATTCGGGATCAACAAGTAATACATCACCCGAGATTTTATCTTTAAATAAAAAATAAAGCCTACAAGGACTTAAAAAAATAAAATAAAAAATAGAAAGAAGAAGAAGAAGAAGAAGAAGAAGAAGAAGGAGAAGAAGAGTGAATATGGATCAACATGCCACCACACATTGGGAAGATACCAAAAAAAAGATAACACGAGTTTTAGAAGCGGGATAGTTTAACCCTACATTTTTTCGCCGTCCTCTTTTCTCGAAAAACCCGTCCCCGAAAATGATGATGACGTCAATGGCCCTTATAAAATATTTAAAAATCATGAACGCTGCTCTGGAGCGCGATATTTACCCTCCGGGAAATTGGTAAACGGTTGAATTAAACGCATTTTATACACAAAAATCCAATTCCTAAAAAAATAAAAAAATAGGAAAAAACCCTTCTATATTTAGTTTACGAGAGAAAAGAAAAAAAAAAGGAAAAAAATTCAAATTCGATATTTATTAAAAAATAAAGATGATAAGTTTTGGTCTATTTATAAATGGAAACTTATATTTGTCTTACGGCCCATTGATTTATTTTATAGTGTACACAAATGACAAGATTGCATGAAGCCATTTCCACACACCTACAATTTATATTTTTCTTGGGTATAAAAAAATAGAAGAAAAAAAAATTTATCTTTTAAAGACATGTTTCGTTATCATAATTGCTGTCCCGAAGGTATCATGTAACTGCAGTGACTTAAATTAATTATATTTTATATTACGATTATGGAGATTCTTTTAAAAAAATATACCTATTAATTAGTCCAAAAAGAATTCTTTTTCTATATCTTTTTTTTTTATTATTGTTTTTATTATGAATATTATTCATTTTAATTTTATTGAAATGCGTTTTTGGAATGTTTGATATGAGGACATTAACATTTTTCGAAGTTTCAAATGCGTATAATGCCGTAGAGAAATCCTAAGAAAAAAAAAAGGACGAAATATTTTCTTTATTCATTTTTGTCGCGACAAACAGAAGGTACACATACAGTCTCTTGAGAGACGGCTGTGCTACTCTGACGACCTTTTTCTTGTCAAACATACATTAGTCAAAAAAAATAGGACTGGATGGTACTTGAATCGATACTTCAATATTGTGTAAATAGGTTTTTTTTTACCAGATTTTCTGGAGATCCAAACGATTCTTTTGAAGTTGGAAAAAAAAATGTATATCGCAAAACTCGGAGAAAAAAAATTCATTCAATCGTTGACGAAATTCAAAATTTTCCATGCATAAAATTTTCTTACAATTTTAATTTTGAATGCAGTTTTTCAACATCTAATTTCGAATTCTTTTTGTAAGAGACTTCAATTTATACAGGCGTACCTGAGCTGAGGGTGATTTTGCCCGGTTTTACTTCTTCATTCGATAAAAATGAAAATGAAGCTGGTCCGGTCCACCTCTCAACCCTATATTCATACATCTTTGAGATGTTTTCTTGGGAGTGCAACACATTAATCTTGCAGCTGAAGTGTACTATAGTAACTAATTGATGAAAATTCGATTCATAAAGGTAAGGGGGCTTTGCCCGTCAAACCTAATTTTAAATTGAAGAGAGAAAATTTACTCAAAAAATATTCCTACGAAAACCAAATTTTTTTTTAACGAAAATTTTTGGCATCACCAAATGAGTAACATCCCTCGGATTCCCTACCTTTTTTCCTAATCCATTTTCCTAAAAAAAAAAAAAAAAAAAAAAAAAAAAAAAATTCCTTATCTATTTTTCCTAAAAAAATAAATTCCAAATCCATTTTTCCTAAAAAAATAAATTCCTAATCCAATTTTCCTAATAAAATAAATTCCTAATCCGTTTTTCCGTCCAATTTTCCTAACTAGTTTTTTCCCTAATTTTTAATTTTGCTGAAATTTTTAGATCCCTAAAATAAAATTTCCTGAAATGAATATTTTTCCTAATTTTTTGAATCCCTAAAATGTTTGTAATAATTTACTAGGCATGTGCAAAGTTGCAAATTTTGGTTTTTCTATTTATTTTTGTTTTTTAAATTCGCTGGTAACGAAGTTGTTTAATTATTTTCATACTGTCCTCTCATCATCTTCATATTTTTATAGTTATTCATTTTATAGTTGTATTTTTATAGTGGTTTATTAAAAAGAGGAATAAAAAAAACCGAAGTTCGCAGCTTTCCCTGGTAAATTATTACAAAAGTTTTACGGATTTAAAAATTAAGGAAAAATATTCATTTTAGGAAATTTTATTTTAGGTATCAAACAATTTTAAGAAAATCGAAAAGGGGGAAAAAAAGGTTGGGAAAACAATTTTAGGAACCAAAAGTTTTAGGAAAAATGGATTAGGATTTTTTTTTTTTTTTTTAGGAAAAACAGTCGGGAACGATCCCTCGTTCTCATGAAAAATAAACGAATTTTCGAACATGTTGCGTTTTGCTCAAAAATCGTCTCCTCATTATATTGAGGAGACGCCATCTTTGTTTTGATCGTCCATTTAAAAAAATGGAGGTCAAGATGCCCCTGTTCATGATTTTATTTTATTTTCCATTATCATGTTGCAGATATGCAACCCAATGAAACGAAAATAGACAAATAATATCTTGACGAAGTATACAACTTGCTTATTAATTTAAAAGACAGCTAGGGGATTAAATTAAAGTCATTGGAGCATGTCTTGGGTATTTGGCAACTTGGAATCTGTGATCATTCCTCATCGTGTTTGAAAATCAAAAGCTCACACATTTAATAATCCGGCACATGAGTAATAAAATTTGAGGTGTACTATAATTGATTAGCTTAAACCCTAATGTTACTTATAATCTGTGGAAATTAATAGGATTTTTTAATTAAATCTGCAAATTCGCCCTTTTCATAGGACAATTTAGAATTCAAATGAAAGAGCTTTAAAAATTTAGGAACCTGACGTAGCCTGGACCTTAATTACATTTTTAGAAAAAATTCCACGCCAACAATAAAACACGTTCATTTATTTATTTTTTTTTTTTTTCCCTCTTCATTTTTCTACCGATTTATTCCACGAGTCAAATTCCAGCAGTAGATTAGTAGGTCGAAAAAAAGTAAGGTTTCTACGCATAAGATGGATGGATGGCATGACGTGCGCGTCGTTCATCGCATGCACAAAATCACGCAAGAGGTCAAAAACACAGCCTCCCGGCCATTCTCCACCTAAAAATAATTCTATACATACACAAAAAAAAGGAATAGATTACGGGGGTGATGAGGCATTCCCTCGAGATAAAAAAGCGAGAATGGGGAAATTCAAGAAAGAAAAAGAAAAAAAAAAATTAAAAAAGACAGTAAAATAAAAAAAATTTTAAAAATCCGAAACCTTCGTGATGATTCCCCAAGACACGTGATACTCGACGCGATTAGGTTAAATTAAATTATTAAATACAAGATAATCATGCAGAATGGGCGTTTCATTATGCTTGTCATATTTGGATGTGTATCATTACCGTATCATGTTATTTTGATGGATAATTATCTTGGTCACATTAATGTGTTAACGCCTATTTCTGCTGTACGAGTCGTGAAAATTAAGCTAAAATTATTTTTTTAATTTTTTATTTTATTTCGACCGATTTTGGCGCGAAAATCGAATAAACCCGAAAATGGAAATAAAAATTCCATTCGTAATTTGATCTTTTAATTATTTTTTTTCAGAATGGAAAAAAAAAAGAAAAAAAAATTATAACTCATTTAAAATCGTTTCGGTAATAAGATTTCACACGATGGTACGGTTTGGTGGTATACCTGGATGTTAGAATAAATTATTCTTTCTTTCTTTTTTTTTTCTTCCTTTTTGTTTTTCTTCATTTCATGATGCCGACTTCCAAATTTTAAATGGGCAGATAATTAGTTCCTTCAACGTCAACTGTAATAAGATATGTCAGGTATAATGAAATTAGAATAAAATTCATGTTATGATTAACTAACCATGTTTCTCATCTTATTACTTTTTCAATTTTTATTTTTAATTTTTTCCTTCTTTTTTTTTAATCTTCCTCCCACCCTTAAATTTAAATATTATAAAGAGAAGTAATTTTCATAAAATTTATGTATACGAAAAAAAAAAAATGAAATATATATCGCATCAGAAGTATATTATATCCCTACTTAATTATTTCATTCAAATTAAAAATGAAATAATTTTTCAAAAAAGTTTTCATTTGTTCTTGTGAAACCTGAGCCATTCTTTTTTTAACCCCCATTTCCAATTCTTTTGACAACCGTTTTAAAAAAAAACCTTCTTTTTTTTAGGTCAAAGCGAGTTCACTTTAATTTAAAAAACTACCCCTTTTTCGACCCCCGTAGCTATTATAAATTATTTTAATGTTGAGGGCATAAGCATGTGCGCATATACACCAAACGTAATCATTTATGTTTTTTTTTAAAGCCATTATCGATTCGGAATGTCATTAATTACCAAAACGTCCATTTTCGTGATGTATCGGCTTTTCGTTTCATTTTTTTTTTTTTTTTAAATTAAAAAGATTTTTTTTTCTCCCCTTTACTTGATCCTTTCCAATAAGAAAGTGAAAGCGTTTAATATAAAGTTTCATCAAAGTCGAAGACGTTGTACGGATATGTCCGATTCCACTTCATTGCTGTCATAAGTGCACTTCCATGTCACCGATATTATCTCAGAAATTAATTTCCTTTTGGTATTAGCATAAGTCATTACTCATTGGATATCGAAACGCTTTAAGTCCCTTTTTTATTCTCTTAGATTATTCTAAGTCTTTGGTTTAGATTTGATCCTGATCGTCGTCGACGTCGACGTCGTCGTCGTCGTCTTCTTCTTTTTTTTATTTCCTTCTTTATTCTTCTTTTCTCTCCTTCAGATTGAATGATTAATGGACTCTTTTGTTTGAATTTTTTTTTTCCACATAAGTCTATTTATCAAGAGCGTAGGATGGGTTGACTTTGAATACGCAACACGGGTGGACATAGAACATCGGCTTTAAACTTTAAAAAAAAGGAAAAAAAAAAATTTCTTTTTTATCAGGTTTAGGAATTCCAAGAAAAGAATTTAACTTTGTGAAGTTTTTAAAAAAATCGTTAGAATAATTTAATACGAGTTCAAAGTTAAATGCCATGTTACACTGAAGAAGTTAAACCAAATAAAATTAATTCTTCTTGGAATGTACACAAAACGTATGACAGTGATTTTTCCATATACGGTAAAGGGCAGTTTTGTGACTCCAGTCCTCAATGCCTGCCACTCGGTCAGAAATGACTGCTGGAAAATGTCCGATATGTCTTCTTTTAAGCCTTTAAATGGGTGGGACATCACGCATATAATGACTGGATAACTGCTTCCGCGTTCTGCAGACACCAAAGATCTTGCACATGAAAGCAAGAAATTTGGGAAAGTAATTGGTTTTGCTCATTATGCTCCAAAATGTGATTATTAGGTTCCGGTGATCGTTAGGACTTTGTTTTTGTTCAAGTCAAAAATTAATTTGGCGATGGAACAGCATTGTTATTGCTGTGCAGAATTGCAGATGCAGAATTGCAGATCTGAGTAAGAAGTCATCCGGATCATAACTCACAGTGTTCCGGTTAAGCCAAGACTCTTTACTGATCGCTAAGTCCCATTGTTTAATAAAGCTTCTTAATTTTTTTTATTTTTATTTTATTCTTATATTTTTTTACATTGTCTGTCAAAATCAGCAACGGGAACCCGGGGAGCCAACCCGGATTGCATGACGGCGATGCAATTTTTATAATTATTACGAAAGCAGCTTTTTAAAGCCGACTGAAAAGTCTTTTCAAGTTTTCCATTGTTTTTTTTTCACGGTTGCGTTATACCGACAATCTAAAGCGGTTCTTCCGGTTTCGAGGTCGATCAAAGATTTAACCAGCGTAAATGGCAGTTTGATTATCTAGAAAAGAATAGACCAACTAATTAACGCTTCTTCAAGTCCTTGCGAAGTCCTTGAATGGGTCCTTTCGATTAAAGCTTGTTTTCGTCAAAAGATAACCAATAGTTGCAGTTATAAGCATCTGCAAACTGTTTAGGAACGGAATAGAACGACAGAGTATGACAAATGAAACCATTATGTATTCGAGTATACAGCGGAGTGAATCAAGACAAAAGAGCCAGGGAACGTGTGGGAGTTATAATACCTTAGAAATTCCTAAATAACATTGTAGAATCAAGGTACAATGCATCTCAAAGTTATAGTAATAAATATTAAATAGCAGGGACAATATCTGATTAAACATTGTCATGATATGCAACGGAAAACTGGCATTTTGGATACATAGGAGAAGCTGTTTTATAATCTTTTTCCAATCGGATTTTTATTCCATAAGCTAAAGAGGAATAATTGCGTCTCTTAGACTACAGTTAGTAAGACCAAATTCAGATTTTTTTTTCTTTCAGTCCAAAACGGACTGTCACTTTGAGAATCGGTGGGGTGATTCGAAAATCAGCTTTTTTGGAATTTCAAAACTCCTATATTGGTAAATGTTTCTTGATAGGTCGAGTATTAACCCTGAAATTTTCCAGATTTTTCGAACGCCATCTTGAGGTGGGCCTTCGAATTTCCAAAAAGCCTCGATAAAAGCCAAAAATGAATTTTTTTTTGGCATCAAACATCGATTTGTATCGGAAATTTTTGGTATATTACGAAATTTAAAGTCCGAAATTAGTTTTGGTCCATGGTTTTTCGGCTACCGGCCGGATTTAAAAGGTCAATTTTGACTGAAACTTAATTATCGATGTGGGATCATTCAAGTATTACGTAAGCACTGAACAGGGGAGGGGAGGGTCTCCGAAATGCTTACGCTAATTTTAAACCTCCATAAGAAAAAGCCTACCTTTGCTTACTACCAGGGAGGGGGAGGGTCTCTAAAGGCGAAAATAATGCTTACGTAATACTTGTATGATCCCTGTTAAAAAAAAATTTTCCTACCTTAATTATTAATTATGATCTACTTTTGGTGAATTAGTACCCTCTAAAGCAGCCACTACTTGAAATGAATTCAGGGCTGCAATTCCAATTCCGATTCTGAAAGGTGGGAAAAAATTCCAGATTCCGATTCCGATTTAGATTTCAACTAACAAATATTTTAGCTTAAATGTTTTGAAAGAATTTCGATCCTATATTTTACATTTAATTTCCCTATATATTTAACTCATCTTTTGCCACTTCGATTAAACTTTTCTACTGATTTCCTTTGTTAATATTTCTTAGCTCACGAAAATCAGTTATGGCTTTTCCGAAATATAGATCCAGTTCCCGTTAAAACCAAAAATTAAAAATCTTTTAGCGATGCCGATTCCGATTCTGATTCCAATTTAAACCAAAACTGTTTAACTGTAACAACGTATTTTCTTGTTTTTTAAGTCAATCTGAATCGAAAATTTTTTTTGGATGCCGATGCCGATTCCGATTCCGATTTTGATTCTGATTCTGATTCCGATTCCGATTCCTATTTTTTCAAAAAAGCACGGGTCCCGATTCCGATTTCAATTACTTTTGAAGTATAGCAGATTCCGTTTTCGATCCCGATTCCGAAGAAAAATCAAAATGAATTTACTAATTTCAACTCATGGTACTGAGTGTGAGTTGGCGTTTAGAAGGCTGCAAAATTCTTGTTTACAAACAAAAAATTCAAAGTTACTTTCTGCAATTGGTGCCTTTTCTAAAAGAAATGGAAAGTTTCTCCGAGTTTCCCAATTTGGAATCAAATTTTTTTTTCTCATGGTTTCTTGTAAATTTTGTAAAATTTTAAATTAATAACTGCTAAAATAATTCCCATCAATATAGACCAGTAGAGACAAGTTCCGAGATTCCGGGATCCCGGAATTGCAGCCTCTATAACGAATATATTATAATATACCATCATTGGACTTCGAAGAGAATCGAAGTAGTTGCGAACGTATCCAGGTCCGGTGCTAGAACCTCTCCAATTCCGAAGAACTATCTTTAAGCCCCTCTTTTTCACTGCAGTTACCTGAAAGCTTAAAATGTTAAGCTTGTGAATGTTAAGCTTAACATTCTTCTTCAGCCAGACGTCATCATTCATTTTACAAAATGAGAAGTTTTTTTTTTTTTTTTTTTTTTTTTTTTTAAATCCTTAGGTAGCTTCCCCCACAAGGAACACCCTAGTCACTAATTCGACTTCTGAATAAAAGTTTTGACATAAAAAAATCATATACATATTTATTAGATGGAAAATAAAAAAAAAACCAGATTCCAAGAAATGTTATCATATAAAAACTCATACGGAATTTAAACCCCCCCTCACAAAAAAATTATAATAGTAATGACTATAGATTTGTATAAAATTTCTGACTAAAAAAACATTATCATTATTACCCGTGACGCGCAGGCAGCGAAGCCGCCGACATATAAAAAAAAGGGACCTTTTTTACTCCATTTACAAACTTGTTGACCCATATGATAACCATTAAAAACTCACTCATGTATAAAAACGCTGACGCATTCTTTTTTTTCAACGTTGGCAGTTTTATTGTCGCTTCTGGTTACCTTAGTGCCCTTTTATTTTACGATCAGTAATTAAAACAGAGCGCCATTATATAAACAAGCAAACACGAAACAAAATTCGATTGCCATCAATCGGAGAGACAACAACGATTCATACTCGAGTTTTTCGGTAGCTCGATCACGTAGTTCGTCTATGTTTTGAATTTTTAATACCTGTATGGCTCATGCTATCATAATTCCTCCATTGAGGCACATTAATATTAAATAAAAAGAGATGGCCGCTTCCGGTCGGCATTTTTTTTTTTTTTTTTTTTTATTATTTGAGGGCCTTCCATTAAACTATATTTCCCTTGCCCCCTTGCCTCCCTTTGAAATCCCGCGTACCTGAAACTAAAACCAATTTCCTTTCGCGCAATAAAACTCGAAAACTCAATGATTTATGTTAATTAAATTATCACGGGAGTGCCTGCTTGGTGGGCCCACGTGAATACTTTTCGAAATTTTTAATCTCATTTCAAGTGTGTATTTTCCTTATTACCTTGAACTAATCGAAAAAAAGCGCTTTTTTTTTTTGAAATAACCTAACGCCATTTTTTTATGGTTATTTATTAGCTTAAAACTTTTTTTTGGGGGGTGACTTTTATTCTTTTGAAAAATTAAATTTGACAAATCGAAGCGTTGATGGTGTGAAGCGAAGCATATAGCCAAGGTACGGGGAATAAAACGGATGTAGGATGAAACCTGAGGCGGACAGTTACGCGATATAGGAGGAGCTTATTAAATAAGATATGAGTCACAAGTTCACACAGGTATCCGTCAGGTATTTACCGTATTATAGCTTACTAAAAAAAAAAAAATCACTTGTCAAAAAGAAAAAGCGAACCGACCAAAATTTTGTAATTTCGTATTCACCTGATATCACAACATGAAACAATCGTATACGGGTTTTTTCCTTTTTGTAAAGTCGGGTGAATTATGAACTTTAACCTAAAAAAAAAAAAAAGCATCTTTGAACGTTTTAAGAATTGAAAACAGCAAAATGGAATAATCTCGATTTAATTAAACATCCCGTTTAAAAAATTTCTGATGAAAACCGAATCCATTATAGACCCGCAGCATTATTAATATGTTTGTTGTTTTTCGACTAAAAGATCCCATCAGGGGGTTGAATTTTTTTTTTTTTAATGATTACTAAAAAAAATCACTTTTTGAAATATCATAATGTGCGTGATGGGCTGATGGGTCGCACCTGTAACCTTTCAGCGTAAAAGGTTTTTGTCGCCGTCAAAACATCCGTCCATTTCATCATAAATGACATTCCTCGCTGAATTTTTTTTTTTTTTTTTTTGTTTTTATTAAGAGGGTAAAACCGTTTTTGGGAGTTTTTAAAAAGGTATATAATGAGGTTTCGAGTTGTTATGATAAGTACAATAAACTGGAGTAAACACTTGAGTTTCTTACCGTTTTCTGATAAAAGGTTGAAGATTTTTATATTCTTGTAATGTCATGACTCATAAATGGCAGTAAGATGCTTGAAATATTTTTTAAGTGTATAAAGTATATCGCAATTTTTTTTTTTTTTTTTTTTTTTTGTTGAAAGAAGAGAAAATTTTAAGAATGAAAAATGCGAAGTTAGGAAAATATAAAGGGGATTTTCGAGTGATTATATCAACTACATTTATACAAAATCGGTTTTGATTTGCAAACTTTTTTTTTGAAAGCTAGGCTAAATTGAATTCCTGTAAATTCTGAATCAATGAAAAATTTTTCTGCTAATCTTTCATGAGGTCTATATTTAGATCTAGATTTAAAACATCGTGATTTCTTCTGTCGTTTTAGTCCTTCCCGACCGACGGCTCTTACAAAAATCGTTTTAAATTTAATATTTCTGCCAATAATAAAGATAGTTATTTTTGTACGTCTTTTAAAAAAAGTACCAAGGGGTACTTTTTTTGATCCCAGCTTAGAAGACAGCGACACTGGTATATAGAGGAATCGTTTTTTCGGGGAAGAGGGGAGAAAGCCTAAAATCTTCCCGAAAATTCGAATTCTATCTAGTGTAAAATGAATCAATTACAAAAAATCGTATTCTATCTAGCACTCCCTCTCCCCTCTTGCGGATCCGCCGGTGGGCTGTGAAATTCGAATTCATAGCAGATTCATTGAAAATTGGCCTACACTGTAAAAAATTTTGTGTATTTTTAACAAACTCGGTCCACATACTTTGTTTGTTACTCTTTTTATGTTAATTTTGACACATGTTGCTAGGCAATATTTGTTATTGTGTTATTATTTACAAATAAAAATGTGTGGACCGTTTTTGAACTATAAATTGTGTTAAAATTACACAAAATATTTTACAGTGTACTTTAGTAGGCCTTGCATTTGAGTATTTTAGGCCTTGCTGTTTTCGAAAATGAAGCCAGGCAGACGATGAAGATGGCGGACGGTTTCTTTTTCAAATATTTATTACAATATTTAATTAGGTATAATAATGTCTTTAATTGTTTTATTTTACAAAGAAAACCTACACAGTAAAAAATTTTATGTTAAAATTGACACAAATTGTATGTCCAAATCGGTCTACATAAATATTTTGTTAAGAAAAATAACACAATTGTTTTGTTTAATGTTCTGCGTCCATTAACGATTGTCATTTTTTTGCTGTTTACAAACAAGTTATGTTGATTTTTTAACATAATAACTTAACATAGACTTTATGTAGACCGTTTTTAACATATTTACATAATATTTTTTACTGTGTATTACTGATAGAAATTTATCAACAATTTCGAAATCTTTAAAACATTTAGACCAAATATTTTTGCAAATGTTTGCCCTGTAATTAGGGTATGGATAATAAATCACAAGTACTCTGAATTAAAAAAAAATAAAAAATAAAAAATAAAAAATAAAAATAAGTAATTTTACAATAATCGAACCGAGCTATTGAGATTTCCATATTTATTTTTAACATTTGCACCGCGGATTTGATTCTGTTTTATTTTCTACTTTTCAGTACTATTCCCTGAATAGTACTGCCCCCTCTCCGGTTTTTACTTAAGAAGGTCAATTTACTTTATTTTCCCTACACGGTAAAAAATTATCTGTTAATATGTTAAAAACGGTCCACCAATTTTGTATGTTAACGGTAATCTGTTAAATTTTTAACAAATTCATATGTCAATTTAACAGATTTCAAATATGTCATTTTGTTTTTTATGCCATTGAATTTTTCGGCAAATTTCAGAATATTAATTTCTGAAAAAAATTTTTACAGAACTGCAGTATGTTAAATTGACATATAAAAATTGGTGGACCGTTTTGAACAGACAAAATATGTTGATTTTACAGATAATTTTTTACCGTGTATTTTTGGTTTCTGATAAAATCGACGAAAGCTCGTCCCTCCCGTGGATCGTAAACATTCCATAGAGGGAATACTGTTTAAAGAATTGGGTCTTTATTCAGGATTAAGAACTTGTGGCACACAACCAAAGCCATTATTACTGACTTCAAGCTGAAAATTGTAGCAATCGCGGCTAAACTTATAGAACCCCTCAGCAGAAGTCAAAGTTGTACGTCACTACTGCGATGCAGAACGTTCTAAAATTGCGGATATTATTATGGCCACTAGGTGTCTCCGCGGAGCGCTACATTAAAAAAAGAAAAAAAAAAGTTGTTTTGAAATCCGAAAGCTCAGCTCAATTGTTTTTCCTCCTGTAAGTTTTCCTTCTTACTCAAAGTTTGTCAAATAGGTAAAAGAGGTACTTAATTCTGAATAAGTCGCATATCTGGGTTAGTCTTTTAGCGACGTTAGGGCTATTAGTCCTATTTCATATGCATGGCGCAGTGCATGACCGTAGTAATTTCACTTCCTTTTATTTAATTTTTTGAACATCGGGGTGGACCCCACCTCATCCTCCTGCTCTTTTACCTCTTCACGATTTGTGGTTGCATTTATACAGGGTCCCGCATGCCTTGTCACCATCATACGCTAAGGCTCTGCACGCTAGCTTTTAATTTCTCCCTTCCGAAATTGATACAGCTTATCATTTCCAGTAGTTGGTATATGGGTCTATGAAGACCGCTTAAGTGATCGGTTCAATTACGATATGGCACCCGTTAGAGTTGAGGCATATGCAAAAACTAACCGGTAGCATTCCTTGAAGGTGTTCGTAAATATGATTCTCAGTTTTCCCTGGATAGCCTCCGGGCACTTGTCCAATAAATGTTTGCAACGAATTAATATTTGTATAGGCCAAGAAATGTCTGTCCTACTCTTAGTTGTAGGATCTCAGTGAGATTGACTTCCGTAAAATCGCATTGACGTTCTGCCGCCATTAGCAGCATTTTTCCCATGTCAGTGTTTCTCTGACTTGCAGGATGGGGCTATATTCGATTAACTGCTCTTTCTTCTTCTTGCCTTGTCAAATGTGATGGCCTTTACTGAAAAGCACGCGTTATTCACGGATCAGCAAAATGTAGACAACAAGGATCGTAAAGTACGTCTTCTCTTTCTTAATGCTTTTGCTTATGCTTAATGAATGTCCCGAGGATATGAACCCCTGAAGAAGAGGACAAGAAAGGAGATAGACATATTTTGCTGAAATAATATTTTTTGGTATGGAGTACGCTTAGATTTTTCCTGCGGCAATATCAGGCGAACTGAAGTTGTAGCGCACCACTAATACTTCTAAAAAGCTTGTAATTTACTCATTTGAAACAGCCGAAAATTTTCGCCCGTCTTTCCACATTCTTTAACTATATTAATCTTTTTTTTTTGATACCTCGTTTCGTTTTAAAAATATTTAACACCATCCAGACATAAATTTCTTAAAAAGCCAATAACCAAACGATCACTGAAAATGACATGACCGAAGACAAAAAAAAAAAAAAAAAAAAAAAAATTCCCCGACCTTACACAAGTACAAAAACTTAGACAAAAAATCGGGATCCATTAAGACGCATTACGCTCAGAAGTAATTTATTAAAATGGTCTTCATTTTTGACAAGTTATCAAATTCCAGGTGTTTATTTCGTTTCTGACCTCTATTAATAATTGAATTAATATTAAATGGAAGGCCTAATCAAATTGAATGACCGTGATTGGGTCAGGGACCTATTCTGTCTTCTGCTTCAAACCATTCTCTCTTCTTCTTCTCCTTCTTTTTTATTTATTTCTAATTTATTAATTTTTTTTGTTGAAATGTAACCATTTTTTAATTATTTTTCTAATGGTTTGTCTATGATTTATGCGCCTTGTGTTCCCATGTTTGAATCTATCATCCGAACGTTGGCAGTGCCGGATTTTTTACTTTTTTTTTACCGTTTTGACCTTGAACCTGAGCTCGGATCTCCTTTTTTTAAGCATTACTCAACGCCCGGGATTGATATTTAATGATTTCATTTCTGATTATAAAGGAATAAAAACGAAAATCGATATAATTGACCTGTCCGTCCATCTGTCAATTTTTTAAAATTTAGACATTTTTCTCCCCTTTTCATTTTATATCATTTAACCCTTGGTAGTTAGCTATCTGAAAAAAAAAAAAAAAAAAAAAAAGATTTTCTTTTAGACAAAAGCGTGGGTTAGAAAAAAATGATATAAAAAACACGGCAATGTATGAACTTTGCTGTTTCACTTATTTCATCACAAGTAGTTTTTTTCTCCTCTCTCTCTCTTTCTTTTTAAATGAAAGGAACATATTGTTCTACTCACGGGTTTAAAGAGTATAAAATAATCAATCCCTATTTAACTTACGTCAGAAATGAATTTTTCATCGCGAAATACAATTTAGATTCTTTGAATTTTCGAACAAAGAAGTTGTCAATCAAAATATAAAGACACATAAACACTTTCCTCCTTTTAGAGATTCTACTTTGAATATAAATTTTTTTTTTTAAATATTATCTCCTGTTACTTCTTCATCATCTTCTTTTCCTCTATTTCTCTCCTTTTTTTCCCCCCTTCTGTTATTTGTGTTCAATTTATTGTAAAATTATTATTTCTTTCCGCCATTTTTTAAAATGCGTTTTTAATGCGATTGTTGCTGCGAGAGAAGAATTTTGATGGATCGATTTGTTGATTACATTTTTAGTTTAACGCGTATATTTGATTTTCCACACTTTGAAGATGGTTAAAGAATTTTAAGTTATTAAGAGCAATACCTGAAACTTTTTTTCCCCTCCACGGGCGTATCCAGGGAAGGGAGGGAAGGCAAAGAAAGAAGGACTCGCCGTCTTTTCTCTGCCGAGTAAAATTTACAGCACTTATGATTTTTTTTTTTTTCGAAATAAATGGGGCTCGTATCCTTTCGACCTTTTGGTTCCGGGGTTCCGGAAAATTTTCTGAGGTTCTGAAATTTTTCTGCAAAAAAATTTATATTTTATTATTTTGGCCTTAAAGTTAAGCTACAACTCCTTATGGACGTTTAAATCTCTACAAAACGCCTGGCGAATTTTAGTATAGGCGACCAGCATTACGTGTATGTAACGCAAAACATCACCTACAATTTGTTTACTTGGGTAAAATAATCGGAAAAATCCTGGACTCTTTTATCAGGGCTGCAATCCCGATCCCGATTCCGCAGAATCTTGATCATTTATGAGTAAGATTCCGATTCCGATTCCGATTTCGAAAGGTGTAAAATTATTTCAGATTCCGATTCCGATTCCAACTAACGAATATTTTAGCGATGCCGATTCCGATTCCGATTCCGATTCCGATTCCGATTCCAAAGATACCGAATTGTTTTCAGACAAGATTCCGATTCCTATTTTTTCAAAAAAAGCGCAAATTCCGATTCCGATCCCAATTAGTTTTGAAATACCAGTTTCCTATTCCGATTCCGATTCCGATTCCGATTCCGATTCCGATTCCGATTTCGAAAGGTTAAAAAAAAAATTCAGATTCCGATTCCGATTCCAACTAACGAATATTTTAGCGATGCCGATTACGAACGATATTTTCGTGCTTTATAAGTCAATCTGAATCAAAAATATTTTTTTGGATGCCGATTCCGATTCCGATTTCGATTCCGATTCCGATTCCAAAGGTAACAAATTGTTTTCAGACGAGATTCCGAATCCTATTTTTTTCAAAAAAAGCGCGGATTCTGATTCCGATCCCAATTACTTTTGAAATAGCATATTCCGATTCCGATTTCGATTTCGATTCCGATTCCGATCCCGAATAACAATTAATCGGAATTGCAGGCCTGCTTTTAATTTCCATTGAAATTCATGTGGGCCTTATGTATGCGGCGAAATTTTAACCTGCATATTTCGCTTGTTGCAGTCTCCTACACTATGCGGTTTACGTGGTTTGCTGCTGTCAAGACAACTTTCCCCCTTTTCCTCTCTTGGAAAAGCTGCAAAAAATATTACTCACTGCATGCCAATCCAACAAACAAAAGAAAAAAAAGGGGGAAAATCCCCCCTGGAAACTACAAAAAAAAAAAAAAAAAAAATCCTTTTTCGACTTGGGGGCTTTGAAATTGATGGTCAATAGTAATGAACGAATGATCCACTCTCGGAAAATCTGAACCGAAGTAAGAAGTCGACGTCTTGTTCGAAATTCATTGCGGGAGCTTTTCCTCCTTGGAAAAAAGAATAATGAAGTTGAAATCTGCTGATCCAGTGATTTATCTTAAACCCAGCTGGCACCAAACCAGGAAATAAAAAAGAATCGCATGACTTTCGGGGAAAATACGACTTTTTTTTTTCTTTGAGTTTTCCTGGGTAATCCACGAAAAAAGACTTCTTGTAGGAAATCGTGTAAGACATCATCAAGTTTTTATCTCCTCCTGGAAAAAGAAAACGCGATTTTAACGAGCGATAAATAAATAAACGATTAAATTTAGATTTACGGCCGCGACGATGATAATGATAATGATGATTTTTAAAAAAGAGTAACTTAGATCAGTGTTACCAACTGCGGATTACCTTACAATGATGAGTTAACATGAATGACGGAGTCGGTGTGAATGTTTTTATCAAAGAGCCATTGTTACCTTTAATATAAAAGAAATGGAGTTTTTTTTTTTTTTTTGGTTGCGTCTTTTTTTAAGAAAAAAAAATACATTTTGTATTGATTTCCATTGTGCGTTACTTGTGTACCACACTTGATGTGTGTGGTCGTTAATAGCCATCCCGATTGTGGCCTTGCGGCGGCTTCTTTCCCAAGGTCGACTTACACGAATATCGAGTGTCAACTGTCATCGATTTATTGGGGTTGCCTTTCCTTTTGTAAACGGATATGCTGACGATACCTAGCGGGGACTTGGGGAAGCTCGGAGGCTGCTACGGTGGAATTAGGGGTGCAGTGCCAGGAAAAAAAAAAAAAAAATAGTGGAAACATTTCTCAGATCAAGCTGTGCGTAATAAAAAAAAATATTGGAAATCCACCCATTATCGTTATTTGCCACCCGGTGTTTCTGTCCCTGGAGAAGATCAGTCCTGCCCTCGTACTTAACAATAACCACAGATAGGAATCAATTCAGAGCTCAATAGCGACAATTTCAAAATGTGACAGCTCGAACCAAAATAATGGATTCTGTAAGAGATAGGAATCATCATGAAAAAAACATACCCCTGTCCTTTGTCTGTTTTCAATATTCCGTCAGCTGGGGGTTCTTGAAGGAAACCGTGTCCAAAATGTCTTGTAATAGCGAATTCTCCTTTTTCTTGTTGAAAAACCGCATGGCAGATGAACGGAAGTCAGTCCACTTGGCGAAAACAATATATGCTCGGTTGGGGGATCCCAGGATGAGAATGATATTCTTTCTTTTTTGCGCCGCTTGATATCAATTATCTCCTGAAAGAAAAAAAGAAAAAAAAAAAAAAAAAAAAGGATATCGTCCTACCTTTGAAGATTGATCTATAAAAAATAAATTAGTTGTTACTGTATTACAAAAAAAATCGGTATTCGCTTAATCATATTTTTTCGGTTATCGGGAATAATGTAACAAAGATTCTTAAGCCCTGAGGTTTATGCAATAAGTTGAAAATTTTTTATTAGGAAATTCTTTTTTTTGTCAAAAATTAATTGAATTTTTTAGGTTAAATGTGTGACGGTAGTGGTTTGTTAATAAATTTAAAGCAGAAAAAAAAAAAATGCTAAGTGTAATCGTCTTTGAGGTGGTCGAAATTTCTGCGGATTTAGTTCTCTGGCTCTGCAAAATTTAATATCGATATTCAGAGATGTTCCTTTGATCGACTGTTCGTTTGATAAGCTAGCTGAAATACCACTTATGAAGCTGCAAACCTTCCATTCCTTTTATTCTTGGAGAGTCTTTGAAATTCCCTTTGCCCTCTGTTTCATACTCCTATTCAGCACGACCATTTGAAGAAGAATTTGCCATGTAATTTTAATTTTAATAATATCGGAGGTCAAAGGTGCGCCAAGGTAGATCTTCGATCGACTGTCGTTTGCTTCCAATGTTATTTATCTCATAAGGATTGCCTTTGTTTAAAAGAAATCGATTGACGGCTTAAGTAGATCTGTCTATGGAAGTAGACAGATAGATCTCTCTGAGTATCTCTGACCAAGGTTGACTGCCTCCCTTTGAAAATCAAGATGGCAATGAGTAAGTCTTCGAATAAAAAATTGCTGTGAAATATGGGTCAAGAAAAACGAACATGCACTTGAGCATAGGAGCAAGGAATGGACTAGGGATAGACATGGGACGGAATTCAGGACGGGTCTCGATTGTGATCGTCTAAAATTTGTGTCTTCAATCTGTCTCCTTTCTCTATTGTTTCACCTCTTACCACAAGACCTCCGCCAATGTATGTATGTATGCATGTGTAAATTTCCTCTTCTCATGTCCAGCCATATAATGGGCCATAAGACGAGTAATATAAAGACTGCAATCTGGTATTTTTATTCACAAAAGTTTAAAAATATATGATGTCCTGTAAATAAGTTCAAGTGGCACTCTTTAGGAACACCTGTTTCTATGTAGTGCCAAGGACAAGGTTTTGAAAACGAAGTCTGATAACTCAACGATGAGTGATATCAAATCGCTTTTTTTTATATGGTAAATGACTTTTCGAACCACACGGTTTTCTTTTTTTCAAACCAATTACAGAACGCGGTCAAAGAGTGGTGGCATTATTTTGGAGCACCCACCTTGTTACTGTCGAAATCAGCGGAACATAGACAAGTTGTTCAGTGTATCAGTGTAGCAAGTTTTCTTGTGTTTAAAGCCTCATTTTTCCGGCTAGAAAGCCTATTAAAAACTGTGAAATGTGTGTAAAAACCGACTTATAGTCTACTAATGCGAGTGAAAGAAGCTGTTTTACAAATTTTTGTAAAAAGCAGCAAGGTAGAATATAGCTGTCCCTTTTTAGTACGTAGAACGTATTTTAATTGAAAATTTTCACGAATGCAGTCGCTGATCTTGATCTACTACACTTTATTTTTCCTTTTGACCAATCCTAGGATGCCCAGCACATCTTCGAACTGTATAGTGTCTGATGTTAGGATACTCTAGACTTGCCCTAAAATATCAGTATTACTCTGTTTACAGGAATGAAAAATCCTATAAGAATTATTAATGTAAGAATGGCTTCGGTTCAGTTCTGATTTTCGTTGAAGTTATAAGCGCTGGTTCTGCAAGGGGAAGCTTACTAGTTTTGGTTCAAGTTATTGTTGGATTTTTTCTCTTTTTATTTTAAAGTAATGAGGCTTAAATTCTGTTTTTTTTTTTCATTTTTCCTGTTTGGTTTTAACCGTGTTTTCTTTTCCGTCTGACTTTTGAAACAAAAAAATATAAAAACCAATTAGTATGTGCCTGATTTTAGAAACCAAACGAATTTTTTTTTGGTTCAAAACATTCATCAATTCACCAACCAAACTGGTTTTGTTTGCGATAGTGTTGCCGATAGATCGAAAAAAGTTATAAAAAAAATATCGACCTATTGATAAATCGATTGAAAAACTATCTATAAGTGAATTATTGATAAATTGAACCAATTTTTTCAGAAAAAAAATTTTTTCAAAAAAAAAAAAAAAAAAAAAAAAAAAAAAAAAAAAAAAAAATTAAAAAGTTTCCTAGTATTTTTTTTTTTTTTTTTTTTTTCCTACATATTCTAAAAATTTTGTTTTGCAAAATTCCCGAAAAATTACAGTTTTTCCCGAGAAGATCGTTCAAATTATCGACCAAAAATTTATCGATATAGTGTATCAATAAACAGCGCCGGCTTTACAGGTTTTGGCACCCTCTTCATAAATTTTTTTTGTGCTTTGCTTCAAATTTTTTTACATTCCCTCCCCCGCGCCAGGAAAAAAAATGCAGTTTGTTTTCCTAATATTAGTCGTCATTTTTGTTAATACTTTCTTTTTTAATAATAAACGGTAAACTTCCCATTTTACCGATTTTCTCCTTTCATTTTTCTTCATATTTGCGCCCTAAAATTTGGACAGTACAGTGCATGGGCGCGGAAAGCACGTGCCTAAAGCCGCCGCTGTCGATAAAATTGTAAATATCGAAAAAATATCGATAATTTTTGTGTCGATTTATCGATATATCAAAGTTATCGATAAAATATCGGCAACACCAGTTTGCGATTCAGTTTGCCATCTCTGTTTTTTAAACCTTTTTTGCAACAAACCCTATAAAAGAGATACTTACAATATAAGTCAAAAAAAGGATCGATGATTCAAATCTTTAAACCCGCCACAATAAATGATAAAATATAACATTAATGATTTGTCGAAAAGTGAACCCTTAAAGGCCCGTGTATAAATATTCACCGCCCATTTACAACCAATCGAATTGAAATGTTACCGACGCTTCACAATAATGGTAAGCAATCAGATATCAATTGCCACTATCTAATTGATAAATCTTAATCGATGTATAATTGAATCCGAAATGCCATTTCGACTTTGTCAGGGAATCGCGCTAGAGAAATTACACCTGTCAGTCTCCGTTTCCATCGCGTCTACAATGTGGCCAATGGAAAATTCTCCTGGAGAAGATGGAAAAAAAAAAAGATTAAAATCAAACCGCATCTGCTTCGATACCAATCGATATTTCCGTTTATTAACGAGATTTATTTATTGCTCAGTACTCAGCTGGCTCATCCGTTGCCATATGATTTACGTTATTTTGTTACTTTTATATTTTCACCGAAACAGGAAGTGGACGGTTTGGTTGTGGACTCTTTGGGAGATCCAAAACATAAAAATAAAGAGTAAAAAAAAAAAACCTTTATCACCCTTTATACTGTCCATTGTCATCCATATACAATACGAAACCACCATCTATTGAAAACTCATTACCTTTGATAATTGCTTTATTTTCGGTTCGTACGTCATTTTCTACGGGTGTCGGGCAAACAATGTGGAAGCTATCTTCCGTCAGGTTCTCTTATGATTTACGCCTGTAAATGATTTTTTTACGACCCATCACTTATGTGGCTTTCGCGAATGACGTGTGACAAAAAAAATAGAATTTATGATGAGCGACACGGAAGGTAAAGAAAAGAATCTTAATAAAAAAAATTACGTGCGTTCCGAAGCACCCTATAATGAGCATAAAACCGCAAATGTTACACTATATATGGGGAGATGTTACCGAAAGATATGATTTTTTTTTTTTTTTTAAAGAATATCTTTCAAAAGATGTCGAGGATACCCGGTAAGGTATATAAATCTTGATTGTATATGTACCACGTTCTAAATGATGCACCTGCGATAATAGATAACGTCACAAAAAGTGGGATCTTCGTCTCCTTTTTTTTGGGGGGATAAGTTTTTTTTTTTTTGCAGATTTTTACATTAGTTTTATTGTATCACGTACATAAATCTCTTCGATTAATCTTTCGAAAATAAAGAATGGGATTCCTTTCAGGCAGTAAATCGAACCAAAAAATCTGTTTGAAAGGTGAGCTAACAAATTTTTATGGGGATTTCGTCATAAAGAAGGAACAAAAAAAAAAAAAAGAAAAAAAAAGCGCGAGATAAAGTCAAGCAAAACATAACATATCGAAGCCCTACGAATAATGGTCAAACCTTGGGACGCCAGCTTGATCCGTATCGTTTTCTCAAATATTGTATGTCCAGATCACATTATGTCAAGTTACTACAGTTCATTAAAAAAGGTGGGATCGTTTGTATTTGAGAATTTTCGAAAACCTGGTGACCGTCCACCAGATTGATCTTCTAAAACTATCGCCGTTACTGCTGTCATGTAAAGATTTCTTTTCTTTTTTTTTCTTTTGACTTTTTTCTAATCTTTTTCCAGTTATGTGACATCTATTGACAAAGGACAGGCAGTTCTCAGCTATTGTCACAACCTAACACTCGAGTGCAATCGGTTGATGGACGTTGATGTTTATGATTCTTGATGGGTGGTTAATAACATGCACTTTTTTTTTTTGATTCATTCGTGTTGGCTGGTACCATATTATTGGAAAGTCAAATTCTAGTTTGAAGTGAAAAATTTTTCTGCCCTCGTCTAAGGATTTTAATCCGAATTTAAATCGTAGGTTCTGTTCTGAAGGTTTTGGGTTGAAATAATAAAACTTCTTCTTCCAGTGTTGAATGCTTTTGATTTCGTATTAATTCCTTTGATTACAGAATCAATTGACTTCGCTTAGGATTAGAAATGTTGTCTCAGAGTCAGAGTGTCATCAGCGCCGGCTTTACCCGTCTAAGTGCTTCGGGCAAATCTTTTTTTGCCACCATCTCCCCGTCTCCCGGATTGTAAGACAAGAATAAAGCCAAATAAAATTCTCATTTTGACGCCCTAAAAAAATCTCTGCCTCCGGTACGGGGTCACGGGTCGAACGGCCCTAAAGCCTGCGCTGTTGAGTCCGTAATTTACCTAATGACCCCAGCACTATATCTTCGGTTTGGAAATTAAAATCGGCTCAAAAAGAGATTTGAGATGGCACTGTAGAGAGGGGAAAAAATTGACAAAATTATGAATATTAGATTTAAAAAAAGAGAAATTTTTTTTGTAAAAAGTAGAGATTTCGTCAACGTTTTTTAGTACAAAAAAAAAAAAAAAAAAAAAAAAAAAAACCAAAGGAATCCCGGAGGGAAAACGTTTCCAGGAAAGCTAACTTTCTACATGCAGTCGCGTAACTGGTTATTAAAAATTATTATTAAAAAAGTTCAGGGCTTAAGAATAATTTCGGGGGAAAAAAACGTAGGGGTAGTAGAAAAGCAGTTAGGGAGATAAACTATTGGAAAAAAGTGGAGGAAAATATTTTTAAGTTTTGTTGTTTAGAATAGTTTCAGGGACACAAAGTCTTTCTTGGGCATCATTTAGGGGGCAGAGGGGCTGTCATCCCCAAGCTTATTTAATTTATAAGCCAAATATAAGTTTGGCCTAACAAAACCTTACTAGTTTGAGTTTTGCTCCCTAGGTTTCTTTGAAATCGTTTTCCGCGAATCAGAAAGCTTTTCAGAAATTTAAATCGTTCACCCCTAAATTCTATTTTCAAAGCAAAAAAAAAAAAAATGTCCGAATTTTTTTAAAGAATTTTTGTCAAAAAATGGCTGCTATAGTATTCGGTGAACTTTTAAAATGAAAGCCAAGGAACCGATTTTCAAATATCACTGTCATTTAGATTTGCATTTGTTTGGTATTATATTTTTTTATGCTGCTTCTCCATCCACTATGTCTCAAAATTAATTTTCTAAAATTAATTTTCAAAATTTCCGGAAGTACACTGAGAACCCGCTCGGTTTGCCGCAATCTACGCATAGGTAGTATTTGCTTTAAGCTCAGTTAATACGTTGCAGCAATCAATATTTTGTTTCCTGCAACCTACGAAATAGGTTGCAGGAAACAAAATATTGATTGCTGCAACGTATTAACTGAGCTTAAAGCAAATACTACCTATGCGTAGATTGCGGCAAACCGAGCTGCTCTCAGTGTACTGTGCTTTAATTATTCAGACATGGATTACGAAGAAAAAAAATCCAAAGCACAGTACTTCCAGAAATTTTGAAAATTAATTTTGAGCCATAATGGAGAAGCGGCATTAGCCACTGAAACTTCTAGGGTACATAAGCACCCTTGGGAGGGAGCGGATGAAAGAACCCTAAAACTTCCTGAAGATTCCAAAAATATTCTCAGGGGAAAAATCATTGGAAATCTTATTTCATTTTATTTTAATTCAATTTTATTAATTATTTACTTACATTTTATAACATTGTTTTTCTTTTCCATTTTTAGGTAAGATTGCATTAGTTTCCCATCGAGTTAAAATCCTATTTATGTAAGTAAATTGCCAAAATGGTCGAGAGCAGGAAAGGAGGAAGTAAAGTTAGAAATTAAAATTTTGAAAAGTCGGTGACTATCATTTTTTTAATCCATAACTAAGATGCAAGCACGGTTTACATGGCTGTGCTATGGCTGGGTGTATCGAAGTACTTTTCCGGTTTTTTGGAGTACCCATAAGCCGTATCAGACCGAATTTTTTTTTATTTTTCGGGGCGACACAACTTTTTCTTACGCCATTCTCGGGCTGTGGGAGCGCAGTTTTTTTTTTTTTGAGTGATCTATACCTAGTTTGTTTCTGCTCAATTGTTTGCATTTGTGGTTCTACTTTTTTCATATAAGCTTAATTGCAGCGATTAGTCTTCGTCCATTTTTCATAACTGTGGACTGACTAAAAGAGATGGGAAAGTTCACCTTTTTTATTTGTATTTTCTTCGAATTTGATTTCTTTCATCCAAGACGACCCCTTCTTTTACTTTTCAATATGATTACACAGTATACTGTCATTCGTCGTTATAGGTTTTACTCTGCGGTTAGTCTTTGAGGATAATTAGGATTTTCCTTCCAGAAAAGTCAAAACCAAATTTAATTTGTGTGTCGAGAAAAAGAATACTCGAAACTTCAGGTTCTTTACACTTCTGCAGAGTATTAGTATTCCAATCCGTGAAAATAAACACCAAGCCTGAAAATAACATCAAATTCACCGATTCAAATCTAAAAAAAAAAAAAAGAAAAAAGAAACTTTTGACATACATCATATGCATAGATAAGAATAAAAAAAATAACGGTACTATAAATATTAATCGGTTCGACCGTTTAAATACGATTAATCAACCAATCGATTAATCCGTCAATATAAAATTTCATTTAATTTTTTCGAACACGAAACTCTTTATCGAGTTACAGGATGCCCCAATTCCTTTACGAAACTTTACTCCCTTTCCTCGTGCCTTTCGTATCGTGCAAGAGATCAATTGCGTAATTGTATAATTGCCTCTCGATTATTTTTAATAATTCAGAAAAAGCAACAAAAAAAAAAAAAAAAAAAAAGTAATAATGGTTTTAACCCGTGAAAGCCCTTAACCGAGGATATTCTAGGTAAACATTTAATATTGAAGCCGACAACCCGGAAAATCACTGTTTCATTTCCGGCATGTCTATTACTGTTTTCACCCCCCTTTTCATAACATTGAAATATATGTAAACACGTGCAAAAAGGGTTCAAACCGTAAAAATCTGCTGTTTTCAAGGACGTATCCAATTGAAGGGGAATATGCAGGGTAGGAACACGGTAACTTTCGAGATTCCTAAATAAGGGATAAAAAAATAAAAAAAAAAAGCTCGATTTTGTGAATGTTATCTGAAAGCCAAGTATGTCGCACGCAAGAAAACCTCACGCAAAGTATGTGAACTGTTTTCGTTTTTTTTTTTTTTTTTTTTTCCTCCCGTTTTCTTTTCTATATGAATATTTAGCATGGAGTAAAAAGCCTCCCCGGTTTAATAGGGGGGTTTGGAAAATAAGCAGAGAAGAAAATTAGCAATAGGGGGACGGATTAAAGAAGGTCACGAAGAGGGATAAAATGGGGGGAGGTTTAGGTAAAGTGAATTTAAGTGTATTAGCCGATTTCCCTTGGATATAGGAAAAAGAGACGATGAAAAAAAAAGCATTAAAAGATCATTTAGCTTTACTATACGTTCATCGAAACCACTTAAGGGAATATTTATAAGCGCAAACCTATTAATAAAAAAAAATGAAAGCTCCTTTTTTTTGCGGGAAAACAAACTCGAATTTTTTTTCCCTTTCTCTTGAATATCGATTTTTTTTTCCGGGATCAATGCCTTTTCCGAGAAATGACTCATACCCATTTAAAAAAATACCTTTCAGTCAAAATGTCAATCCTCTCAGATATTACCCTTCTAAAAAGAAAGAAGACAACTACAGGGCGGTAAGTAAAATCTTTTATTCCCTCTTTATAAATAAAGCGTTTATCAATAAATGAATATAACGGTATTGAGTTTTTCATAGACATTTACAAAAGGATGCGAGTGTATATTTTTATGAATAGGACACCCGGGCACGATGATTTTTTTTCTGTTTAACTTACGAAGGTTATCGCGGTCGCTTCATCCTGAACCGCGATTTGATTGGCAGGTATTCATTTTTACCTTAATACCCTCTATGACAAAGCATTTAAAAATTTTTTGGTTATTGATGCATAATTTTTTTCTCTTCTTTTCTATTTTTCCAAAGTAATTACGGTTTTTTTTTCTTTTTTTTTCAAAAAAAAAAAAAAAACCTTTTTTCTTTTACTATCATGTTAATTTTTCATAACACGTTCCGCGGTTGATGCGTTGCGAATTTTAAATATTTTGCGAGGATCACGGAAATGACACATGAATCTATTTAAAGGGGAGATCCATTTTTTTTTTTATTTATTCCGGATTTTTTTTTTTTTTTTTTCGTTTTGATTTATTGTTGAAAAATTTCTTTGGGAGAAAAAAAAAAGTTTTCGCATGAAGCTGACAAAGAAATAAGTTAAGCACAGCGAATTTTTTTCTTGGATAAGAAGAAAAAATAGAATATATAAAAAATGCATGAGAGTTAAGTGACGTCGTATATTTAAACACTGTCGCAATAGGTTGGAAACGGTTTCCATTATGTTATCGTAAGGAAGGATGGCGTATAGATGGTACTTGAGAGAACCCGGGATTTGTTCGATTTTTATATTTAAAAACAGAAATAAAATAAAATAAAATGAAATAAAATACAAGTTGAAATAGCAGATTTAAATATAGCGTTTCAACGTTTTCACCCTCTCAAATTTCGTTGCTATTTTGAACAGTAAATCAACTCTCCGAAAAATTGCCAAATTTTTAAAAAATATGTAAGATTTTTTTACTTTTTTTCACAAAAAAATGGTCTGCTTGGCTCTGGAACTAGATGTATTAAAAAAATTAACTTTCAGCAGCCAATACCCCTTACTGGTCTAGTCATCCCTACCAGTGATTTCGATAGTGTTTGGCATGCTAAATTCAATGGCAAAGTTTGTTTTCTTGTACAATTAGTCCACCTTCATTTTTGACAATGATCAATTCGGGAGTGTTGCTAAAGGAAAAATGTTCAAAGCATAATTTGACTGATTCCTGTGCCAGGCACTCTGCCCTGGTTAGCTAAAGAGCATAGGAGTCGCTAGGCATTAAATATTGAAGGGGCGAAAGGAAAAAAAAATTAAAAAAAACGTGGCCTAAAATGATTTTTACTGCCTTTTTGCATTAAAAATGAAGCATCATAAGAAATTATTGGGGGGGGGGGGGGGCAAAATCCATCATTGGAGGGGCAATGGCCCCCCCCCCCAAAAAGGGCCTGGCGACGCCACTGCTAAAGGGCGTATACCCCAATTTGTAATAAAAAAATAGAGTTACCTACACCAATCGATTTCTTATAGTCCGATCTATCACCCTAGATACATATTTTAAAGTTAATAATATATAAAGTTTATTAGTGGATATTTAAAGGAAAAAAAAAATTCAATTAACAATTTTGTTTCTGTTTTTTAATTTTTTTTTCTCGTTTTTCTCGAGTAAACAAAAATGGTTTATACGTCCTTTAAGCTAACCAAGGCAGCACGTTCCACCGAGTTTTTCGTATTTTTTTCCCCTTAAATCGAATAATCGACTTGGCCATCGTTTTCGTCCAGCAGGAATAAGACTCTCGCGTCTTTCTGTGGTTTTTAACAAAAAATTGTTGGAAAGTAGCATAGTGGTCCTGAAAAAAAAAAAAAAAAAAAAAAAAAAAAAGGCCAAAACTCATTCCCAAGTCATTGTGAAACTTAGAAAGAAGATTAAGATGTCAAAAGCTTTAATATTTTGCGAAATTAAAAGCCTGCTGCCCGTGCCCCAAAATTCAAAATGGCGGGCATAATATGGAGGCCAAAATTTTTAATTATGAATGAAAGTTCATGAATATTTATTTTTAGGTATTTTTGTGGTTGCTGATTTCATACCTGGAACAATTATTTTAAAATTCAAGATGGCGGACTTACAGTGGCGACAAATGTGAAAAAAAGTTATTTGTTCAATTTTCATGAAAATTTGTACCAAGGGGTTTTCGAGGTCTCTGATCTCGAATTCATAGCCCGTTTTTCTGAATTTCGAACATACAACGAGTAAATTAATTTTTTTTGATTTATTGAGTCCCTTAAAAAACGTTTAGAAAACTATTAGCGGATTCGAGATCAGCGACCTCGAAAACCCCTTAGTACAAATTTTCATGAGAATTGAGCAACTTTAATCATAATATCATAACTTAGATACTCTTAGAGGATTTAAGAGATGCAGGGCCCGCTTAACCCAAATGCAGTTTTTAACATTTTTCGCCATACTAAGTCAGCCATCTTGAATTTCAAAATAGTTGTTCCAGATATGAAATCAGCAGCCATAAAAATACCTAAAAAAATACTCATGAAATTTCCTTCATAATTAAAATTTTTGGCTTCCATATTTTGTCCGCCATTTTAAATTTTGGAGCATGGGCAGCAGGTTTTTAATTGCACAAAATATCAAAGTTTTTGACACCTTTATCTTCTTTCTAAGTTTTACACAGACTTAGGAATGAGTGTTGGCCATTTTTTTTTTGACCACTGTGAGTCGATTTGACCGAGTTCTACGCCATCCACAGTTCACCGATTTTTTCGTAGACTCTTTCCTTCAAATCAAAAAATCGGTTTCGCTGAATGTAGCAGCAAAAAGTACCTCTCATTAACTTGCTAAAAGCATTCCACTCGAAAATTTTACCGCCTGAATGCTTCTGGCCCGAACTTCGATCTTTTAGGCCGAAGTCCCTTTGAACCGGTATATAACGTTCCCCGAAAAGCAAAACCTTTCATTATCCGGTGGGTGCCAGTGATTTGGACGGTATTTCGACCTCTTGAATTTAGTTGCTGCACATTTTTGAAATCTTTCCTTGTAACAGCCGATCTGATTTGAGGAATCATCCGCGGGATGTATAATCCCAATTTTCAAGGCTCGGAAAGGCTTCTACCGTATAACCATATGGTATCTGCCCAAATCACCGTTTTTGACGAAACTTTGGGGATATGTTAGGGTACCCTAGAGATCACTTATGGACCATCAACCGAATTTTTTTGCAAGCCCCTTATGGGGGTTTTCAATGGGAGCTTTTTTTTCACTTTTTATTTTTTTACTACCGATTGGAGCGGCTGATTTGAACGAACTAAAAACGAAAAAAAAGCTCTTTTTACGGCCGATGTAGGGCCGTAGGTGCCGTTTTTCGGAAGTAATTTGCCGAGTCGGGGGAACCATTTTTAAGTAAAAAAATTTTTTTTCTCCGCAATTCGATCGCCGGATACAAATTTGGGCATCACAGGGAGAAAGTACATGGAAAAATACGTCTTATACGTATTTTCAACATTTTTTTTCAAAGGGAGAAATTGGGCTAAAAAAGGGCCGAAATTTTAAAATCGATTTTTTGCACTCATTTATTTTTTGGATCAAAATTTCGCCTTCATAGGCTGAAAGTGCTCAAAAAATTACCCCAGATACGATTTTTTCCGCATTTTTTTCGGCCGAGAAAACGGCCAAAAAAAGGGCCGAAATTTTAATTTTGAATTTCGACCGGAAGACCAAGCGTCGCAGAAACGGCGTTATCATAGCATGAAAGTACGCCTAAAATTACCCCAGAAGAGTACTTTTCCGCGTTTTTTCGAGGTTGTGCAAACGGCCGAAAATGAGGCCGAAATTTTAAAATTGATTTTTGGCCCCGACCCTTAGCCCGGACCAAAATTTCACTATCATAGGGTAAAAGTACGCCCAAAATTACCCCGGATACGTATTTTTCCGCATTTTTTTTCGACTGAAAAAATGGCCCAAAAATGGGCCGAAATCTTCAAATTCAAATTTCGGCCGAAGGACCAAATGTCGCAGTAACGGCATTATCATAAATTAAAAGTACGCCTAAAATGACCCCAGAACAGTAATTTTCGGCACTTATTCCTAGTTGTGATAACGGCCAAAAATAAGGCCGAAATATTACATTAGATTTTCAGTCGCGACCCCTTAGCCCGGATCAAAATTTTATTATCATAGGGTGAAAGTACGGCCAAAATTACCCCGGATACTTATTTTTCCGAATTTTTTTTCGACTGAGGAAATGGGACTAGAAAACTGGAAAATTGGAGTAATTTCTTAAGTGACGTTAAGTGTTATTACCGCTAAAATTAATTTTAAACCTATTGAGTAATTACAGACTGCCTATATTTACCCTAGGAGAAAAAAATTGCGGTTGTCATACTTGAGTTCAGTGTCATTCTGTATTTTATTATCTTAATGTGTTTATATTCCCTGATAACATTTTCAATCCATTGGACATCCTGTGGATTGTCCATTAGATATCCCCAAGATATCTAAATCCATGGGATATCTATATGACGTCCAAAGGACGTTTTTGGATCAGTGTGGGCATAGGTAAATCCAATGGACGCCCAATAAATGCATATCTTCATGACGTCCTGGGGACTGGATAGACTTTGCTATCTGGGTTATTACAGTAAGAATTGAGAAACTACTCTGATACGTGTACTTTTTAAATATAGACAGTATATCTTGAATAATATCACACCGATGTAATTCGCCGATGGATTATGTTTCAATTTCGGACATAAAACTTAAAAATCTTGTAGGCCACAAGTTAAAAGTGTTAAACGGAAAGAAGGCAGGTTAATCGGTGTGATTTTTTTGTATCTCTTTGTATTTAGTTTAGGAAGCTTCAGAAAGCAAACAAATTTTTTAGTTCTATAATACGGGGATAGAATGCGTTAAGTTATATAATCGTCTCCAAAAAACCTACAATATCTACATTAGGGGCAGATTGGAATTTCGGCCGAAATTTTAAATTTAGCATCTCGGCTCATTTTTGGTACCATTTCTCAGTCGAAAAAAAAAAATGCGGAAAAATAAGTATCCGGGGTAATTTTGGCCGTACTTTCACCCTATGATAATAAAATTTTGATCCGGGCTAAGGGGTCGCGACTGAAAATCTAATGTAATATTTCGGCCTTATTTTTGGCCGTTATCACAACTAGGAATAAGTGCCGAAAATTACTGTTCTGGGGTCATTTTAGGCGTACTTTTAATTTATGATAATGCCGTTACTGCGACATTTGGTCCTTCGGCCGAAATTTGAATTTGAAGATTTCGGCCCATTTTTGGGCCATTTTTTCAGTCGAAAAAAAATGCGGAAAAATACGTATCCGGGGTAATTTTGGGCGTACTTTTACCCTATGATAGTGAAATTTTGGTCCGGGCTAAGGGTCGGGGCCAAAAATCAATTTTAAAATTTCGGCCTCATTTTCGGCCGTTTGCACAACCTCGAAAAAACGCGGAAAAGTACTCTTCTGGGGTAATTTTAGGCGTACTTTCATGCTATGATAACGCCGTTTCTGCGACGCTTGGTCTTCCGGTCGAAATTCAAAATTTAAAATTTCGGCCCTTTTTTTGGCCGTTTTCTCGGCCGAAAAAAAATGCGGAAAAAATCGTATCTGGGGTAATTTTTTGAGCACTTTCAGCCTATGAAGGCGAAATTTCGATCCAAAAAATAAATGAGTGCAAAAAATCGATTTTAAAATTTCGGCCCTTTTTTAGCCCAATTTCTCCCTTTGAAAAAAAATGTTGAAAATACGTATAAGACGTATTTTTCCATGTACTTTCTCCCTGTGATGCCCAAATTTGTATCCGGCGATCGAATTGCGGAGAAAAAAAATTTTTTTTACTTAAAAATGGTTCCCCCGACTCGGCAAATTACTTCCGAAAAACGGCACCTACGGCCCTACATCGGCCGTAAAAAGAGCTTTTTTTTCGTTTTTAGTTCGTTCAAATCGGCCGCTCCAATCGGTAGTAAAAAAATAAAAAGTGAAAAAAAAGCTCCCATTGAAAACCCCTATAAGGGGCTTGCAAAAAAATTCGGTTGATGGTCCATAAGTGATCTCTAGGGTACCCTAACATATCCCCAAAGTTTCGTCAAAAACGGTGATTTGGGCAGATACCATATGGTTATACGGTAGAAGCCTTTTTGAGTCTTGAACGGGTCTTTTTTCTTTAAAAATTTTTGAATGAATTTATTATTCCCTTAATGAGCAACGTTTTCCGCTTTTTTGTAGTGAAAAAAAAAAAAAAAATGAAAAAAAGAACATGACAAACCAAGGTTATGATGGATTACTATGGAAGCGGAGTACATGAATAATCGAATATAAATAGCTAGAAACAATTGAGTATCGATCAAAAGTGTCAGAAGAACATGAACTAAAAAGTCCATTGTTGATTATCATGTCAAAACAATTGACAATCAGTCACCTGACATTGGTTATAAATCAGCAGGTTAAACACACCCTTAAACGCTCCGTCCATACCGCAGGAATGATTACTTTTTTATTTTCCTTTCAACCGGTATCGGGTTACCAATCCTGTAATTATATTTCAATAATTGACCCCATCGAGATTTATGCAGGAGCCGGATATACTTCATCATTAATTCTCATTTTATTTCTTATTTTTCTTCCGAGACCAGATAATTTAAAAAAAATAATGAATAAAAAAAAAAAGACCCTACCGGTACGTCAGCGCCCTTTCCGTTTTCTTTATCGGAAATATGGATTTATCGAATTTCTTTTAAATCCGAAAAGCATCAAGGGGGGGGGGAGATTTCAGCCAAGTTCAAGGTTCACATTAAATGAATTAAAATGATCGTTTAATTCACGGGCGTCGAGGTGTCATTAAAATAAAACCTGGATGAAAGGCGAGGACTAAGTCCGCCAAAGGTACGGAAATGCGCGAGGGGGGGTTAAAACGGGGGAAAAGGGATCCTTTTCTCCTTTGCAACTACGAAAAAGGGCTTTTCTGTCGAAGGGTTGATAATGATGATTTATTAATGGCAAAAAGGAATTTCCTTCCCCTGCGAAGTTAAAACCTATGCATCGATTACCGCCTCGGAGAGAAAGTTCGTTAAAAGGGGGGTTGCCCCTATCTGAGTCTCTCTTGATATAGGTGTATGCAAATTGTATGTCTCGCGGGGGTGACTCAGGGATTTTGCTTCAAAGTCATATAAGGGTGAAATATCTAGTGCTATTTATTCCGTAATGAAGTAAATGAGACAGGACAGGAGGCAGGAAACGGGAGGGAGATGAGGGGAGGAAAAATGATTATGATATATTTATTTATCAGTTGCTCAAGGAGCGAATCCCAATTTTTTTTCCCTGTGTGTTTCTCCTGAAAAGTTATTTTATTAACATATCAGGTTTTTGACCGATTCGACACGGGGCATAACAATCTAGATCAAAGATCAAGATGAGTTTACAACGGAAACTTGGGAGAAATGTAAATCGATTACATGATCGGGTACTTCGATGTCACGTTTGTTATTATCTACATTTCTTTTTGACGCCGGCGGATGGAAAAAAAAATTTTTTTTCTTTATGAAAAATCTGTATCCATATTTATAGCTATCTCCTTCCCGCTCACCCCTTCCCCTCCCTCCTTCCTTCAACAGGGAAGAAAAAATGAAATGCGAAAAATGTGTCAGATAGTGACGTCACGAAAAAGCTCTGCATTGCTAGAATAGAAAAACAAGAAAAAGAAAAAAAAAAAAAAAAAAAAGGAACTCGCTGAGTGACAGTTTCAGTTTACCGGAGGAGGGCGAAGGAAGAGAAGAGGAGGGGGAGGGGGTAGAAAAGGATAGGATTGCGTGAAACTAGAAGAAAATGTTTCATCACAATCTCTGACGTCTCAAATGTTTTTTTGTAATTATATCTTTTTTTTTTCTATTTCAGCGAAGGAAAAAAAAGAGCGGTAATAAAAAAAATGTCAGCAATTTCGAAAAAATTTTAATCGATGATTCGTTTCCGTTTTTTTTCCCTTTTCGTATAATCATTATTTCTGTTTCATTTCGTAATTAAGGGTGAATTGATTTTTTTTTTATTCCTTACGGAAATCAGCAATTGAGATATATAGTATTGGATACCTGATACCTGTCTACCTTTAATTAAACCGTCCTCACTTTACAAAAAAAAGAAATATTTAAAACGATAAAAATATGTGTTTTTGATCTTGACTTTTAAAATTATTTATTACGTTGAAAAGGGGTTTGGAAATTCATTCCTGCCAACTGTTAAGTTATATTTTTTCATTCATTTAAATTATGTTTCGACGAATGTAGCATGGTTAACGGTGTCATATAATACGATGTAAAATATGTTGGAAAAAAAAATTGTAGCCTTATTGTGCTCATTTACAAATTAATCGAAATCCTTAGGCAGTTCGTTTTGTTACGGAATTTTTTTTAGCAGAAATCTTTGTTTAACAAATTTCCCAATTTTTTTTTTTTGGTGACTAGATAAATGGGACAGTAAAAAAAAATATATGGGTAGGGCAATTTTTTTCCCCATAAAATTGGCAGTAGTAAATTTAAATATGGGGCGGCTTTTTAAATAAATCGGCAGTGAATAATTTTTTCATCACACGGTACTGAAAAGTGGACTTTTCAGTACTGGGCAGTTGATTTACAGACTATTTTACGCCGTACCTTGTGATAAAAAATATCTTTCAATGCAAGAAATGCAAACGACTTGCCCGTCTCGACCTATTTAAGGCCCTCGCCTTCTGCTCGGGCTTAAAACTCGGTCTCGACGGGCAATTTTGTCGTTTGCAGTCCTTGTATTGAAAAATACTATTTCTGGAGCAGTGAATTTGGTAGAGGTAAAGATGTTAGGACAAAATTATATATGAAAAATGTGTAAAATATATATAAATTGTATATATTTTATACATTTCTTATATATATTTTATATATAAATCGTATGTAATACTGCCCTAACATCTTTGCCTCCACCGTAAATTTTTATATTATAGGGAAGCTGAAGCATAGTGGTCCGGAAAAAAAAAATAAATGGCCAAAACTCATCCCAAAGTCTGTGTGAAACTTAGAACGAAGATAAAGGTGTCAAAAGCTTCGATATTTTGTGCAATTAAAAACCTGCTGCCCCAAAATTCAAAATGGCGGGCAAAATATGGAAGCCAAAAATTTTAATTATGAAGGAAATTCATGTTATGTATTCCATGTTATGCCCGCGAGTTTGAACTTTGGGGCACGGGCAGCAGTTTTTTAATTGCACAAAATATCGAAGCATTTGACACCTTAATCTTCTTTCTAAGTTTCACACAGACTTGGGAATGAGTTTTGGCCACTTATTTTTTTTTTCGGACCACTGTGGGAAGATGCAGAGCGGCAGTAATTAATAATCGAAGGGCAAAATTTTTTTTTGAAACCAATTTTTTTATATGTTTTTATTTTTTTGCACAAATATTGCTTAAAGAACGCAGGACATTATACCTGCCGAACAAACATTATTTACTCGCTGGAACAGGCATACTTTTGATCAATTTAAAAACTGAAAAATATAGCCTATGAAACATATTGTGTGTCACTTTATGTTAACATATTTTTTTCAATGCCAGAAAATGCCTTTTAATACCAAATTATTCATTATAAGTACTGCCAAAATAATTTTTCTACTACCAAAAATTGTACTGCCAATAAAAAAAATTGCTATATTATTAAATTTACTGTCAATCTATTAAAAACTGCTATTTTATGAAAAGGTACTGCCCTCCTACAAATAAATTACGATCCGTTTAAATAAACGCCTTTATTTATTTATTTATTCATTTATTTATTTATTTATTTATTTATTTATTTTTTGTCTTTAAAAATACGGATAAGCAAGCTCGGTCTCGAAGTTCAATTTAAGACTTAAGAAAAAAAGAAGACGAGAAAAAAAAAAGAATACTCTACTGTAAACAAAATAAGGAAAAATTGGAAATGGAAAGAGGAAGGTGAAGAATTATGGGGACATCCTCGACTTCCATTTCCGTGACTTATTCCGTGTGCGTTCAGTCACTTAATGGATAAAGATAAAAAAATAAAAGAAAAGGAAGAAAAACGGGTTCAGAAAATTCTTTATTTTCGTATCCTTTTGAACTTTCGATATATCAAAATTAGCATTTTTTATTCAAAATGGCGCTGAGGGGAAATTGAGAAAGTTTTCTAACCTTCATGCTTTTTTTTTTTTCCTTTTTTTTTTTTCTTCTGTTTACACGGTTTTATCCCTTGTTGTTTTAAGTTTTACCCACCTTTCCTCCACCATCTCGAAATTTACTTAACATTTTAAAATTTAGCAATAAATATGAATAAGAATAAGAATTAATTAATTAACTCGAAGTGAAGAATGATGTTCATGTCAAACTAAGTTTCAGCGTTTCTATTTAATTATTCATTTCCCTTTATTAAAAATTGCGGTTTCCAGCTCTTTAAGTCGAATGAGAATGGAAAAGATTTGTCAGCGTATGGGTTTTACACGTGTACTACGGGACTTTTTGACTTTATAAACGCTATGCCTACATTGTATTAATATTAATCCACTGAGTTTTCCCTCGGTAGGTTCAAACATTGTATACAAAATTGTCGAGTTGAGTCTTGTGTGTTTACCAAAGGTTTTATATTAATACAATTTAAGTGTCCGAGTTGGTAGTATAGGTTTTTTATGGGCCAAAACTTTATGGGAATATGTAACGCCTCAGGGATCACAGAGAGTCGTAAAGTTTGCCACCACCGACTATATACACACACAATCCTTTTTTTTCTTCTCTTTGGAGGAACAAAGTTAATTTGTTTTTTTCTTGGAATTAACTTATTAAAGTTCGGGTTTTGACGTGACATAATTGCGTTTAAAATGAAATTAAAAAATGTCACTTATCGGAGGAATTCTATTAAATATTTAAATAGCGGTGGTATAGTCGGTTTTTGGTTTTGCATCGATTCTTTAGTAAATTTAAAAAATAAAGTGCTTAAAATAATGTTATTATAAGGAAGATTGTTGTGGGTTTTTTAATTTTCTTTAGGGCTGCAATTCCGATAAGTTTTTATTCGGGATCGGAATCGAAATCGGAATCGGCTATTTGAAAAGTAACTGGTATCGGAATCCGTGCTTTTTTTGAACATCGGAATTGAAATCGGAATCGGAATCGGCATCCAAAAAAATATTTTCGATTCAGATTGACTTAAAAAGCACGAAAATACCGTAATTACATTTAATCAATTTCGGTTTAAGTCGGAATCAGAATCGGAATCGGCATTGCTAAAATATTTGTTATTTGGTATCGGAATCAAAATCGGAATCTTACTCATAAATAGTCCAGAGGAATCGGAATCGGAATTGCAGCCCTGAATTTTCTCTGCTTTTCAGAAAACGGTACCGTAGAATAAGGCTGCTTTGTACGCTTTTAAATTTTTTATTTTTTATTTATTTATTTATTTATTTTTTAAAATTTACTTTATTTTTTTTTTTACATAAAACATTTATGAACTGTATAAAATCTCAAATCAGTCTTCGTAACTATTCAAAAAATCCTTCAGAGGAAGCTTCAATGAGTACGGAAAAAAAACGGCTGTTTTGTCTAATATTCGACTTATGTAGAAAAAATACCGATTTTACGTATCTAACAAACTTATTTGGTGTGGTGTACCCTAGAATTTTTAAATGCAAGTTTAAACTTGTCTAAAATGTATGAAATGCATGTGTGGCCGGAAAATAATTTCAAAAAATTTTGAAAATCTTTGATTTTATATTCCGGGTTCGTATATTTTTTTCTTAAATTTTTTTTCTAGGGAGCCCAAAAATCGGCCTAAATTACCCACATCCTTTCGGCCTGAGGAACATGTCTTAACTTGATTATAATTTCGAGTTGTTGTTGGAAGGAGCTTAGTACTTCAAGCTCGGTTGTTTTTTTTTCTTTCTGTCCACGCTTTAAAAATGGCATACCTTCGTTATGAAAGAAGTTTAATCCATTCAATGTTGTCTTACATTTAAAAAAAAAACCGAAGTAGCTCGGTGGTAGAGCAGCCGCCGCGAAAACCGAAGGTCGCTGGTTCGAGTCCACAAGTCCAAGCTGGTTCGAGCCTGTGGTGTATTCTTTTCCTGAACATCTTCCCGGTTCCCTTTTTGATCCACATACCGATAAAGCCCAACTGAGAGAATTACACCCCCCCCCCCTGCCTTAAAGCAGTTTTAGGTGTGTTCGAAATTAAAAAAATATTATTTAAAAAAAATTCAATTTTTAAGTGTCAACTCTCATTTTCATTCTTTTTTGCTTTATTTCCGAAATATTTGGGAAAAATAAAAGTGTGCAAAATTATTCGCTAAGTTCAAAGTAACCTCCTTCCACGGTATTCGATATAGCGCGAAGTTTTACGCATTAAGTTTAAGGCAAATTCATAAACAAGGGCCCACGGGAGGAAAGTCGCAGGTTTAATCCTAACAATACCAGAATTATTATAAAGCACATTCTGTTTGAATAGTGTAAATAAAGAAATAAAAAGCCCCTTCGGCAAAATTTACTTTGGCACACGATTTAATTTTTATTCAAATGCAAAACGTTTAAAAAATGTATCACTTAATATTTAATCCGAATTTTATACTTCATAAACATAAAATATTCTAATCTCTAATCATTTTTTAAGTCATTACATTTGACGACGATAGTTTTTTTTTTCTCTTTTGAAAAATTCCAACATTTGCCCCTTAAGACTGTAAATCTGATTTTTTTTTCATGCTAAAGCTAAACTCGTTTTTCTCACACTGGCAAAAAAATTAAAAATAAAATAAAAATCCGGTAGTTAGTTCCATGCTGATCCAATATATTATTCACATGCCAAAGTTAATGCAAAGCACAAAAAAAAAAAAAATTAAATTTTGAATTATCGGTGGTCAACTAACATCAAAAAGAGGGGAAGAAAACGGGATTTTATTTCTCGCCTAATAAAAAAAAATGGAGTCCCAGCGGGAGAACCTCTTTTTCGACTTCCATAACAACAACACTAACAAACTCGAAATGATTAATCGTTTCGATTAATTCCTTATTTCGCTTCTTTTTTTTTCGGAGAAAAAGTGTGGATTTTTCCTTAAAACCGAAAAGTGAAAATCGCCGCACGCCAAGTACCAGAAAGAAAAAAAAGTAAAAGGAAAATCATAAATCAGGCGATAAACGGTCGGGAAAAAGACCCTTTTTTTTATAAAAGAAAAGGGAGAATAATTAACCGTAAGAAGGAAAAAGAAAAGGAGAAGATTAAAACATCATCCAAGGGTATAGGCAAGCAAGGTAATAATAATTAAGCATAATAATTACGTAATAAAACAAAAGAAAATCAAATTTCACCCCTTCGCAAACAATAGAATGACATCACCTATTGTTGGTGGAATTCCATAAATTTATGTCTCGATATGGATTGCGTGTGAATCGAACGGTAGTTTAGGGGTTGGGGTCGAACCCACCCCTCATTATTTTAAGAATACTTATTATTATATTACCGCTTGATTGAGGGGAGGTTCTTGATTAAATTACCACATTTTTTCCCCCTATATTTTAAAGCTTTAGTGGAATATTATTATATTTTAGTTGATGCGTATGTTGGCAGGAGCCGATCGATTTATTATGTATGATATATGGGAAAGTCGTTGGTGAACATTTGACCTAGTTTTCCTCTTTTTTTCGCTAATCCCTTTTTTGGGGGGTAGGAGGGGGAGGGAGGATATTTATTTTAATTTTTGCATGGAATTTTTTTTTTTTTTCTGGACATTATTCAGTGTTATGTATTCGTCTGCTTTGAAAATGTAGTGCGGATTGCCTAATTTTTAAAGTTGGAAGGCGTTTTTGGCAAACCTTTCTGTTTGTAATAAAAAATCGTTTCAAAAAAAAAAAAAAAAAAAAAAAAAAAAAAAAATTATTAATGTAAATATTTTTTTAAAAAGTACAAAGCATGGGAATCGTGACGCCAATGCCTAAAGCTGTATATTGTTCATTTTTTTTTTTTTTTTTTCAATAAAAGCGAATATACCTAGGACAATGGCTTAATTTAAATATTTTAGTATTGCGTTCAAATTGTCATTCTCGTTACATGCCATATTAATTGAACAATTGTATTGATTGAAAAATATTACGGATTTTTCTGATTATTTTTAAAAATGCAGTTTTTTTTTATGTTGGAAAGGGAAATTTCAATTCGTGGCTAGTTTTTGTGTTCTGTTGATTTGGGATCAGTTTTGACTTAAATTATTTTGAATTAAAATTTAACGACCCCAAAAAAAATCTCTGGATACCATAAAAACCGGCTATCCTTTAAAACTACTTAGGGCCTGCAGCAAGTGCAAGATCTTCAAACGATTTGCTAAACTAAATTTTTTTTCCGCACTTTTTATTAAGTGCTGCGTTTCGCCAAAAACTTGTAAAAAATGATGATGCATGTAATAAACATAAACAATAAGGTCCTTCCAAAAAATATTATTTAATTGACACCTTTGGTTTATGCCACCATGAACATGACACGGCGCCACGAATTAATTTTCAGCGATATTAATTTCTCGTAAATGACAAAACTGCTAAGAAAAAAAAATTTTCCTTTTGTCAAATATCACTTTAAAAAAAATCGTCTGTCATCAAAATCTTGGCAAATTATTTTTTTAATAAAAATCAAATAAAAGGAATCTCTTTATTACCAGACCAACATTTTTTAATATTTTTTTTTCTTACTAATTTGTCTCTTTTCCTTCCATGTTGGCAACCATTTTTTACGCTCTTTCATAAAAATATAATTTACAATGGTAATTAATAATTTTTTTCAAAATGAATATTTAGCTTATGAAATTAACCTAACGTTAATTATGTTCTGCGTATTTTTATAATCGTAAATTTTTACACCTACTATACTATACATGGCGATTAAAAAGTAATCGACTCATTTTTATGGCATCATTTTCGTTATGTTGGTAAAAATGATGTTTATCTGTTTGAGTGACTGGCAGACGTTTTTAGCGTTGTTGATTTCTTCCTTTTTTTTTTTTTTTTTACTCTTCATCCTTTTATTGATTGATAATCGGAGATTGACAGATGAGAAGTGGCTATTAAGTAGCTGCCATTTTGCATTTCGCGGTTAGGGTGGCTGGAAAATATGCGCTTATGAAAAAAATGAAATAAAATAAAAATAAAATAAATAAATGATGAAAAAAAAAAAAAAAATATGAAGAGAGAAAAAGGACTAAGAGGTGAGTCAGAGGAGTCTCATTTGCATATCTGACACCTCATTCGCAATGTACACGTTACAAATTATGTTTTGTCTCTCTAGGAGGCACAAATTTACATTGTTTTTGTAATTATCATTAGTGAAAAACATTCTTTCTCTTCTGCTACCTTTCAACGGGTATATAAGAGGGGAAGAAAATATAATGAAAAATTCACTAAGCTCAGATAAATTAATCCTGATTTTCTTCTGAGTGACTTTTTTTTTTTTTTTTTTTTTTTCTCCCGACGGTTAAATGAAAGTTTTGTTTGCAGACCCTGATGAACTTTTTTTTGTTGTTTACTTTTGATGTTTTTCAAGTGATAACGCAGCGGAGGTCATCATTTTACAATTATTGAGATCTGGAACGTTTGTTCCGAAAAAATTTTCCGTTTTTCCTTTCTTTAAATCATTTTCGCGTTATTATTATTATTTTAAAATAATAAAATCCCCGATAGCAGATGAAAAACTCGCAACGCGGCAATCTGTTCCGAAAAGCTTTTAAAAACTTGAGGGAAAAATTTTCCCCCTCATTGCCGTAAATAAAAAAAAAATATAAAAAAAAAAAGTAAGAAAATGGAATTTCATAAAACTCGAGTTAGGGAGAAAACCCTCAATTCAAATTCACTGAAAAATTTTAAGTTATAATTAAATAAAATATGCATATTCAATTAAAATTAATAGGCGTTAGTCAACTTTTTACAAGAATACGATTTTAAGAATTGCTTGAGAAAATCTTAAACTTGTGTAACTGGAGATTTCAAAATTTTCGAAGCCCGATTTTAAAACCTCTCTCTCCCTCTCGCTTTCCTTTTTTCTTTTTCTCCCGTTTTCTTGACTTCATTGAATTCATTTATAACCCTCCGGGGAATTTGGAATGCTAAAATTTAATTTTCATAAAAGAAGAAAACGCCAATGCATAACTATTTATAAATACAATATATACTGCGTGTATTTTGTAATTTTAAAATGCATACAGGGTGTCGCGCCTGGATCGACTTAATTAAGTCCTTCACCTTTTGAGGAAAAATGTAATTGAGACGTGAAGCAAGCAGGTTGGTCGTTTGTTTTATTTCTTTTTTTTTTTTTTTTTTTTTTTTTTTTTTTCAGGCACGTTACTCTGATGCAACCGATTACTATGCTACAACGGTCACGATCAAAAAGATCACTATCACGGGGCTATACTTTTCATTTCGTTCTAATTAAGATCTCCGTCTGTTTTTTTTTTATTTCTTTAAGTAAACAAGTAAGGAATATAAAATCGGCTTAGGTAAAAACCCTGATGAAGTTCAAGTTCGAGAAATTAATTTTTTTTTTCCAGACTGGATTGCACACATAAGCATGAAAATATGCAACTCGACGTTTTAAATTACCGTTACCGTTTCTTCAATGTTTAATGTCAATGTTACAAATTAATTAATTAATTGATTATAGCATTAAATCGATATTTATTTGCAAGTCACGAGCATTTATATCGACCTGTATTTATTTATCTAGAGTGCCAACTACTTCCCTCTCTCGTGTTCTGATCGGAGAGTCACGGAAGGAAATCTCCGGCAAAATTTTCTTCGGAGGAGTAAGAGATTTTCGCGTGATGATGAATGCAAAATTGCATGGGGAGGAGATTTGCCTGTTGCAAAGCCTTGCGTGCGCTGACGAAGAGCTGTTCTCATTGTTGAGCTTTCTGTTGAATTTGAGAAAAAAGGCTGCAGTTTTGCGCTTTCATTTGGCAAGAGTCGGTAATTGATGGTGAACAAAAGTTAGTGAACAACAATGGCGAACAACCGCTATTGTCTAGAGACAAAGTTAAGGATGCACACAACAAATTTCAACAAAGTTTCGAGAAATTTGCTCAGATTTTGGTTCTGGACCTGCAAGGATTGAAAATCTAAAATTTCTTGTTCGAGAATCTTGCTCAAGATCTTGCGAAATCTTCTGAAATCTCTTGCAAGATCTTGACCAAGATTCTCGAACAAGAAATTTTAGATTTTCAATCTTTAGAGACTTGCAGGGCCAGAACCAAAATCTGAGCAAATGTCTCGAAATTTTGTTGAACTTTGTTGTGTGCATCCCTAGACAAAGCTGAGAGAAAGTCTGCAATCAAGTTGCTGGCTTGGCAAAGTCTTAGTGGGTTATTGGCTGTTATGAGAAGGGGATAGGGGAAGAAAGAGGGTGAACCCTACCCTGCCATCGGAAAATGACGTCTCATATACGCGATCATTTTGAAAAATGAGTGCCTGCGGATTCAAATTCTCAAGTAGGCACTCATAGGCACATAGGCACTCGTTGGGGGTTGTGAGCTTGTCAAGAGGTTGCAATAAGGATAATTTGGCAGGTTTCCGTGCGCCGAGGGTCAACTGACGTATCTCCATTATAAATGTGAATGGAGATAGTCCGTTTTGACTGTTCTTCAAAATTATGTGACGACAAGTTCATGCCATTCTCCATCGTATTTTTTTCATGGAGATACGCCACTGAACCTCCGGCGCAGGGAATTGAACATTTTTTAAACTTTTCTTGGAGCTTATTCGCTGATTTTAGGTAGCTTTTTGTTTAGGTGCCGATGCTAGCATCGGCACCGGATTTTTTTTAATATCCGAAATCGGCATCGCCATCAATCCGAGATATATAGCGGGCCGCGGTTTTTTTTTTTTTTTCGTTAAAATAGCTATCAGAGGCGGCATAGGATATAATCGATGTTTGGTGGCGCCGACATTGGCATCGGGTGTCGGTGCCGGAATCGGAATCGGGAGTTAAATAAATAATATGGAATCGGCACCGGCATTGGATTCGGACTCCTGCTATCTGTCATTCATTATCGGGTTACGGATGTGAAAAATGTCGTGATTGGTCTCAGAAATTTTTGGGCAGCAGTAAAGTTTCTGCTTTATATGTTCAGTATTTATTTCGGTGTTTAAAATCTTCCCTATCCAAAAATGGCATGAGGATGAACGGAGATTTATCCATAACGTCTTGGAAAAAATGCTCTTATACGAGATTTCGGCTGCTCTGAACGAATGGTTGCCGGAATAAGCAATTCAGTCTGGTAAAAAGTCTGGTAAATATTTATACGTATATAAGACCAATTATCTATTGCCAGCTTCCTAGGTAAACAGCGAGTAGCGCCATAAATCCTTTAATAGCATTCTCTCCGTCTTTTAGAAAGCTCTCACTAACCTGAAAGAAGGAGCGAAGGGCGAGACACTGCATTGCTCCGAACTTGTAAGCACTTCTTAAATTATAATGGGCGTCGTTACTTTTTAGATTCGCTCCTTATTTAAAAAAAAAAGAAAGAAAGAAAGAAAATTAATGCAAAAGTCGTATATTTAATTTTTCACCGACATTATAGTTTGAAATGATCGAACTTTAAAAGACTGCCTTTTTCAAGTTTACAGTGCCACAATTTACTGTATAATTAAAAGAAATAAAAACAATTATATAAAAAACCCCTTTAAGACAAGATACAGCTTTTTTGAAAAAAAAAAAAATCGTAGCAATATAAAAAATAACGAAAAACTGATTAAAATCGAAAGTTTGAGATATCTCAGAAAAAAATCGTATTTAAATCACTATGAATTTGTTTTCATCAGTAATTATAAGTTAGAAATTTGATTATTAATATTCTAAAACCATTTTTTTAAACTATTTTTAACGACCGAGTCCTTTTAATTGCAGGTTAACCAGGAGAGTGTAAAATAACGAATAATTGATAGATAAATCAACTTAAAAAAATACTTAAAAAAAAAAAAAAAAAAACTCGATCGATATCAATCGAACTTTTTAAGAATTTTATCGACGGTTATCATCAAAATATTTCAAAAGGGTGGAAGTGAAGGGAAAGCGATATGGAAAAAAAAAAAAAAAAAAAAAATTAACAGAGAAAGGGCAATCTGTTTCTTTCTTTAATTTTTTCCCCAAGCGATGAATCGATAATGAGAACACAAAAAATCAATTTAAGGAAAAAGAAGGAAGTTGTACTAATCGAACGACTGGGAAGAAAAGAAAAGCCGGAGGTTTTTTTTTTTTTTTTTTTTTTTCTCTTTTCGGAAATCCGATTAATACGGATTTATTATCTTGCGGTTGTCCAGACGGGGAATTTCCAGTTCGTCAGTTATGACATTTTTGACACCCGAAACCCGGGCAGAGGGGTAAAAAGTGGAGGGAAGAAAAGGCAAAATGAAAAGTCAAAAGCTATCGAAAGTCGATGAACAAGGGCCGAAAATGTGCATTACACGTCAAAATAAACAGCTGTTTCGGTTCATTGTTTCAGGGGGACTTGATTTGCATCCTCTCAGCCTCCCTCACCTTCCACCGTTGGTTGTCTCATCCCAGATCATATCTACACGTCAAAATGTCATGTCGCGTTGTCAATAAACAATATTCTTGCGAATTTGACATTTCATTATAATATTCCATGCGAGGATCCTGAGGTTCCTTCCGGGATAATTTCAAAAAAAAAAAAAAAAAAAAAAAAAAAAATGGACATTGTTTGACCTTGGGGGGACTGTTTTTATCAATGTTACATCATTTATTTCGTTTTTTTTTCCATCTCTTTGATAAAGGTCGTTACTTTTTTTCAGCTAATAAAAAAAAAGGTAGGAAAGAGAAAAATAATAATAAAAAAAAAAGAAAGAAATAACAATAATTTTAAATGATATAATACAGTTTATTATAATTCTCCACGGTATGTAATATTTCGTCGGAGTTATACCTGCAGGTGACGGTATATACCTGGTTCTGCACACGGGGCTTCAAAACGGTTTTTCCATTCCCCGCACAACTTCCACTACCCGTCGCTATTAATTACGTTCCCTTCATCAATAAGAAGAAGAATGGATTTACAAGGCTTACGCGATGGAAAATATGGGAAAGGACGTGAAGGGGGGCCCAATACAATAAATAAACACGTTAGCGAAGTGTCAAAGTCCCGAGGATCGACAATATAAATAAAGTTAAGACGTCAGGACGATTTTTTGATTTGACGCTGGACATTCTGGGTTAAAATATAAAAATAGAAATTCTAGGTGGTCCCCGCGGAGGGCTCCTTAAAAGAAAAAAAAAATATTTTAAATAACCCGAAAAAAAAAAGTGGTTGAATAATTATGGTTTACCGATGACAGTTACTATCTTGTCCACACGAGGGAATATCTCCTTATCATAAATAATTTTATTTACACGATCGTTTTTAATAATATTGGACTTCTTTAGTTTTTTTTTTTTTTTTTTTTCCATGCTACGTTGAATTTTTATTTTCGGAAATCTTCTTCGGGTCGTTTGGGTCATGCTCACGGCCGAAAAAAAAAAAAGAAAAGAAAAATATTATCGTTAATGATCGGATCGTTAATTCGAACTTGTTACTAAATATCGATGAAGTTGATCAGAATAAACCTGCAATAACTTATTGATTGTAATCAGCAAAGGAACTTGATTTTCCGGATCAGATAAAAAAGTATAAAATGGCGACTGGATTTTTTTTTTCTTCTTCTTTGATGTCGTTAATTTTGGTCCAGATTTGGTTGTTTAAGACAAAAAAAAAAAAAGTTAATAATGGTCGTTGGTATGTCGTTTTACTTATAGTCGTGTGATCGTGCCAGGTTTTTTTTTTTTTTCTTTCCTTTATTAGGCATTAAAGGTATTTCCCATAATGCTTCTGATGTATGTTAAATAAATTATAGGGGGAAATTAGTTTGAAAAACTAGTCGCATTCCCTTGCTTAATGTTTTCTCTTTTTTTGGAACCTGCTGATTACCCGTGTTATAAAAGTAATCTGTGAGCGTTTTATGTGTGACGATGACTTAATATTGTTCGCATAAACGATCAAAACAGAAACAAAGTTATCTCCGAAAATTTTTTGTCAAGTTCTTGACTGGACAGGGTCGGAATGGGGTACTGTTACTAATATTGGTAAATTTAAACAATGAAAATTATAACGCTATAACAATATAAAATTATGACGCTAAAGAGATCGAAATTTAAAAATTTAAACAACGAAAGGATTTAAAATTTTTAAGGCATTTTTTTTTCTTGCTTTGGTTGAAAGATTCGGATTTTTTGATAGAAATATGATTTTTTTTCCTGGCACGAAAAAAACTTAGAGGAGGGTCCATAAGAGGCTTTTGGCTCCACCGAAAAATATTGATAATCGACTTGGCTCACCAAATTTATCTAAAATAACCATGGTATAGTAGTCATTTTGCTGAAGTAGCACCTTGCCACATGCTTTTGGCTATTCGTAAGAAGCGTTTGTAGCAAAAACGTATACTCAAAGTATACTCAAATCACACAGAAAATATACTCAAAGCGTACTCGAGCATATTCGAAAGTATACTCAATTATAACTTTTTATTTTTTAAAAGGTCGACATTTGGCCATGTCCCGCAAGGCATAGCAAAATGAGGCTCTAAGAAAACGACTACTATAATATGCAGAATGATTTTCATTTACTGACAATTTCCGTACTGACAAACAATTTATCGGGGAGCCCGAAAATCGGCCTTATGGACCCTCCTCCTTTTTCATAAGAAAAAAGTCAAAAGTTAAAAAAAGTTATTCAAAATTTTAATTAAAGTCTTCAAAGTTAAAATTTTGCTATTAAAATATTGCTTTAGCTGATATTTTATTTGAACACACATTTGAAGGCACATTTTATTTGAAATTTCTAAGTTCTTGTTTTTGTTCATGTAGTCCAATTTTAATATTTAAAAAAAAAAAACGGTGAAAATTTAAAACAAAAGCTAAATAAAATTTCAAGAAATTTTTAAGTCTTTGGCTTAGCAACTTAAGTTTCTCGTAAAAGTTAAATTTCTTGAAAATTTACAAGAAATTTTCGAAGTCCATGCTTTCGTTCATGTCGTCTAATTTTAAAATAAGATTTTAACTGTAAATTGCTTGTAGGCCTAAATTTTATTTAAAAAAACTAAAAATTAAAAAGTTGAATAAAATTTTTGGTGCGAACAGATCGACACCCGAACACACCCGGACAGACAGATTTCCCCAGGTCCGAACCCCAAGACCTAGTCCTACGTCAAAAGGTGACATGATAAGTGCCATGCAGTTTTCTTTTTTCTTTTTCGAAAATTGCTGCAAATAAAAATACGCAAAATATAGTGACGACGAAAAATGTTTGCTAATAGAGCAGGATACCGAAATTAAGAGAACGTATAAATCGGCACTACTCATGTTGTAAATTAATAACAAACTGCTGAAAAACAGAGTTTCTTTTTAACAGTTGATGATTCCATTTCCGGCTCTTTAAAAGCAAAAGGCTTGTAGTTGTTAGTCATCAAACACAAATTAAAGATCTCCCTGAAAAGCTAAAAATAGGCCCAAACTAAATCTTTAGCTTAAGGGAAAAACTGTCGTGTAAGTCTATTTTATAAATATTCCAAGCCCGAAGATTTTTTTTTTTTCTTTTTTTTTGGTCGATGGATGATCAATTTGACCGGACTGATAAGTTATCTTGATATCCCGATGACAGAGCATTGAAAATTCTAGATCAAAATTTATTATTGATGACCTCGCCGTTAAATATTTTTCATCCGCGAAGCGAAAGTGATTCAAATAATATTTACTTAATAAATTAAATTACCAGCGAACATTTCAGAAAATATCGTTTTAAAGGAAAATAAGTCGTTATGCCTCGATATTTCGCACCAGCAAAAATCCAATAATATAGACGATTCGCCAAGAGACACGGATCCGAAGATTTATATTAAATACTCCAATACATTTTATCGTATCTAGTTCCTTTTAATTAATTGTCGCTGATCCAGATAATTAGTACAGTACAAATTTGAACGAATCCTTTTAGAGGTTATCTGTATGAAAGGAAAGATAGACTGAAAGCTGCGTAGGAAGCATGAAATTGGGAAGGATAAGCTTACATCAACAGTAATCTAATTCCCCCTTGAGCCAGATGTAAAAATTTTCTCATAACTTTGTTTTTTTTCTTTCTTTACAAAAGCTTGACCTTCAAACCCGTAACTTCGGAAAATAACTTTTCAAAAGAGTTTTAATCGAAAAATAAAGTAAAAACTGACGCTTTTGGTATTTTGCAAAAATTAACGTCGAGGATAAAAATAAAGGGGAGAAGATAATAAAAAAAAAGAAAAAGATACTGAATTCTAAAATCAAACACCTAAACCCCTGATTATCATAATCGTCATCGATAGGAAATAAAAAAAATGAAGCTAATAGACGGGGAGAAAGGAGAGAAAATCGGGGAGGAAAAAAAGATGATAAAGAGATTTGTTTCAGAGAACAAGTCAAGCAAAGAATGATTTCCCAAAAGGCGAATCTTTCAACCAAACTGTTTGCTGACAACATGTGGGGCTTATAACGAATTGGATTTTATTATTGAAAAAATTGTTTCCTTTTATATTTTTTTTTTTTCTCGACCAAAAAACAAAGGATCAAGAAGGCTTTGAAACTGGAGCACCTTGGAACAATAAACGTGATGTAGGACGTGTATGTATTGAGAGAAAGTCTATTTTAATTATTAAATAAAGAAGTCGTAGGTGTTAAAAAAAAAAAAGAAAATCAATTCCTGATTGAAAAGTAAACAACACGAAAAAAAAAAAAAAAGAATGTATAATAACTTCTTAAACTGATAAAAGAATGATAAAGCAAAGCCGCCAAAGGCGTGTTTTTTAAAACTTCGGATGTTTATCGTTTTCGCATTTCCGTTGTGAATATTTTTTCCGTTCATTCAATAATTCCGGAAGTTGATAGATAAGAAAAATATGAAACCCAGCGCAAATAATTATAAAAGTTTAGGGTTTGAAAAAAATGCGCAATTTGTTCTGATTAGGTTAGCTGGTGAGCAGACGGTAAAAAAAAAACACGAAGCCCGGGGCTTATAACTCGTTCGAAACGGTTATTTTCTTTTAAAACGAGTTAGCCTGGGACTATTTTAACAATAAATTCAAGGCAAGGTAAATTAAAAATGAAAGAAATAGATATCATATTTCTTTATGAATATATTACGGTAACAATATGCAGTCTTGTCACGTCCAAATCATATTTCGTCTAGCAAGTGCATCTCCCTGCATTTTATCTCCATATAATTCAAATCTAATGTTCATCCCGCTGCAATATAACTCGGCAACTTCATTTTTTTGTGGAAAAATACCGCCTGGATCAAATTCCTTCTCACCCTTAAAATAACCGAACGCGAAAAAACCCCTTGTTCTATTTACTTACTTTTTTTTTTTTTTTTTAACGGTTAATTTTCCAAACTTTTTGGGGAAAATTGTCTCGTGCGTACTATGAATCTTTATTTCGGAGTTATTTTCAACCCCTCTTATACATCTCTCAGCCTTATTCCTCCCTCCTCCGTCGTCGTTTTCTCTCTCTTATCTTTCCTCCCTCGCCTGTTATCTTAGAAATTTTGAACACCAAGCGAACTTCCCTTCGGAACAAAATGAATAATCAAAATGAAATCCCTTTCCGTATCCGGTTACTCTCCCCTCCGTTCGGGATTCATTTGTTGTCCTCGTGAATTAAGAGACATTTTAGAAACGCCATAATTAGCATAAATATATGCGTCTTCTGCTTGCTTTTCTTCCCTCAAGACATTTTCCCTAACTTGTTGCTGCTTTTCCTGTTTATTTTACCAAATTGAATTGAATGGAATCAACTGAATTTTCGGCGGGCGAGGAAAAAGCAACGCGACGAGTTTTTTTTTCTTTTTTTATATATAAAAAAATGATTTCCTAATGATGTAAAGTTTGCGCCCGGAATATAGTTCGCACATTATACTGCTGACAATTTCAAGTTTATTAAGTTTAACTTAAAAGTTATGCAAATAGTGTTGCCTTTGCTTTAGACAGCAATATTATTTAAATTCTTCGGGAGTTGTTATTATTGCGTTTTGCTGTGGCAAAATTTCTAACGTTGTGAAATAGTTTTGTTACCGCAGGACTTTTAAGTTCCAAGAAGGCACGTGCTGCTTTTTGGAATGCAATTCGTTTATTTTGAGACTTTGGTTAGTTATACAATGAGAGAATATCAGTTAAGAATGAAAGGAGAGCTTTTTATTCTAGCGGGTGAGTTTAAAGTTGAAAGAAAACTAGACAGAATATTTAGCAATGACTGGAGTTTGAGAAGTGGAAACCCTTTGGGTCTAAAAGTCTTAACTGTTGGCTTTGGGAATGTTGCCGAATTTCACTGTTGGTGTTGTTAAGGTTTGTCTTTACCCATGATAATATTATTCAGCACACAATCAAGGACGGATGTGGTATTCCGGTCTTTTTCAGTCATGGGCGCGGCGTACAGAGCTTTGTCTGTCACGTCGAACAAAATTTATTATCTTTTTCAATTCTGTCTCTCTAGCCAGCCTGTTTTTCTGTGGATGCCAAAACCGGAAGGGAAGATAGCCTTAACTATTTAATACGTTCAGAGTCGTTGCTTTGGCAGCAAGACTGCACACATCTTAATGAGCCAGTTTTTAAGAAACGGTGAAACCAGTCTTGACTGGCTCTTCCTATATAAACTAATACTGAATTTGGTGTATACCTAGCAGCGTAAAGCACTTTGGTAGAGCTGTTGTGATTCTTTTGAAGCTTCTCCTGAAGCAGTTTTTAAGGGCGAAAGGTTCTAAAAATTTTCTGACTTTGTTGTAATTATGTTTCGAGCTTTCATTATATCTTCAGTCTGCTTGTTGTCGTCTTCGTCCTCCTCCTCTCATTCCTGTTCTGCTTTACCCTTTCATTCGTATTCATTTTTTTGCGGAATCGCTAACTGTTACTGAAGGTTTTACGAAGGTCCATAAATTTTCAAGGACGTTTGAGCAAGGTCGGAGGTCCCTTGAGCAAGGTCAAGCGGGAGCGTTCAAGTATTACGTAAGACCGAAAGTGGGGGGAGGGGGTACTAGCAATTCTTACTATTTCTTACTTGGGCGAGGGGGGGAGTTTGGGAAATCTTACATAAGAATTTCCGTTATAACTTATTGTTCAGAATTTTTATTAAGTTCAAAAAATTAAGTTGTTTTAATTTTTTTTCAAATGTCTAAAGTAGAAAAATTGAAAATTTTTTTTCAAACTACTTCAAGAAATAAAACTTTATTTTTTGATGAGATTTTTTTGCCAATTGTAGCCATTTTCAGAGATATAAATCTAATATTTAAGAATAATATGACTCAAATTTAAAATCGGCGCTAAAAAAAGGGGGGGGCCCGCGAAAATCTTACGTAATATGATAGGGGGGCTCAAAGAAATCTTACTAGTTCTTACAAAAAGGGGGAGGGGGTCCAAAAATTTGAAAAAAAGTCTTACGTAATTCTTGAACGTTCCCAAGCAAGATCAGATCTATGATCTGGTAAAGAATAAAATTCAAAATTCGACAGTGCCCGGCTAAGTTAACGGACCTGTTTTAAGGAGCACATGCAGTCTTACTGTACAGTATTACAAACATAACAGGGTGACATTTATGTCACCCAGTGCCTAAAATTTGTCACCTAGTGAGAGAAAATTTGATCGACTAGGTGACAAGAAAAATTTTTTCGAGAAACTTATTTTAAGCCATAGAATTTTTTTTTAATTTTTTTTTTCTGGGATATTTTGAAAAACATTCGTCTGTTCCATTGAATGCTGGTTTTAAAATAACCTTCCAAAAATTTTTTGCATTGCTTTGAATATTCTTTTTCATTGAGAAAAGATACCCGGCGTTAACTCAAATTTAATCCGGTCAAAGACTTCTGCAACCTTTTTTTTTATTCTCTTCTCCTTTTCTATTCTATAAAAATTATTTTCTTTGATTTACAATTACAACTTTCTAAATCTATTCATGGGCATCTATTCTAGGCACGTTTTTCCTTCAGCTGCCTGCTTTTGGTCTTTTTTTCAGGTAGTGACGTTTTCAAAGCAAAGTTCAAATACCTCTTTCCTTTCCAGTTTTCAAGACTGTACCTGCTTCCGTTTTTCCCTCTCCTCTCCGCCCCAAAATCTGAAATTCATTCAAGGTTACTTTTATTAGTTAGTTTGCGGTAGTCAAGGCCGGAAGAAATGAAATAAAATAAATTCAATTCAAAAAAAAAGTTTCGGAGTTGATGCCGCACGGATATTTCTAACAGCTGATTATTCAGCTAACTAAAATTTATAGAAATTTCGATCAAATTCAGAACTCTTTAAGCGAGTATTTTACCAAAAGGGTAAAAAGAGTAAAATCATCCTCAAGCGGGCATACATGTACTGAAACAAGAAATTAAGGTAAGACTCTTTACTTTAAAAAAAAAAAAAAATTGGTAGACTTCTAATTTTGAAATTTTAGGCGCGCAGCCTAATATCTTTGATCTTTTTCACCTACTCAAAATTTCTTACAACATGCTCTGGGAACATACAATAAGACTGAACATGGTATGATGACGATTTTTCCGTACAGTACATTGATGCTGATTTTAAAATGCCAGCTAATAAAGCCCAGCTGTACTCATTTGATGGATTGCGAAGATCATCGATTCGTGTAATAATCTTCGTGATTAATTCGTATCATATTCTTAACAATAATTTTTTTTTTACTGATCTCCTTAAATAACGTGCAGAATCAATCTGTTTTCAAGCTATCGCCGAATACGGTGTTACAAGATCCAAACACCATTCGGTTTTATCTTTTCCAATTTTTCTGTCCTCCAAAATAACCATGAATCCGTCAATACAGCTGCAGAGTTGTAGACCTTATATTACTTGCCATCATTTTTCGAATCTCAATTTCCTTCATGGCAACTATAGTCAGATGAAGGGGGTCCTTCACCAAATAAACAATTCTTAATTAATCAAAACAAATCACACGCAGATTTCGATTTAGAGACAAAAAAAAATCTAGGGCGCACTGTAAATATTCAGATTAATTGATTCGATTTTGAAATATTGCCCCTTAGAATAATAAGTGAGTATATAGATTACCATCGATTCTGTTACGAATATTTTCCCACTGTCCAAGTCCGAAAAAAAATGGTACGATAAGTATCTAAAATTGGCTTTGATACATTGAAAAATAACCCGGGGACAAATTAAGGCCATTCCTCAAAAAAAAAGAAACTCCTACAGGAGTTCGAGACTGCCTAAAGCAAGAATGATCTTGATGAATGATCTCAGAGAGTTGAACTAGGACTGCCATAACAAACGAGTAGGTCAATATGTAACAAATCGATTGCCATCTATTAATATTGTTTTCAATAGGGACCGATTGCGAAATTCATACTTTTCACTAATTAATAATCGCGCGATGATTTCGTAACGTCGTCGACCATATCGGGAGCAAAGTCAAATTTTTCATTGATTAATTACACCCCGATTTTTTATCATCAAGATCCGATTGTGCTATTAAAAAAAATATTACATTATGTAAAAAAAAAAAAAATTAATTAAAACAAAACCTTAACCTTAGCCAATAAATTAAAAGTCTGGTTAATATGGCCGGGAGAAGCGGATGCCCACTCCTTTAAAAATTGCAATAAATGCATTCTAATAATTCATTCTCATGCAGGTATTGCAATTAAAAACAGAAACGGATTAAATTTAATTTCCGTGAGTTTAATTATCGATTATCCCTTAATCTGATTTTCATCGAGTGCGTGTGTGCAATGCACATGCGTCACGAAATCATTTTCTTTCCGTTTCTTTTTTTTTAATCCTGTGAATTTTAAAATTCCAATAAGTTGACCTATTCTGCGGGTGACCTTTAGCCTCCGGTCTTCCTCAAGGTCGTGGAAACATTAATTAGACCTCCCAAGCAGTGCAAGCGATTTTATTCATATTGTCATTTCAGGAAACAATGCGCTTGATTTTTTTTTTCTTTTATTTGTTTCGCTCGATTATTTAGCAAATCAGCGCACGGGAGCCGCGCCTTGAAACCTTAATTTTTTTATTGCCCTAGCGCATAAAACCGCGGAAAAAATTGAAGGAAAGCCCGAAAGGAAAAAAAAAGGAGGGGGAGGGGGGGTCGGTATAAAGAGACAAAATGATCGTGTTGTGGCTCACGATTTGTACGGACATGACTAAATCAAGGACAAATACTTTGTTCTACGGTAATCTTGTTACCATCATTATTATCATTCCTTATTACTTTCGTTAAATTTATTTTTCGTAAGTTTTATGTAATTTCGTTTAGGAAATGCCTGAAAGCATATAAACAAAGAAATCAAAGCGAAATAAAAGAATATGCCTAAAAATGATTTTTTGATGAGGGTTACACGAATGAATATGCTAACTTTCGCTTTAGGCCTAAAACGAGCAGGAGGAGTTGCTCGAAGGTTTCTCTTTCTTTTTTTTAAATTTTGATCTGTGCTTGGCAAATTTTTACTGTTTGAATTCTTTAACGACCTGCTTGTTCAGCAATTGTCTTTGCGAATTTTTAGTAGCGAATCACGTGGTAGGTGGCAGCGCAAGAGAGACGTCATTTCAGACTTTTGTTGCTAAGGACAAAGATTTCTTGGTTTGGAGATGGATGCTCCACTTTAGGAAGAGGGTTTGGCATAAGATATTGTTTCTATGCTTTTCAAGCAAAATATCCACAAGAGGGAGGGTGGAGGTGACACTTCTAAATGACGTCACGGTAGTGCAACCTTTTAGGACGGTAACTCTAAAATCCCTATTTCCTCTTTTAGCAAGATGTTTTAGAACAGCTGATTTCGCACTTGTTCCGGAATTGCAAAAACAAGTCCAAAGCGACTTAAACCTAATTAGCGTCCTGCAGATAGTGACAAGCAAGTAAATCGAAGTAATGAAGAAGGTGCCATTTTTCCTGCTTTGAAGGTAGGAAACCTCTAAACCTCTGAACCTTTTACCTGATTATCTCTTTACCTCGTGGTACGATCTTTGGCACCCATGCGCCATCGTGGTATGATGGCGTATAGGTACTTTTGGCTGGCTGTTGCCAAAGCCATATTCTATTCAAGGATATAGACGGAAGACGTTAGTTGATTCTTGACAAGTCAGCTCCTAACTGTTAATTCTTACATTAATGTAGCTATGAATTGTTTCCAGAAAATGTTTTGGGAACGTTCAAGTATTATGTAAGACTTTTTTTCGGGTTTTTGGGCCCCCTCTTTCCCCCCTTCGTAAGAATTAGTAAGATTTCTTGGACCCTCCCTATTATATTATGTAAGATTTTTGCGGACCCCTTGTTTTTTTTAGCGCCAATTTTAAATTGGAGTAATATTTTTCTTAAATCCAGATTTATAGTTCATACTCATATCCCTGAAGATGGCTACATTTGGCACAAAGTCTCACCAAAAAAAACTTTTTTTTCAATTTTTCTACTTTAAACATTCAAAAAAAAAAAAAAAAAAAAAAACTTTTTTTTTCTCAATTGACAAAGATTGCTTCTAAAAGGCTTGTCGCTGTTAGCTTCTTCTAAATAAATAAATAGACAACTTAATTTGTTGAAGTTAAAAAAAAAAAAATGCTGAACAATAAGTTATAATGGGAATTCTTACGTAAAATTTGCCAAACTCCCCCCTCCCTTCCATTAAGTAAGATATCATAAGAATTTCAAGTCCCCCCTCCCCCTCTTTTTGTCTTAAGTAATATTGAACGCTCCCTTTTCCCGAAAATTTTTGTTTCCCAAGAAATAAAATAAAAAATTTTTTAAAGGAATTTGGGCTTAATCAAATTATTAATTATTTAATTAAAATAATTATTCATTCATTTATTTGCTAAGCCATCTGAAAATCGTAGTAAAATTTCATTCTTGTGCTTATTCAGAACATTGAGTCAATTCTGCAATTCTGCACTAAATACCTCTTGACTTTCCGTATTTGCCGCTGCACGGATTTAAAATCAATCTTGAGTTCTGGAACAAAATATTCGCTTACTGCCTCTTACACCGTTCTTATTACATTGAAGACCAATCACCTCGCCATAACGTTTTTCCTTTAAAAATTTCCCTTTTTCAGAGAAACCTACGAATCTACTTCCTCTTGTGCCTTTCCTATGCTTTTGATACCTAAATTATGTTTTACTTTGAAAAGCGTGCTTTTCAACGAAGAAAATAAGAAAAATGTACTCTCCGTAGCGCAGAAAGCTACCGGGTTTAAAATTCAAAAAACGTTTTCTTTCTCTTCAGTATGAAAAGCTCCCGAAACATGATCCGAAAGGAAGAAGGAAAGGCGAAACAGTTGCTCTTTGCATGACAATAGCTTTACAAGAAAAAAAATATTCGCTAAGTGTATATTTTATAAAGTCGAAACTGTCAACGAAAAAATTGCGCAATAATAAAGGACAAAAAAAAAAAAAAAAAAAAAAATAAAAAAATAAAAACATAGAAATAGTATTGGGCGCAAGAAAAAAATCTAAGGTAATATATCCTTGTCTATTATAAAATGTAACTCTTACATAATGGGACAAGTTTTTTCGATCACTGACAGTGCGCAAATTGTTTATAGTGACATATGTAGAACACTAAGCATAACGATAACATCTTTATTTCTTATAGTAACTATTGTGACATTCTTAACACTCTTATTTTTTATTCTAAGGACCGATAAAAAATTCCCGAACAAAAAAAAAAAAAAAGATAAGGAATTTATATTTTGCCCTCGGGGATCACCGAAGACATCGTGATTTAGTATAACATGCGCAAATCGCCACTCTCACGCACTCTAAACTGATAACATGCTCGGCCATTCCAGATTGAGATTCCGCGCCTGGAGGATGATTCGTGCCCTTCATTATTAATGCATTTTATGCACGTCAGGTCAGGTAGCTGAGCTATATACACTGTATATGTACGTATGCATGGACGAATGGACGAACGGACAGATTTGCCCTTTAGAGGTTTTGTTCGGATTTGAAAATCAATGGAAGATTGCGAACATTAAAAAAAAAAATAAGCAAGGAGCCTTTGATTATTATTGGTATTAATTTAAATAATCCTTTTGCGGACCTGACACTTCCGTTAGGGTAAATTCCAGATGGTTTAACCAGAATTACTCCCGGTCAAATTGTGACCGTGAAAGATCATACATTTCATTTTCTCGACTCGTGAGCTCCAGGCCCTGTGATCAAAATTTGCATTCGGGAACTTTTGTTGACATGTTGCTGCAATCCTTTCAACTGTCACGTAATGTAATTAATAGTGTGCCTCAGCCACTCCTATGAATGCAATAATTTTGATATTAGGATGCATTATTAAAGTGTTTTGCTCTTCAGAAAGAAAAAAAAAAAGCCTTAAAATCAGAAACCAAAACGAAACTCATTTTAATTTATAAAATTCAACCTCAAGGCCGTTTTCGCCATCGCATAATTGCTCTTTCCCGTTTCAAGAAAAAAAAAAAAAAAAACGTTAGTTTATACATCGCTGAAAAATTATATTTCAAGAGAAAAAATGATTTTTAAATCAAAGTAACAGGTGAAATCAGCCAAAAAATAATTCTTTAATCGATTAATCAGCAAAAATGAAAAAAAAAAATTAATAAGTATGTAGACATTTACATAACTTCTGATGTCGTTCTCAAGGCAACTACGTTGTTAATGTCTCATAGATTTTTATGTAGACGTCGGATGTCCGTCAAAAACTTTAACATTTGATATATCTTTGTTTTTTTTTGCATGCAAAATTTTTTACGCCAGTTCTATTGTAATATTTTTCCGAGTAAACTGTATAATTTAAAAAAAAAATAAGACTCATAAGTTACTTGTTAAAACCGTCTTGTCACTACATAAAAACCCTGTCGTTAAAATATTTCAATAATGGCATTATACGAAGCAAAAAAAAAAAAAAAAAAAATGGGGATCTCTTAAGGGGTAAAAAGAAAAAGCTCATGGACGAAAGGGTTTTTGAATTTATTCAAGACCTTTCCACCCGATTCTCCCAATGTACAAATTGAAGGACTTTGAAAAGGAAACCTTTAATATTTTTTTTTCCTTCTTCATTCAAAATATGTCGCTGGAAATCTCTTTATATATTTTCTGTTTCATTTCGGAATGTCTTTCCCTACCCTCTGCCTCTTCTCCTAATCCCTCTTCAGCGCCTTTATCCTCTTGTACGAAAATTCCGGCATGCTTTTATGGGTGATGTTTCCCCTTTTCATTCGACCCCCCTCCTCCTCCTCCCCCCCCCCCTACCCCGTTTCCGCATTCTGGACGCTAATAAAAGAGAATGGTATGTTTGGTTTGGATGACCCCGGGGATACTTGAAAATTCTGAACTGGATATACGGGGTGTTCACCATTTTTTTTTATTTTATCCTCCCGGTCCCAATTACGACCGGATAATTAGTTTAGTATCATTAAACCACCCGCCTACTTTCCCGTCGTAAACGCTTCCAATCTGAGTAATATTTCATTGAGTAAAATTTCAGCCCAGATCTCTCTATACATATATGTGTAGTACTTGAAATTTTTAATTATTTAAAAACACGGGGCTAGCCTGTGGGTTTTTGATGGGGTTCAGGAAAATCAAATCGAGAACTTGTAAAAAATTCAAAAGGTGGATGCGGCTGTCATTTTAAAATCGATGACTTTTTCCAGGAAAAAAATCTTTTCGGTTTTCCGTTTAATTTTTTATTGGAAATTTTTGAAATTGAACGATCTGTCAGAGCGGCGGGGGCGTTTGATTTCCATTCAAAGGCGGAAATAGCGGAGCTGATGTGAAAAAAAAAATAGTAAAGGATTCCACATCACGTACTGCACTCGGGTGCGAGTTTAATGTAGTCCGTATCAATTTTTAATGACCACCCAGTATGAAATTACGATTGCTTCCTCCGTATTATCTGGTGTACGGCTGTCTGTGTGGTGTGTCCGCCCGCCTGCCCAAAGGACCATTAATCCAAATTATGTTTCTTTGGAGAAGAAATTGCAAGATTCGACCTGAAAGGTAAAAATTATGGCATGTGGCAAAAAGGCTGTATCGTTTTCTTCGAGACTGAAAAACCGGAACGTGAAGAAATAGGAAAATCAAGTTGGAATTGCCTAACTTTCATTTCGTTGGGGAGTACCCACTTCCAAAAAAGGGAATTCCGACATGATTTTTTATCACGAGGCTCAAATATGGTAAATGACTGAGTACGATCGACTTTACAATAAGAACGACAAAAGTTGTAGCCGCCAGCTGATAGCAATGTTGTTTGTCCTTCTTCGAAAGCCTTCGAGGACTCTTGCAAAAACCTTTCAATTCCGCAATTGAACATACCTTTTGCGCGATAGCTGGTTGACAGTTGTAGTGCATGTGGAATCCATATATGTATAAAGACCTTTAAGGCCTTTATGCATGACCTGTCTAGAGCGTGTAAGGATTAGACGACTTGGGCTCGGAAATCCTAAGACTCTGAATACCGATCTTGAAAAATTTTCATAAAAGATTTTTCCTTATGACAGAAATGAAATTGTTGCGGTTTTTTCACCACAAATTTGGATATCTAAACCGGAGGTGTTTTAATGAAATTTCTCAAAATACCGTTGTCTTTTGCGGTGAGATCGACTTTGGTTGTAAGGTGACGGTGGTTATGACTTTTCTAGTTGGTATAGTCTTTTTTTTTTTTAGCTTAAGATAGATGAGCTTCTTGGGCTCAATATCAGTAATGATATCTGTGGAGCGACCGTTCGACGGGTTACTTGGGAAATTTATCTTATTTTCATCTACTTCTGTTCACGCAATATACGGGTTTCGTTTTCTTACCTATTGGTCATTGTTTGTAAGACTAAACATACTCCCTGTGCATAACAGGGACAGGGACAGCCCCGTCTGGTAATGTGGCATAATCGTCAATTTTATCCATCTTTTCTGGTATAAAAGTTAATGTGTCCCTTATTTTCGCAATTTTCGAATTTCTTAGAAAAAGGTGTGTTATAAAATTGAGTTATTAAAAATTTGAACTTCGTCATAAAATTTTATAACCCGCCAAAAAAGACAACTATTTATAATTCGTTATAAAATTTTATGACAAAAATTGTTTTCAGTTTTTTTAAAAGTTTTTTTTACTTTCTTCTAACGCTTCCCGAATTTTTCTATTTCTGTTTTTCTTTATTTTTGAGCCTTTGTCAAATTAAAAATACAAGAAATAAACCGAAAATTCGGAAAAATCTGGAAAATATTATAAGTCAAAATAATTGGCAACTTAAGAACCATATTGCTGCTTTTAAAAATCAGTTGAAAACTGGTGTAGTGGCTAAAGGCGGCTGGTAAGTCGACCAAAAGCTCGGGTGCTCTTCCAAAAAATTGTAATTTTTTCCCCCTTTTTTCTCATGAAAAATGTTTAAAAAGGAGCCTATAAAGTTCTCATATGGTAAATATAGTGCAATTAAAGCATAAAATTAATATATTGCTCGGTTAAAAATTTTAATTATAAAAATTTATAAATAATTATAAAATTTTATAATCGGCCAAAACGTTGTAGAGTTATAAAATTTTATAACACACTTTTTCTTGGGTTCAAACCTCTTAACCCCAAACATGGTTCTCCTTGGTGTACTGATAAACCCGAATTTTTAAAAATTTTTTACTCGGCGGGAAAGCGTGCCTCATCGAGCTTTTAGTTCCGAAAAACCCCATAAGAACCAAAAAGCGGCAATTTCTTTTTTTCGCGAAAAAATGTGGTTTCTTATCGGAAATTTTCCGAAGATCACGAATCTGAAGTCCGCTAGTTTATATTTGGTCCGGTTTTGAACTAAAAGTCAAAAATAGCAAAAAAACGTGGTAAAGTGACAAAGCATACCAAGTATTCAGTTTCACTCGTATTTTGGTCTCTAGCTTAAAACCTGGACCATTTTTGGGGGTTAGGGATTTGAAATTCGAAAATTGCCAAAATAAGGGACACCTAAATAAGTTGGCAGGAATGTTTTACAGGAGCTCGGGATTTTTCTTTAATATATTGAATCTAATCTAACAAAACAGCTTTTTAGCGCAGAACATGTTCTGCTTTAGAAACCCATAACATTCTGCTTTAGATCCATTTTTTTTATAAATTTTCTAGGAAAAATCGATTTTCCGTAAACAATCGTAAAAAAAACATTTTTTTTCTTTTTTCCCTAAACAATTTCTCGGAAATCGATCAGCCGATTTTCTCGATCGATTTAATAATTACATTGAGTTTTTTCGAGTGACTTTTTCCTTTGTTATTTTTCCGGCCAAATTGGCTTTTCCGAGTAAGTAAAAAAGCTTATTCGGCTTTGGCGTACTCGATTTCGTTATTTTCAATGATCTGGGATTTAAATTTTGACGTTGCTTTTTGGCATCGAGAGGTAATTTATTTTTTCCTTTTTTTCGCATTTTCTCCAAAGGATTTGTTTTTTCCAAAATTTTCGAGTTTGAGGAGAGAGAGCTTGTATTGAATCATTTTTTGGATGAGGGTGGAAGAGTTATAAAATATACAAATAAAAAATTGAGACATACGGAAAATTTTCCGAAGAGGAATCAGCTTTTGTATAGCGTAAAATTTTATAATTTGGAAAGTCAGCCTGTTGTTGATGTGGAGAAAATGGTTTCAGAAAACTGACCAGTTTTAGTCAGTTTTTTATATGTACATTGATAGCTATCCGCAACAATAATGTAGTTCGTCATTTTTCCGAGAAGAAGCGCTTTCCGAGAAAAAATTGATAATAATGCAAACGTATCCGGTGATGTCATACTTCACTCTAGCAATTTTTAGCATATAAATTTCAATTCCCACAGTGCGTCTTGTATTAAGTCATCTCTTACCCGCTTCGGCTGTTAATTTTTTTTGCCGAATTTTTATTTCCGACGGTTCATATGGGAAACTTTCTGGCCCATTCTTCAACTGCTTATTTCGCTCCGTGAAAGATTTCCCGAAGTGCAATACTCCACATTGAGGCTAGTTTTCCGGAGAAAATAGCCTTCAAACCAGCACTGCTCTGATCATAAACAGTTTTTTTTTTTTTTTTTTTTTTATTATTGAACTAGTCATCCCAGATCTCGGGTAAAAAAGAATATAAATTTTATTTTCCTCTCTTCTCTATAAAATAAAATCCTTTCCCCGGGGGTGAAACTTTAATAAGAAATATATCACAACAGGAAAAAAAAAATTCAAATTACACCGACTCAGATTTGTTGTTTTTTTTCCGAGTCACTTTTTTTTTTTTTTTTTTTGTTTGTCAAAAACACCGAAGAATGCGCCCAGAAAAAATTATCGAACTTTTCACCTCCCCTGTGAACCCATATTTAATTTGAAATTTGTGGTTTTAAACGTAATCATTTTTTATCATAAACAATGGCCGAAAGATTAAAGATCAAATTACCATATTTAGCTTACGTGAAATATTTCCCTTTTTAATTCCTACCAATTAATTTACAAATTGTTGAAGACAATAAGTATTATAATGATATGCGTTGACCGATTGATGGTTAAGTGAACCCGTTTGCGGGAGCGGTTGCACGTGTTCAAGTGGTTATCTTAGGTTTCAGGTTCACTGTTGTATAATGTAAAAAGGCGGAAGCTCCTTTTACGGTTAGGACCGTTGCTTTGTTATTTTTACGCTGCACCCCGAATCGGTTTAAGATAGAGGATTAAAAAAAAAAAAAAAAAAAAAATGTCTTCATTATCAACCCGGGTCAGTTCGTCGAACCTTTTTTTAAGGTTGGATTTTTTTTGCAGGGACGGGGAGGGATGGGGCGCGGAAAAAAGGGAAAACCTTTCGGTATCCCTCCGGAAACAATTAGTCATTTTCCGAGACAATAGAGTATATAAAGGCATCCGAGCGTATGCAGAGCTTTACATTGTCGGAAATAAATTCAGGTTTGGAGAACATTCATTCTCTTTTCGTGATTACGAATTCATTGTATAGAACGGCTCCGTCGCACGTTCGTCTCACCCGTTCGTGCTGAATTGTTATTAAACGAACTGATTGATGCGAGTGTCATTGTCTCCCTCGCAACGCTTGCTTCGTTCATTACAATTATGCGGAGTTTTTTTTTTCTAGGAAAGGGGTTGATTAAAAAAGGAAAAAAAAAAGTTAAAAGAACCGATTTTTCTTTAAAATTTAAGGCGTTAATCAAAAACGATTAATAAATTAAATTTTATAATTAATTGTAAATTGAGAATATGTATGGGATTTTTTTTCTTTTTTTTTAGGCAAAAGAAGAAATGCGCCCACCTGGGGAGTTGAAAAAAAAAACAGACACACGGACAGCAATAAAAATGGAAATTGATTAATACCGTAAAAAGACATTTATTTATAAAATTATGACTCTTCTTGTTATGAGGCAAGTTTTTTTTTCTTCTTCTAAAATCTTCAATCGGAAGTGCTTACTGGCCTTGACCTTTCACCTTGAGATATTTTTTTTGCTGACTTGACTTCTCACAATAAAAAAGAATTAAAAAATTAAAAAATAAAAAAAAAATTGAAAATTAAACCGAAACACCATTGTTGTCCGAGAGATGATGATGATTCAGCAGCAGTTCTATTTAAACGATAGCGTCGATATAATTGTGTGGGAGCCAGCCATATGAGCTGGGTAAATAATAATCATTAATTAGAGAAAATATCTCTCGGCTGTGGACTGCTTTAACCGGGGCATTTATGTCCTCTTCTTCTCTATCTAGGCTTAATTTAAATGAAAACCCAAACCGAGCTTGACACATCCCAAAGAACCGTTCCGTTATTTCCTTTTACCTCCGACCATAATTCTTTTTATACCTAAAAATGGCGCCGAAGTAATTAACTTTGAAATGTCAAACGCAAATAAATTTCGCGACTCAACTGGTGATCTGAACGGATTTACGCCCGACTTCCGGTTTGATTAATTTTACGTTTTTTCATGCGGGAACGAATCCGATGGGATTTAATTTCGTTAAGGTTTTTTTTTGCCATTTTTTTTTTCGACTTTTTTCCTTTTTTTTTTCTTTTGAAAGGCCTTTTAACGTCGGTTTCCTTTTTCGCGATTCTTCTCACGAAAATTTTTTTTTCTTTTTTTGTTGTTAACTTGAAGGAATAAGACATAATTACTTTTATCATGTCCAAGCCCGTCAGGCGTTTTAACGTTTGTTATCGTTCAAGTCGATCATTAAAACCGGATACGCCGGTCCTAGAAGATGATTTTCGGTAATTACTGGGAAGTTGGCACAGCGTGGAATCCGGGCCGGGTGTTAAAAAATTCATTTGCCGACGAACAAAAAGCCCCGTAAAAAGAAAAAAAAAGAAAGGGTATAAAAAAAGAAATCAAACAGGGAGAATGGGGTTGACCCCCTGCCACTTTCACATCTGTAAAACGTACCTCCGATTCCTTTTTAGTGGGGATTAATTGCCTTTTTGCCGACTTAATAAGTCATTCCGATCACGGGAAAAAAATTGATCCGGTTTTTTTTTTTTCACGGCAAATTACGCAGACGAAATTTTGTCCTTTCGGCAGTGCTTGCTTGCTGTTCTTTATTTTTTTTTTGGAATATTACATGTGAAAGCAAAAAGTAAGAAAGGCAAAGAATTGAAATCTCGTCTGCGTAATTTGGAAGTTCAAAATTCAGGCTTCAAAAATTTGAGAAGGGACTTTAAGAACAATAAACTAAAAATCAGACTGGGATATGGGGGCATAACCTACTTTGGACTACGTCTTTTGGTTCTGTCCTAATATTGCTAAATGTAAACAATGAAGCGATTTAAAAATTTTAAGGTATCTTTTTTGCTCGTTTAAACCTGGCGGAAATTTTGAGATCATCAATGTCGATGCAGCATCGATCCAACCTCGGACGTCCATTCAGAAAGTTAACGCTTTTCAATATCGGTCAAATGAGAATTTAACATATTTTCAATATTGGCCGTTATTGGAGATCGGATCGATCTTGGCCAAGATTGGCCCGATGGCGATCCGAGGTCGACAAGCGTTAATTTTCAATATCGATACGACATTCCAAAATTTCCACCAGGGAGGTCAAAAAATTCGAATTTTTTTTATAAAAATATATTTTTTTTTCCTGGCATTTTTCAAAAATTTTTGATAAAAAAGGTCATAAGTCGAAAAAAATTAGTCAAAATTTTAATTAAAATCTTCAATGTTAAAATTTTAATATTAAGACATTGCTTTAGCTCATATTCTTGGCCAAAGGAAAAAGGAAAAAAAATTAAAAAAAAGTTGTGAACATTTTATTAAAATTTCTAAGTTCTTGTTTTTGTTCATGTAGTCTAATTTTAATATTAAAAAAAAATTAAAAAATTAAAAAAAAATTAAAACGATGAAAATTAAAAAAAAGTTAAATAAAATTTACAAGAAATTTTTTAACTCCTTGCTTTAGCAACTTTAAGTTTCTTGTACTAGTAGAAGTACTAGTAGAAGTTTATAAATTTCTTGTAAATTTTTTCGAAAATTTCTTGTAAATTTTACTTTAAAAAAAATGAGTAAATTTAAAAAAAAGTTAAATAAAATTTACAAGAAATTTTTGAAGTCCTTGCTTTCGTTCATGTCCTCTAATTTTACTATTAAAAAAGGCCAAAAGTGAAAAAAAAAAAAAAAATAGTCAAAATATTACTTAAAATTTTCAAAGTTAAAATTTTAATATTAAAAAAATTATTAAATCAATTTTGGTGCGAACAGACCCACACCCGGACATACAGATTTCCCCAGGACCGAGCCCCAAGACGTAGACCTAAGTCAAAAAAAATTAGGGTAATCCGATTTAGACAAATCACTGGGAAACTTGTGCTCGCATGCTTGACCTTCTTGCATTTTATTTTCATGACCGTTTAAATCGGAACCGTGTACATTTTTCATTTCGGACTAAAGTTAAAGGATAAAAACGGGAAATAAGCGACCTCCTTTGCAAGCCTCTGGAAGTAACGTATAACCATATAAAACCTTCAAACGCCCCATCTGAAAATTTCCTGTCAATGATCGATCTTATAATTTCACAACCACGACTCATGACTAATTTTGTATCCTACAGCTCAGGGCTATGATTATTATAGAGCGCATGCGCGATATACAACGGGAAACCTCTTTTTCCAAATAAAGCAGAAAAAATTAACGATGCGCTCAAAGCGGAGATTATTTTTCCTATTTTTTTTTACTCTCTTCTTTGAAATTACTAAAAACTAGGCCTAACATTCGTGATTTTATCCGATGACTTCCGCGGATCAGTTTGATAACCTGCGACCCAAACCGAACGTGGAAGGAGGACACGTTTAACTGTTTTTAATAGTCACTAAAGGATAGAAGTTATAAAAAAAAAAAAAAAAAAAAAAAAAAAACGGCGGCGCCGAATGCGGGTTGCGGCATGTTTCATATTTAAATCAACCCTTAAAGACAATGGCGTTGAAATCACACCGACGATTTCCGTTTTTTAATCTTTTTTTTTCGACATTTAAAAAATAATAGAAGCCGCAGTGGCGTGTCACAAAGCAAAAAAGAAAAGAAAAAAAAGAAAACTTTTGTCGGGAGAGAAAATTATAAATATATAAAAATCGAAATCGAAGAAAGTTTAAGGGGAAGGAGGACGTTAAGTTTTATCCCATGAATTTTAATTTGTTCCGTTAAAATGTCAAAACTTAAAAAAAATGAAAATGACTTCATTCTGTTGCTGACATTTAAGGGGTGAACTTTCTTCTTTCTCCACGTTTTGCCACCCTCTCTCTCTCTCTTTTTTTTTTTTTTTTTTTTTTCGTTTTTCTTTCTCTCCCGAAAAACTTTTCCGATCATTTCTTAATATAGCATTCAACAAACTTTTTCATAATTTCTTTCATTGTCGCTGACAACAATCATCGATTCTCATAATGAATCGAGAAATTTGTACCCGAGGGTTTGAGTAATAGGGGTGTAATTCGTAATCAATTATTTCCGGGATCCCGCATCACATCTCATACGCAATTAAATAAATAGAGAAAAAAAAAGTACGAGGGATTTTTTTTCTAATCTGAAGAATAAAAAAGTCTTTTTACACGCCTATATTTAAATCTTTTTAAAAAAAGAGGGGGGCATCAAAGTAAAAGCCTGTTTCTATTGCAGATACCTGGAGAATCGGAAAATACTGCAGGAAACTGAATAATTGATATAAGATGGCGTATACTACACTCGAAGAATTTTCGAAGGGGCCGAAAGGGAGAAATCGAATACGACCCATAGGAAACTCCTGTCCTCCCCAGGTGGAATGCACCTTACACGGGTTTATTACGTCGCGCAATCCCCAAACTACCGGATTGAGTTCCTTTAGTAATGCAAATTTTAAAACGCAAGAGAAAACCGTAAACCTCCCAACGACCTTTTTTTTCGTATCAAAGGTAACTCGATCAAAAAAAAAAGAAAAAACGCCCCTTAACATTCTCACGTTTCGCGAATAATTAATAAGGAAAGGGGACGAAGAGAAAAAGAAATACACAACCGAGGATGTCGTTTCAAAACAAAAAAAAAAAAAAAAAAAGATCTAGAAAAACGTCAAAAAAAGACAAGAAAACAAGAAAACCCGTGCGTGTTCTAAAAGACACGATGAGGCCACTGGGGGGGAACGAAACAAAAAAAAAAAAAAGGGGACGTATAAAAGTCAAAAGCACAAGAGAGGTATCAACTCGTGTTTATATAGATATTAATTACAGAAAAACAACCTCTTATACATTTGTACTTTATCCCGAATGCATATCACGAGGAAAACCTTTTTTTCCCCCTTTTCTTTTTTCATCGTATCCCCATACTTTTTTTTTTTTTTTCCTAATACCCATTTCAAAATGCGGGTATATCCGCGATAATGAAGTGGGAAAAAGGATTTTTTAGCATTTTATCTCTTCGAAAAATCGGGGTATAGCATCAAATTCCATAAAATTTGATGTCCGTTATAAAATTTAATGAGACTTTGATCGCTTTGTAATGTGATTTAAATGAGATGAACCCCTTGATTAGCCCGTTTTTGATTTCGGTTTTTCGCTTTTTAAAACAATAAACATGATAATTGATATGTAAACAAATAAACAGAGAAACAAAAAGTGGAGAAACATAAATTATGTCTTATTAATGAAGAGTTTCGAATTCGGATCCGTCCTTTACTTTTCGGCCCGAGTTTTGGATAATGTATCATTTGTTTTATATTTAACTAGAAAACGTTTTTTTTTATTCTTTTAACACATGCCCATTGCCTCTTTACGAGTTGAGATAATTATACCATGGAAAGAAGAACAACCTTTGTTTAAAGTTTTATTTACATCATTACGGTATATAATATGAGATCGTTGTGCTAATTATAATTTTTTTGTATCTAAGTTATGTGGAATTTAGCGAGTTGCAAGATTTTAAAATATTTTGATTATTTTAAACATTTTGAAAATGAATATATCGAAGGCGATTTTCTCATGGTTTTTCGTCTTTTCTGTTACAGCATTGTTTGGCCTGAGGATACTTGGTCACATAAAGCCTTGCTTGTAGTCGTCTGTGAAGGCGTTCGACGGAATTTTCCTTGACAGTTTCTCACGTACCCTGGCTAGCACTTCAATCGCCCATGTCTGGGATGCGCAAAGTGGTTAACACTATTTTTTGGTCTAAGCTTTCGATGAATTTGGATCGAATTTAAATGAACAGAAGGTCAGACCTGTTTCCAGAATTCTTAAAGTTGGTAAGTCAAACGTTTTTATTACTGCTTTAACTGGTACGGAAACATGAAATGCTTCATGTTACAGCGACCTGAAACTTGGTGATTCTTTTTTTTTTTTTTCTGTTTTCTTTCCTTTTCTTCCAAAATTGGGACAAAATGACTTTGAGAAAAAATCGTTTATGGTTGATGTTTGGTGCATTGCAGGCGTTTTATTCAGGAAATTGTATGTCGCTTTTTGCCATTAAGAGGAGGCTTCGCGGAGTGTCTGTGTTGTCTAATACTCGATTTACGGTGAAAATACCGAAATTTTAGGTATTTAACGACCTTCTTTAGTACATCCTGGAATTTTTGGGACAGGTTTCAACTTGTCTGATATGTATGAGTGGTGGGGAAATAATTAAAAAAAAAAAAATTGCGGTCGAAAAATTTCGATTTTGTTTTTTAGGTTCGTTTTTGCTTGGAACAAGTTGAAACTTGTACCGAAAATACAAGAAAAAGTCGAAGGAGTTCGTTAGATACCTAAAACTTGAATTTGCCCCCCGAAAATCGAGTGTTGGACAAGACAGCCATTCCTTCCGGTATTCCCTGAAGCCTCCTCTTTAAAGTGCCCTTAAAACACAGGTTAAAGTTATATCCCGATAAGTCCAAAAGTTTAATGTGGTGTTCAAAAAGTTTAATGTATGACATCCATAAATACTTCACTATGGCCCTTTCCTCAGACTTCGAAATTTTGCTGACATTGCGATTCTGGCATTTCGTCGTTGCAACCTTGTTTCAGCTTGAGTTCTTTGATGGAAAGGCCACTGACATTTCCTCATAACATTTTTCCAATTTAAGAATTTTTTTTTTTGGCTTGTCGACATTGTTGGTCATAAAGCCTTTTTTCGATTTTTTATTGCCTTATCCAGACTTTCAATTACTTTCTTATTCATACTTTTCAATTACTGCTTAGTTTATTCGACATTGCGGTCGAAAACACAGCTAGTTTAATTGACTTTTCAATCAAACTTTCAACTTTTTTTTTTTTTTTTTTTTTTTTGTCGGAAACTCAGTTTTTATAGGAACTACTTTTACAATGATGTTAAGATGACTGTATTAGTAGTTTCTATAATCCCTGCTAGAGGGAGGGAGTGTCGGTGGTCACCCATCCACTGACTGGCCGTGCTCAATGCTGCTTAACTTCATTAATCACGATGCCGCTAGACATAGAGAGTCACCACTCCGACCTTTAAGAATGATTTAAGCAGCGTATTCTGCGACTTTTTTTGCTTTCCTTGACTTTTTTTACATTCCTTTGGATTAGAGATGGGCTGATCCAGGGGAATGCGATAGCCCCCCCCCCCCCATTTTACACGAGAATTTTTGGGTTTATTTTAGGATTTCGTTCCCCTCCTCCCCGAAAAAAATTCCTGAATCTGCACACGATTCGAGTCGAGTGGAGTCTATTTTCAATGAAACTCGGCTCGAAACTAGATTCGGTCATAAATATATAAATCGAATCGAAACTCAACGGAGTCAAATTAAGTTTGCTTCAAAACTCGAAACTTGTGTGCACGCCTCAGGGGACGGTGGAACAAGGGGGACAGGGCTATTGTCCTGCCTTCAAATTGTATTGCCCCTCCAATTTTTACTCAAAAAAGTAAATATACCTTTTTTTCCCCCAGTTTTTGGTATCTTTCTAAATGACCAAAAATTTCCCCCACCCCCTCCCTCACCTAAAAATGTTCCGCCGCCTAATTTTCGCATCGATGCAGAAATATTTATTCTGCATATGTTTTTATTGCTGATTTTTCGTTATCATAAAAGGTAGGTTCAGGTATATCTCGTTAATTCTTGCAGACCCAGGTGGCTTTTTCACTAGCTTTAACACACCTTTTTTGATAATCATAAAAGACCTCACTGGATTTAACATTTACTATGTTCGAAATACGACTAGCGCCCATTTTAATTGATACCTATGAGACTCTCTTCAAACGGAAATCAGTCGATACATAAAGTGCTAGATCTAATTTATCAAAAGCGTTAGAAATTTCCTTTCCTCGCCCTAATTATTTCGTTCAGCTTTCGGCTCCTCTTAACATATCCTTCCCGTAATGCTTACTGCATAATCCACCGACCCTGTTATTAAAAAATATATAGGTATATAAAAAAAAAAAAAAGAACTTTTAAAAATCTATCGAAATTGCTTTAAGGTACGAGGCGGCCATGTTCTTTTTTTATATATATATTTTTAATAATGTAATATACTAAAGTCTTTTTAATATTAAATTCAGTTAGATCCTGTCTATTACAATTTACTCATTTACATATAATTTTTGGTACTTAAAATTCTTGTCTTTAAATTTATAACTGGAGGTCATGCTCACGAAAACATGTGTCCGTGGTTATTTTAATAATATTAAAAAATAAAAATAAAAATAAAAACGTCTTGTTCTCGTATCGATACATTGTCAATCAAGCCCTCCTCCTACCGTTTGCATTTTTTTACATTCATTCAAGTTGGAGAAAAAAAAAAAAACTTGAATCCCCTCCCTTTTCCACTCCCCACTTCTTAATTTTTAAAACTCACACGATTTATCCCCAGTAATTACTCTCAATTATGAAGAATTAATTACTTTTAATCATTAAAAAAAATTAACATATAAAATTCCGTTCTCTAAAAAAAAAAAAAAAAAAAATATAAAATAAAATGGCGAACTCTCCGCACCTGATGGTCACCCGAAAGACATAAAGAAAAAATATATTAAAGCCGAATCGAATTGCCCGTTTATGAATTCGTATGAATCGCTTACGAACAATGGCGGAATTCGATTATTTTTAGTCCACCTACGGAAAACTGACAAAAGCGAAGCAGAAGTTAGAAAAAAAAAAAAAAAAAAGTTTTGTTGTATAGAATACGGTGTAAGATCATTTTCAGGTGCCTCTCGGTGTTCTTTTGAAGTGACGTCATACCGTGAGATTATATTCCCTACAGCAACTACCTATCAGACAAAGTGTGTCCAATCATTGCCTATTTTCGAAAAAAAAGTACGACTAAAAGCGACGTTTTGTAGTGGACTTTTCCTCGAAAAGTATCGATAATGAGTTGAGTGTCAATTTGCATTTTTTGCCTAAGGATGAGATCTCTTAAAATTTTCTTTGAAAAGTGGTTAAATGAGTGCCGTTTTAATGAAAAGGAAAATAATGATTAATTTTATTGACCGCCTTTCAGACGGCGCTGATGTCGACAAGTGTTGAGATTTGTGTGTGTAAATGCGCAGATGGGTAGGTTCACTTAAAAAAATGCTTCTTTAGGTCAAAGCAAAAAGGTTTTGCGAAAAAGCATTCTTGCATAACTTAGGTCTAAGCAGTGGAAATGTTTTGTGCCAAGACTCGTGAGTGCTTGTCGCAAAGCATAATAGCGTCGAGTCTAGCAATTATGCTTTGGGGCAAGCACTCACGAGTCTTGTCCCTAAGCAACATCAAAAAATACAGACAAGCGTTTAAGTATCATACAGCTGAAGAGGAATTGTGTGTCGGGAAATCTTACACCTTCATATGAAGAAGCCCCTGCTTGACTTTTGCTTATTACAGATAGAGGATCAGAGATGTCCCGAATTGTATTTTATTAGTTCTTTGATGGTCCCTCGGCATGCAGATTGCTCGTTAATAACGGCAGAAAATTTTACAGGCGAGGAAATACACAAAAAAAAAATTCCATGTGTCTCCAAAACTAAGATTAGGATTACTAGGTCCGTGCTTCGGAGGTGAACTAACGTATCACCATCGTAAATATGATCGGAGATAGTCTGTTTCGATATTTCGTGAATGTGTCATGTGATTACAAGTTTAGACCAGCATGAGCGAGTAAACCTGTAGTCACATGATTTTCACAAACAGTCGAAACACACTATCTCCAATTATATTTACGATGGAGATACGTTAGTTCACCTCCGACGCACGGAGGTAAGAGGTAATTAATTAGCTGTAAATGTATTAAATTTTACTAGCTTATATTAAGAGGAAAATTCAGCGAACGCAGGAAGGAACCATTCCTCCTATTTTATCTACTACTCTATTCACAAATTTAAGGCATCTCTCAAACTCTTTTGACTTATTCTGGTATTTTTAGTACATGTTTAAACTTGTTCCAAGTAAATACAAACCCGGAAAACGAGATCAAACTTTTTCGACTGCAGATTCTTTTGAAATTATTTTTTGGCCGCACGTACGTAGAAAAATCAAAACTTGCATTAAATATTCCAGGATACACCAAAAGAGTTCGTTAGATACTTAAAATTCAAATTTTTTCACCACATCGAGTATTAGGCAAAACAGTCATTCCTTTCGCTATTCACTGAAGCTTCCTCTTACAACCTGTACTAAACTGTATGAAATTGTACTAACTTGCGCTAACCTGTATCACACTGTACTAAACTGTACGAAACTGAACTAATCTGTACTGTGCTGTATTAACTTGTACTAACCTGTTCCAATCGGTGCAGAACTGTACTAAAGTGTACGAAACTCTTCGACCATTAGTATTGTAATCGCTGACACATGATGTTTTAATGATTCGTTTTTCCATAAAATAAACCGTAATTTACCGTTCATTGAAAAAAAAAAACGCCATTTTTTTTTTTTTTTTTTTTTTTTTTTTTTTTTTTTTTTTTTTTTTTGCTGTTGACTTAGTGAAGAAATCCCTGAGAAACGGGAACCTTCAGATTAAATAAAATGATATGAATATTTAAAAATCCGACCATCAGATGACACTACTGCTGTCATCGTGAATTTCATAAATTTATTTTATTAAAAATTTTCAAAAACGCCCTCCCCCTACCCCCCACCCCCTAAAAAAAAGATCGTATTGTGTAAACTGTCTTTAACATCGGATTCATGCTGCATTGAAACGTTTCAAATTCACAGCTGTAGCCATGGTCCACATCGTAAATTACCAAACAACATACGAATGAATTTTCAATTTCTCCTTTACCGAAAAGCGTGGATGCAATCGTTACGGGCCGACGATTTCCTTGGTCGGACCATCGGAACCGAAGGACCGAACCGACGGAACGACCGGAAAGCTAAATTACAATTTAAAAAAATGGAGCTCCTTGCTCTGGATTCTTATTATCTTCTCCATGAATAACTAATCTCAGAGATTTTCTACAATACCATCGATTTTCGTCTTTTTTACGGTTTGATTAACCGTAACGCATTCGGAGTGGCCTTCGTCATAAATATTTGACATCTGTTTACAATTATCTTTCATGATACTTTATTTTTTATTAATTAATTTTTTTTTTCTCGCTCTTCTTTTTATTTTCATCTCTCCCTCTCTTTCTATCTTCTGGAGTTTGTCGCGTTCGCCAGGTGTCAACGCGCTCCAGCAGGGATGATATTGGCCGTGTAAAAGTTTATCCATAGGGGCTGTTAACCCCTTTTTTCGTTAAGCCTTGTGGCAAAGGGGCGTTAATTTCATGGATCCATTTAAATTATTTGAAAAAATTAAGAGTAACGCCGAATGTTAAAATCCATTTTCATTTTTTTAATGCAGCCCCTGAGGTTCAATCACTTTACTTTATATATATATATTTTTTTTTTTTTTGTAACGTCCAGCTGTTGGTGGGTCACCTCGGCGTATAACAATTCAAGTTAAAATAATGCATTTTCATTCTTAACACGGCGTCGTATTATTCTGCATTCCTTGACCTTGCGGTTCATGCGACATCTGCCAGAATTAATTATAAAATTCGTGTGTTAAGTTGCTTTCTTCCTTAACGAAGCTTGGACACCGTTAGCGAAACGAGTAAAATTCACTTCGGGTTATAAAAAGAGAATATAACTGTTATGCGTATATATGCATCGCGGGGCCATATTAAATAATTCAAACGTTCATAAAAAAGGATGGGGATTTTGCCGGTGTGGAAGACGAAGAAGACGACGACGGGCGACGTCAAATTGCGAAAGTTGGTGAAAACAGGAGATAAACACCTTCAAACTTTATAATGTGTGGATGTTAGGTGCGTTGTGCGTGCGTGTTTTACATAGGGGGCCGTTAACCCTCCCTCTTGCCCTCCTTCTTCGGCTTGACTGATTTAATTATTAATTCATTTTGATTTTCCAGAAGCTTCAAAATGACTTTTCTTGAATAGTCATTTTCTTTCCCTTCTCTTGATGATTATAAATTTCGGTGATAGTGTACTCCAGACGTGATAATTAATTAAGTTGAAATGAGCTTCTTCGCGAAGATCAAAATCTCGGCACACGGCCGATTTTGATTATTCATGAAAATCGAGCGTATTTTAAGGAACTGAGGATTAAAAACAAAAATAAAAGTTGAGTCGATTTTTTTCCCCCCTTCTCGGTATTTTTCTTTTTACAAAATTAATGTTGTTCCGCTCGCCTTTACAAGAATTTGTGAATCCCGCCAAAGAAAACAAACGGATTGTTTACGTTAAAGCAGAAGAATCGGGCAGAAAAAAAAAAATCCCTACCACATCGAAAATGACTTAGTCACGTTTCACACGCGTTGAATTTGTCAAAATGGGGATCCTTGTTGTTAATCCAAGGGGTGACACTTGATAAATTAGTAGAGGACTTTGAGATAATTGTTAATTCGTTGAAAGGAAGTCCTCATGATTTACTAAGGAGTAAATATCAGGTGCGGATCAAATTTAGCGTATTAAATTTTAACAGGCGAAGAAATATTTTAATGGAGCTTCCGTAAAAATCGAGAAAATAAAAAAAGAACCATCAATCCGTTTTTATGAAATCTTTTTTCTTAATTGTTACGATAATTAACGAAATAAAACTCGAAAAAAAATATAAAAGTCTTGTAACGACCCTGAAAAAAACAGAAGGAAAAAAAAGAACGTTATATTCTGTCAACAGCTGCATATGTGATAAATTCTTGACGAAATGGATCGTTAATTTAAAATCCGAGTGTCTTTTAGGTTACATTTTAATCCTCCACCTCCCTTGTTTTAATTTTTTTTTAAACTCATTCGAAGTTATAGCCATGGTTTCTGGTGGTAAATGTGGTTGCATGTACTAGCAAAAAAAAAAAAAAAATATTAAAAATTTTTATAAATTCTTGGAATAATATTTTTTTGATCCTTTAATACCTTGAATAATATGATGTTCCAAGTTTAGTGAGGTGTAAATCTAAAGCGGTAATTGCAGAAAATTTTTTTTCAATCAAGTTTACGAGGCGACTTTTTTTTTACTACTAATCGGCGAAACATGGATAAGATTTTTAGACGGAAAAAATATTTAAATCATTGTTTTTTATGAGCGATCATTTTTAGATTTGGATTGGTGGCATATAATATTCGAATTAATATTTAATTGAAACATGGTCAATTTCACGCTTGTCGTTGTTTCCCAAAGGTTGGCAACTAATTTCGTTTTAATTTGTTGATTGTTTGGGGATTGCCGGTATCTAAAGTTTAAGAAACAAGGCTAAGAATCGATCAGTCTTAGGGCTTATTTGAGAAATTGAGTTTTTGGGGCTGCCCACAAAACCGTGTTGAGCTCTTCCATTAAGATGAAGAAATAAAATTCAAACATACAGTGAAGGTGATATTCGTTTAAACTGACATTATTTATCAGTCATGTGAAATTTTTAATCGAAACACCTAAAAGTTTCTCCACATTTAAATATAAAGGGGATACTTCTACCAAGCTCACAGTAAGTTATAATCTCTTCGCTGTCCTCTTAACTGAGATTTTGCTTTAATGTTTTTGTTATCAGTGAAAAGCCGAAATTTTACGCTAAAACATGTTGCAGTAACATGTTGAGACATTTGTTACTCAACTTGTTGCAACCTTAGAAACATTTCGGGCATTATGTTACTCAACTTGTTGCAGTGTTAGAAACAGGATGACAGCGTGTTACTCAACATAATGAGGCGTAAAAACATGTGCAACATTTTAGCAACATCGAATTTTTAAGTAAAAGCCTTTTAAGGTCATAGAAACAGTTGATTGATTTATTAAATATTCCTAATGGCCATTTCGGCTTGTTGCCATCATCAGAGGAAAACTAAAAAAGTTTTTGGAATTAAAATAACCATTCAAAAATAAATTATAAAATTAGAAACAATGCTAATCCGTTATGCAAACGTTTCTTTTTGGCAACTTATTGAGCAAAGTGTTACCGTGACATGTTACTGAACATGTTCTAGCGTGATATTTCGGCCTTAGCAGACTGATCTCTGATAACCAGTCGATCACATTTAAGTCTTATGGGTCTTGAACCCAAAACTGTTTTTGAGGAAAAAAAATGTTGTTAATATCACTAATAACTGGCATTTCAGCCCTTTAAAAGCCCAGACTTGTTTGTGGACTTCCCTTTTTAGTGCATCTAAGCGATTATTGTTGTTTTCCAATTTTTGGCCAAGCGTCTCTTCACCTGTGAAATTTACAAATCTGTAGTGGCGAGAGTGACTTGGCGGAGCCCATTCTACGTACAATCATTTGAATTTTCGTTATGTCGAAAAATCCCTGCTTGGTTGAGATAATCAAAAGTAGAAACTGAAAGGAAGAAAATAATACTGATAATACCATAGAAAACATAGCAAATAATACAGCGTTTTCTCATTAGTTTGCTTTGTGACGTTAACTATGCACTACAAATTTCACAAATTTGAGATTTGTGTATATTGTGTTGTGCTTGTTTATTTTAGGACTTAATGCTAGCCCTATAATGTCACGATTTTCCATTCGTGTCAATTTAATTAACCGATTGTAATATTAAAATCTGAATCATAGATTTCAAAATCCTGTGGTTACACAGTTTTTGTTTATTTGATCTGATTTAAGTTAAGGTATCATTTCGCTTGCCAAAAGCGATGGGAGCTGCAGGAAGGGCGTCCAGGTGTCCTAGGCTCTTCAATTTGTTTTTCTCAAACATTTTTTGGCTTTAACTAGCCAAATATGGGTTAACGAGCTAATACCAGTTTATATACGACGAAAAAAAAAAAAAAAAAAAAAAAAATTAATAAAATTTGAAGTGCACGTCTCGTAGCAAGTCGACACCTTTACACTTTTTACTATAGCTACTCACTGGAAAGTCGTTAAAAAAATTGACGAAAAATATATAATCGTTTTTTTAGCCTCTTGGCTTACGAAAATTCCGAAAAATGCGCACTTGTTTTTATTCACGATTTTTCCTCAGAAGTCAAACTGGAATGAAAAATGATAAATTAAGTTTAACATGTAAGAAAGAACTCGATCAAGTCCTCTGAAATCCACTTTGCGATTTTTTATAAGGAATTAATTAATCTGCGACATAATTATATATAATGAAAGGTTTCCCGACACTTGGTTATTTTAGTCAAACATAACACGGGCTTTGTGTTTCGGTCCTGACCTAAGTTTTTTTTTTTTTTTTCAGGATTAATTTAGGAAATAAAAATCGAATTTTTTCGGGCTATGAATATTATAAACGATCATCAGTCATTTTTATACAAGACAGGAAATTTCGTAGGGAAAAAAAATGGCGTCTTTACAAATGGCCGTCAGCGAAAGCTATGTACACGACATCTGCCAATGAGTAAAACAAAAAATAAAAATAAAAAAAAAACAAGTCTACTTAGTCTAATTACTCTACGTACAAGATACTCGACTACCTATTATTTTATGATAATTAGGTATGTTTAATAACTAGGTTCATCAATTCTCTTTTCACAAGGAGCCATGTTTTTTTTTTTTTTAACTTATAAAGGCGAGGGAGGGGGTGTAATAACATCAATAACAAAAATGTCGACGATGATGCGCAAGTTAAGGAAAATAACAAAAACTCGTTTTGGTCCGATTATAATGAATCAATTTTTTCTTATTATTATTGTCGAAACCTGAAACTTAACTCCAGAAGCCTAATAATCCAAGCTGTGTAATTCGCTAACAAAAGGGTCTAAAGCCTGATTAAATTCTTTAAATATTTTTCAATATGGCTTTACAATTACGGGCATGAAATGAGAATGCATTTTGTTCGGGGGGCGAACATAAAAAAAAAAAAAAAAATATTATAACGCTTAAGGCATTAAGTTTTTTTTTTTTTTTTTTTTTTCCTTTATTTTTTCTAATAACATAAGGATGCGTTGCCAACAACTGAAGAAAATCCGAAACCCCTTTTTTTTTATGTTTTACACAGAATATTATTATGCGGATAATTAAATCGGTGAGTCAGTGTTGCCAACGTTGATTTGCTTACCGGAAAAAGTTATGACTCAGTGCAACTCAAGGGGGAATATGAAAATTGAATCTTTTTTCGATTAAGAGGGATGACCTGAAAGATAACCGAAAAATGCATCCCTTCTTTCTTTCTCCTATTTTTTTTTTTATTTTATTTTGAAGGCGCCGTAATTGAAATCTAAAAAAGTCCTTTACCCGCCCCCGAGTTTATTATTTTATCGTTATGTGCACATCCCTGCTTTTCGGATCGGCCATGTGGAAACTCCCCATCATCTTAATCGGAAACCTGTTCGTAATGATTCAGCGGAATCATTATTAATTATGTTCGATTCTACGACTTAATGATGGGGAAAAAAAAGGGAGTTATGTTTGGGTATGTGGATGTATATCTGTGCATGTCCGCGGATTGTGTATTGTGAAGTGTCTAATTAAAACAAATAATATGAAAACCGGGAGTCTGTCACCATGGAGATGCGTGCAGTTTTTGATGCATTTTCCCTTTTCGTAATTTTCTGCGGTTTTTGGTATTTACTTTATGATTTTCAGTCTGATCGTAATTATTTCCCAAAATCGAAATGAATTTTAATTAATGTCTGTGTTTGAGGCTGTCTGTTTCTGAATAATGCAGAGGAAATGTTTTATTCTTTGTAATAAAATTTGTATACAAAGTATGCGCGCCAGTGCGCGGAATGTTTTAATTGAAGATTTTTGTATTTATCGTTTCAGTTCTTGCAAGAAGTAACTTAACTGTATTAAACTTTAAATCAGGAATTTTCATAAAAAGGGATGATCATCCCACGCTTATCAGTTTAAAATGTTTCGACTTAAAAAAATGTTGATAAAACTTGCCGTTTTGCCGGTGACTGCGGAGCAGTTTCCATGTAGAACCTATTCAAAGTTAATACAATTTTATAAAATATCAACAAATTCGAAACTCCGACATCACTGCGTCCATGGTGCAGTGGTGCATCCTTGTAATAAAAATATGGTTCAATGGATTTTCAACCACTTTCAGTTTGAGTCAAAAAGGTCCCTCTTAACTTTAACTCAGCGGTGCTGTTTGCCAGGGGTCCGAAGCTTGAAAATTTTGGCTGGATTTTTTTTTAATATCCGGCATCGGCATCGACCCGAGATATTTAGCTGGCCGCGGCTGGCATCGGCTTTGGCACCGGCATCGGAATCGGATCCCTGATTTTAAAAATCGTCTAGAATGGCTCTATGATTTTTTTTCTCACTAAAATCGGAATTAGAGGCGGCATTGGATATGATCGATGCTTGGTGGTGTCGGCATCGGCATCGGACTCTGACCCCTGAGAAACTAGCAGCATCCTTGTTTTTTTTTTTTGCTTTGAAATTTGGCGTTTTAAAAATTGTAATCGGTAGCCCCTTATATAAAAAGCCACGGTGACAACTTTTGCGGCCTACTTTATCTTCATTCCAGTATTATTTAGTTAAAGACGTCTTAGAGTCACATTAAATCCATTTATTGCTGAAGAAATGGTGGAAAACGCATAAAAAACCGAAATCCTTTTCAGTTAATGTATAATGTGCCTCAAAAAGCAAAAATATTTACTACTCAGGGTTTTCCAGTAATTTTTAGCAAATTTCAACGTCCTGAATTCAGGGGTGAAGTCCGTTTTCCGGCACTTTTAATGCCAAAGCGGTAAAAGTCATTTTTAAAAAATATTTCCCGAAAAAAAAAAAAAAAAACCCTTTTTTCCTGAATTATATAGGTATTGGTAAACTGACTTCACCACTGAATGCAGCTGCAAAAAGTAACTCTTTTTGGTGTGATAAAATCACAAAACTCGAAACTTTTCCCGATAAGAAGTTACTGGACCGAAGTTGACTCTCAGACCGAACTATTTTTGAACCGGTGAATAATGTTCCCCAGAAAACAAAAATCGATTTCGAGTATATTTTTATTTTCGCCTCGTAAATTCAATACTAAAGTTCGTTTTTCCCTATGAATTGATCGATATCTCGATTCCGTGGAAAAGATCAATGCTGGAGTTATTAAAAAAAAAAAAAAAAAGTGTCGAAAGATTAATTTGGTCGAGTCTCAAATTTTTAGGCAGTGAATATTTATCGGGTTTTTCGGACTTTCTTTCTTTAAATCGAAAAACTGACATGATTCAGGGGTATTTTTATACCGCTAATCGACACCCCGAAACCACAAGATTTGGAGCATTTTCTGACCGAAAGTTTCTGAACCGAAGTTTTATCTGAGAGAAAGAACTTTGCACCTGGGAACTATATTGAATCACAAGTGAAACCGAAGAACAATCGGGAGAACTTCAGTTAAATCCGAATTTTGTGTTTTCATACCCAGTCGTAAAAGAGGTCGAAAATCGCCAAAGTTCTCATTTTCGAATTTCGTTTTTTATTTTATTTTATTTTTTTCATTTAACCATTGCAATTTGTCTTTTTATTTTGTGTAGCGCGCTACCCGGTATACAAAAGGGAAGGTGGACGGAAGTTGCAGGAAAAATTTGAGTTTCCAGTGTCCCAGTGTACGTTGCTTTGGTTTATGAGCATTTTTTTTTTATTATTTATTTCCCCCTCCTTCAAACGTGAGTTTCATTTTAATTTTTTCGGCCAAACTTCTGAACCAAACCATTATGCAAGTTCTGGTATCAGTACACTACGGTTCGGTTCGGGTCGAATTCGGATCCGGTATATTTGGTCTCGCATTTCGTTTTTCCAACTCGACTTTTGAGAATTTCATTAGAGTACATTTATAGCGTATAAAAAAGAATTAAATAAAATAAAAAATTAAAATGAGTCAAGCGACTCAGTCACATAAAAAAAATCCGAAAAGGATTAAAAAAAACTTTTACGAAAAAGGTTTAGTTAAAGATAAATAAATAAGTAAAAAATATTACGATTTTTTTCTGTAATAACTTAAATCCTTTCTTTTATAGAGGAATGGGGGAGATGACGGTAAGGTCTTTTGGTCTGGGAGATTACAATATAAGGGATTTTTCATATCGCTTAAAAAACAGGCCATGCTCGGTTAGACATCTATGAACGTTAAATCCGCATTAAAGTCTTTTTTTTTTTTTTTGAAATATCCGTCGCCATCTTGGAACTTTTTTTTAATTACGTCAAAAAGAACAGGACAACCAGCAGTGTGACATAATAAAGTTATTACAGACAGGAAGGGGGGCTACAGGAGGAACGAAGGACGGTAGGGTTAACCATTAAATGGCATAAAAGATCAAAATACCGTGACGACCTCATGCGACGATTTTACACACACGGTTATCGCTTTTTTTTTTTGTTTCTTACTAAATCTTTTCCTTCCGTTTTCGAAAGTCTTGAAAATTGATGAAGATATTAATGATCCGAAAAGTAGGCGGGATTCGAAAAGTCAGCGCTGACAAATTCATTTTAAGATCGAAAGAAAATAAATAAAAATGAATCCTTCGCATCCTGTTTCCGGTATTTAGGCTAATCCCGAAGAGGAAGAAAAAAAAAAAGGGACTGGGATTTTTCTCATTTTTATTAATCGAAAATACATGCGTTGACACTGGGAGGGCCGAGAGGGGAAAAATGAGGACGATTTACAACATTTTGACTCCTTTGGGACACCAATTACAAGCAGATATAATGAGAAATACGAACGAGAGAGAAATCTTATCTCGACGTCGCGTAATGACTTTTTTTTTTTTTTTTTTTTTTTTTTCCGGGAAAAGAAAAATATTTGAGAGAAATTTTTTTTTTTTTTTTTTTTTGTATGGTTTCTGACGATTTAGTAGAAAAAGACCAGGAGAAAAATGAAAACAACAAGAAAAAGCGAGACGTTAATCGAATTCCGCGGAAATAAAGGAGTTAAATTAATGAAAGAAAGATGAAAATGTTAATAAATTAACTTGAATTTAATTTAAAACGTATCACGGAGGTAACTAGTTTAAAATCATTTATGTAAATGAACTGAGGTTGAAGCGGGACATTTTTTTTTTTTTTTTTTCAGACATTCTTTGACAGCTGCGACACTCTCTCTATAAAACTCAATTTAGTTAAACAATTTAACCCCGTTTCATCCTACTTCGCCCCGGTTCGTTCATTTTAATTCATTATACGAAAAGCGGGTTGAGCTTTTTCGGATGGGCTAATTAAGCCCAACGTGAGAGGGATTATCCGGAGCTTGCTGCTTAGTAGCCACCAAGGGGTCGATGTTTTAAAAATGACTTGATTTCTTGATATTGGATCGTAAAACCGGGGAACAACCTTCTTTCATTTTTAAATATCTGTTTAAGATTTCAACAAACGACACGACACAACCTTTAGTGTGTACCTTCTCTTTAGTTTCCTCTCTTCAATTTAAATTAATGTTATAAGAACATAAATCAAAGAATTAACACTAAATTATTGCTTAATAAACTCTGTAGCAATATCCATTTATCACTACTGTGTGTGAATACAGTGGCGGGTTCATCATTCCCGAGATGACGGAACAAATATAAAATAAAAAAAGCTATAATGTGTCAAAAGCCCACACTTTCGATCAACTTTGGAACGCTAATTAATTTTTACAATTTCAAACCTTCGTGTTTTTTATTATCATACTTATTCTTTTTAATTAATTGTTTTAATATTCAATAAATCAAGATGATGTTTTAAAAGCGGTTTGGAAATGGGGAAAAGGGTCTTCGAACCCGCCACTGATTCTCCTTTGAGGGAAAGCTCATTTGATTTGAGATTCTTCGAGACACATACGGATCCAGTTAGCACATGAGGTTTCGATAATATCGTCTGCTGATATCGTTATTTTCACCCATTTGATTCCGATTTCCAACCTTAGGGGGATCGTTATTATAGTTATCGCTCCTTCGATTATCTTTTTTTCGTTTTTATGTTCTTTTTCTTTTTTCGGGTTACTGGGTTTGTTTTCAAAAATGTCTGCACGTGGTTTGCTTTTAGAAAAAAAAAGAAAAAAAAAAACATCTGCACGATTTTAAAAAGGGATGTCTCCAGAATTTAATTTTTTTTTCATCTTAAAATTTAAAAAAATGTTTAATATGGTGCCTTCTGAAGGTTAGTGGGTTTTTGCAGCTTCTTGCATTGGAGCTTCATTATTTATACATCACCATTAGAGGCATGACTTTCTAGTAGAGATTTTGAGATTTCGCCGCACAGGCCGAAGTACTTGTTTGGCATCGACTAGCTCAAAAATAGTTGGGATTAGCCAGCGAAGCAGCCATGCTTGTTGAGGGCATTTTCTTGTACGGAAAACCTCGAATCCCTATAAAGTTGGTCTGGGCATTATGGTGTTAGATCAAGACATCAATAAGAAACTATTTCTGTACGTCAGAGCCAAAAAGTTCAATATGCAAATTCAAGATGGTCGTTTGTTATGGGTAAACAACGTTTAGCGGACATCTTTAATTTGCACATTGAACCTTTTGGCTCTGACGTACAGATTTTGATTATATGTCCTCGTACTTTTCTTATCCAAATTCAGAACCCGAAATCTGGATTTTTCAGTATTTGAATTTTTAGGCGTTTTACTCGAGCACTTGTTAGCTCCTTCAAAAAAGATTCATTTCTTTTCTTTTCGCAGCTTTCACACAGGAAGTATTTCGGTGCTTCTCTGATTTTTTCACAACACTCGTGATGATACCAAGCTCGACAAGCCATGCATTTAATTGAAGGGGTATCGTTTATACATGTTCACACAGGATTAGGATTGCAATGGCTTTCTACAATATCCGATAAATGATCTAATATATTTTCTTTATCTTGAAACGTAATTGCTGAAAATTTTGGTTCAGCACTATTCGTAAGGTTGTCTGTGCATTCTGAACGTTGCACCATGTTGATAGTTGCATATGATAAAATATTTTATTTTTGATCAAAACTCTATAGATCACTATATCGTCAATATGTTCATCGATAGAGTCCATTTTCCTTTTAATCAGGGTTTCGCCTAATAAACAGGTAATGGGGCCACAGTCGTAATCATTTCTTTGCTGCGGACTATTCTTCGGAGCATAAAACGACCATTCTTGGTCTTCAAATGGCATCTTATAATGAGTTTAAAAGGATATCACTTGAAGTCAAGTAGTATCCTTTTAAACATTTCATAAAGAAAGTACCAACTACCAGTTCCTTTGTACTACCAACGTAATGAGTTTTTAATTTTGATGTAAGTAAGTACCGTCGGCTTCATCAATCCGACCTCAATTTCTATTTTTATATCAAGGAACACCCTTTTTTGGCCATTTTCGACCCCCTTGTTAGCATGAAATAGGCTTCCTCTTATGGAGATTTAACATTATGTAATCATTTTGGGGACCGGCTCCCCCACTCTAATTCTAACGTAATTGATGAACGTAGTTTTTGAAGTACTTGATCTGTTCTGGAATACTTGCACAATGAGAAATAATTTGCCTCCCACCCCCGAGAAAAAGATGCCCGGACAAAAAAATACTGGACCAACAATACTGGACCAACAATATTAGAGAAACTAAAATGTGCGTAAAATATTTTGGACGAACAAATATAGATCGGAGCTATAGGGTGCCGAGCACGCCTATGCCCTCCTGTCAATTGCGCAATGAGAATTTGGTTCTGATTTTTATCCTTCTTTAAAAAATCTATGAACTTCTAAATGGATGCATGATGCGTCGAAATTGCTTTTGTAAAACGATTGTGCCAACCCTCCACGTAGTTGTTAGTACGTTGCGTCCGGTTCACGACTAGTTGATACATGTTCCAAACAGTCGGGGCAAAACGTGGCTCCACTGCTCGTCGTCGGGCGGTGGAGCCGGGCCGTTGACTTAATTTTCTTTCTTCTTTAGTTTTTTTTCCTCGCTGCATATAAGCATGTACCAGACTTGCATTTGCACTATAACATTTACGTTGCTTTCACCAAAAAGCAGTCGCAATCTATTGACTTAGAACATTTTCAGTAGGGTGTCTCTTCCATAGCCAATGACGGAAATTTAATGGTGCGACCCCCTAAAATTATGAGAGAAAAAATGACTAAAATAAAAATACTTATTACTGAGAAAGAAAAAAAAATTAAAATAAGAAAATTTCCCATGTATTTTAAATGGCAAAAATGACGTTGCTACAGGCACCACTTCGCGTTTAGGTGGAGGCCCCAAACTTTGCTCTCGTCATTTTTGAATTATTTGGGAATATTTTAGGGGGGCTGCACCATTAAAATTCCGTCATTGGCTATGGAAGAGACACCCTAATTTTCAGTCTTGCTTTCATTACAGTTGAGCGCTGGAAACCATTTCCCTAAACCTTTTTGCTGTTTTCAGATAGAGCGTAACCGTGATTTTCTTTGATACCCCCACCTCCATCCTTCCAGCAGTTAATTTTAGTTTGCAGTTCAAACATCAAAAACTTTCCAAACATTATTAAAAGCTAATAAGATAAATCTAGATTTTAGCAAACAGATCTGACTTCTAAAATATTTGCATAACATCTTCAAACAAAACAGAAAAAAAAAAGTAAAACGTTGATACTTATACTTTGATGAAAATCGGTGACAACCTTTCATTTGATACATTCCTATTTAAGATATTAGATGTGTAATGGAAAAGTTGTTTACATAATTAGTCTCTTAAATATGAAGGAGAAATATCAAAGTCATTAACATCAAAGTCAAAACATCAGGTAATTACGTACAACGGAAATTATAACGAAATTAATGCTTTAGTTTAAAGAATCGAAATTTCACGGCAGTTCTTTCACTTCGAAAAATCCGCCTTTTTTCCGAATATACTTTCGGCACAATGAGGATCGGAGGAGACATCGGATATCCCCCCATTTTTTTTATTTCAATCCGAAAAAAAATAACTAAGATACTTACAAACATCCCCACGGCTTAAACAAACTATCCCCTCCGCTCTTTTGCGCTACCTTCGCATGTTGGAAGTTTTTTTTTTTTTTTTTTCCGTGAAGTAGCCCTGAAGGAGTTTGAATCCCCCTGTCAATTTCCCTGGAAATATTACTTTTTTTATGTTCGAGAATAAAACAGGAGAAAAAAAAATACGTAGTTCCTTTTTTTCGGGTTTCTATTTCCTGTCGGGAATAAAAACGAAAAATTTGAGCGATGTCGTCGCCCGGGTTTTCTTTTCCCTCCGAAAAAAAAAAATTATCTTTGTCTAATCTTTTGAAGTAATCGCATAAAGGATTCATATAGGATCTTACTTATTTATATTTTTTGTATGGCTTAGCCTTTTGTTTTTTCCTTATCATCATCCCCTTTCACGTGGAAAAATGTTGATTTTAATAACCTTGCCCTTTCTTTTTTCTCTTTGTCTCCCATGGGACTCACGTCATCTTCCTCGCTTTTTTTTTATTTTATGATGACGATTGCTGACGACGTGTATCTTCCGGAAAAATTTTTTTAAATTTTTCAAAATATTTGTAATTTTTGCTGAAAGGATATCAGGACCTTCGGTATTATAATTTTCCTAAAAGCTTCTTCATTTTTTTTATTGTTTTTTTTTCTCCACCGCACATCAGCAACATGTTAATTTCGAACAATGAGCATAAAGTGAAAAGAAAGAAAACTCGGGAGAGAAGGGGGAGGCTTCGTGAAAGTCTGAATTCGTGCATGACTAGTTGACAAAGATGCTGGGGAGGTCACGCGCATCTCTTTGTGACGATCCAGCATCTTTCTGAATACAAAACAGATACACTAAACTTCTTTTCTTTCTTATCTACGTGTCCTTTTTATCCTTCTGCTTTCTCTTTTACCCACATCTTTCCCTCCGATTACTTTTCCATAATGTCCAAAACCGCAAAAAAAAAAAAAAAAAAAAAAAAAAGCTTTTATAAAAGTAACCGCAAAATTTCCAATTAATACTGATGACTGACGGGCTTGGGTTATAGTTCCATAATATAATTCGGACCCAGAAACCATCTGACAAAACCGCAACCCGCCGAATTCTGTATTTAAGATATTGGAATCCTTTGACTTTGATGTTTCTCCTCCATGTTTGAAACTACCGCATTCGGAATCTAATTACTTTACTGCACATCTTCTCCTGTCAGTTTCCCCTCAAGTTAATTCCATATTCACAAGTGTCGAAGCTTTGATAGTCCACCGTGCCAAACGGTGACTTCTCTCCTCGTCCTCCTGGTATTATAATTAAACGGACCCCCGTTGTAATTATAGTTATTTACAATTTCCCAACAGATTCCAGGTGAAAAGCGCGGTTCTCCGGTTAGGGACTCGGTAGCTACATAAAGTCGCTTCCCGGAAAACCCTCAAAGGTTATCTTGAACCATATATTTGATGTTTAATGCTTCTATTAGAGTAATAATTTAGATTGCGCCGAAATGACGCTTTGATTCGCAACGCAAATAAATAAACAAACAGGAGCGTACTCGTATAGACACCATTATTAATAATTAAATTTTCCAAGTTGACTTTATTTCCAAGGAATATTCCCTACATCGAAAACCCCTTTCCACGCAGATATTTATATTCATCCTTTCCTCCGGTTTTCCTCAGTTTAATCAAGCCTTAAAGTACGTAAGAGGTCTCCCGGTTTTTCACTCAACAGCCAAAGAACTTTAAGGCTCTTCCATTCTCCCAGATGTAAATCTTAATTTCTTTGTATGAAAACATCAGAAAATACGACGAAACATTTCAAATCGAAGATGAGTCCCTTCGGAAGAGTTGAAAATCCCATATAAAATCGGGATTTAAATATTCCCCTTGCGCAATTTTCCCCGTCGTCATCGGGATTTTCTTCACTATTTTTCGAGAGCTTTTTCGAGTGTTTTCACAACTCTCTCTCTTCTGTTTTGACCCCTTGTGACACGTCAACCCTTATATTTTGAAACCACTTCTTTTTTACCTCTCACCCCTTTCCATCCGGGTTAATGATTTTGAATTAATTATTTCGTAATTAAAAAGTATAAGGAAGCTGTGAAAAGTTGAGGGAGGTTGAGGAAGTCCCTTGATTGTTTTTTACTGACTTCCCTTAATCCTTTCGAATGACGAAGGAAAAGAAAAAAAAAATTAAAAAAAAAAAAAAAAAAAAAAATGACGTCACAGTATGGCACAGGGTTCTTTCTGTTTGTTCATTTGGGACATCATTATTTTGCCAGGAAATGAACCATCATCGAAGTGCAAATAGCAGGATGTCATTGGGAAAAAATAGAACGCGATATGTGACGTGCTGCCGAGAATTTCGCGTGATTTTCGGGATCGTAGTTAACATGTTCTGTCAAAAGGGAGGATGATAGTTAACACGGGATTTGGTAACTTCGGCTGAATGTAATTAATTATTTATCTCTGTTACGTTCTCTAGTACAGTTGTGTTTTCCATCAAAATGTATACTGCGTTTATTTTCCTTCTATTCGCGATCATCGCGGAGGTAAGAGGAATTTACCGGATTTTCATTAGTTTAACAGATTTATGTTGTGGTTAAAGGCTGTAAATGCATTTTTTGAAATCAGAATTAAAAAATTTTTTTTTTAAAAGTAAAGTTAAATATACTAATACTGATGTTACTATTACCAAACATATGATCACTAACAGGGCGCAAATTAATTTTCTTCTGAACCTATAATTCAAATACTTCAACGTGCAATGATATGTTATTGTCACATAAAATTTATTTGAGGTTAGGTTATGCACTCCGTGCGATTTTTTTTCGTATAAATATACACTTAAATATACCGGTAAATGCTTAATAAAAAAACCAATAACTTGCCTATGAGGCAAGCATAGTACCGGTTTTCCTGGGCACTAATAATTGGGAGTAATCCTGTTAACGGACTCACACAAAGGAACCAGTGAGGTTTTCCTGGCCGAAAAGTTTATTCCAGCTAAAACAAGAATCTTTTAGATTGAAGTAAAATTCATTTTCCGAGGAGCAAATTCCTGCAAATTCGGCTGTCCTAAGCTGGAATTAATTTTTACTTTCAACGTATTTAGACAAAGACAAACAGTCAATCGATCCCAGAATAAACCTACGTTAAGAGGAGGCTTCACGGATGCCGGAAGGAATGGCTGCTTTGTTTAATATTCGATTCACGATGAAAAAAAATCCAAATTTGTGGCATTTAACGAACTCCTTTGGTGTGTCTCGGAATTTTTACTGCAAGTTTCAACTTGTGTGAAAGGTATGGGCGACGGGAAAATAATTCGAAAAAAAAACCGCGGTCGAAAAACTTTGATTTTGTTTTCCTGGGTATTGTTTCCTGGAAAAAGTTGCAACTTGCACCGAAAATACAAGAAAAAGTCAAATGAGTTCGTGAGATATCTAAAATTTGTTTTTTTTCCCCTTAAATCGAGTTTTTGACAAAACAGCCATTCCTTCCGGTATTCCGTGAAACCTCCTCTTAATATCTTTTAGGCAGAATAGACAAGAGACACATTTTGCACTGTACATATTTTTCAAATAAAGCTAGCATATAAAAAGAGTAAATGTGATTTTTGCTATCATGCTATGTTTAATCACCGAATAAAATAGAATAAAAATTTTGACTGTTTGAATTGAAAACGACCGGGACGTCACAGTTCACTATGCGGCGGCATGCCCATCGGAGCAAGAAGAGTTGTCGTACGAAAAAATCCGTGTTAATCTTTGACGTCAGGTACGTGGTTTCGTTTTTTAAATAACCGCGCGCTTAAAAGTGAACGATGACGTCACACCAATGAAAAACGTGTTGGAGTGGGGTCACGTGACAAAAAGTTCTTACGACTTTATAATTTTTTTTTCTTAATTTTTAAAAAAATTCCTACAGTAAAAATTTTCATTTGATGACCAGGAAACTTTGAACTTTCATCATTCACCATAATTAGCAATCTCTTGTCTATTTTTAGAGTCAATCTTTTAGTTAATATCGAATCATCAGAATTATACGAAATAGTAATCTGTGCCACAAAAATATCACTGGAACAAGTTAAGTTTTTTAATAAAAATTTAGTGGAAGATAGAGTAGCTTCTGCTTCTTACAACTTTCGTGTTTAAACGTAAGTCCCTCAGAAGAAAAATAGTGCTTTTGCGATTATTACGTTTGCTGACTGTTGTGGATAGTTCTAAATACTAATTCCACGAAGCATTCACGGGTATCTGAAGCAGTCCCTTTGGCAAACGTCACTGAAACGAACTTATATAGGGAACTTAAAGGACGTCTAAAAGGATTCCATACGTGATTCGTGGAGCAGGATATTTTACCAGGGTAAAAATCTCATAACATCTCTCGCCGTTTTTACTTTTTAGGCGTGCGCTGTTTCCTTCATGCAGTCAGCTCACACAAGTCCGAATGTTAATTTCCTGCGAACGAAAGAAGATTCCATCAGAGAGCTGGACATATTACGCAGGGATCAAGTCAGGACTATAATTCGTACAACTCAAATTTTGAGAACCATCCCGACTCGGCTTCACCAAATGCGAATCCAATATTACATAAGAGAAGAGGGTTATTCCCGTCGAGCTTTAAATTCATTTTGCGACGCTTGCCTTAAGGATATGTGGGACTACCGAAAAACAAGCATGACGTGCGTTTCGATTTCCGAGAAATCCATAAGAGAAAAACTATTTACGCTTTTCCAGATGATGTTCGATATAGAATACGGCTCAAAAGAAAAACAATGCGAACATCAAAGGGAATTGGCAAGATGCAGGGATGATTCTTGCGTCGGGTCTATCGTATATAGATCGAGGGAGGAAACTAAGCAAATACACGAAGAAACAACGAAAATCGAAAAAACGGCAAATGAATTAATCGGGAATATAACCGAAGACTCGAATGCGTGCATGAGAGGATACATCCAAGGTTTCGAACATAGTAACAATTCGTGCGATGACAATCCTGAACAGGTTGATGATCCGAATCGGCATGACTCTCATCCGCATAATGACAGTCAAATGGAAATGTAATTTGTTATTCCGCGTCAGATTAAGTAAAACGATTTTTTTTTTCCGAAACATCTTTTTTTTTTTCTTTTTTTTTACCGTCTTTGTTTAGTTTTCCTGTATCCGGTTTTCATCTTTCTGGGAGGAAGAGGGGGGGGGATAGGGGAGGGGGGTTTGTAACCGGAAGTTTTCCGTTACCATCCCGTCGAGTAGATAAGGACTCCCGTGACGAGTTGTTACTTTAAAAAAAATTCTCGACGTGGGCGATATCACTTTCATCAGGAAGGAAAGAAGGGAAAAAAAACCGCTCAATGGATCGTATTATGAATTAAATTAAAATCGGTGACAAAGATCTTTATTTTACAATACATAATTTGATCCCAACACGGATTAATAATCTCTGGCAATCGTAACACGGGCGTTGCGAACGTCGAACCGGATTTTAATATGATTAAAAGAAAAATATATATATATTCAATTACATATATTGTTATGCGTCGTGGGCGTTGTATGCATTTTGAGAATCGATTCCACTTCCGAACCGTCGCGTTTATTACATTTTAATGTAGATAGATGGGTACCTACATGTCTTACCTGAATCGAATATCTTATGTCTTTAAAAAAAAAAAAAATTGTATAACCTTATTGTATGATAAAGCACAGTAGCTTACTAAGTTTCAGGAAATATGCGCAAGCGCACCCTTTCTTCAAAAGCTTTGTTTAAATGTTTAAAATGGATTCCTTATAATCCTATAGATTCCCATTAATTTAATTCCGGTTAATTCAAACGGTTATTATCCGTAAAATGGTTAAATACGAAGATTTAAAGCGAAATTGATTTCGAACAAAGCGTTTCGCTTTTCATCATTTTAATAGAGATGAATATATATATATACCTTTTTAAGATCATAAGAAAAATATTTTATTATAATAAATCTCGATTTTGTTAAAGGGGAAAATTCATAAAATATATACATATATAATTTATTGAACTTAAGTGAGTTTTTTTTTTTTTTTGTTTTGAAGTGAGTTTTTTTTTTGTAGATACCTAATTTATCAAAGATTATGTTTCCGTCCATTTAACTCCCATTGTCGCTGTTGTATGTAAATACTGTAATAGTGTTTGCGTGTATGTGTGTCGTCAATATTGAACTGCTGATACGTTTTTATTGACATATTTTTATCCTTTTTCAACTTGGTTAATTGGATTTCATGTTGTTTCCCTTTAGTCGATTTCGAATCCTTCGAATTCTTTGTTTGTTTTCTTCCTCTTTTATAAATCTTAATTTGGAAATCTTTTAAAACAAAATAATTAAAATTATCAACAAAATATTAATTTCCCTTTTGAGTGAATCATTCAATTTTCCATCGAATTTATTTCAAGGGAAGTATTTTAATATAAATTCCATGAAATCAGCCATAAGGTCATTTCGTTTTCTCTTTAAAACTGGGATCAGCAAAAATTTTAAACGAATTTTCTTGTTTTAAACTCCTTGTGTATTTGAAAACTGAAAGGGATTTTGTTATGTTTATGCTCGAGGGTTTTTCAATAAGAAATTCAACCTCCCTTGATCGATTTATCCTTTTCGTTCGATTCCCATTTTGCTCTGCGTTTTTTTGCATACTTTTCGTTTCTTTATAATCCTGCCTCTTTGACCATCGCTCGAGCTTATTTTAAAGCTCTAAAATTATATGAATTTTATTGCCAACGTTTACTTTCTGACGCATCCTCGCGGTATTATTTCCAATTGATCGATTTCCAAATCAAAAGACTTTTGCAAAATAATGAAAATCTTTGTCGGTTATTATAAGAATATAAATTCAACGTTGCGTTTAATTTTATTAAAAGAAAACTTTCCCCGAAATATTCACAAAACCTCTGAAAATGCTTTCTCAAACGATTTTAAGAGTTATTCGCCGTTCTTTCTCTCTCTCCACCCCCCTCCTCCGCTTTCAACGATAAAATCATAATTCCTCCTCCTTTTTTTTCGGTTAGCGGCCCGGCAAATAAATTATTTCCTGGAAACCCGCTTTTAACTATAAAACCGGGAAAATCGAAATTAATCATGGGAAACTCGAAATGCTTGCCGTTGATCAGCAATTACGATCGACAAGAGAGGAAAAATGCGGGGAAGTAAGGGAGGCCCGAGCGCGCCAGAAGGGAAAAAAAGTTGGAAAAAAAAAAAAAAAAAAAAAGCGATTAGAAAATCTTGCCACGAATTTCTCCCCATTATTAACATGAAAAAAAAAACGTCCGACAAACAAAAGAGCTTTTTGGACAAAGCTCAGAATCACTGGTATGAAATTGGTTTAGGGTTTGCTGAATCCCCCTTTTCTACTTTTCTCCTTTTGACAAACACTTCCTCCTTCTACTACAATAATTACATTACCTAAATTGGACATGCCTTCTCTTTCCCCGTGCCGTTCTCCTTTTTCTTCCTTTCCTCCTTTTTATCCCCTCATATCTTAGATGAATGGGGACAAGATTCGATTACCGAAATTGTTATGGGATGAACCTTATGCTTCGTTTTTTTTGAGTGAAAACGCGCGGGACAGGATATTGAGGTGTCGCACACTCTGTTGTTTACCAAATGGATGGACTAATGTTTCAAATTAATAAACTTAATGGTGTTTTAATTATCCCGCAACATTAGTACGTCGAAAAATCGATTTCCTTTTCCTTTTCGCCAATCACATAATTGGAGGTAGATGGAGAACTCTTTAGCGGTCTTTTTAGTACTAAACGTCTCTCGATGGAGGGAAGTCTAGAATGTTTGTATGGAATTGCCGTGTGAAAGAGAATTCCAATATACATTTTCCTTAAATATTCGATGAGGTATTCCACATACTGTTCCGACTAGGCTTAAAAAGGACAAAAGTATAAAAGCGGGTTGAATCACCGAAGTTGCTCAAATCTGCACCTGCGACATTTTTGGTTCAGGCACGGACTGGGAACTTTCGAGCGCGCGAGCTAAAATATTTTTAGAGGGCGCCTGTCTTGCAGGGCCCCTCTTCACAGTAAAAAATTTAGGTAAAAATTAATATAATTATGTTAAAATTGGTTTACATAATTTTTATGTTGATTTTTGTTTGTTTACCTAAAAAAAAAAAAAAAAATTGTGTGGACCGATTTAAACATAATTAGGTACATAATATTTTTTACTGTGTTCCATCATGTTAATTTGGTTTAGGATGTCCACAAAAAAAGGAATTCGAAATTTACGTAATTTTTAGGTTTATTAGGTTCGATTTGTTAGGAAATTTAGGTCCGAAAATCATTCGATGTAGGCAAAATAAAAAGAGACACTTAGAAGGATCAAAACTTATTTTGGTTGAACTCACTTGGTTTTTTTACCGTACCGAAAATCTAGAAAGCGGCAGGGGACATCTTATTTTTCTAAACATTCTATGGGGTTTGCGCTGAAATTAATTTTCTTTAAATCATTTTTGGGAATTTTCTAAGAATTAAATTTTCTAATTAATTAATAACGAGAGGCCGAAAACCGATCGAAGAAAAATTTTTGAGAATTTAACGTAAATATGAAAAAATTTAAGCGATTTAGACAGTATAAAACTTATTTTTTCTTTTTCCATTCATTACCAGAGGTTCAAATGACAAAACTTTTTGAATTAAAAAAAAAAACCGATTTATAACCGATAATATAGTATAATAAATAACATAATATAATATTATAATAAATAACCGATATATAGTAAAAATATTTTTACTTTCTTGCTTTTTTTTTTTTTTAAATTTGATTTCGTAACAGTGCATCATGTGCCTTTTTTGCTTAACGGTAGCTAGAGGCGCCAGTCTGTCTCTGTTTTGATAAGAACTTAAAGTTCTTAATGATTTGTTAGGAAACCAGCTGAAGTCGAATATTTTTTCCTACTTGAGTCAGGATTAAACATTTGGAATACCAAATACGAAAGCCAGTCTTATGGTGCATGTGTTTTGTTCCTATGGGTACATTAAAACAATTGCCTAACCTCCGGTTGGGCCTATGAGGAAATTTACCAACTAAGTGAAAAAATGTTCTGGAGTCTGCGGTGTTCCTTTTTTTTTCCGGAATAATATCACAGAGGGTGAATTTTCCGTTTAATGCAGCTTTCCAGCCTGAAAGAACTAATTCTTGAAGTCTAATTCTCGAGTCGAATTCTTCGACTAATACCAGTAAAAATCCCGAATTTCCGGTTTTTTTCCCTTGGGAAACAAGAATTTTCGTTTTTACTTTGGCATCATATAATCTTGAGGTCGATCCAAAGTTTAAATTGTTTGTTTTTGCGACTTTTCAAATTTTTAGATTTTTCCATGCCATGGATTCTAGTTCTGCAATAGTTTGCCGGGAAGGCTCTAAAGTTCGTATTGCCGGTGCTGATTTTTTCTTTTTGATTTCCCGGGATCCGAGAAATTATCTTTTTAATTCCCAGTAGTCCCCGAGAATCGGAAATGCATTTACGACAGAATTCCCCCCCCCCCCCTCCCCGGGTGTATCATGAATCGACATATTTCTCGCAAAAAAGCAAAGCAAAAAAAAAAAATCATTAAAAAAGTAATATGTTTTTATAATTTTTTGCAAACATATTAAAAATTTTATTTGGAAAATGGTTAAAAAGTTAACGAATTTCATATAATTCCCCGTGGAAAGTCTCAAAAACTGTAAAAATTGAATTCCTGGGAAACAGAATTCACGAAAAATTTGGAAAAAATAGTTGGGGTCCCCAAAATTCCCTGGAAGAATCTCTAGACCGGTCTACCGACTATCGAAATCGTGTGATATGAGTCTAATTTCTGAGAATTGAATAACGGTCTGAAGTCATATAACTGACTTTTTGCCTTAAATGGTCTGAATCAACACTCTTACTCACCACTTTTTATTCTTTTTTTTTTTTTTATTGCGCGCGAGAAATCATCATATGAAAAATGGTAATTCGCAGCATATGGGCATTGCATGGGCTTGGTTTTGAAACACTTAAGCTAGCATATGCTTTTCTTTGTCTTATGTTCGAACCCCTTTAACCGCTGCTTTTTCATTTAAAATATAGTTTAGGGTTTTATATTAATTATTTGCGCTGGATTCCAAAGCGGATTTCATTAGAGGAAAAATTAATTTATCTTCAAACGGGTGCTCAGCAAAAATTGATGAACTATTTGCATTAAAATGACGGGTGTTGTCCGATGCATTTTAACAATACGTTTAATATTAACGTCTAGTATGTGTATTCAATGCGATTCTGTTTTGATTACTAAGGCGTTATGCGTGTTCCATAATTCCTACTTAACAAAAATGTCGAGTTTTCATTAGCGCCCACCGATATCGAATCAAGTACTTTTTTTTTCCTTCTCTTCTTTCATATACGGTACCCGTTATGTTTGGGAAAAGGAGATTGCATAAAAGTTCACGTTTTTTGATACAAGAGTTTAAAAAAAAATGGAACACGCTCCTCCGCCTTCCACGAATAGCTTAGAAGTATTACAGCACGACAGGTAGACCCCGAACAACAAAGGTCTCATGACAGTCTGGGACAGCCCATATCATGTAGAACTCTGGAACAAAACCGTTTCGTGCCGTAATTGGCAAGCAATCCTTTATCGGACTCGTAAGAGAGTTTCTGCGTTGAATCTTCCCGAATAACGGGAGGGCAATGTACCCGAATTAATTGCATTGCAATCGGATAGCATAAACGTTAATTTCGCGCCTTTTTTTTTTTTTTTTTGTTTTTGAAACAAGAGAAAAAAAACGCTACTTAAATAAATTTTTTCACGACGCAACGATTAGTCCCTGTTCACTGTCTCGATGACATCAATACATTGGTCAGACACGATTAACTTTAATACTATAAGCTGATTAGCTTTTTTTTTTTTTTTTTTTTTTAAGAATTAATCGACAATAATAGAAGTGACACAACATCTGTTTGAAATATGAAACTAATTAATTTTTCATTCAGTACGTCTTCAAACAATTTTTTTTTTTTTTTTTTTTTTTACAGAAGCTATCAAAGAAGGAAATCAAATAAATAATTGACAATAATTTCTCCATTTTTTTCTTTTCTTTATTTGATTTATCAAATTATAAAAGTTGTGGTCCTTCTTGAATTTTTTACGTACGACAAATACAAATGACGAAAAATCGACGTTAACCGCAAGTCAGACACTTTTTTCTGAAGGTGTTTAAAAAAAAAAAAAAAAACGCAGCTGAAACCCTACTTTGCGGTAAAACGCTTCCATATTCGAAACGGTTGAAATAATTCGGCTCAAATATTTGACTTTAACACTCATGGGTTCTTATGAGCTCAGTTAAAATTTATTCGGACCTGGCGCGGGGTTTTTTAAAGTGTCATGGGTTTCATTATTAATTAGGAACTGGAAATAATCCATGTTTTATTTTTATTTAACTTCTTTTTTTGTCATTTAATTATCGATTTCAAAGCTTTTAATGGAAAATGTTCATTATCGGGATTTTGCGTTGACTTGCGGTTATTTTCGGAATTTCGACGGATTATGGGATCACGATGTTAAAATCATGCGAAATATAATCGATTTACTATCCCATCTTCCGTCCATGTGTAAAATGAGTTTTTTTTTTTTTTTTTTTCATTACCAATTTTAACCACGTTTTTAGATAAGTTTGGCACCGTTTGGGACCCTGCAGGTTTGTGGTAAATTATTATTAATATTCGGAATGTCCGTCCGTCTGTCTTTTCAGTCATACTTTTTTTTTGTAGATATGAAAGAAAAGGATTCCGCTTATTTTCGTAATTTTTTTTTTCCCTTTAACATCAGTTTTGCCACTAACGTGACAGACGTTCGTAAATAAATAGCATAAGGTGTTAATTCAAAATGACTCCATCATTTTAAATTAGGAAGTGTTAATGCAGCGAAAAAATCTTTTTTTTTTTTTTTTAAGAATTAATCGACAATAATAGAAGTGACACAACATCTGTTTGAAATATGAAGCTAATTAATTTTTCATTCAGTACGTCTTCAAACAATTTTTTTTTTTTTTTTTTTTTTTACAGAAGCTATCAAAGAAGGAAATCAAATAAATAATTGACAATAATTTCTCCATTTTTTTCTTTTCTTTATTTGATTTATCAAATTATAAAAGTTGTGGTCCTTCTTGAATTTTTTACGTACGACAAATACAAATGACGAAAAATCGACGTTAACCGCAAGTCAGACACTTTTTTCTGAAGGTGTTTAAAAAAAAAAAAAAAAACGCAGCTGAAACCCTACTTTGCGGTAAAACGCTTCCATATTCGAAACGGTTGAAATAATTCGGCTCAAATATTTGACTTTAACACTCATGGGTTCTTATGAGCTCAGTTAAAATTTATTCGGACCTGGCGCGGGGTTTTTTAAAGTGTCATGGGTTTCATTATTAATTAGGAACTGGAAATAAATCCATGTTTTATTTTTATTTAACTTCTTTTTTTGTCATTTAATTATCGATTTCAAAGCTTTTAATGGAAAATGTTCATTATCGGGATTTTGCGTTGACTTGCGGTTATTTTCGGAATTTCGACGGATTATGGGATCACGATGTTAAAATCATGCGAAATATAATCGATTTACTATCCCATCTTCCGTCCATGTGTAAAATGAGGTTTTTTTTTTTTTTTTTTTTTTTTTTCATTACCAATTTTAACCACGTTTTTAGATAAGTTTGGCACCGTTTGGGACCCTGCAGGTTTGTGGTAAATTATTATTAATATTCGGAATGTCCGTCCGTCTGTCTTTTCAGTCATACTTTTTTTTTGTAGATATGAAAGAAAAGGATTCCGCTTATTTTCGTAATTTTTTTTTCCCTTTAACATCAGTTTTGCCACTAACGTGACAGACGTTCGTAAATAAATAGCATAAGGTGTTAATTCAAAATGACTCCATCATTTTAAATTAGGAAGTGTTAATGCAGCGAAAAAATCTTTTTTTTTGAATTTTAATCACAAAACGCACTGGGATCTGAATATCCTGAATATCTTTGAAATGAAAAGCCTTCCAAAAGTCGTGTATTCGTATTTAGATTTTCCTGGTTTCATTTTTTAGGGAATTGGAACGTGAAAAAAGTGTTCCATTGAAAAACATTAATTCTGGAATGTCCCTGATAACTGGATTACGGTAATTGGATAATGATACTGATGATTGTAACAATTACGTACCATTTAAATCATTTTTGTTGAATCAGAAAAAAAAGATATTATAAACGGTATAATCGTTTAATTAAAAGACACATTTCCGGAAATAATGATACCATATTAAATCGATTTTTATAAAAGTTGAAAAATTAATGTGCAATATAATCTTCTGTCAACTTATAATCCGAATACGATGAATGCTGTATTAAAATTTCATGTATGAACGTGAAAACCGTGAGATGATATTGAGGTTATTTATTTATTTTTTCAAAATAGTATGTATGTCATTTCTTTGCCTCCCACTCTTCCTCTTTAATGGGCTTTAACACGATCTTAAATCAATCTCGTAACCAAGGAAGTTAGATTCTCTCTACTAATTTTTTGGAGTCCGATGCAGAATTTATAGGAAAAGTCGGAAGCAATTGTTCGAAAGAATTGACACCAAGCCTATACGCATCTCAGGAAACGTTGGTAACTAATAGGGTATTCTCGGGTATTTTTATTTTTGAAAAATTTTGAAGTAAAAATAAAGTACATTTTTTTTTTTTTTTAAATGCAATCATATTTTAAAGTTGGGGTTTAAAATTGTAATTCAAAACGGTCGAATAAGCGCGGAAGCGTTTTGACGTCATATGTTAATATCGTTCTGCCCGAAAGACGTTTCCAAGATTGCGGTGGCTTGGTTTATAAACATTAAAAGCATCGCACTCTATGACGAATTTCCCGGCAGAATGATATTAACATATGAAATCACGACTTTTCCGCGCTTATTCTGACTTATTTTGATTTACAATTTTTCAAAAATTATTGCATACAGAAAAAATTTTTTTAATACTTTTTATTGCACAAATAATTCTTTAAGTATATGTGCGGTACTTTATTTTTACACCAAAATTTTTCAAAAATAAAAATATCTGAAAATACCCTATTCCGTGCGTCGGAGGTGAACTAACGTATCTCCATCGTAAATATGATTGGAGATAGTCTGTTTCGAGTGTTTATGAAAATCACGTGATCATGCGACTGCAGGTTTACACGCTCGTAAACCTGAGGTCACGTGACACTTCCACGAAACGTTAAAACAGACTAACTCCAATCATATTTTCGATGGAGATACGTTTGTTCACCTCCGACGCACGGAATTATAATTCGTGTCTTCAATTTCAGAAAGATGGTGTAGTCGAAAAGCCACGTGGTACTCTCTGCGCATTGACACACCTTTTTTTTTCTACATATAGAGCCCAAAATGGAAAAACGATACCAACTGCCAACTGCAGCCAACTGTGCCAACTGCCAACGCAGGTCGGTTTGGTCACACGTCATCATGTGGACTTCTTAAACAATCTTCAAATGAACCGACCAATGAGATTCTCGGATCTTTTTCCAAAACTTTAAATCCATGCTATCATTTTTAGCAAATCCTATAGATCATCAAACGAATTTAAAATTCGTTTTTGACTCCCCCTGATAGGTCGTTTAGACTTGGCTTCAGACAAATTCTTGTAGTTTTTCGTCCTTGTAAAATTTTGCGCCATTGAGTCTTAAGTAAATAGCCATCACTAAGGAATATTCCTTCTGTCTATAGTAAGGCACTTGGAGACAACGATCCAGAATAAAAATTTTAAATTTTTTCACCAAAATCCAAATTTGCGAAATTATGTCAGTAGCATCATTTGTAAAAGACCCTTAAAAGTACTGAATCACACTATAATCAATTATTTTTTTCTTTTTTTAAAGTTTTTTAAATGGGCTCGCTTCATTTAATTTAGGCGTCATGTGATCAATCGTAAATAAACAAAATTGCAAACGTTTTGCATGGACTCGCATAACATCTGCTCCTCACAATATGAGTGTCAATAGAGGGGAAAAAAGAGGCGCAAAAAAAAAAAAAAAAGAGCGTACCGAATCAAAAAAAAACCGTGTGTAATTATTGTTTAGAGACAAGTAAAAGACTCGACGCACCAAAATTGACTTCCATGTTGAATTTCTATTTTATAATAGCCAACCGAAATAATCTTGAATAATAAGTCCGTATAAAAAATGTCCAACTTGGACTTGATGCATGCGTTTTGTTTGTGTTATGAATTCCTAATCTCGGCGTTAATTCTTGAACTTCGTTTTATTTTTCTACGCACTTTTTAAATAAGGAGTCTGATGGGTTGCCATTCAGAACGCATTTTTTTTTTTTTTTTTTTTTTTTTTTTTTTTTTCATTTTTTTTTTTTTTTTCATTTAACAACTGTATATGATATACACGCTTCTCAGTGAACTGAAATGAGAGCGGAAAACACGTTTGAATTTAATCTTGGCGCGAAATTTAATCAGGGACTTTAATTTATTTAACACGTATAAATTAAGACATTTTAAGACGGTATTCTCTTCCTTGTTTGATGTCTTTCTTTTCGTCTTTTCGCAAAATGATATGTTGGATTCTTTTTTTAAATGACAGAACCTTTCTAAAAGCGCTGCAACAAGTTCAAAAAAAGAAAAAAAAATTAATTAATTTTTTCTTGAATTTAATTGTTTTAAAAAGAAAATTAAAACCTTTTTAATCCTCTAACAGGGAAAAGGAAGGACGTGAGGGTCCGTGGGGAGTGAGATAGAGAAAGGAGAAAAGGAGAAAAGGAGAGACAGAGAAAAAGAGTTAAATTTAATACAATTGTATCCCACAGATTTGAATTAAGAACCGCAAATGGATTGGTTTCTCTTAACATAACCGTTATTGAATTAGTTTACGGATTGTAAACAAAGGGAAGTCCACTGCTGGTAAGCACTCGGTTTTGTAAATATGTTTCGCACTTACCTTTCAAACGGAACATTGTAATTAAGGATTATTGCCTTTTTTTTAAATTAAATAATTTCGTGTTAAATCTTTGGTGCTATTTTTTTTTTCCTGCGAAAAAATTAAATTTAGACGATTATGTTCTTACTTTTGGAAAGTCTCGTGTGGTTTTCTTTGAAAAAGACACTTTTGGTACGATGAGTGTAGAAGGCACACAATGCTCGTTGGTTGTCGTTGAAATGGAATTCAAAAACCAGGTACTTGTAATAATAAAAAAAAAAAAAAAAAACCTCATTTGCAATTAAAATAATGTGTCGGGGATCTCTTATTCGAACACTAGAGATTTATACAGCTTGATGGCGTTCCAAAGTTATACAACATTCTTTTAAATAATAATTCTCGTTAGAGCGCTCGATGGCTCTTTTTATTTTAGGCTCCCAAAAAAAAAAAAAATCATGGGAATCAGGCCGCGCTGACGATACGTTCCATGTGCACAAACTTTTGATACAACTGGAAGTTTTGGAAGCCGGAGGGCACTTTAATTTGCCAGCCAACCCACTAAAACCATGTGGAATAAATTAAATTAAAATCAGTTGTGGTTCAATTTGAAAAACCGGTGATCCCATTTTGTTGCTCATTTCACCTACGCGGGGATTATCAAATGAATTTTGATCCTATTCCGAGATATTTAGGCGTTGACATAGGAGAGGTATAAGAGTATCCTGTTGAAATTTAATTAGAACAAAATTTCGATGTTGTCCTTTTTTTTCTCTTCTTTTTTTTAATTAAAGTCCAGGAGGAAAAAAAAAAAAAAAAAAAAAAGATTTGGACGTAAACAAAACCGGGCGCGCATGAGCCGAAAAACAACATTTCTTTCTTAAATCTGGCACTTCCAATTACTTAACCCATTACAACCTAATCCGATTTGTGTAAGAAATGCACGTGGAAAAAGGGCAATCTAATAAATTAAAATGCAATTTAAATGCAGATGTGCACCGCGTAAGGAAAATTAACTGCTTTTAATTTGCATTTGCAGTTGAAAAAAACACAAAACGACTTTGACTTAAAAATCCGCTCCCGCTTCCGGTACATGAATAATAATCATCTTTCAAAATTCCGCATATTTTCGGGTCTTTTTTTTTTTCTTCTTTTTATATTAATATGATTAAACAGAGATGTTTTTATTTTTTTTTTAAAGAAAAAGGTGAGTAACATGAGTAGCGCCACCACACCTTTTCTTTCTTACCATGGGGGCTCCTAGCGTGGCGGTTTGATTTACTAAAAATGACACACTCCATCGCAATACCACCTTGTCTTCGTGTCAGTAACATTTATAACCTAACCCCGTTGGAAAAAATGAGCTGCTCTGATGTCTATGACAATGTATTTTTCATGTGGTTTTGCTTAGGCGTTTATGATGCATAAAGCAAAAAGAGAGAAAAAAAATTTCGCCCTTTGAAAAATTAATAAAGCAAACTCACTTACTAAATAACAATAAGCATTTTTTTTTTTTTTTTTTTTGTGCGTATTCAAATTTATAAATGATAAAAAAAAAGTACGAAAAATTCAATAACTGAAGCGTGGAAGAAATATTTCCAGCAGCTGCAATTTTTTTCTCGCAAAAAAAAAAAAAAAAAAAAAAAAAAAAAAAAAAAATCGAATAATAAAATTAGTTGAAAAAAATGGAAAGAAGACTCGACAAAAAAAAATGTCGCTGACAGGAAAAATATAAACAACTTGTCTTGCTGAAATAAAAAAAAATCCAGCGCAAATGGAAAACAATATAAAAAAAAAGAGCGATGAGCACTGAGCAGCCTCCCCCGCATTCCCCTTTATACTTTACCTCTCTCTTCCTTTCTTTTTTTTTTTCTCGAAAATGAAGAGGAATGAGCTTGTTTAAAATTAAAAATGCTGTAAATCAAATCTTGAAACTGAAAAAATACTATATATAAAAATGGCAGCCACTATAATAAACTTTTTGTTATTTTGTTATTTTTCATTCAATAAAAAGAATGTCCAAAGTAAAAAAAAAAAAAAAAAAAAAGTTCCAGTGCCGCACAGTGCGCTCCCCTTTTTTTTATATATATATCTTCCATGTCACTGGAGTCTGGTGTCATTTCCCATGCACAAAAATGAAAAAGATGAATGATCCAGGTATGAAGGATCATTATTCTGCGTTTTTTGTTTATTCTATCAAACCCCGAGATTCTTTTTTTTTTTTAAGTCTGCGGTATCGGACAGTTAACCTAATCGATTCTTTTCATACCGGCCGAAAACAATGGACTATCGAACGGTTCAATTAATCGTGAAGGCAATAAAATAATAAAAGATCCATAAGGCAAACATAAAAATCCCCGATAACATACCTAAATGTCGTCTTATTATAATTCATGTCGTGGCAATAAGCCACGTCGATGATTCATTGGAAAAAAATAAAATAAAAGATGAAGAAGATGAAATATATTAAAATATAAAATACAGCAAAAAAAAAAAAAAAAAAAAAAAAACGTCGTGGCAGCAGCGTTAAAACCAATCAGTCTATGTATTATCCGTTTGTGGTCACATTCTTGAGGTCTAATACTTATGACTGATCTAATCCAATTAAAACCGTGACCGAGGTTTATTACACCCGAGCGTAGGATTTAAAGCCCAGCGTGAAATATACTCGGAATTTGATGCTAAATAGATTAACGTAAAGTTGAAGATCGCGGTTCTTACGGTATACCAGGAAAGGACAAAAACGTTTTACATTTTTTATTAAAAAAAAGGTAAGGATGGGTCGATGGGGTCTTTGGCGAGGCTGACATGACGGGAGAAAGTCTATAAAGAAAATTATCATATAATCAAACTCATTATACGCGGGCTCATCGTATATACATAAGAGACGTAAGACCGGGTAAACAAAAATTAAGATTATGATTCGGAAAAAAAAAAATTTAATTTGTTTTCCTCTTAACATTCCTCGTTGTTGTGTTTAAATAAGAACTTGGAGGAAAAAAAGAAGCTCGGGTTTGCCTGTACTGTTTTTTAATTGTCATTCTCTGTTCTCCTTTTTTTTTCTTTTTCGTTTAGAAACTTTTTTTTCCACTTACATATGTCACATCAATTATTTAATGCATATGTATGAAACGAGACAAAGTTTTCGAAATCGGAAATTCTTAAGAGATTAAATAGAACTTTAAGAGCGTAAAGTAACGAAAAAAAAAAAGAATATTTTTAAATTTCAAATTACTTTTTTTTTTCTTATTTGAAAATATGTGGCAGCAACGATTGTATGATTTCACGACGTCGCCTCTTGATCTCACAAACGACTTTCAAAGTCTTTGATCCCATTCCAATTTTCTTTGTGCTTCATGTACTGAAATTTGTCATATTAACGATGTACGAAAAAAATGCGAAGATGACAGGGTTTTTAGCAAGTCCCAAAACTACCGTCAAACGGTCCAAGAGGGAGTGGTCCCATAAAGTACTCATTAGCAAAAGGTAAAAGATTTTTTTTTTCTAAATCTGCTTTTGTTGTTTTCGTATCTGTTGCAAAATCTTTTTACTTCTTAATTTTTTCTTTCTTTTCATTTCAGGGAACTTTAATTCTTGAAATATTGGAACTGAAAACGAATTTGAGGGATTCCAAAAGAGATGGGTAAGTTTTAAAGATTAGTTTTTATTTTATTTTTAGTAACCGAAACCCAAGAGGTGACTCAGTCCTAAAAAATGTGTACACCCATATAATGCGTCGGGATCGCAGCTGAAATGGTATGAATTCAAAGGTAGTGCAGTCTGTAATGCGGTGCGTTGATAATGCAAAATGCCTGTAATGCTGAGGTAATTCAATGTGATGCGATGTTAAGTGTACACCAAAGTGCATGAGTGAGTACCTTTTCGCCGAAATCTCAAACTTCCCTTGCTGGTGTTAGTGATGCCGAATGTCTTCCCTATCCAGAGTAGGCTTCAGCTATATTCAACTTGCTCCCAGGAGTATGGAGTTCCTTAAGAAAGGCGTTGAAACAGTCTAGGGGTGCGCACAACAAATTTCAACAAAACTTCGAGAAATTTGCTCAGATTTTGGTTCTGGAATGTTTTTGTATAGTTTAAGACCCTAAGGATTTGAAATCTAAAATTTCTTGTTTAAGATCTTGCGAATTTTTGCGAGACCTTGAGCAAGATTCTCGAACAAGAAATTTTATATTTTGAATCCTTAGAGTCTTACAAGTCCAGAACCAAAATCTGAGCAAATTTCTCGAAATTTTGTTGAAATTTGTTGTGTGCATCCCTAAACCAGCCGAGAGTGATACCCAAAAAAGTATGTTCTGATAGGTAGAAATTCCAGATATATAAAGTCGGTAAAACACGTATTAACAACAGAGCCGCCAGAACTCTTTTTCTAACAAAGCGCTTGAAATGATAAAGTTGATACCAATGCTGCACACACTGCATAAAATTTTGTGTAATTTTGACACAATTTTATAACTGAAAAACGGTCCATACATTTTTATTTGTAAATAATAACACAATAACAAATATTGCCTAGCAACATGTGTCAAATTTAACATAAAAAGAGCTACATACAGAGTGTGTGGACCGAGTTTGTTAAAAATACACAAAATTTTTTACAGTACAGTTAAAAATTTTGTGCGCATTTAAAAAATTTGTATGTTAAGAACGGTCACATTGGCCGTTGGCCATTGGCTTTTATTTGTAAATTTTTACTCAAGCAACAAAAATTGCCATAGCAACATGAATAGATATAACATAAATAATTTGTAAAATTTACGTACAGAGCGTGTGGACCATGTTGTTAAAAATACAAAATATATTTTATCTAGCGTAGGCAGAGACAGTTTTCATCTTACGGTTTAAGAGAAAGCTAACCAAGTTTTTCACTCCAAATCCGAATTTCTTGCTTTTTTTTGGCTTTTTATTAATTCGTTTTTAAGCGACAAGTCCTCTGTAAACATCCCTAATCCAAAACCCTATATTCTTTTATGAGCTTACACATTATACCTTGATTTTCCATGTCGTGTGCCCTTCATCCTCCTCTCTCATTTTTTCAATATCGAATCTCGATTTTCTATTTACGATTTTTAAAGTTTTTTTTTTCTTCTTCTTTTATCTCCGCGACGGAGATTGGCTAACTTTTTTTTCAAGTTGCCAAAAGTGTCCCAATTTTGAAGCTTTTGGACTCGAAAGTGCCCTTGCCTACCCTGTTAAAAACAGTAAGATAAGCGTGCAAAAAAATATCGTCTTTGTCTTGAATATAAAAAGTTAATCCAAAAGAAAAAAAAAATCCTCCTGGCGGCAATATTTTTCACGCATTTGATTGTCTTCTTTAAGAATTTTATAAAACCGCCGAGTTGTACGACCGATCTTGACATTTTCGACCGAAATAAAATCGAAAAGAAAGAAAATAAAAAAATAATACTGAAAAAGACCACCAACAATTGAATAAATACGTACACGGTTTAAACCCCAGATTAATGTATGATAAGCTTTAAATTTCTGTTTCTAAAGAATGAAAAAAAAAAAAAAGAAGAGGAGGAAAAGAGAAAAAAAATTAAGTTTTTATTTTTACAATAAATCGATTCTTTTATTTTCTCGGCTTTGTCGGAATCTTACAAAATTCTGTTTCGATTTCAAGCTGTTTTTTATATTTTTTAATTGTCATTGGGATGGCATTTTTCTTCCACTCATCACTCCATATCAGATTGCTTTCCTTTTCGTATATAAAATCTAAAATTCTTCGGGGGGTTCTCGAATAAATCATTGGAAAATCTTAATAAATTATAGATTGAAATCATTATTTTGGGGGGAGAGGCAAAAACCCGCGAATAAACAAAAGAGAACAATAGGAAAAGCTGGGCGGCCACGTGATCAGGACGATGAATAATAAACCGAAAGTCTGGAGTTGATTTTTCAACCGCGTTGAAATTAATTTCCGCCAAAGCTCCATGAGAATGTACAGTTGGATCCCCCTTTTCCCTTCTTTCTCTTCGGGTCCGCCATTTTTCCCTCGTCATTTTATCCCGGTCTCATCCTTTTCTGTGCTTTCTATGGATTAACCCACTAAATCTGGGTCTAGCTTATCGAATTTTCGCTTTCATTATTGTTTAAACGTCCACGGCCCAGAAAAAAAAAGTAATTTTTTTTTTTTTTTTTTTTTTTTCTCGTAAAAGAAGATAAAAGATTGTTTGGTTTAGCGTGCCTGATACCGATCACCGTGCCATCTTTTGGCTTGCATTTCAACTTCTTTTCACTCAAGCAAAATTAATAAAAACTTTTTTTTTTTTAAATTGAACTCTTGTTTAAACGGTTAACCGCGCGGTTGTTTAAAAATATATTTAAAAAAACAATAAAACCGCATAGAATCGCAGGCAAAATTTCAAAATTTCAGCGGTTAACCAAGCGACTTGTTTGGCGAAAATTCACCTTAATATTAATAAAGTTATAGATGCTCCTATCGGGGGAAAAAAATCCGAAATAAATCATATTATTTATCGCAGAAGACAGCATTTTCAGCAAAACGAAACGTTTTTTTTTTTTTTATCGGTTTCATGTTTAGCTAATTGCTGAAGGTGGAAAAAAAGATTTTTCCTCCCCCTCGTTCTATTCCAATGGCAGGAGTAATAAATTGTAAAGTTAACAGATACACGAGAGATGAAAAACTCTCTGGCTTTTTTTTTTTTTTTTTTTTTTTCTGCAGAGGAAAAAAAAATTAACGATGCTTTAATCACTTGGCGCGAGGAAATATTTTAACCTACTTTTGTTTCTGATTTTTTTTTTTTTTCTCTCCCTTGACTTTTTGTTTTTTTTTTTTCTCGGGGAGAAAGAAGCATCAAGAGGTTAGCGAGCGTACACCTTAATTAATCACAAAAAAATCGAACTCGTACCTGAGTATAGGTACGTTGTTTTAATGATAAATGAACAATTAGATATAGGTCCTGGATATTCCCATCCATCATTCCTCGGTCATTAATAATTTTTTCATTCGATTTTAATAATTATAAAAAATTTATTTCACGGTTTTACCAAATAAGTCCCCTCGGTTTTTTTTTTTTCCTTTAAAGTTTTTCTTTAAAAATAACAAAGTATTTAGCTTATGACACACACAAAAAAAATTCACATATAAATAAACAATCGGTCAGTTTTGAATATAGGAGACACATAATGCATACTAAAAAGAGAGAAAAATGAGAGAGAGAGAGAGAAAGAGAGAGAAAACACGATAAAAGTAATTAATAACACCGGTGTAATAGTTCCACGGGAACAACAATACATCGGAGTCATTGTTTTTCTCTGACAATAGCGACATTCACCTTAATATTAAGAGTAGGCTACACCTTCATAATTATAGACAATATGAAACGGTTGTCAATTGTCAATTTATTATGAAGAGTGATTGACATAGGCAAGCAATGCATTCGCGCTCATCAATTTAAAACATACCTTTCATCCGTTGACCGGAATGCGGTACTTTTCCCCTCCTGCTCTTAGGGTCGAAAACAGAAAAAGAGATAAACTTTTAAATTTGAGAGATAAACTTGGAAAAAAATGAATCGAGAAAGTTATCAACGAGTTGAATAAAAAGGCCGAAAAATTTCTCGAGCGGGGAGTTGCTGGTTTGGATTTTAAATAATGCAACATCTGACTAAGATAAAAGATCTTTTAGCATGGTTTTGACTGGATTCATTAGCAGTTTTACAGTTTAGCTTCTTCCCATTCGCAACTTTTATCAGCTCTGTTCTTTCCGCATAACCTCAATTTTTTACATCTGGCTCGTAGGCAGTGAGAGGCAGCTTATCCTAAGCTCATTGCATCCTGAAAATTTGTTTGACGTTGGTATTTTCTCCGTCTTCAATGTTGTAAAAAATAGTCTGCCACGATAATTTTTGTGTATGAAAATCTTAACAGTTCTGAAAAAACATGCAGAGATATAAGGAGCTTCGTTACAGTTTTTTCTTGGGTAGATTGAAGATGTCTTGGTAAGGACAGGCATATTCCAGACTAGGGGGAGCAAAAGAACCTTAGGGGGGCAAGCCCCTCCCCACGACCCCTAAACGACGTCTTGTAGCATGAGTGAAGCCGAGAGCCCAGCGAAAATTTTTTGGAAAATTTCAGAAGAAAAATGGCCAGATTTTAGTTTCATCTCCAAAAGTTGGATTTTTGACTTTCATGTATGCCCCCCAGACCTCGAATTTGGTCCTTGAAAGTTCCGAAAGTCCATATTTTTTAAAATAGTCCTTAAAAATCCTTAAATTCAAAAAAATAGTCCTAAAAGTCGTTATTTTTCTTTCTGAGTGAACTAAAGGGAAAATAGCCCGTTTCGTGTGATCTAGATCTGATTTTGTATTTTATTTTTCTTCCAGGAAAGCCCAGTTTCTGATGTTTGATTTAATAGTCTCAAGGGGTAAAAAAATAAAGTCTTCTGATGACCACCATTAAACTTTTATGCTAATTTTCTTGATTTTTATTCGCGTTAGTCCTTAGATCTTTTATTTCTGTGTTTTCGGTCTTTAAAGTTCCTAAATTTTAGAGCACAAACAAATACCAGGCCTGAGTCGCCCAGAAATTTTTTCCATTGAGCTACTCAAAACATTGGCCAATAAGAGACTTTTTTCGGTCCCATTGATTTTCATATGCAAGTTTGAACATGCAAACGGTATTGTCTTGCCCTTCTAAACCTACCAACTTGCTAAAGTTTCGTTGCTGGCGCAAACTGGCGACTTCTTGGAAATATAAAACCATTTTTTCAGCTTTCTGATTTTATTGCAAGATTTCTGTAATAAATGATTGTGTGACGATGAAATTGTATCAATTCTATAATTCTATCACATAGTCCGAAACACCAGCAAGTGATCTCATTCATTACATAATTCTAGTTATTCAGAAAAAAAAATCCAGAGCCGAATTTTTCAGTAGGCAAAATGGACAACTGCCTAGGGCCGCACGTTTTTAGGGGGCATCGTATATGAGATGGCAAGGCTGTTTTTTCATTATTCAACGAAAGTTTATAAAAACTTTGTTTTAAAAATGAATTTTTTTTCATGCCTATAAGCTGCATCTACTATAAATCCAAATCGCCTGCATTGTTATTTAGAACTATGCAGACGTGCCGTTCAAAAAAAAAAAAAAAAAAAAAAAACGAACTAATTTTACCCCTTTTGACCCATTCGTTAAAATTACGAGTAAAGAAGACTATTATGATGTGGTGGCATTAACCTTATTACCCAGGCTAACTTCGGTACCTGCCATTCAAAAAGTACATCAGAACAAACGGTCGTATTTTACTAATTATTTGGAAACCTTATTCAAAAATCGGCCGTTCAACTTTTTAAGGGTATTTTTTTCTTGCAATTTTCGCTCTTCATTCGTTATAAGTGCATTATTTGCCTTCCTTTCCAGCTGGCTTTTTTCTGTCATTAAAATTTTTATATTCAGTATCGGTTCGTGGTCTGAGTCGTTTAGTCTGGTTTCGATTTTTTTTTTTTTTTTTTTTTTTTTTTTTAGTTTTTAATTTTTATAAATTGTAAGACTTAAAACGTTTAAGTATATATTCAGCTCGCTCAGACAGTGGTGCGAAAAAGAGAAAGGCGAAGAAAATCCAGTCAGACACATTTTCAAAAGTTTTGGAAAGCCTTCCGAAGAAGAATCACATTTTAAAGTTAAACCTAAACCTAAACCTAAAATATTAGTGAATATTGGCATCATTTGCTTCCAATCCGGGAATGTTATTATCTATGGACTTCAAATCTTTCATCGACCTTTTTGCAGCCAAAAAAGCAAGAAAGGTAGATCTTTAAATTATGGTGAGTTGGGAAAAAAACTTTATAAAGGAGCAATTATTATAAATAACTTCATTTTTAGAAGTCAATTTACTTTAAACCAAGAAGAAGAAAAAAGTCCAATCGTACAAAACTAAAACAAAATTATCTGGAAAAATTCCTAAAAGATAAATATCTGATCTAGTGTATTAAGGGAGGGAGGTTTGGGGGGCCGCATCGAGACGGTTGCCTAGGGCCTCATTTGTGTTAAATTCGGCTCTGAGAAAATCTAAAATTCCAAGCGTTATTGTTTTGCTTCAGGAATATAATTTCGGCAGGTTGGTTCGTACATCAAGTCAGTATTATAGAGTCGATCCCTTTCGCGTGCTCAAATCTGGATATGGAAATTCCCGCGGGTGCCAAAAAAAGCCTCTTAACCGTCAAGGTTATTTGCCAAGTTTATATATTTTTAATAGTTTATACGTTACAACATAGTCTGTATTGAGCATCTTGAACTTCTCTGCCTAACTCCCGAGTTCCCGAATGTCCATCAGTTCAAGTCCGTTCAGTGATCTGCTAGGCTTTGATGATGTAATTTACAAAAATTTCCTGTAAATTCATTTAGGATTCCACACATTTAATAGAATCCAAATTAAACCGTTTGCTTTAGCATTATCAAGAAACGTTACCATTTTAAACTTTCTCATCCGCACTTATGACCGTCATAATAACGTGTAATAAAATTTAACATCTTTGAATAAAAAATTTAAAAAAAGTTTTCTCGAGCTGATTAATTAACATGATTAATTAATTAATTCATATTTAATGTTTATGTAACTTCTATTTAATAATGAAAAACATTCACATTACGTTTTTTTATTGTTACCATTACGTTATCTAATGATCCACTTTAAATACAAAAGCCGCAACATATACTTGAAACGAAAATAATTTTTTTTGTTAATACGAACTTTTACTTGTAAACCTACGATAATACAAGACCAAATTTGGGCTCGTCTCCTACAACGATTTCCTTCATTTTTATTTTTGTTTATCCAAAAAATTTAGCAACTTTATTTTTTTTATGAAATCACTGTATGAAAATTATTCATAATATGTAAAACTTCGTTGGTGTGGCGTCCAAATGTTAAGGACATTAACGCCATAACTTTTTTTTATTAAAAAAAAAAAAAAAAAAAATTGTTTCAGACCACCTCAAGTGTTAAGTTCTTATCCTTCATCGCAAAATTCCCACGATACGCAAATAACCATAACCAGTCAAGCGCAATTTTTTTTAATATCTCACACCCGGAAGATTTTTCCCCAAAAAATGAATCGCGACATTGTAAATTTTTTCTAATTATTTTGAAAAAAAAAAAAAAAAAAAAATTAGAAGATTCATCCGAAAATGAAAAAATATTAAAATAGCTGATTCATATTCACGCCTAAAAACCTGGAATGTGGTCGGTTTAATAATAACCAAAAAAAATAAATTTATCTAGTTCGAGAAAATGATGTACCGTGAAAACGAGAACATTAGCAATTACAATATAGACAATATCATGGTTTAATAGGGAGTTTATTGTTTGGTGTTCAACTGTTACAAATGGCAGAAATTTGTTAAGCCCAAGAAAAAAAAAAAGAAAAAAAAAAAATTATTGATGATGAAACTATAAAAGACGAAGATCCCGACACCGTTAAGTTTCGAATAAGGGAATAGCACGCAATAAAATAGAAAGAACTCAAACTCATCCTTTTTTTTTCATATATACTTTTAAATCTGCTTCCACGTTTAAACGATTGTAATTATTGTTGTAAAACGGTTGATAATGAAAGAGCGTGGAATTAATAGTTGTTGATTTTTTTTTTTTTTTTTGTGAAGTGTGTGATCAGATAATGAGGCTTCGAGATGGGCACCTGTTTTAGCTACCGAACTAAGATTATGATTATATACCTGTACTAAACAATTACTTTTGTTTTAGTAGCGTGCCGTATTGTTAAATTAATAGTTTAGCCCCTTAATCGAATCACGTTATATCGGATAATGACGTCACGGTCAAGGACGATAAAAAAATACCGTTTAGCTGCAAATTACTGGAGAAAAAATTTTAATGAACCTTGCGTATTTTGTTTCCTTAAAAAAAAAAAATTATCCCGAAATAGACACACCTTTGTTTTTAAAGTGCTCAGAAATAGTACAAAAAAATCCGGATACCTATAGCTCGTTTAGGTCAGGTAATTACGCAAGTCCACTGCTCCAGTTTTCAATATGGAGGCTGTATGTTGTATATTAACAATGCCGCCATTTATCAATCCAATGTTCCCTTTCACTGTTTAGCGTGGCCTTGAGGCTCGTTCGTTTACAATTGTTTTTTTACACTTTCAATTTTTTTCTTCTTTCTCTGTCCCTCTATCTCTCTCTTACTTTATTTAATAACCTGTTTTTTTTTAAAGTTGGAAATCAATCAAATTGATCTCATCTTGACCGAAGAATTATCTACTGTGAGCAAAATACGTAATTACCTAATCTTATAAGGAAATTAGAACACATTCGTCATAAATAATAATAAAAAAAAATGGAAACTTGTTATTAAAGATCATTAAACAGTGTTAATCTGTTAAAGTTGTCACCTTATAAAATTCCAGTAATAAAAATTATGTACGTTAAAAGGTTACTTAACTTGAATATTTATTGAGCCCCAATGATGATTTTTTTTTTTTTTTTTTTTTTTGCACGCATAGCAATTTGATAAAGTTATTGATAATGGATTTCGATATTTATTAATGAAAAGACTTCGACCCTGGAATTAAATATTTTATTTTGAAATTCTAAAGTCATTGTATTATCTTTTTAATTTTAGCGTATATTTTTTTTTCCTTTATAAATATCAAGTTCAATGCTAATAAGTAATTAAGAGGAATTATTCAGATAACAGTGCTCTTGAGAATCTCACCTCTCACCACCACACCTCTGCCAGAGGTTTTTTTTTGTATCGTGATCTTAATAATTCTTTTTATTAAATTTTTAACCGATCGTTAATGCAAGGTTATCCTGGTCGTAAGCTTTTTACAGTGATGGACTACACGTTCGCAATTTTAGACGGTTGACATATTGAGAAATTTCTAGGTAGGACTATTATTTAACGCAAAATTTCGAAAATTTAGCCTACATTTTTGTAAAGTTTGTTTTATTTTTTATGTTTATCTGCTTCTAGAAATTAATTGAAATCTGTAAGCAGGAACTAGGTTCCAGTGTTTCTGCGTGAACTTATCGATAGATTTTTCTTGAAATTGTTTGCTCTGCTTTATGAATTCCCTGTTCATGCCTGACATTTCTTTGAATACAGAGAGATGGTCAAAATTGACAGATTTGCTGTTTCAAAGTTTTAGAATGGTCGACAAACCCCGTTAGTTATGTATCTAAGCTCATTTATGGCTTAAAATTCTGTGTAGTTGCACATGCATCGTGTAAATTCGTGCGTCGGAGGTAAACTAACTTATCTCCATCGTAAATATGATCGGAGTTAGCATGTTTCGACATTTCTTAAAAGTGTCATGTGGCCGTAACTTAGCAATAAATTCTGACGAGTTGCGAGTTGCAACTTGATAATGTTAAGTTTGAGCCAGTGACGTCGCTAGGCATGAAATATTGGGGGCACATGGGAAAGGTGGTAGGAAAAAAGAAGAAAATCTTAGCCTGAAATAATTTTTATTTCCCGCACTCAAAAAGGCGGTTACTAGTTGCCAGTACAATTTAAACTAGAATTTGCGCCAAGTCAAATTTTACTGGCCAATAGTAATCATTTTTTTTTGAGTGCGTTTGCATGGAAATTGAAGCATCACGAGAAATTACTAGGGGGATTGAATCCAATATTTTAGGCACTCAAAAAAGTGTTTACTGGTAGCCGGTCAAAAATGAACTGGATTTTGCGCCTAGTAAAAAATTGATTAATGACCATGAAAATTTTACTAACAACTAGTCAAATTTTTTCAGCCACTAATCAAATGCACCAATCAAAATTTTACTTAAGCCGTATTTTTTTCAGCGGGGGCGATGTTCCCTCCAAAAACGGCCTAGCGGCGCAATTGGTTTAAACTTAACATTGTCAAGTTGCAACCCGCTTGCATTATTATTGCCAACTTTAAATCTGACGATGCTAAGTTCCAACTTGACTCGCAGTCGACAATCGAATAATAAATGAGAATCATTTAGGTGTTTCGCATTACGTAGTAGCTTTTTCCAATGTCAGACTTTGGGCACGATTTTATTGCAGTGTGAGGGTTTACAAAAATCTCGGTAGAGGTGCCTATGTTGGTCATGAAAATGTATACAAATTGTATACAAATTGTATACAAAATGTATATAAAATGTATACAAAATGTATACAAAATGCATACAAAATGTATACAAAATGTATACAAAATGTATACTATTTTAATTTGTATACATTTTGTATATAATTAGTATACATTTTGTATACAAAATGTATACAAAATGTATACAAAATGTATACTAATTGTATACAAAATGTATACATTTTGTATGCAATTTTTTTTTGGACCAAGGAAAATTTCAGGCCTGCATTTGAGACCACAAAATTGTATACAATTTGTATACAATTTGTATACATTTTGTATACAAATTGTATACATTTAGTATACAAATTGTATACATTTAGTATACATTTTGTATACAAATTGTATACATTTTGTATACAAATTGTATACATTTTTTTCAGGATCGGGAAATTTCAGACCTGCGTGTTTGAGACCACAAAATGCAAAATGTATGCAAATATACAGTATAAACATTGTGTACGTCTTATATTGAAAATGGTGACCCGTAACCGAATTCATAGCGCTCTCGACTCTCAACTATAGATGCGACGAGTCGTGTTTAACTATTCCAGTTCAATGGTCACCACCCCTCGGCAAGCAATGGCATACCGCCGAGCGGCTATTGCCTCCTAAATCTTTTAAAAATAGCCGTCCGGAACCTTCGTTAAACTGTGGGTCCCGTATCGAGTAATCGTAATCGAGTTGATTTACATATAATTTATGTACTCCTTCTATACATATTGTTCAACCAATTCAATTAATTCACAACTTTATGCTCCTGCAAGTTCTAGATGTGCTCGTCCTGGAAAATATTAGTAACGTGATGAAATATTATTAACTGATTCATGATATTAGTACTCGCTTTAATCGCATCCGTACTACATTGAATCGTTCTCAAGGAAACCGCGGGAATAGTTTGTAGTTTGTAGTTTATAGGAAAAAAATGATACTGTCATGGGAAGCATCCGGATATCGGTTGTGTATGAGCTAAGTGAAAAAATAATGGAAAAATGCTTGAGGAATGATTTACGCAGTGATATTACATTAATTTTTTTATTTTATTTTTTTTTTTTTTTCAGGAAGCTCTAGACAAAGAGAAGCGACGTAGTAACCAAAATGGATTAATAAAGCCGGGAATTTAGAGAGAAAAAATTAATAATAAGTAAATAAATAAAAGCTAATTTCAAATGTAATGGTTTATTGTTTTGTCAACGCAAAAATGTGGTTCCCTACCGATTTGTTTCTTTTCTGGGGGGCCAACAGTGCCCCCTATGTAAAACGTAATTTCAGATTCGAAATCAGCGACCTCTTAATTTTTTCCACCGGTTGCATAACTGAGCAATATCGACCGCGTCTTTTTTTTTTTTTTTTTTTCATGTTCCTTTGGCTTAGTGCTTTACGTTCATAGATATAATACAGAAAAGCAATATTTAGGAGGATTGAAGTATCTCGAAATTTCCGAATTTGGCAGGCAAAGGGTTAAATACGCTTCATCGTTCAATCCTCGTATCACCCGTTTAGGAATAGAGAAATTCCCTTTCACCAACGGCGTCATGGTTCCTGCACTGGCGAAATGTCCAAACTGGCAAGATTAGTGATGGAAAACGTTAAATGTTGCCAAAATGTGAATAAACAGTGCAACGTGATAATTGGTACATTGGAAGCCGACTGATCTGTATTGAACTGATATAGCTCCATACATTGATCAGTACATGAAGCAAGTGATATTAATTCCAAATTATATTTAAAATCGCTGAAATGAAGTTTGAAAAAGTGAAAGGATAAAAACGTGCAGTTGTATAAAAAAGCCAATTCCGGAGGATAATGCAAATTATCTCATCGTAATATTTGAAGAAATCGTTTTTTTTTTTCCTTTTTTTTGAAGAAATAGTTTAAGGATTACACTCGTGGCAATCGCAAAGCATTAAGTCCCTCATCATCGGTTTGAGGTCAATTCCAGGATACGCCCTGCGACAATCATTCAAAAAGCGCTCCAATTTGCCTGTCATTGTAGGATAGTTCGAGAGTATGTTTTTCCGGTACATCCACTCTCCAATGTACTCATCTGCATCAGCAGATTAGTGAGAGACCTTAAAACCTTTTTTAATGACTTCCAGGAATTCTCAGCATTTTGGATGTGGTATCTAATCGGCTGCATGCCAGGAACTGGTGGTGGATACTGGTTTTGTGCATCCTCACATGCCGGAAGAAATGTATTCCCAGGCACCCATATAGGTGGTAGGTGTCTAGGTGGATAAATGAAATTGGTGGTATGATTTACCGTACCGTGTCCAGCGACGATCTGGTCTATGTGAACATAAGCTCCCCACTCGTCACTACAGACGAACGTATCTGGATCGACGCATTGCTGCAGGAGGGGAGAAGAGTGTCCTCATCACGGTAGTAGGTCACAAACCCAAATCTTTCTTTTGTTGCGCGGCTTATACCCCCGAAAGACCATAACGCTCTTGTCGCAGGTAGCCTCCCTTGGTTATTCTTTCTTTTAAAGAGGTGGGTCTCATCGATCTCCACAATATCTCCTTGGCCTCCTATTGGGGCAAAATCGTGCCATGCAATTTTGACAGAAACGTTTCTGAACAATTTATATGCATTTAATACTGTTCTTCTAGCTCCGGGAACATCCTGAATCGCATCCGCGCATGTATCGTTTCTAAGCCATTTGTAAATCATTTTAATAAAATTATCCGCTCCGACTTCCCCGATTCTATAGTTTTCAAAGAGCGTGTTGCAGGTCGGCTCATGCCTGTGTCCATTAGCACACTCAAATCGGTATCCGAAATTCCTACTTCCGGCTGTAAATACTTTCAAAAGCCTATTACAGTTAAAGATGGGACATCTTCGAGGCGTCTGAGCGTTTTGAGCGTTTTGAGCGTTTAAAAGAGTTACATTAGTTGGTAAAACTTCACAGTATTTAAAAATTTTAACGCCTTGCTGGTGAGAAAGTTTTTTTCTTGAACCGTGTAGTCTGGTCCTAAATAATTCCCAAACGAAACGACGTGATTTCGTGCTGAAAAAGATCTGCAGGTCCATATCGATGCGTTGAGTGCAAAAAAGTATGCTGAAAGATCCAAATCACTACGCCTAAAGCTGCAAGAGTTCTTGATTTCACCGCACCTAAAAGCTGCTAGTGTCCATTATTAAATGAAGTTGAGAAAAAAAAACCACCCTAAGAAATATGAAGTTGGTTTTCATCTGAAAAAGAAAAGGGGGAAAATATTTTACAAAACTGGGCGGAATCGAATTATCCAAAATCTCACAGTCCAATGTGCAAGATTTTCGGAGACTAGTTATTTACATTTGATTTGATGTTGAGACTTTTTCAGCAAAAGTTTAAGAATCGAATTTTAATTCAAAACATAATAACCTCTATCCATAGCGTTAATGAAGACATGAAACTTCTTATGGCTTAAGGTGGAATTCTAGTCATTAGCATTGTCAACGTCCGCTATGCTTTTTCTCAATATAAAATGTAAACAACCATTGTTTATTGTTATTTATTTGAATTTTTCGTTTATAAAACACAATTGCGACAATAAGTCGAATTAAAGCCCCCGTTCGCCATTTAAAGAAAATATTAGGACGTTCAGTATACATGGACAGTATACATGGACAGTATACATGCGGTAAGAGCGTTTTTGTTAAGATTCTTTCAATGGTATTCCGGCAACTCTTATAGTTTCCCAAAATTTGTAACGATCTTTAAAATTACATTTTATTAATACAGCGATTCCTGATAAATTTTACAAATCTTTACTAAATTCTTAATTTTTTAGAATTTGTTAAAACATCTCAAAATTTCGAAAAAAAGAAAAAACGGAACCTCTTAACATACACGGCGGAACAATTTTTATGGATAAAAATGTTCCTTTGCCTGCCAATTCGGAAATTTCGAGATACTTCAATCCTCCTAAATATTGCTTTTCTGTATTATATCTATGAACGTAAAGCACTAAGCCAAAGGAACATGAAAAAAAAAAAAAAAAAAAGACGCGGTCGATATTGCTCAGTTATGCAACCGGTGATGCAAATTAAGAGGTCGCTGATTTCGAATCTGAAATTACGTTTTACATAGGGGGCACTGTTGGCCCCCCAGAAAAGAAACAAATCGGTAGGGAACCACATTTTTGCGTTGACAAAACAATAAACCATTACATTTGAAATTAGCTTTTATTTATTTACTTATTTATTAATTTTTTCTCTCTAAATTCCCGGCTTTATTAATCCATTTTGGTTACTACGTCGCTTCTCTTTGTCTAGAGCTTCCTGAAAAAAAAAAAAAAAATAAAAAAAAAATTAATGTAATATCACTGCGTAAATCATTCCTCAAGCATTTTTCCATTATTTTTTCACTTAGCTCATACACAACCGATATCCGGATGCTTCCCATGACAGTATCATTTTTTCCTATAAACTACAAACTACAAACTATTCCCGCGGTTTCCTTGAGAACGATTCAATGTAGTACGGATGCGATTAAAGCGAGTACTAATATCACTTGAATCAGTTAATAATATTTTCATCACGTTACTAATATTTTCCAGGACGAGCACATCTAGAACTTGCAGGAGCATAAAGTTGTGAATTAATTGAATTGGTTGAACAATATGTATAGAAGGAGTACATAAATTATATGTAAATCAACTCGATTACGATTACTCGATACGGGACCCACAGTTTAACGAGGTTCCGGACGGCTATTTTTAAAAGATTTAGGAGGCAATAGCCGCTCGGCGGTATGCCATTGCTTGCCGAGGGGTGGTGACCATTGAACTGGAATAGTTAAACACGACTCGTCGCATCTATAGTTGAGAGTCGAGAGCGCTATGAATTCGGTTACGGGTCACCATTTTCAAATATAAGACGTACACAATGTTTATACTGTATATTTTGCATACATTTTGCATTTTGTGGTCTCAAACACGCAGGTCTGAAATTTCCCGATCCTGAAAAAAATGTATACAATTTGTATACAAAATGTATACAAAATGTATACAATTTGTATACTAAATGTATACAATTTGTATACTAAATGTATACAATTTGTATACAAAATGTATACAATTTGTATACAAATTGTATACAATTTTGTGGTCTCAAATGCAGGCCTGAATTTTCCTTGGTCCAAAAAAAAATTGCATACAAAATGTATACATTTTGTATACAATTAGTATACATTTTGTATACATTTTGTATACATTTTGTATACAAAATGTATACTAATTATATACAAAATGTATACAAATTAAAATAGTATACATTTTGTATACATTTTGTATACATTTTGTATGCATTTTGTATACATTTTGTATACATTTTATATACATTTTGTATACAATTTGTATACAATTTGTATACATTTTCATGACCAACATAGGCACCTCTACCAAAATCTCATTGTACACTCAAAAAAATGATAACTATTGGCCAGTAAAATTTGACTAGGCGCAAATCCCAGTTTAAACTTTACTGGTCACCAGTCAATTTTACTTACAGCCAGTAGACTTTTCTTGGCTGTGAGTAAATTTGACTTCCGACAAGTAATATTTAAACTAGGCGCAAATTCCTGTTTAAATTGTACGCGACCTTAAAAGCAAAAGGTGCTAACGCTTTTTGACTTTTCATAAGTTAAATATAGAATTTTTTAAAGTTCGTTTTTTGTTTCTGAGGTCGCGACTAGTAACTTTTTTGAGTATAGACATTTATACTGCAGATATTATTTCAAATTCTCAAGATGTAAACGATTACGCTCCATGTTTTTTTTTTTAGTTTTCTTTATTCCAAAGTTTTTCGGAGGGAAAAAAATCGTATTACTTGCTGTCTTATGTTTCCCTATACGAAAATATAAGATTGAAAGAGTTTGAATATTGTAACACAGAGCAAAATATGCGAAAAAAATAAGGACGGATTTCCTTTTGCAACAAAAACTGCGTGACTCGACTTTTCATCTTCTTAGGGCTTTGAAAAATATGCCTCATTTTATTTTTAATGTTAAAATGTTGAAAAGAATATGCTGTCGACTTCAAAAGCCAAAAGAATGTTTCAATGAATTTTTTTAAAAGCATATTTTTCCGTGTCCCTTATCTCACACACAATACAAAAAAAAAGTACACCGTGCTTTTCCTTCATAAAGGAGGATCTGTGTGGGCTTTTTCTGCTAAAACAGAACGTATATATATATATATAAATAAAAGCGCTATCCCTCCCCACCCGCAGTAGTAAAATTTAAAAGAAGAAAAAACAGGTGGCCCGTTTAAAATAATCGTAACGCAGAATAATAAAAGTGAAGAAAAATATTAAAAAATATAAAAAGCTTTTTTTTTACAACTTCAGTAATTGTTAATAAGCTTATTTGATGTTATTTTTCCCTTCCTGCTTTGTGATCCTTTTTGTTTATTTTTAAAAATTAATTTCTTTTGCACGAATATCAAGGCCTTTGTTTTTTTTTAAACCCGATCATAACTTATTGTCAGGGAGCCGGTTGTAATAACAATAAAATAGATGTAGAGATAGGTTACTAGGAAAATATTAGATGATGCAAGTTTTGAATTGAACAAGTCCACCAACGTAGAAAAATCTCGCCAATTAACCTTCGGAATACATCCAGACTTGAGGTGTCTGTCTATAACGCGAAATTGTTTGGTTTGGTTTGGTTCGATAACGATTCGGCCTTGGTCGTGAGTTCCTATCATGAATTTTCGTCCTGAAAATTCCCAATTTCCATTTTAATTTTAGAGTTGTACTAATTTTGGAAGAGAACATTGGATTTCGAATTAATTCATGCCATTCTATACGCCTCATTAATCGCTTAACGGCTTAACCGAAAACCGTATTGAATGGTTTTTACCAGCCGAAACGTCTGGTCCGGATAAAAAATTTTCACGAAACTCCGCGAGAACCTTGAGAAGGACTTCCCCATTATCCCATTCACTTCGTGTTGCATTTCGCCCGGACCTATCGAGGAGAATAAAAAAAAAAGAACACGATTATAAATCATCAATAAATTAATTTTTGTTAATGGGTTTTTATTAATTGAGAAAAATAATTCTTTTAAATCGATGACAGTTATTGAAATATTTTTATATTTTTTTGGGCATGCTGTGATGCTAACGTGATCCAGAAAAGGAAGCACAATAAAAATCAAGAAATTTTTTCGTTATTTAATATATATTGTCGCATCCAATATACATACATAAAAAAAAAAAAAAAAGAAATAAATCCAACCCTGCGGCTAGACAAGAACTATGAAAGCCCGACGTCAATCAAACTCTGATATATTATTTTAATTACTAATAATATTACGAGTTTATTAAAAATATGGCACCCCATCGAGAAGCATGGCGTCTTGAGGGTTACGATTTTTTTTTTTTTTTGGACTGACAAAACAAAAAAAGTGAAAGCGTTTTTTTTTTTTTTGTTTCGATTCAGGTATATCTATATATGATGTAATTAAGCATTATATGCCTCCCTGCATCTTTTATATCTGGTTTCTTGCTTCCATTTACGGCATACCGATCTTTTCTCTCATCTCGATCTCGAATCTTTTCAATTCGCGAATTTCCTATTTTATCGTCATTAGCATAAGAAGAAGAAAAAAAAACTTGAAAAAAAACTATAAACCGCAGCGTAAGTGCGAGCGGTTTTACTTTGTTCGGAGGAAATCGAGTGTGAAATATTTATTGGATCACCCGTGTAACTGACTTGACAGGTACAGGTTTCGCGTGGTATAAATGCCTAGACCCGTCGACATTTTATCGCGTGAAAAAAAATGGATCCATGTTTTCCATATAATTGAATTAATCGATATATTTTTTTTTCCTAGTTTCTATTTAAAAATCGCGGAATGGAAATAACCGAAAAAATTTTCGTTTTCTAGTTGAAATTTTGAGTTTCCTTCCCCAGACATTTTAAGCTTTGGTGATTATTCTCCGCAGTAGTGAAAAAGGGAAAAGTCCCTTTTCATTCCTTTTCACTATCTCAATTAAATCTTGACCTCTTTCCTCGAATCCGGTTAATCCTTTGGGATCGCTAAAAAAGTCAAGATCTTAAAACGATATCAATTAGTCACGGTAATCACACCGTTAGTAACGTTTAACGTACAATTAAAATGTTAAGAACGAAAAAAAAATCGTCTTTTTGTAACCCTTGCACCCTTTTTTTTTTTACTCCCTTTTTCTTTCTTTTTTTCTGCTGGTTCCACCCTTTGGAAAATCCTCGGAGAGAAAGTTTGAACGGGGAGAGAATAATTTCTGTCTTTAAATGTGGGAAGAAAATGAATTTATGTCGCAAGTTTTTGATTTGGGAAATTATAGTGCAGAATTTTCTAAAATTTTAGAACACTTAGTGTAAAGTTTTCAAAGGAAGTGGGGGGAAAAAATCAGGGCAAAGATTTGAAAACTTTGGCTTGCATAAAAAGGATGTAACGGGCATTAAACTTTTTTAAAATCCTTTCCAGATGTTGGTTCAGAGGAATCTCCAAAAGAAAAAGATTACTTCTTGAAAGGCTTATATTGCTCTTTTTATTTGCAACCAAAAAATGTGTAGAGGAATCTTAGGAAAAAAAAAGTCGGCTAATTGTTGACCATATGCTCCCTGGCGGAAATTTGCACTGGAAAATCAAGATCGAGGAAAACTTGTCTTTGTCTAATTTTTTTTTTCAATAAATATTCTACTGGTAATTTTTTTTTTTTTTTTTTTTTTTTTTTTTTTTTTTTTACTGGAAAAAAAATTAAAATACTGGCAAAATAAATATTTTACTGGCCATAAAATGACTGATAATTATTCACAGCCCATTTGATTAATTTACTGGCCATCGAAATAAAAATAATAATAATCCATTCCTTTTGAACTTAAAGAAAGTTTTGAGGCACTGTAAGCATTAAAAATTTTGATCTTAAACTTTTTAGTGACAAAAAATTTGGGGCCAGTAAACATAAGGACTCCACCATAAATATCGCAAATTGTCGTCTGCAAAGAGTTAAATACTTTATATTTTTGCTTTGACAAATAAAAATAATATAATCCCCCTCCGCCTACCTTGACTTTACACATAAAAGTTAAAAAAATTAAATAAAAATTCAGTAGCTTCACTTTAAAGTTTGTCAAAGCCATTACACGCCATTTATTTTTGCCCATATGTCATTACTTAAATATTTTTTTTCTGCTTTTCTAACCACTCCACGAAGATAATTATTAATGCTGTCCAACGCGTTTTGACTTTGGTGCCGAAGTAGAAATCCCGAACAAGAAATTAAAACGAAATGAAAAAAAAAAGTACAATCCTAATAAATCTTCTGGTTATTTGTCCAGCATCGATATTTTTTTTTCCTTCTCCTCTTCTCCCCTTTTGTACATATTTCTTATTAAACTGCGTTCTATATATAACTTGATTTAAAATATACGAGACAGTTTTTCTGATTAATTACTTTACAAGAGGTCAAAAAGTAAGGTGAGCAAGGCGGTTATATTATTATATTTTATATACTTTTTTTTTCTTCTTCTCTACGACTAACCATCCCAACGTTAATTCAAGGTCGTTCCGCAATCAAAACGGCAAAAATCCCAGGGGAAATTTTTTTGTTTTTCCAGCAGGTGGGCCAGAAAAAAAAAAAAATTTAACCCCTACCGGCAAAAATCCGCGATTATTTTCCAGCGATTTAAATCCGACATTAAAACCTAAAAAAAAAAAAACTTTTAAAGGATGTTAATGGTGTGACATACTGCGTACCTGAAATACGATTCCTATCGATCGCGTGCTTCGAGTTATTATAATGGTAACCACATTAAATTTCGCCTTCCAGTTATTTTTTATTTGATGTTTCTTTTAAATTAATTTTATTATTGCTCCTTTTTTTTTCTACGGTCGGGCCGTTATAAAAAAAAAAAAAAGAAACAGTCGAAAATTTGCGATTACGTAATGTGTTTGAATAAAAAAAAAAACGCGTGATGTAGATGATATGCTAACTAGAGCAAACAAAAAAGAAAAATAAGAACAGAAAAAAAAAAAAATAAGAAAAGATCGTGCAAATCGTTTTGAACCTTCAGACCATTACGATTCTGGGTTCTTTATCTCGGCCTCGATGGTTTCGAGCGATTTTTCGTGCTCGAGGGATTGCATAAAATAAAATCATCTCGTGTTTTGTCGATTTTAGGTCTTGTGCATAATATATTTGTAAATCTTATTCAAAATCTTCCCGGACAGGAAAGAAAAAATGCACATACGAAAATGGCAAATTGCATGTATTTCTCACGGATCGTTTCGACGGTAAATATGTCAGATCTGGAAATGAATGACCTTCAAAGACCGTTTAATTAATATACTGAAGTGTTCCAGATATAAATGTCATTGCTTTCGAAAATCGTACATAAAGATCTTTTTTTTTTTCTTTTTTCCATCTCGTAAGCTTAGTACAGGAAATCATTATTTTAAGGTGTTTTAAATTTAATAATAATAAAAAAAAAAAGAAATTAAAAAAAATACACGGCATTTTTTAATCGTGACTTTAACTTAGGACCCAGGATAAGCAAGTTGAAATATTTAATTGTTGTTTCATTTGAAATAATGATCGTAGACTGTAAAAAAGAAAGATGGCGTGGAAAGCAAAGAAAAATGTGGAAGCCGATGTTTTTAATCGTGTTATTTAGATAAAACCAGTACCTTTTAACGTAAAGTAATATGGTTATAATTTTTCGCTTTTTTTTTTTTTTTTTTTTTTTTTTTTTTTGTTCTTTTTGTTTATGTTTTATAATTTGAAATTATGTAATCATTGCATTGAAAGGAATCATGATTAAAAATTTTGATGAAATGATTAATTAAATTTCGATTCTTTTTTTGCTCGATTTTGTGTTATTTCAACTTTCGGTTTATTTATTATTATTTTTTTTTTTTTTAACCTTATCAGCTATTAATTCAAAGTTTAGTTGGTTTCATTATTCTGATTCCGGTTTCGGTGTTGATGGTAGGAAAGCGATTTATTATTTGATAGATTGTAAAAATTTATCCGTTTAAAATGAACCTGAGTAAAAATAGTCGGTGCTAGTAATTGATGGGACGCAATTTCACTCCAAACATGTCGGGCAAACATGCTTGGACAGTACACTCTAATTAATAAAGACCTTTTGTGTTTCGAATCAATTTCCAAAATTTTTTTACGGTCGGAAAAAATTTGTAACTTCAAAAAAATTACTGTTAGAATTTTCCGACCGTAAAAAAATTTTGGAAATCGATTCGAAACACAAAAGATCCTTATTAATTAGAGTGTACTGACTAAAAAATGTTATTGAACATGACATCTAAATCAAACTGGTGAGGAGTTGTCGCCATTTTTTGGCAAAAAAAAATCCATTTTTGACCCGAAAATCAAATTCGCACTTATACCCCTACTCAAGGGTTAATCGAAAAAAATCGGGATGGTGAAATTCGTGTTCTATGGGTATTTTTGCATAAGTATGAGTGATACCAATAAAATTTAAAAATTTTCCAGGCTCCAAAATCGAGATCAAGCCGAATTTTAGACGGAAAAATCAGGTATCAGCTCGATAAAAACGCTGATGACGTCACAGGGGTTAAGCGGGGAAATTCGGGATAGTGAAATTTGTGGTCTATGACCTCGAAAACATAAGAAAACATTTTTTCAAAATATTTTGTAAGCCCTTATTGTGGATTAAGAAAGTCGATTTTAAAAGACCTTGATTGCCCAATTTTTAAAAAGCTAAAGTGGCCTTGGGGGGCCACTAAGCGGTGAAAAAAAAAATTTGAAAAAAATTTTTTTAGGGGTTTTACACCTGAAGGAAGCAGATTTTCAACATGCCTTCCAACATTTCAAAATTTTTTTTAAAATGAAACACCCTAGTGGCCATGTAAAAGGCGAAAACCAATTTCGTAATTTCTCTCAGACACCGGAAACAACTCACGTATGACTCATAACAGTTTGACTCCGGGCATAACGACCTGCGACAGTTTGACTCCCAACATTTTGATTCGCGATATTTCGACCCGCGAAAGTTTGACTTTCGACCATTTGACCTGCACCATTTGCTGCTTGTATGCCTTTGTTCTGGCTAGTAGCCCGGGGAAGAGAAGAAATTATCTGTATGTTTTCACTACGGGGCTGCAATATTACGGTTTTCATTTCAGCCACTACAAATGTCTCTGCTAACCGTAGAAGAATCATGTTGTAGCCTTAAGAGACACCAATCCATATGAATCCATTTCTTCATTGGAAACTGGCTTTGGATTTGGTTCCGGAACACCGATAACTCAAAAATGGACGAAACACCGAAGTTCTCCAATTTTTTTTTTTTTTTTTTTTTTTTTTTTTTCCATTTCATAACTAGGTGCGACAAGAAAAACTCGCCGAGCTCTCCGATCCTATTATATGTCGTCCATTAAAAAAATTATTATAGGCTTCTATAATGTAGTGTTATTAATAAAAAATCCATCTCTTCAGCTTTATGATTATAAAAAGCGATCGCACTCAAAGGTCGATTTATTGAAAAATAATTAATCAATTTTCGCAATTTTCCTTATTGAGAATAACTGTTGTGTTTTTTTTATATAACTACAATCATAGGCCTTCAATTAGGGAAAAAAATTCTAATTGTCTATTGTTCATTAACTAGAATATTTCCTTTTTGGGACTTTGTTTTCCTTGCGCCCGTTAGTATATAGAACGTTGATAATATGATATTGTGTTGTTATAGGTTAACGTTCTGCTCTAAGCTGAAAGCATTAGCCAGATGCGTAAATCGAGTTAATTACATCTCCTCGGTTGACCTTTACACGTTAAAGTAAGTCAATCTTACTACATTCAATTGAACAAGGTTAGGTTAGGTTACATTTTTGTTTTCTGCAGAGTGGTGCATTTTCTTAATTAAGCAATCTTTGACAGCAAAAATTGATCTAAAAAAACGACGATAAAAAAAGAATTTAATAGAAAGTTTGCCGAGAAAGATCGCTTCGAGAAAGGCAGAATTGCAATTCCAGGAATTTCATTTTAAATAATAAGAAAATAAGAACATGTAGTTAAGCAGAATGATTTTCAAAAGATTTTTTTAAACGTTTCCTTTTTTTTATTTTTCATTCGTGACATTTTAAAACAAAAAAAAAAAAGTGTTTAAAAACCAGATTTAAATATGGTCGCTCCTATGCAGTTCACTCTGGTGCAGTTACATCCGATAAACACAAACACCGGACACACCCATACTCGGTGGCCGTGTTATTCTCACCATGTCCATAAACAATTATTTATCAGCTTGACTTGATTTTGTTGTCTCGCAGATAAGTTTTGGAATTTTTTTTTTTTTTTTTTTTTTTTTTTTTGGACTTTATAATCTGCTACCACGACACGAACAGTTTTTTTAATCCAGTACACGAAATGCATCGTGTATTATGTCATTAATGCAGGTCGCACGATTCTCGATTATTCAATCTTTTTAGATTAACGGGGTTAAGTCCTTTTGCGTGAAACTAAAAAAAAAAAAAAAGTGAAATAAACAACAAGAAAATCGGATTTGGTAATATCGACTTTGCTTCCGCTCAGACGGGAATCCTCCTGTTCCTGATCAAAATTTATTTTTGATGTTTTGTTTTTGTAATACGATTTCATGACTTTCCAAAATATCAAGGTATGTTAATTTTTTTTTTTAGATGTAACGGGGAGTTACGGAAACTCATGTTGAGGAATAAAGTGAATGGATATGTTAATCAGAAAAAAAAAACGACTTGTCACAACATATCGCGGACTCGATTTCATTTTCATTTTTTTTTCCTTTTCAAAAAACTAAACTAGATCTGAGTTGTTGTTGCTGCTAGACTCCCGGGCCGGTTGTTCAATATTTATTAATATCCGATTCCGTGGGAAATGACAGCCTATCATAACCGAAGATGGCGCCACAAAAGAGTAGATAAAAAAAAGAAACAAAAATTAATCGTCGAATCGGTAACACACATTCATTCTATTATATCATTTTCGATTCACTAGCACCCATTTAATTGGTATCAGGTATAGAAAAAAAATAAACCTGAATGATAATTGAAATCCTTTTAAGGTATGATCTCAGGTTCATACACACCTTTATTTCAATATCCAAGGTCGCCCATAAAATAAATTATGATATTTATTTATTATTTTTTTTTTTTATTCTTCAATTGAAATCGTATCACTATCCGAAGTTTTAATCCTTAACAGTTTCTATTTTTGATTTGTATACCAGTCTTTAAACTCTTTCTTTTATAGCTTTCATTGTCTTCGGTTCGGACTTTGGACAGTCAGTTTTCTTTCTTATTGGCCATCATCTTCAATCCTGTTATTTACGGGTTAAAGAGGATTTCTTTATACTTCTTTTTGTGATCGATTGAATTTTTAATAAGATTAATCGGGTTTACCGATAAAAAGATCCATTTAAAATGAAAAAAAAAAAAGGATTTAATCGTTATTTGTTAATTGATCCGATTTAAATAATTGATTCCGTTGAGTAGGTTTTTGTCTGCGGTGACTTAATCTCTAGATTAATTAAGATGTTAGTTTGTTTATCAAGAGATTAATCGATATTGAATGTAAGAATAAATCTGGAAGCGGTGACTAATTGATGACAAGTTTTTCGGCCTTTCGGGATCAGAAAAAGTAACATCGGTTTTAATCTACGAGTTCGATGATTTCGATTATGATTATGATTATGCGGATAAGTCATGACACTGTCTTCGATGCCTTTTTAAGAAATTCAAAAACGAATTGTTAGAGCGAAGTGCTTCTTTTTTCTTAAATTCGAATTCCAGTGATCGATTCTTAAAATCAATCATATTTATATCAACTTGTGTACGGGCCCATAGGCAGGTTGACTCTTACTCTCCCCTCGTCGAATAATTGTCTGGCCTAGATATATATCTTCATGATTAGATAGCCGCTTTTAGCCCCTTCCCCCTCCTTGGGAAACTTTCAGATTTTTCTTTACTTACATACTGCTATGGGCTACAGGCTTCGACTGGAAGTTTTTGAATTGTCTTCTGGTACCTTAGAAGAGATTTTTTTGTTCTTTCAGTCAGTAAACTTGCATAGCTTACGGGTGCATTGGTGCAATGATTTTCAACGAAATTAATGCTGTGAAAATTCTTTTTTTCTTCGATTCTGTTTGAATGGCTAATTGATCAGGGACGTCATTTGAGATGTTTTTGAAAAGAGCAAAGATGCCTTGGTACGAAAAGGCATGCTCCAGCTTGGAGGAGGGAAACAAAACATTTGTGCTTATCTTATGATAGCAGAAAATCTTTAAGGCAGAAATTTCACGCTAAAACTTGTCGTAAAATGTTGAGACAACATGTTACTCAACATCTTGAAGCTGAAAAACATATTATGTGACACTGAAATATGAAAAATAAAAATTTTGGAATGTTGCGCAACATGTTGCCAACATGTTTCTAACGCTGCAACATGTCGATCAAGATGTTACCGTAACATGTTACTGCAACACGTTTTAGCGTGAAATTTTGGCCTAAGGGGCATTGGAACCTCAGGGGGGTTCTATTGCTCCTTAGGCCAAAGTTTCACGCTAAAACATGTCGAGCAACATGTTACTGCTACATGTTATAGTGTAGGGTACCGGGGGGTGAGGCCGATAACCCCAAAGGGAATTCCTCCTTTTGGAGGGAGTCAAATAACTAAACCCTGTTCGAGTGAGTTATAATGATAGACTAAAATGGCCGAATCGCCGACGGGCGAGCCTCATACTCAAACGCATGCGCGGAGAAAGGCTTTCACGCATCTAACTTGGCATAAATACCGCTAGATGGAGCTCGGATGCTCCATCATAGCCTTCGAACAGGGAAAACACTGTAGCGGGTATTTCTCCACGCTACAATAGCATGAAAATTAGGCCTAAGGGGCAACAAATATTTTGGGCGGGGGGAGGTGAAGGCACTGCAATTGATCGAAATATAAGCACATATTTCAATTTCAACTTGTTTCAACTTGTCATTTTAAAGTCGATTGTATGTTTCCCCACACCTGCGGTCCAAAACCGTCACATAAGACTCTTCTACAAAACGTCCCATAGCTTCCTTTATAGAATAACTCCATAAAGTTCAAATTTGAAGCAAAATTTCTATTTCGATTCGTGAAAAAAATCCTACCATGCCAGATTAAGTTTCGAGATTTGCCAAAAATGGCGCTATTTCAGTTATAATCATAGGCTTACGTTCAAGGTCTAATATTTTGCAACGATGGTCAAGTCAGGTTTCTTCTGGAATTCGAATAAAACAAAACGACCATGCCGTTTAGCACGTGCCAAAAACTTCCACAATTTCTTGAGCAGCTCTAATATGTATCTGACCAGCAAGCTGGAGCTCTGTCGATTACGTAACAGGAACTAATCTCTTTATTTTTTCCTGCGGAATAATCCATATAAAGCAGAAGAAAAAAAACGCGCTGTGGAAATATTTTAATCCACGACTATTAAGGAATACTATAATCATATAGAGCAAACTAGTTTTTTATTTATTTATTTATTTATTTATTTTTCTTTCTTTAATTCGATCATTCCTCATCACGGATTTCATTTTTTTTCTATTTAAGAATGTAAATAAAAACATTTTAAAACTTTTTAATCCTTTTAAATACTGCTTGCTAATCCATTCGCGTAAATCATTTTAGAGCGCCTTAATTATGAATTCAAAACTTTTAAAGAATACAATAAAAAAAAAAAAAATACAATTAATTTTCACTTTTTGGAGTGTCCTTTTAACCAGTTAATAACAACTTGTCCGCAAGGATTAATTGGTTAATAAATAAAAATTCTGTCAATTAGCTTTGTTAATTAAATTCTTCCGTGTAATCATTTTTAAACCAGATTAATGAGCTTATATCCCGTTTCGATTAAAAACGATTAATCGACAAATCTTAGCTAATTTGCCTTTTTTTTTCTAAAAAAAAAAAAAAAAAAAAAAAATTGGAATTGATTAAATTCGATGTTTAAAAATAAAAATATCAAGACTAGAATAATAAAATAAAATTTTTAACTGCTTTGGTCGGACTTGAATCGATAAATGAAAGAAAGAAAAAAAGAAAGAAACGCCGCAGCTGATCGGAGCACACAGACACTTCAAAAAAAAAAATTTTAATTACTCATGAATTTGTCTTAAGTCAAAAACGTTACATTCGGAATAAATATTTACATTATTGTGTATCAATCCATTTATCTAGGTACATGAAGGCGTGGTAGCCGACATCCAGGAGGCATTGCTTCTTAATTACCCATTTGATTGACGGATTATTTGTTTTTTTACATGTTTAATTAATTGATTAATTAAATAATTAATAAAACGTACGAAATAATTTTCTGAATTTTCGCTAATCGTTTTAAGATATGCAGATAAATGAACCTTTCGCTCTGGCGATTTGCGAGAACAATGGAAATTCGTTTTAATGACACGTCAAAGAGGTGACGAAGAATGAATGCATATTTTAGGCCACGGGTTCCAGGAATCGAATTAATGAGTTTTGATGTAAATTCGGGGGAGAGAGGGGGAGGGAGGGAGGGGGGAAATTGTTTTATTTATATTTTTTTTCTAAACCCACGCGTGTTCTAATAACTCATTTTTAAGGGAAGGGCAGCCATTTTGAAATCTGAAAAAAAGCGCCACGGTTATCAATTACAACCAGATTAGGTTATTAATTAAGAAATATGGCCCCTTGACACCCACTTCCGAATATCGTGCTATGTATCATTAATTATTTACGACGTATTCTCTTGCCTGGACATTCGTCTTGTACCTTTTTTTTTCGTGGCACGACAAAAAGACGATCTATTAAACGGTCCTTCCGTATAAATCAAAAAAAAAGGAAGATAAGTTTTAGGGGGCGTTTACGAGTGTCTTGCTGTGAGTTTTTTTTTCTTTTTAAAACAGTAAAAGATATACAAATGATTACCACCCTATTACAAAGCGCTAAATTTAGACCACTCGAGAAATCCGTGTGCTTGTCCACATTAAAAATGTCGAGATGTGAAGCAAACCTTCATTTTTTAATTGTCACGTTTTTATTTAAATAAAAAAAAGGAATGCATTCAAATGTAAAGTTCAAGAGATCGTTATTTGCATGTAGGGATTGCTACATTTTGTCATAATGAATTAATTAAATAAAACATTTCATAGCAGCTCCATCTTGCGGCATTCGCACGAACTAACCCCGTACCTAGATGTTTATTCTCACAACGATCGGCTATTTTCGTTATTAGTTCAGCATTTCGACGACAGATGGAGCCAGTTATCAAGACCTAAAAGTTTCTTCTTTTTTTATATATATAATTCCTTTTAACGGTTGGCAACTCTAATTTCTTCCCGCTAACTTTTTTTAATTTTTGATTCTTACACCGTAAAAAAAAGTTTTTTCATGAGTTATTTTTTTTAATTTTCGAAGTAAAACTTCAGTTATTAAGTTGAATATTCTTTTTTTTTTCTCTTTACTCCTCCGTGACCCCTCGTTTTCTTTTTCTTATAATTAAGATTTTTTTTTCTTTTTAAGATTAAAATTACGGTTTCGAATCCTCATTAACAAAAAAAAAAAAAAAAAAAAACTAATTTTGATAGGGAGAGAGGGAGGGAGTGACCGCTAAATTTTTTTTTTTTTGCGAGATCCCTTTCTTTTTCAAATATTCACAAAAGTAATTAAATAATGAGGAAAAAAATGTTTAAGGGGATGAAGGGGGATGAAAATATCAAGGGTTAAGTAGTTATATATAGATGTTCTTTTAGACATCGCCTCCAGCCTAGAAAGAATGTTAGGGGACGTGTGCTAGCTGCTGCCGCTGCTGCTTTTCCTATAGCAGAAGGGAAAAAAGGGTCTGTTTGTTTTCTATTGCAGTAATGTGTTTGCCGTTTGGTAATCTGTTTTTTACCTTTAGGCTGGTTTCCGTCTAGAGGGAGGCGGGAAAAAGATTTTCTTTTGTAAGAACTTTTATTACATTGTTTCATTACTTTTAATTACCTACATAAGAAAAATTGAAAATAAGAATAACTCTTCTTTTTTTTTTTTTTTTTTAAATGTGGAAATATTTTCCTCCTTCAAGAAATTTGCATAAACGAAAAAGTCAATTAAGAAAAAAATAAAATAAAATAAAATCAGAGGGAATGTGTATTGTGGAGTAAAATTCATATTAGATGACGTAATCGAAAACGTCGAAACAAAGTTGAAATACAATTTTAATAATTCAATTCCATTTCATAATAATGAGCTTTAGGGGTGGGAGGATTCGTACTTGAATAGTCTCTACTTTTAGGGTTGATGATTGTATTAATTTAACGGGAAAAAGACGTTCGATTTTGTTGAATTTTCCATCCGGGGCTTTTGCGTATATCAAGCATCTTGTTAAAGGATTAATTTTATCTTACAAAAAAAAAAAAAAAAAAAAAAAAAAAAAAAAAAAAAAATCTTTACACAAAAGAACAAGTTTTTTTAATGGTTTTTTTTATTACAGTAGGAGAAATGTTTTGGAATTATTTTTTTAAAAAATAAGTTTTTTGACAAGGGGAAGAAGTTTGAATTTCAAGTTTCTGATTGGGAAAAAGAGAAAATTTTTTTAAATTAGTCGATCGGAGAAATATTAAAAAAGGAAAATAAAATCTTTAAAAGAAACTGAGAGCATCAGAGGGAGAGACATTGAAAAAGAGAAAAAAAAATCTACGAGAGAAAGGATGATCCCATGCAGAAAACTTACGCGATCATTTAATTTTTTTTTATAAAATATCGGTAATTTGATCCCCTCTTTCAGTTCCCAACTTTTCTAAATCCATGCACAGCCGACGTCAACACGACTCAACTTCATTTTATCAAACTGTTTTGACTAAATAGCTCATGACTACGCCCAAGGCTAAATAACATCCCTAAAAGGCGCTTAATCCTAAGGCCTTAACAAGAATTCCCAGTATAGTTTCATAAAAAAAAAGCAAAAATAAAATTGATTACCGCAGAGAATTGAAGATCAAAGGGAAAGCCAATTTACATTCTTCACAATTAATTAGAATGACAATCGAGTGTTTCGGTCATGTGTGTGACGTCATCACAGCCCTTTAATTTTCCGATAACTTACGCTTGGACGAATGCTGTGTGTTTACGAACTCACGCAATCTCTTTTTTTTTTTTTTTTTTTTCTTTCTTTTTTTAACCCCCTTCCCCCTCTTTTCCTGCTAACCACCCTTAAAAAAAATTGCACGGCACTTAAATCGCGTTTTGTTTGAAGGGGGTACGCAGGATTTCCCGAGGAGGGAGGCGAAAAGAAAAGAGGCTACTTGATCGTCGAAGCAAAAAGAAGACAAATAGTCATTTGAATAATGGCTAAGTGAAAGATTACACATGCGGAAACGAAATTCTAACAGACAAAACGGGTCGTGGGATGACGGGAAAAAGGGGTGGAAACTGCAATTAAAACAAGCAATAAGGAAATCTAAATTGAAATAACGGGGATGATTCCGCCGCGTCTTTAAGTCGTAAGAAGAATCTTTCCTTTTTTTTTCTTCTTTATTTTCTTAATTCTTTCCCTCCCTCCCCCCAAAAAAAAAAATCTCGTCTAAGAGATCCCCAAAGACTGGAATAAGAAGAAAAAAAAGCGTAAAAAGTGCGGGAATTTGTATTATAGATAGGCCCAATCCCATTTCAACCATAAAGGATTTTTTTTTTTTTGCTCCGAGTTTTGCATAGGCCATTTTATTTTTCAAGGGGAAAAATTAAATTGTTAAACCTAAAACCCCTATACATTAAGGAGGGCATTCATGTATAAAGGGAAACAGGGCTGAATTTCCCGTTAGACGTGCTATACTGGAAAACATTTGAGGGTGGCAAAAAACGTATGTTATAAACTGAGCAGTAAAACCCGTCTAAAGCATGAATTTACACAAAAAGCATATCTTTGTAGCTAGAGAACAGTTGAGCTGCAGTTTAAATATGCCAGAAAAATTGAAGCAGCCAGATCGTAATATTGTTTTAAGGTATATTCTCATCCTAGAAAGAGCTTTTGCCGCGCCATTAGATATTTGACATTACATAGTGAGGAAATACACCGCGGCAGGATGTTAATTTTTTCCTGAGATTTAAGTTGTAACTTTTTCCTAATTTTTTAAATTTCTTCCAATAGTTTCCTTTCTTAAATTTTCCCCCAGTTTTTTCCCCCTTAATTTTTTTACGAATTATTTCGCAAGATCTTTTTTTCTCTCAGCATATTTTTTTTGATAAGCCCTATACGTTCACACATTTTTGTCATATTTGCTTCCGAAGACTTTCCATTTTTTGAAATAAAATATATTTCACAGGTATGTGGTACGTACTATTACTGCCGATGAGGACTCTTCGGAAGATTGCGGATGACAGTCCTGCAAACCCAAGAGCTATTGGAAGGATAGATTGGAATGGATCCTTGACGCTAGCTTTTAGGGGGTGCCAGCTCGGCGATATACTGTTCATTAGTTTAGACTAGGATGGCAAAATACCTCTCATGCAGCAAAAGAGTTTGAAAGTATTTAAAAGATTCCCTACCATTTTTCCTAAAAAAAAAATTCCTAATAGCTCTTGCTCTAATTGCTCTTAAAATTGTTTTCCTAACGATTTTTTTTTCTAATTTTTAATTTTTCGAAAATTTTTTGATTCCTAGAATAAAATTTTTTAAAATCCCTAAAATAAAATTTCCTATAATTCCTGAAATTAAATTTCCTAAAATTAAGAAAAATATTCATTTTAGGAAATTTTATTTTACTGTATGAATCAAAAAATTTTAGCAAAATTGAAAATTAGGAAAAAAATTTTAGGAACAGAAATGTTTAGGAAAAATGAATTAGGAATTTATTTTTTTAGGAATAACGGATTAGGAAAAATGGTTGGAAACGATTTAAAGATCGATTTATTGAATCAGCTCATCATTTTTTACAATCCCGTACCTCAAAGCATATACGGCGATTTTTGAAAAATAAAGATGGCCGCTGTTTATTTATTTTCCGTTAGAAATAACACGTGACAGTGGGGTGCCCTCTGAGATTCTTGTAAAAATATTTATGGTTTTGCAATGCACTACTCTGTATCTCCAGTGCAACACGTGCTTGCAAGCACTTTGATTTTCTCATTTAAAATACATATGGAAATTTTCCTATTTTCACCGTCAATTTTTTCTTCCCTGAAAACCAGGCAAATGAAAACTCTATCATTGGGGCCAGTCACGTTTTACATTTGTACTATTTGTAAGGTATCTCTAAAAATTTCAAAACTTCAATTTCACAATTTTCCAATGGCTTGAAAATTCTAAAGTATGTTTAAAATCACGATTATTAATCAAGCTTGGGGCATTGGAAAAAAGGTCAAACTGATGTTTCTGAAATTTTTATAGACACTCACATATGTTAGTACTAATTGACCTAATGATGAAATTTTCATCTGCCTACGTAGCTGGAAAAATACAAGGTAAAAATCAAAAAATCTCCATGTATTTTAAATGGAATAATCAAAAAGTACTTATAGTCGCGTGCTGCCCTGGAGATACAGAGCTCTGGTTTTGCTCACAATATTTTCGACTTTTTTTTGAGAGAGTTTTTCGAGGGGATGGCACCTCAAAAATATTTTGCATCCCCTAGAAAGGGACACTTTAAGGATACAGATTTTGGCTCATTTGTCCTGAGATACAGAATTTTGTTGAACACCTGGTTTTATATTTTAAAGCCCTTGCTATTATTTTGAAGCTAAAAAGCCCAATCTAATCCGATCAAAATTAGGAAGAGCTTATATGTGAACCGTAAGTATAAATCCAGTACTACAACCCCACCTTAATTTTTTACCAATATTATTGAAACAGTTTCGAGAGATGAGAGAGTGAGAAAAAAACTACTAAATCCTCTTCAAACCGTCTGAAGTAGATGCATCATCTTTTTTGAAAAGTGTAACCCCCTCCTAATTAATCAAATTCTAGATAAATGCGTTTTCATCCCTTAGGAAATCATATCTATTTTTATTAAAATCATGTTTCTATTAATTATGCATACAGGAAAAGGAGGGTTTCAAAATATCTCAACGAATTCAAATCCAGTTGTCAGGGGCATTTTTTTTTTTTTTTTTTTTTTTTAAATTCTGAATTTTATTATGAATGATTGACTAATCATTGAAAGGGGTGCAAAGAGGAATGTAGCAAATATGAAAGCATTTTAAATGCCAGCCAAAGAACTTCTTTGGGCTTTAACCGGTAAAAACCATAAGCTAAACATACAAGGAAAATCTGACAAATAAGTCTGATGTCACGTCATATAAACGTCATTATTTTTCCCTAAGTTGGCGGAATTACTTTATTCAAAATATCAAAAGTCGATCATGCAATGAGGAAAAACGGCGTGAAAGGAGCAGTTATTTTATTTTGTAGAAAATAATGTAAATATACACGTTTTGCGTTTTAAATCGACATGAACGTAATTAATGCACGCCGCCTTTTATAAGATGCCAGCCGGTTAAGAAAAAGAAGAATGGAAAATCATAAAAAAAAAGAAATATATATAAGAATGTATACTCTACACGAGAAAGAGTCACTAAAAATAAAACTGAAAAGGAAATATAAAACGAAACGATATTAAATTCAGAATATCATGACAAAAAGACATTTAGTAAATAATCGCCGCCGCCATCTTGCATGTGCCAGAGAAATAAATTTAGTGAATCTGACATTTTTCAATTAAAATTCGTTTTTCATACTTTTTTTTTTTCTAACTTGGCAGTGTGTCTCGTTTATTAAAATCAATTTGCATTCTTTTTCCGGAGCTTATACTCCCGATTTCGATACCTCTGGGGAGAATAAAAAAAAGTAGTAAAATAAATGAAAATTGCATTTTGTTATTAAAATAAGAGTAAAAAAAGAACTCGTTGATTTTATTTGATTGATGGATGGATAGATAGATAACAATATATCGTCTTAATTTGTACATATTTTTAGACCCAAAGCTTCCGTCGAAAAAATAATAGTGCTTCGTGGAAATTATTGTAAATTGCAATAATGAAAAAATAACACCACCGATTTTTTGATGGAGAAAGAAACCGAGGAAATCATTTTCATGGAATTTAAAGTTCGACGATATTTATTTGATTGGAACAGAATAAGGAGTATTTTTCTTTGTTGCGGTGTTAGTGGTACGTTAACAAGCCCTTCCTCCCCCTTGCGCCTCAATAAAACCTTAATAGTCTCCTTTTCCCTTGCACAGATAATCTTCTTATAAGAGGAAAACATTCACTGCGAAAACAAAGTCTTGTTAACTAAATTATTTATTGAAATAAGAAAATGGGTAAAGAAGATTGGGAGAAAGCACAAAATACTATCTTCAAGTGGCTGTCTTTGATTGTGTTCTGGAAGGGAGTGTGGGGGGGAGGGGGGGAGAAGAAAGGAAAAAGGAGGGGGTTACAAGATGGTAGTGGTAGGATTGCTTTTCTATTGTCTTTTCCTTCGCACACTACAAAAGATAAATTTTCTTATGCTCTCTTTTTCGAAATGTTGTAAACCGTTTTGTTTATTTTTTCTCCCCCCTTAAATTATATTATTATTATTATTATTATTATTATTTTTATTCAGCTTTTCCCTCTCGATTAGGATTTTTGATTCAAAAAAACCTCGTCCCTTTTTTGGATTAAACGGTTTCCTTTTTTTTTCTTATGGAAAAGCAAGGGGTAATTAGAAGCATAAAGAATTTTGCTAAAGCAATGTCGAAAGTTTGAGGAAACTTGGAAAAAACATGTTTTTAATAATAAGGGGTGGGGGAGGAGGAAATGGGGTCTTATTAAACAAGTTTGAAGGAAAGCGTTCAAAAAGTTTACATTATACGTTTTTGAATGGGAGAGAGAAAACCGAAAAATGATTTACCCCAGTGCTGTAAACTGAATTAATTTTTTTCTTCTCTTTTTTTTTTTTTTTTTTTTTTTTTTTTTTTGTTAAGTTGAAATAAAAAAATTACGATTCATTAAAATAAGAAAATATATAGACCGACGACAAAAGCCTGAAAGGAGAAGAAGAGAAAAGAAAAGTTGTTGGAAGTAGTGAAAGAGACAAGACTGGAAGAACCAAAGTCCTTGTTTCATTGAATAACTTCTAATTAGGCACCGAGAATAGAATGTTTAATTAGTTCTTTTCAGTCTTCACAGTTTTCTCCTGAAACAACTCCTTAGTTTCAGTTTGAAAAGGTACATTCAAGTGTTACAATTACGGCAGGAAAAAAAACCTCAGGAATTTTTTTTTTATTTAACTAAGAAAAACTTTATTGTAACAAAAAAAAAATACAAAAAAAAAAAAAAAAAAAAAAAAAAATTTAATAAATTATTAAAACCACCAATGACTAGATTTTGAAATAAAAGTTCTTTATTTCATTTTTTTTTTTTTTTGTTAAGTTGAAATAAAAAAATGACGATTCATTAAAATAAGAAAATATATAGACCGACGACAAAAGCCTGAAAGGAGAAGAAGAGAAAAGAAAAGTTGTTGGAAGTAGTGAAAGAGACAAGACTGGAAGAACCAAAGTCCTTGTTTCATTGAATAACTTCTAATTAGGCACCGAGAATAGAATGTTTAATTAGTTCTTTTTAGTCTTTACAGTTTTCTCCTGAAACAACTCCTTAGTTTCAGTTTGAAAAGGTACATTCAAGTGTTACAATTACGGCAGGAAAAAAAACCTCAGGGAATTTTTTTTTTATTTAACTAAGAAAAACTTTATTGTAACAAAAAAAAAATACAAAAAAAAAAAAAAAAAATTTAATAAATTATTAAAACCACCAATGACTAGATTTTGAAATAAAAGTTCTTTATTTCATTTTTTTTTTTTTTTATTGTTTATCTTCTTCGAAACCTTTGTTAATTTCACCTTGGATTCCTTTTTTAGGTTTCCTTAACAACAGTTTTTCCAACACTAGAACCGGCGATTCGAACATGAGGCTTAATATCGCGCTGAACATGATCGAAAAAATTAAATCACCGAAAAATAAATGGACTATGTGGAAATCTTGAAAGTAGCTGGATGTACGCAGAGTCCCTAACTGATATTCTATCACGGCTAAATGAGTTAAGAAAATGCAATACGTCAATCTGCTTAAAGGGACGAACAGTTTCCAAGAAAGGATCGTGTTGATGAAACCTCCGTATTCATACAAGCAAGCTATTATAATCCAAGCTATCCCATACTCCAGGCCACTCTGTGTAATCCGATAAAAGTTGAAGATTCTCCTCGGTTATAAGGATGGTCATCTACGGATCTGAAGAACTGGAAATTCCCAAGGATAACGGATAAGCATAACCCCGTCGCGATGGCCCAGCCAAGCAAAACCTGCGGTTTTGATAATTTCAGTCGTTTACTATTTTTTCTTAAATTATTTAGGTAATATCCTAAAATGATTCCGATCACGTATGGAGTTGCTCTTGTATGAGTTGGGACGTATAGTAATTCTGTAGCCTTTTTGTATTCTTCAATGCTGAAACAATAAAGAAGCGCATGTCACCGATTTTGAGTTTTGAAAAACTCGAGGGAATACTCTTCAGACGAAAAAGGGTATTTTCAGGTACTTTTTTTTTGAAAAATTTTGGAGTAAAAATTAAGTACATGAATTAAACAAACTATTTTTGTAGTAAAAATTTTTAAAAAAATTATTTTTGTAATAAAAAATATTTTTAAAAAATTATTTTTGTAGAAAAAAATATTTAAAAAAATTTTTCTGTATGCAATAATTTATTTAAAGTTGGAAGTTGAAAACTAAATCAAAACGGTCGGAATAAGCGCGATAGTGTTGTGACGTCATAAATTAATACCGTTCTGCCCGAAAAAGGTTTCCAAGAATGCGGTGGCTTGCTTTATAACATTGAAAACATCCCATTCTGTGACCAATTTTCCGGCAGAACGATATTAACTTGTGACGTCACAACGCTTCCACGCTTATTCCGACCATTTTGATTTACAATTTTTAATCCCCGATTCTAACAAATTATTTCATACAGAAAACATTTTTTTAAATACTTCTTATTACACAAATAACTCTTTAAAGTCATGTACTTTATTTTTACAGCAAAATTTTTTAAAAATGAAAATATTTGAAATTACCCTGTGCGGTAATTACGCATTACCGAATTGAATTCGCCAAGCGAATCCAACTTTGACTACTTACTCTTGCGATATGGAAAACGGCAACCGAAATTCATATACATAGGCCACTATGAACTGAGCCAGCGCTGACAAAACCAACAGGATAATCAGATAATACTTTCCGAACTTTGGGTATTTCCACAAAGGCAAAATTATTAAAGGTGAAATCCAGTACAGCTGCATATCAACGGCAAGATACCAAGATTGTCCTGCGCACTGAAAGAATGGAAAAGATGCTTAGGCATGTACACATACGGGAAAACGATTCCATTAAACTTCTCCGTCGATTCCTTACTTTTTCTTTCGATAACCGAAGGGGGTTTTAAAAAATCATGAATAAATAATGACAATACCTTTTTCAAAGTTGTTAAAAATTCATGATAATGATCCAATGAAAACGACTTTGGGGAACGGTAGTCATCATAATCCTTCTAGAGTTACTCCAGAAAAGTTTTTTTTTTTTTTTTTTTTTTAAGTCAGACTAACCTGAGATACTGGATTGTAATAGTTATTGATGTAAAGCAACGTAGGCCACCAGTTATCGACGCAGAGCTGTTTTCCGATGGCTGTCGTCGTGTCCCATGATGGACCATCACCAATCAAGACGTACCAGGTTGCGTACATCAGACCACGGCTGCTAGGGCTGGCGTTGTTCTGAAGGAAAATTTAAAACAATTGGTGAGAGGTAAAATAAGAAGTGTTAGAAATTTAAATTCTGAGTGAAAAATTTCGCATTAAAAATTGTATTTAAAAATAAAAATTCGAATTTTTAAAGAAATTTAAATCTTTAAGATGTTCATAGAAGATCATTTTTAATGGTCTAATTTTTAATGGCTACCAGCTTCAATTTAGATATGCATTTAACTTATTTTTACGGGAACAAAATAAAAATAAAAATTGTCAGATGCGTTAATACCGCATCTGTACCTGCATCGTATAACACAAATGTAAGTTTTTAATAAAAAATGACATTGAAAATTTACCTCAAATATCGATGAACGTAAAACAGAACTGTTGGAAATTTCTTTGTTTTATCCAAAAGCTTTAGCAAATTGTATGAGTTAAGTAAACCGCTAAGCAGGAAAAAAGTGTCAACAGCCAAGACGGCGCTTACAATGAACTGATATTGGATTCTATCAAAAAGCTATAATAGAAAAAGAACGAAAAGAAAAATAAATTAGAAAAAAAAAAAAGCTTACTAGGGTGAACCGACCGATGAACAGCTAAGGAAAAATGAAACTTTGGATTTTATTTTAATAAAACATTTGGGTGCCTTTTAGCTGAAATTTTACTGCAATGTCTAAAATGTATTAAAAAGCAAGAAAAAGTCTTAAGAATGCAATAAAAGAAGCTGGAAAAGAAAATATTTGAAAAACAAAAAAAAAAAAAAAAATCGAAAAAACCCAATAAATGAACACAGCAACCAAATTGTGAACTGTAGAAACCCAGTAGATGTACGTTTCAATATTTATAAGAAAAAATGTTTCTTAAAGGTTGTTAAAGGCTATTTATACATTTTTGCTTCGACTTTGTATTTCATAATAATTTTTATGTGGAAGTCTTTAGAGCAAGGTAAACGTATAAAAATTACCTCAGCATACACTTACAAATGTCTTGAGAAATTGGATTAGTTCTAGAAAAAAAGGCTTCTTTGTTTTTTCAATGACATACATACGCGATAGTGCTAATAATTTTTATGGAGCACCATGTTCAATTTTTGGATTTCATCCTTTTAACGAACCCATTTGTGAACAATCAAAATAAATACCTAACGTTTTTATTTAAAATTTCGAAAGTTGAGGCTTATTTGTTTATTTTTATTTTTAAATACAGAATCAACAGGTTCAAGGAACCCTTTAACAGTGTAAAAAAAATATTTGGCGAAAGTGAACCCTACTTTTTGCGAAACTACTTGAAATAATAAAATGCGATTGATTTTCTCATTGAAAAACCTTATTTTCTGATGTTTTAAAAATATTAGGAAAAGTGCTATTTTTTAAATTTTTACGAATCAGTTTTGACTCCGCTGACTTCTAAAACGGTTTGTTTTAATGAAATATTCGTGTGTTTCGCCATGATTTTTGATATTAAAATAAATGTAGAGAAACCAAAATTTAATTTTGAATTATTTTGCCAACGATTACTTTATTTATTTTAGCTATTTTAGCTATTATTGCTATAAGAAGACAGATCCGTTCATCTACTTCTGGTCTTGTTCATCTGTTGGTTGATTTTCCCTATCAAAATTAAAAATCATCGGCTTTTCTATTTTTTTTTTTTTTGTTTTGCAATCGCAAAATTTTAGATACCGGATAATTACTTTTTTAAAAAATAACTTATACTTTTTATTAAACGTTGCTTCTATGTCTCGAATGCATCACGTTTTCCAATAAAATATTTGACATTTTAATTATCCAGGTATCACACGACAAACATGCACTTTTTATATTTATTAATTACCTTAGTCGCATCAATCAAATTCATGACTGAAGTCATCGTCATGAAATAATATCTGTGTGCCAAAACGATCCATGAAATACTTAAAAATCGTAAACCATTCAATGGCCTCATCGTTTCGGAAGTTGTTTTGGTGCTGAGTAGTTTCCCACCGTTCGTGTAAAACGAAAAAGATATAAGCCACTCATCTGTCAAAAGAAGAAAAAAAAAAAAAAAGTACGGTACCTGCTATTTCCTATTCATGAAAAAAAAAAGACTTTTCTGTAAACGTTTTGGTGCCGTGTCAAAATGAAAAAAAAATTGTGGGGAGGGGGGAACAAGAAAACCCATGATCGCTGTTTCTTTTTTGTTTGCGTTTTTTTTTTTTTTTTTTTTTTTTTTTTCAAAATCTATTTCGTAGTCGGGTAGTCCTCAAGTGAGTCATAAACTCGATGTCTTATTTCTATTTTCCGAGATTCCACCTTGATATATGTTTTCTTGTTTTTCTATTTCAGCGGGGGGAATTCATTTCCTAGAGGTTTGGGTAAACTTTCCTTTTTTTTTTTTTTTTTTTTAACTTACTAGGATTGGTGCCGACGTTCCTGCACATGATATCATACACAGTGCTTGCAAAGGATATGGCCACGAAAACAGCAGTTATCGTTCTGTGAGAAAAAAAAGGTTCAATTATTATATTTTATTTTAAGGAATTTGCCAGACGGACGCATCAAAAACGAAAATTTCGATAATTTTCTCTTACATTCCAGCTATATCTGCTCCTGATAATTCTTTCGCTTTGTTAGTATGGCAATCATTGGGATTAACGGAGGCGTTCATCCCGAAATTTCCTAACGTCATGTTTAAAACATACTGGATCACTTCTGCTGGGCAAGTGGCGGGCAAGCAATACGACCATCGTAAAATCGGGACTATACTCAAAGATGTGTTTCCGGTAATCTGCCCTATAAGGTTTTTATCTCCTATTGTTATTGAAGCCATGCAGTGTTGCGTGGAAAAGCCGTTTCCTACGACGCTTAAACATTCATCGTAATTCCCGAAATCGATTAAATTTCCCGTTAGTATCCCATTCGGAATTTTAGTGGATGAGTCTAACACTACAAAATAAATATTATCACAGTCAGATTGATATGTTTTTTTCAAGATAAATTTGAATGTAGGTAAGCGACACATGTGATAAAGACAGGCAATTGACCCCGACCTTCGCAATATTTTTTTTTTTTTTTTTTTTCATCTAAAAAATTAAAATAAGATTAATAAAGATATGATTGAGAACTCTTTGGTTTACTTTATATCATTAAAAAAATTGATTAACTGCAGAAATTCTGGGGGAGGGGGGGGGGGCTATTCTGCTTAGGGGGGCTAGCTCTCGGCATTCGTTTTTTCTATCCCAGTGCTCGTTCGTGGGAGGGCCCCCTGCCATTCACCACCACGAACGCCTTTCTAGGGAACTAGGGAATGGTGGGGGGCCCTAGTATTCTTGGAAGCAGAATAGCCCCCCTAGAATTTCGGGAAGCTCCATCTAAATTTAAATTTAAATTTGAATTTAAATTTAAAAATAATGAAGAATTTTAATTTTCTCTTTTTTAAAAAATACAAAAAGTCATAATTGAAGGGTCGGGTGGAAGAATAAGGAGGTAGTAAAAATCGAAAAAGAACAAAAGCAGGTTGTCATAATATGCAAAGGTAAACGAATGCATTTTTCGATTCGATTTTTTACTACTTCCTTCTTCCATCCGACCCTTTAATTATAAAATATTTCATAAGTCATGTTTAGAAAATAAAAGAAGTACAATAATGTTTGGCATAAATATTTTTTAATTTTTTTATAACGGGCTTACCCCCCCCCCCTTTATTTTCTGTCTAGGTTAGCCTATGAAAATTTCATTCGAAATAATTTTAATCTATGCAGTACAGTATAGGTGCAAATTTTTGCATCAATATGTGCTGGAGACCAAGTGGAATTAGCAAAGTTTATATAGATAGGAAGACAGACCCAGATCTCACAGGAGACATGAACGGCCTTCTAAGGCCCTTTCCGGCCTTTGCGTAGACCGGAAAACGTTTGAGAGTGTGGCAGAACTTTTTTCAGTATACTGTATTCTATGTAAGCAGAGACAGGGAGAAGCTCCATTCCCTTTTAAAGTACAAAGAAAAATTGATGTTTAAATAAACGACTTTGCTCTTTTTACAAAAGCTTTTCCTCCCGTGAGATTTTATCCAGGACATGAACCGGAACTCAACGACTTTCCTCAAGGCTACGTTTTAAAATTTTTTTTTTTCGAAAATCAGCTTTAAAAATTGTAACTTTAAAATTTAAAAAAAAAATAATTTTAATTTCGTCTGGATCTGCTACCTTTGATAGGAGTGTTATTTTTACTTACTTTGATATGCCCAAACTTCGCTCTCATTAATCCCTTTTATTATTTTTTCTATATCCGATTTACAATTCGGAAAATCGGCTTCTAGTAATTTCACACTGCCGAAATGCAAAAAGTGATTTAGCTCATAAGCTCGGACCTGGGTCAACGCGATTAGCATGATTAATACTGTTTGTCCCGACATTTTTGATCGAGGAATGAAAACAAACTACTACTTTAAACGGAAACCATTGGCCATTTTATTAAAGGTGCCTTATCTATGATTGCACTGGTGTTTAAATTCTGCTGTATGATATTTAGCTTACGATCGAGGGGATTACCTATATTTCATTTATCTCTACACTATTTACTATAATTGCGAAGGTCATGTATGAGCAATTGCGTAATCCTTTTTTTTTTCTTATTTTAAATATAAATATAAGTCCGGGCATTTTTGCTTGGTATGGGGAGCTTTAAAGACGGTTTTAATCGCATTCGTGAGACAAATTTTGCTAATTTCTGCTCATATGGTTAATTTCGTTTAACGATGTAAAAGGTAATTCGGATTTTTTTTACTTTTTTAAAGTTTAATTTAAATTTTTTGAGGAAAAATATCCTTCCTGGTTTTAATTCAATTTTTTTTTTTTACACGATAAGGAAAAATCATCGGGGACTTTTCCCATATTGTGAGAATTGTGGATTAATCTTATTGAAGTTCACTGACCTCTTAATTAATTGCGATTTTTTTTTAATGAAAAAAAAAAAAAAAATAGTTAATTTGTTTTTAAATGTCGCGAAACTCTCTTGTCCTTAGTCTTTACGGACGTACCAGACATACCTTGTTTATTTCATCTACTTGGCAGTAAAAATAAGTCTGATGTGATCTTTTTTCCATTTAAAAAAACTGGAATTTTTCATTTTGAGACCTTCACATAATTCTTTAGAGTGGCCTATACCGAGCCTGAAACAGACATGAACTGGGAATTTTTTAAGGATCAAGCTGTTGATTGAAAAGAACGCAAAATCTTTGAAAAATTTAAACGCTAAGCAAGCTTATCGAACAGAATTAAGGGCGTCAGGATGCCTCATCCGGGAGCACGCTGGGGGATTTTCTTAATAGCTCGACGCCCTGAAATGAACTGAATTGGCCTCAGCGAGAAAGGGGGCTTTTACCATCTCACAGGGAGGCACTATCCTGTGATGTCATTTTGTGACATTGAAGATTTTCGATGTTGCGAATCCAATGATCACTGCATTCATTAAAACGCTTTTCGGAATAAGATATTTTAATTAGTAAAAACATCTATGCGCTGAATACGATTCGATTTATTGGTATCCTAAAAAAAACAAAACTTTACTAAGCCTCAGCTCAGACTGGTGCTTTTCGAAAAAATGTGGAACGATCAAAAAAACAAAATTTGATGGTACGCAGTTGGATTTTATATGAAATATTTTTTTAGAAAAAAAGAAAAGAAAATAACGAGTTACTTGTTTAAGATAATAAATCGAAGAAAAAAAGAAAATAAAAATCCCCTGTGATATAATTCAATAAGAAATCGTAAACTTAAATTTAACGATTTTAAATCGCCTTACATTCAGTGCCAATGACGCGGTAATAAAAATCAAATTAGTGTTGACTTACTTTGACAAAATTTCAAAGAATATATCATCCTCGTGTTAGTTTTGTTTCTTTTCTATTTTTCTTTTTCTTTTTTAATATTTTTATAAAGCATTCCAACATTTTTTTTTTCAATTTTTTTACGAGTTTGATTTTTTTTTCTGTTTTATATGCAGTGAAAAAAAGTTTACAAGTTCATTTTAATTCAATGCTCCCCCCTGTTTTTTTTTTTTTTTGAAGCCTGAAGTTAATCTTTTTTATTTTTAAAGGAAGTATTAATAATTTCCAAAAAAGCTCCAGGGAACTTGACTTGAAAAAAAAAAAAAAATTCAGGATGCTTTTTCACCTAAATAGTAAAGGATAAGGATCGACAACCTGTGTTTTGGGCCCCAGAAAATTGATCCGATCCCACAAAAAAAAAAAAAAAAAAAAAAAAAATTTTTTGAACCAGGAGGAATGGTCCCAGGTGGACGAAACTTGTAGCAGAACGAAGACCATTTCACACCAGCACTTTGGCATGCTGAAAGGGGCCCTGCTTGGGGTGGGGTGGGTGACTGTAATATTCTTTCCTCGAGTCGGACTCTGGCCGGCGCTTAGTCCGGTCCCAAATTTAATTTTTCTTCTGGGACATTATTTTTGAGCTCACGTTGGTCTCGGTGAATTCAGAAAATTTAGGATTGGCTCGAAAGCACAAAACCCGGCCCATAGCCAAGGGGCTAGGGGACTGGGGGCAATGCTCCGTGGCCCCCTGATTTGGTGCCCCCTCGGTTTAAATTGGCTAAACATGACAGTTCTAGGGAATGAAGGCCTATTGCCCCCCGTAACAAGACCAACTGCTCCCCTGGCTCTTCATTCTGACTACGGGCTCGCCAAAACTGGACCACAGCAGTGCTCTGCATGAAGTTGTCCCTTGTTAATTTTCAAGTGATTATATAGCAAAAAGGGCAAAAGATCCGCGTGATTGGCCTTCACTTATTAAAAATTTATGAAATTAATGAATTGCTCGAACCGTAAAGAACAACCCATTCAAAATATTGACAAACGACCAGCTTCCTTTTTTTCGGGTTGATAAAAATCGAAGTCACAGATATAAAAGAGTGCAATAACCGTCCTACATTTTCCATATACATCTGCTTTTAGTATAAAAAATAAGCCGAAAGTTTAATAAACTGATAAGAAACGTCCTTGCGCATGGTCGCGCACATTTAGGTTCGTCAAACTGTTTATCTCAATTAACACCTTCGTCGATAACGATCGAATATTTGACCCATTGAGCTTTTTTTTTTTCATAATCACCTGTCTTGACTGACAGTTCGTTCACCCTTTTCATCATCGGATGTTGTTAAGGACGCATTACACGTCATATATTATATAACTGGCATAATGAGAATAATATTAAGTGTGAATGCCCTTCATTTTCACGCGAGCCGTTAAAAACAAGATGGATTTTTCAAGCTCTACCCCGCTTTACCTTAATTTAGAAAACACACCTCGAAAAAGATCCAAAACAAAAATATTTGTTTTTTTTTTAGCTGACAAAGCTGATTTTCATATATCGCTCATCGCTTTTGTTTTATTTTCATTTTTATTTTTATTTTTTTTTTTTGAAAGGGCGGAATAGGAAAAAGGAGAGCTTTTGACGGGGAGAAAAAAAACGCAATGCGTGTGGGAGCCAATCCGTGACGTAATAATTTGTCTTGTCAGTTCAAATTTTTAAGTAAACACGTTTGACGGAGTAGCAACAGCCGTATGTAGACGCCATTTTGTCTATTTATACAGAACAAATAGAGATATCGACACAGTCATTTGTTTCGGTGAAAGTGCCAGCTTTCATTGTAGTCGAGTTTGGCTTTTTTTTTATTGTTACGTCACATCTTTGTGACTCTAAAAACAAAAAACAAAAAAAAAAAAAAAAAGGAAGGAAGGAAGGAAAAAAGAAACGCTCGGTTGTCGGGGTTAAAATGTTAAATCAACCAACCCCAGTATTGGTTTTTTGAAGTAAATCCGCAAATCGTTAATCGAGTATTGATATCGTTTTCGAAAAATGAATTAGCACCTGATATATCGAAAAAAAAACCGAAAAACCCGACTTCGCGGTCTCAACCGTTTTAAAAATTCAATTCCGATTCATTATCGTGGATGATGGGATTAGTCATCGACGAACCAAAAATCGATCTGGGGATTTTATGTATTTCAATTTTTGGAGAGGAAAAAGGATCGGGCGGGAGGAGGGGGGAAGCGGTCGGTATCTTTCTTTTCTTTCCATTTTTTTTCTTTTTTTAATTGGCAGTTTCGAAAAAAAAAGACATTTAAAAGTTAATTTATGAAAGGAATGACGAGTGGGCACATGACGTTTCCGAGGATGTATTTATAAGAAGTAAATCCCCCCGGGAGTGAATAAAAGTAAAAAGCCCCCTTGGGGCTCATTATGAATTCTATTTAGTGAAAGGGATCATTTAAACTCCCCGAGACATACGAGAATTATTTCACTCCAACCAGAGAGTTAAATATGATTCCGGAGGAATATATTGCTTCTACATTTGTGAGTTTCAAATCAATCTAAATGTGTTTTTACTCCTTCGAGTAAAATGATGATAATGATGATGTTCCTTTTACTTTTAGGAATTTTTTATCTTCCCTTTTTTTTTTTCTCACGTATCAAAAGGTTCGAACTGGAAATTTATGAGGATTCTGGAGATTCGTTGATTGCTTGCGTTATTTGGAAAAAAAAAAAAAAAAAAAAAAAAAAACTTTTTAAACGAGAAAATTTGAAGTCGTTCTTCGTTTTCATTTTTTTTTTTTAAAAGTAATGCTGCCGGAGCAGGTGCCATCTTGCAGCCATCTTGAGCCATCTTGCAGAGACCAAGGAACTACTGGCTGTAAAAAACTAAGACCAGGGTGTCTACTGAAAATCATTTTTCAAATTGAACGTTTTTTCAAGGTTTTCAAGGCTTATTTTTAGAAAAAATAAAGGTTTTTTTAAGGACATGGAGAAAGGTAGGACTAAGGTTTAAGGTTAAAGTGGTGGCCCGTAGTCTAGTTCATAGCGCGCTCGACTCAATCATGAGATGCGACGCGTCGTGCTTCTATCCTAGTTCACAGCTAGGAATTTTTCTCAGGTCAAAACTAGTGCGCTAGTCAGAAAATCAACGGTCACCACCCCTCGGAAGGCAATGGCAAACCACCGAGCGGTAACTGCCTAGTAAAATCTCTCAAAAATAGCCGTTCGGAACCGGCGTTAAACTGTAGGTCCCATATGCCTGTGAGCGCACGCACAGGTGTATGTGAGAGATCACCACGCTCGTAATCGAGTAAAGGACTAACAAAGAAGGTTAAAGGTAAGAGTCTTTTAAGCGAAGGTAAAAAAGAACGTTTTTTAAATTTAAAAAAGAGATTCCAGAATGGGTCTGGTTTTAATAAGACGAAAAAAGGTGACAAAGAAAAAAGATATTTATATTTTAGCTTAAAGACAATCCACCTTCTAATCCTCAGGTAGGATAACTAAATTTTTGAAAACTAAGTAGAGAAAAAATTGATTGGAAGCTGGATTCGAACCAACGAGGACTGCCACATCCTTGAACCCCAATCCGTGGGAGAACGCCTTAACCGCTCGGCCATTCCAATCGTACGCTTCCAACTGCATTTTACTCTAGTCCTCGTTGGTTCGAATCCAGCTTCCAATCAATTTTTTCTCTACTTAGTTTAAAAAAAAAAAAAAAAAAAAAATTAAGATATTTATAGTTCAGAAAATAGACTTCCAGAAAAACTGTTTAAGTTCTAAATTCAGGGGTATTTTCTAAATATCATGTTTAAAATACAAGGCTTTTTAAGGTTTTCGAGGTTTTCAAGGTTCAGTTTCAAATTCAAGGCTAATTAAAGGTTTTAAAGGTTTTCCTGGAACACGTTAACACCCTGGAACGCGTTATATTGCCTGATGTGTAGTCGCCGATGCATAAGCAATCAGGTTTGTTGACCTCTAAATGACGTCTTTGAAAGGGTCCCCCAGCGAGAAAAACGAAATCGGAGGAGGTCCGAGTTAACCAGGAGGGAGTCCAAATGGCAATCTATATTGTGGAGTATACGGGCCCATAGCGAGAACGAAGAGCCAGGGGGAGCAATATGCCTTCATTCTCTATACATTTCATGTTTAGTCAATTTAATCCAGGGGGGGGGCACAGATTCAACCCAGCCCCCCTTAGGTACAGGCCCGGGAGAATAGCGAAAATATATGTGCCAGAAATGTTTCCAGCACAACCATACATACAGGTCACCCCGTTGTTGCTATATTAAAATGTGTCCCCGAATTTGAAGCAGAAGAATCGTTTAAATTCTGATCTATGTTGATTCTATGGGGTTCCCGGAGAAGGCGCAGCGCCTCTAATGGGCCTCCTCTTTGACTATGGACCGAATTTGAAAATAGAGCAACAGAACACCAAAAAATTATGCTTGAAAGACAAAATTCTAACCCTTCCGAAATACCTCGATTTCCAATCTGCCATTTGATGCAACTTGACGTCATAATGGAATCACCCTGCAAAAGGACATCCTTGTCCCCTCTCTCGTCCGTTTGAATGAAATTATTCCATTAAAAAAATTTTAAAGCATTCGAACAGGTTAAGGGTTTTCGATATCAATGTCAATGGATAAATGTCATTATCATTCGATCGGAATGAAATTCTGTACGAAAAAGGGGGGAGGAAGGGGGGGGGGACATTTTGATGTTCATCTATCACAAAAAGATTGATGAAATTTTTCATACTAGCGTGTGTTATTTGATACGTTCTGTCAAAGTATTTTTATTTTCGCTGACACGTGCAGAGCAAAAAGCGTCCATTTCAATTAAAATCATCCTTGCAAAAAATTAATTCAACCTCAAAAATCGTTTGCAGGCTGATTTTTTAAGGTTAATTTCATCATCCTTGATAGTCAACGTTTGGGTTCGAAAAAAAAAAATGAGAATAAAACTGCTTATATCATTTTATTTAAATCGCGAATGATTAAATAAACAAGACAAACAAAATGATTGTTATTCGAAGTCACTTTTTTTTTCTTTTTTTTTTCGAATGAAACGTTTAAATTGAGCGATTTTCCTCCTTTTAACTGTTTGTTGCATTGGGCATTCAAAAAAAATTTTTTTATTTAACTACTCAATATAAATCGTGGAGAACCAGTGATAAATATAATTGAATGTATGAAAAAAAAAAAAAAAAAAAAAAAAAACAGCTTATGCCTCGATTTTTTTGGATGTACATTTATCAACACTAATCATGTTAGACGACAGGAATTATACAGGAATTATATCCTGTCATTTTAAGAAACAGGGAATCCAGAATATTTTTGGAGAAGCAAATTGTGCGTTCAGTGCATAGCTCACGGGTAACGTAGTTTTTTGACAAAACTATCACACTGCAAAATCGTTTCGTTTTTTGGGAGAGGGAGGGGGCAAGGGGGAGTTATCACCACTTCGCATCAGTCAGCAATGATTTTCAATGTTTGAAATCATTTTACGGCGTCGAAAAAAAAAACTGGTAAGTAAATACGTTTTTTAGTCCTTAAAAAACTAACATCGTTAAACGCCAACAATGACTTTTGATTTGGGAAATCATTGGTAATAATGATGCGACATATTTATATGAAGTTCAGGGCCACCTACTACAACGGGTGAATTTGATTTAACAAAAAGTGCATTTCTGAGTGGGGCCAAATTTCACTAGGACTGTAGGAATATTTTTGAAACTTGAACTTTGAAAAGAGTATTCAAAAATTTTTCATTTTTGAAACGATTTTACAAAAGTTATATTGCGAAGCATGGGAACATATTTGACATGGGAACATTGAAATTTTACCCATACAGTCCATATTACTTAAAATTTAAGAAGCTTTAAAAACACTCTTAAAAATTTTCCAAGCATGAAACTGTCCTTCCAAAAGCTCCTGGATGCTTCCCTGGATGTTGTCCAATATTCGATTAAAAGTGAATTCATTTTAAAATCTCGAATTCCTTAATTTACGCAAATATACTGTGGTCACTTAAATTCGGGATCACTGTGCCAGTAGCAGTAGCATTTAGGGGTCAGTTAGTTTGATATAAGTGTCAGTTTGATTTAAGTTCCAGTTAGGTTGATTTAGGTGGCTGCTCCATTTTCGAATTTCCAGGGTTTTTCAGTTCTCCCGGGGGTTTTCCACTCTAATAAATGCAATGGTGAAGTCGGTTTCTACATTGGATGAGTTTCTGAGCGGAAAATTGAGGAAAAACATTTCTGGGTGAATCAGAAAAATGGCTCTCATTGCTCAGAAGTTGCTCGGATAAAAAAAACTGACGTCATATTCGGATTCAGGGACCTCGAAAACACCTTATAAGCCAAATTCAAATGTATACTCAATAAAATCGACACCTTAAATTTTTGACAAAATCAATAAAAATGCCAAGGCATTTCCAGTTTTTTTTTTTTTTTTTTCATTTTTTTAAATTCGGACTTTTTGGTGTGTGCGAGGGGGTTGTCAAACCTCCTGATTCCAATGGGGAAGCCTGTTTCTCGATCGAATGAGTTGCTGAGCGCAAATCGAGAAAAACGTTTTTTGGACGAATCGAAAAATGACTCTCATGGCTCATAGACTGATCGGATCAAAAAGCTGACCTGATATTCCGACTCAGCGACCTCGAAAACCCCTTATAAGCCAATAAAATCGACACCTAAAATTTTCGAGAAAATCGATAAAAATACAATTAGGTTAGGTTAGGTTAGGTTAGGTTAGGTTAGGTTAGGTTAGGTTAGGTTAGGTTAGGTTAGGTTAGGTTAGGTTAGGTTAGGTTAGGTTAGGTTAGGTTTGGTTTGGTTTGGTTTGGTTTGGTTTGGTTTGGTTTGGTTTGGTTTGGTTTGATTAGATTAGGTTTGCTTTGGCTTAGTTTGGTTAAGTTAAGTTAGGTTAGGTGTTATAGTTCTTCATTTTTTTCATATTGAGCGAAAAAATTCTACATTTTTAAATTTGGACTTTTCGTTGTGTATGGGAGGTTTTCGACCCTCCTATTTAACGGTGAATTCGGTTTCTCGATTGGGTCAGCTTCTGAGCGGAAAGTCGAGGAAAACCAGTTCTATTGGAATCAGAAAATGACTCTGACGGCTCACAAATTGCTCGGCACCTAAGAGCTAAAATCTGTACTCGTCAGTCAGTTGAGTTTTTGAAGGTAAATCCAGAGAAATCAATTTTTTTAGAATCAAGAATGGCTCTGCCTAGTTTGAAAAATGCTCAAATCAGGAAACAGACTTGACCTTCGTTTTTAGCCACCACTTCAAAAAAAAAAAATTGACGCTTAAAATTTTTTTTAAATGATCCAAAAATTGCGTTGTATTGTGTTTGCATTCCTTTAGAGGGAATTTCGGGGCCAATATTCCTTTTTTCTCCCCCAAAAGAGAGAGAAAAAAATATTTTCGAATGCGAATTTTCGAAGGGGTTTTGAGTTGTTTTGGGGATTTCTGCTCTCTCGAATCCAGTGGTGAAGTAGGTTTTTCAATCCATCCAGTAAGTCAAGGAAAACCAATAATTTAGGCAGCAATGGCTCCCGCTTGGTCGGAAAATGCTCGTATCAAAAAACGGACTGGATCAAATTAAAGACACCTAAATAAAAATAATTGGCTCATAAGAAAATGTAACTAGCACTTTCATCGAACGGCCACTTTTTAACTAGGCTAAAAGATGGTCGTATTTTTTCAATTGCAGTCACATTAATTTTGGTGCAAAGCTCGATTCAAGCGCTAGTTAATTTGATTTAAGTGTCAGCTTTATTCGGGTTCCATTTACTTATTTAGGTGTTAGTTCAACTTAAGTGTCTGTTAGTTTGATTTAAGTGCTAGTTGTATTAATGTGTCAGTTGGATTTGAATTCATCAACCAATTAAATTTTAGCATAAAGGAAGCTGATATCACGTCAAAGAGACCACACTATATTTTTTCCCCATTTTTATCATTCAAGACTTGTACTGTCCGACAATGATAAAGGTCTTTAAGCAACAAAAGTCTATAACGTCTTACTGTCCCATGTCCAATTCGAACACAAAGTCCGCCTTTTAGATTTTAGTAATAAAAATATTTTCTTTTTTCTTTTTTGTTCTTTTTGAAAAAAGTTTTTTTTTTTTTTAATTCAAAGTTACTTAATCAAAGAAATCTTTATCTTTCTTCTTCATAAAAAGATTTGGAAATTAATTTAGTACTTTTTTTTTCTTTGTTCTTTTCTAACAAACATCTCACACAATTAATCAAATTGTTTCTCCGCCGATGATTTCCCAGCCACTCTGTTTATAATCCAGAATATATCTGATTTCCGCAACCGCTAATCCATTCAATTTAAAAAAAAGATAAACCGCCAGTTCTTTTTCTTCTTTAATAAAATGAAATAAAACACAGATTTCTTTTTATCCGAAAAAAAAGAGAGGATGAAAAAAAAAAGCTGGGAGGGAAATTCTCGAAGGAATTAGAAAAATGGATAATTTCAAAGGGGATAACGATCATCATCCACCATAAATACGGTTTCTTATAAAAGAGATTGAGTCCCAAATGCTTTTCAAAAATATTTCAGAGGGCTTAATTAGTTTACAAACGATAATAAAAGCTAATTCTTGCGGGTTTTCGATTTTTTAAGGAACAAAAAATTAAAAATATCAAGACGTCAATTTTTTTTTTTTTTTTTTCAAACAAGGCAACCGGCTCGATGGGAATGTACCACAAAAAGAATACTCGATTAATTGAAGGAGAAATTGAGGGGGGAAAAACCGAGTTGAATGTTTTCGTAAGACATGATCCTTTGCATGGGCGATTCGTAGTAGAAAGTTTCCAATAAACATGGACCATTAACTATAACGAATTCATTGGGGGTTCAACAACATAAATATCACGTTTTTATTTCGGTAAAGCTACTGTAAAAAATTCGACTTAATTTTCATCGACCCGTAAGGCTGTACGAAATTGAATTTCTATTTTTATTGTTTTTCGTTTAATTTCGGACGGTTTTAAAATTAATTTTTGAAAGGTTCTTTCTCTCTTTTTTTTTTTTTTTGATCGCGTGTTCGCCATTAAAAAAAAATATTTTTTTTTTTACTCGCGGTATCGATACACCGGAAACACGAAGACTAATCAAAAGGGAAAGAAAAAAAATCACGGGCAATTTGTCATCGTGGCAATAAAAAAAAAAAAAAAAAATTATGAAAAAGGGACCGTCGAAAAAAAAAAGTAATTATAATTAATTTAAAATATCTTTTCTGGCAAAGTGATTAAGGCCCCCCTTATTAACTTGGATTGGAATCTCTTTGAACGTGTCATCGGGGAGGCACCAAATTGTCAAACTCAACAGAGTTATTTACAATCCTATTAGTACTATCTTTGAATCTTTTGATGTGTTACACAGATGCGACTTGTTAAAAAAAAAAAAAAAAAATTTTATTGAAAAACGCATACTTTTTCGTCAAGCTCGTGCTGCCATCTAAGGGCATATCTCGAAACTTCTGAACGATAAGTATAAAATTAAATTAAATTAATTTTCGACAGATGGCGTTTCATGTCTTGATTTTTTGATTTTCTTTTCGTGATAAAATGGTTTATTTCTTTTTCTTTTTTTTTTTTAAATCCCTTTGTTCGAAAGAAAAACCCTCCCTTCCATAAAACGGTTTAATGAAATTACATGACATCTCCTAATTGGACTGAATCTATAGATTGACCCTTCGAGACCTTTGCTCCCACCCTTAAAAACGGTCGATGGCAAATTAATACAAATCGTCAGAAAATTCAACTGGGAATTCTCAAGAATCGAATATCAAAAAGCTTTGGGGAGTTTTTAGTCTTTGAATTGGCATATTTACAGGAGTGTTTATGAATGGTTGGTTAACGATGCCTTCTAAATGTTAGTTAAAAGCCATTTGTGAAAATTTTGCTTTTGAATTTTGATGGGTGAAATTTCCACGCCCTTTATTATTATTTATATTATTAGTGCTACTGTTAACGATTCAAATCCTGGTAATTTAATTTTCGGAATATTATTGTTACGAGTTAGATTTCCCCGTAAGGAGATTTTCTTTCATTTTACCGTTTTTATGTGGTTTTATTATGAGAAAAAAGGCGTGGGATATATTCAAAAAATTAAAGTTTTGCTTACGCAAATGATGCATTTTCTGTGAAAGCTTCCGCTCTCGGAACTCTTGTTTTAAATTCCGATCGCATACTTTATCATATTCACCATTTTATATGGATATTGCAAAAATCTATCGCATTTTGTAAGTGTTCTTTCTTTCTCATATTCCGAAGAAGAAGGAAAAAATGATAAATGCCTGATTTTTTTTTTTTTTTTGTCTAGTTTCCATTGCCAAACGTTCTACTTTTTTTCGTCCGTTTATTATTTTTCTCAGTTTTTGTCTAAAAAAAACTTTGAATCACAATGTGAAATCCGGAGGGATCAGGAGTACGAATCCGATGCCGGTGCCGATTCCATATCATTCATTTAACTACCGATTCCGATTCTGTTGTCAAACATGTTTCGAAGCTGTAAGATGTTGGACAAAACGTTGACAACACGCGTTTGCAAGATGCAACATGGTACTGCAACAAGTTTCATCGTGAAATTGTGGCCTAATATTTCGGATATCGTTACATTTGTTCAAAATATATCGCAACTTCTTTAGTAAAAGTACTCATTTTAAGCAAAGAAATGAAAAGAAAAAAATCCGTAAAATATTTTCCGATAGTGATTCCGATGCCGATGCTGTTTCTGGATGCCGATACGATTCCGGCATCGATGCCGGTTTAAAATATTTTCGATTCCAATGCCTAGATTCCGATCCCAGCAAAAATCCCATCTGCATTGCATTTCGGCTCCCTGATTCGTAACCAAAAGAGACTTTACGATGCCTTACGAGGCTATTCCAGGAATGTCGTTTTTAAGGCCAAAAAGCTACCCTTTGGATTTCAAGATCACATCGTTATTCTAATCAAAAAGTTTTTCACAAGATTTTTTTTTTCTTTCGTAATACAACAGAAGGCGGAGATGTGTTTAAAGAAAAAAACAAACGCATTTTCTAAACGATCGAACAATTTGTATTCGGATGACAGGAGAATGAAAGAAATTCAAAAGGGAGATGATTCAAGATAAACCGTCATTATGAATAGAAAATTTAACCAGGGCCACGGTGTATTCCATATTATACTTTTATCTAATATCCCAAATCAAAGAACAACCCCGGCGAACCCATCCCCCCCGATATTTATCTCATTCGAATCGTATATATCGCTCTTGACCCAAAAACCGAAATGCAACGAAATCGATTCCCCGAGATTTGCTTCATTTGTAATTCCAAATCCAGACGATTATTGCATTGTATGCATTCGCTAATTAGTTAAATTGGCTATTTATATTTGAAGCGTCACTGGGTTTTAATAACGTATCGGATGAAAAGCACGGAGAGTTGTTTTCGTGCCGAACCCATGGAAAAAAAAAAAATCCCGTCATTTAACATTAATCACGAAAAATCGGGATACTAAGTTGATTAGGTTTTTAGGGGAAAAGGAAGAGAGAGAGAGAAAAAAAAAAGAATTTCCCAGATTCGGAAAAACATGCCAATCTCTAACGATGCGTGTGTCAATTCCCGGAGATAACGGAACAAAAATCAAAATGAGTCACGCCTTCCGTGGAAATTCGTTCCATTTTCGATATTAAGAATCCGTGGGGCTATTTGCTCAGCAGGATTATCGTAATAGGAGGGATATCCTTAGGAAAGGGCAAGGAGAAAGGAAAAAAAAATACAGAAATTACATGATCCCGGATCCTAGATTAGTCGAAAAAATGAAGGGGATGAAATTTTTCGATCTTCGATTTGATCCGAATAAATAGACCCGACCTCCCCTTCCTGAACTGTGATTCCTTTTTTTTTTTTATTTCCGGCTAGCGAAATTTGATAAGGATGTCTGATCTTTTCGACGTAGACGTTTGCATCGCTTTCCCGATGTATTACATGATTGACATGTGTTAGAGATGCAGCATGCAAGGATGAATACACTCGATATGGGAAGAACAAAATTTTTAATAATACACCGGAAATGAAAGTGTTTTCTTCTGATTCTTTTCTTCTTTCACTAAGCATTATATGCGTATGATGAAGCCTTTTCCTCGTTCGTACGTATGATTCGAAATCGACCATGCGAGAACAAGTATTAAATTTTGTTATCGTTTTTCTTCCATTTCCTATTCAAAAATAAGAATAAAAAAAAAAAGAAAAAAAAAAAAAAAATTTAGATGATTTTTTTTCAAAGAAAATTCCAATTTTTTTTTTTCATAACAAAACTTTTCTTATTTTTTTTTTATTTTTTTAACAAACACATAGCTAGAGATATAAAAATCCAAATTGACTGTCAATTCAAAATTGATGAAAACGTAACCGTCAAGATGATGCGGTCAAGTAAAAAAGAAAAGAACGAAAAAGGGAACGGCTAAAAATCGAAAAGGAAAAGTTGAGACGTATTAAGTCATGCATAAAGAGTCACGTGACCATTTTATAAGAAAAAAAAAGAGGGGGGACATGTCAAAAAAGCTATCTCGGAAAAACAAGCGAACAAAAAGCTCAGGGCCGTAACCTAAAATATATAATAAAAACTAATTGAAAATCTGGAAATGGTCAATCGTCGAAAATCCTCGAAAACCTTTTTGTCCCCAATTTCCCCCTCTTAGGATTTTCATTTACTTTACTATGTTCCTCATTAGAATTACTAATTTAATCTTCGTGATGGCCTCTATTCGACCTTTGAGGTTTTTCTTCATACATAAAAACTTTCTATTCCACTTTTATGCCTCCCTTAATTTTCTTTTCGGGAGAAAATGATAGAAGAAAATAAAAATCCACACTCTTATACATATATTTATTATAATAGTATATTATTGCAGATGAGTGCCTTTAAAAACAGGGCGACATATCGCGGTGACGTCGCTCACTTATGAAAATGAAAATGGAATCATCCTCCCGTGAAATTAAATCTTATACAAATCAATTCCGTTTCTAACTTCGAATGACTTAACTGCCTTTCTCCCACTTTTTTCTTTCTTTTTATTTATTTTTTTTTTCCTCCCTTTCTCTTACTCCCTTTTTTTTATATGATTTAAGTTGGATTATTTTTTATTTGAAAGAAGAGAAAAAGAAAAAACTCCTTTATATTTAAATTTTAAACGTTTTTCTTTTTATTTTATTTTTTTTATTTCTTCGTTACTATATCATCCCTGCGATTTATATCAAAAAGATTTAAAACGAAAAACAACGAGTAAACAAGAACACCGGAAGATAGGGAAAAGAAATAAAGAAAAAAAAAATATATATAAAAAAGGGGGAAATAACGATTTTCTTAAACATGCCTCCAAACAACAAGTTATCGAATGTTAGAAAAAATTGAGGCGTTATCTTCAGAACAAGTATACTTTTTCAAAGATTGAATAAAATGTTTCAAGCAGTGATGTTTAAAAAAAAAAAAAAAAAAAAATATGAGTTTCCTGTTTTCTGTACAAAAGGTTTTGCGTATGCGTTTTTTGAAAATTAATATTTCGTTAAAGGCAGTGAATTTTTTTTACACTCTTTTGAAAATACTTCAGCCTGGGGGGTAATTCATAGATTAAGCAAGGATTAGTTTGTGTTTTTGACCCCCTCCCCTTCCGGTAGTTAGCAAAAATCAGGGGTGAGAATCCGATGCCGATGCCGATTCCATATTATTTATCTAACTCCCGACTCAGATTCCGATTCAGGCCGACACCAGATGCCAATGCCGAAGCCACCAAGCATCGATCATGTTCGATGCCGCCTCTGATTCCAATTTTAGTGAAAAGAAAAATCATAAGAGCCATTCTAGACTATTTTTAAAATCAGGGGTCCGATTCTGATTCCGATGCCGTGCCGATGCCAATGCCCGCCGCGGCCGGCTAAATACCTCGGGTCGATGCCGATATCGATGCCAGCACTAACGATTTCGCACTGCTGATGCCGATTTCGGATATTAAAAAAGCATCGGCATCGGCAAAAATTTTCCAGCTTTGAATTCCTGGCAAAAATAGGTTTCCTCTTATGGAGATTTAACATTAGTAAAATATATGAGAGACCCCCCTCCCCCTTAATTATGATAAAGTAATTTATGGGTGACCCCCTGTAGTTAAACCAAGATTGAATAAGAGGCACTTATAATGGCTTGAAAGGGACAATATTTTTAGATTGAGAAAGACAAATGTAGGTTTTTTAGCTGAAATGCTGAGTTCCTGCAGAGTAAATCGAATCAATAAATATTTACCGAGAAAAATGGCTTTATGCTATCCTGCTAGTAGGCGCATGCTAAATTATTCATCACATCAGCCATTTTAAATTTTTTCAAAAGAAAAAGGTTTTTCCTGACTAGGTATAAAATCAGGCACGGACTGGGGCGCCGAGCTACCGGGAAAATCCCGGTGCGTCCTCTCGGATGAGGCATCCTGGCGCTTCTAATTCTGCTAGATAAGCTTGTTCAGCAGATAATTTTTTTTAAAAATGCGCCCTTTTCTGTCAGCAGTTCGCGCCTTAAAAACGCCCAGTTTGGGTCTGTAAAATAAATTACCACAAAATAATTCTTTGGAGACTTGAAAGGTCCTTTCCTGCAGAAGACCTTTAAAGTCGCCAAAGAATTATTAGGGGATCTTCCCGCTGCAGGAAGGACCCCCTACTGGAATACCTGCAGTAATTTTTACTAAATTCTTATGTAAAAGCTCATTCCGTTTTAAAGGTTATTAATAATCAGAATTGTAATTTCGTGCGCCGGAGGTCAACTGGACATAACTTTATCGTAAATATGATTCAAGATTGTTTGTTTTCACTATTTTCAAAATCAGGTGGCCACAAGCTTATGACAATTAACATGAGCGAGATTCCGTAAATGATGAGCCAGACGTTTACAAACGTATATATTCACATGATTTTCAACAGCAATCAAAACAGACTATCTCCAGTCTTATTTCTGATGAAAATGTGTCAGTTAACACCTCTGACGCACAGAATTCATGTTACAAATTAGTATTTAGAATAGACAAAATTCGTTAAAATTAAAATTAAAACAAAAAAAAATGTTTTTTTTCTAAACACAGTTTTTCGTGGGGTTATTGCGAACAACGATTCAATTTGTGTCCAGATTTGTACGGTTTGGGAAAAAACACAACTGCATGCGTTTCACCTTTCCGGAAACCACTCGAATTATTTATCATTTAGATCAAACCGAATTTTAGGTGAAAACCCTTTGAAATATTTCTCCAAAAATAAGTCCTATAAGAAAAAAAAAAAAAAAAAAAAGAAGGCCCATTTGTCGTAGAATCGCATGATCTTGGAATTGAATATCGATCTTATCGCCTCGTCAACCGAGTCTGAAGACTTTCAATATGGAGGGCAGATGTTTGAAAAGATCAAATATAAGAATTATTTAAATGAAACGACCTTGCGTGCCCCTGGATGGGAAATCGGTTGAATCAATACCTTGATTAGATCAACCTTCCGATAGTATTCGGTATGAAAGGGTTGTTTTTTTTCGATATATGAACAAAGGACACCGGACGCTTCTGAAAAATATGTTTTTACAACCTTGAATTTTTCATCCGAGTCATTCTGTATCGCCAAAAAAAAAAAAGATAAAAATTGCCCCTGGGGAAGTTCGGTTTAAATAAAAAAACTGACAAGGTACATAAATATTTGTTTAATGTATATACTTATTTCGGTTTCTTTACAATTATTGTTATATATTTAAAAAAAACGTAGATGTCTATCAGTTCATTTTTAAAAAAAACGTAAAAAAGGAATTAGGGGTGGATATTACTTAACGTTTCTTTTATTTCGTCTTACAGATTTTTTCAAAAACCATTTGACAGATTCGCGAATCTCTAAGTTTTTCCAAGCATACACAAACGGATTGATTAGAGAGTATGAGTTTCGGAGAGGATATACCATCCTTAACGTGTAATAAATGAAACGAGACTCTTCGCATTCCGTCATTCCTATTATGTTCACAACGCAAAATGGTGCCCAGCAGAGAAGGTAAACCCCTATGACTAATAAAACTAATCTCGTAGCTTTTATGTTCGATTTTGATTCTGAAGAGACTATGCTGCTTCGCTGACTATTAGATTCGACAGCCTTTTGACGTAATTTGTAATGAATCCCACCAATCATAGCTGAAAAATTAATAGGAATTTGTTACAAACCATTAAACATATTTGTAACATTTATTTATATATATTTCTTCGTTTGTTTAATTTTCTGTTTGATTGTACACTTCTCTTATTTTTATTTTTGTGTATCTGCTCGTTTTGCCGATGCCGTCTTTATTCCCCTAAACGTTTCGTTCAAAATATTTTTTTTCTTTTTGCTGCTGCCAAAACAGAAAAAGAAAAAAATATATATATATATCCAAAACACGTAAAGTGTTTTGCAGCTCTTGTCGGCCAAAAATGATTTTTGTTTAGGCACTTCGTTGTCTAGACAAAACCGGCCGGTTCACCGTCCGGTTTTTAAAAAAAAAAGTTTTTTTAATTAATATTTTTAAACGTTAATATTGCATTAAATGGGGCGAAACTTATACCAAATTGTTCCTTATTATTAGGAGAAGTCGAATATACATGTTAAATATGTCGGTAAGCTTAAATTACGCCAATATTCGCAAAATTTAATGTTGTTTACATAGAAAACAAAATGGCCGATGTAAAAAAACATAAACAATCGGTTCATTTTGCGAATATTGACGTAATTTAAGCTTACCGACGTATTTAACATGTATATTCGACTTCTTCTAACAATAAGGAACAATTTGGTATAAGTTTCGCCCCATTTAATGCAATATTAACGTTTAAAAATATTAATTAAAAAAACTTTTTTTTTTTTAAACCGGACGGTGAACCGGCCGGTTTTGCCTAGCCAACGAAGTGCCTTCGAGTATTCTCAACTAGAAAAAGGTTTTTGGGACTCCTATTAATCAGAAAAAAAAATTGATTGAAACCACGAGGACGCCTTTAAAAAAAAGAAGCATAAATTCTGTAAAAATCATGTATAAATTCTGCAAAAAATTAACATGCATAAAAAGATGCAAAAAAAAATATGTATAAAAAATTTAACTGTTTTAGCGAAGACCTTTTTTCGTCTTTCATTATGCATAAACGATGCATAAATGATGCATAAATAACTAAGCTTTCAATCAGATTGAAAGACATTGATCGAGCTTATTGTAAATCCTCGTGCTAAAGTTTAAAAAATTATATCCGCAGATTTAGCCAAAATTATGTTCATCCAGAATTTTAGGAGTCATTTAAGTATTAGGTAAGCATCTTAGGGATCGTTTATAAATTAGGGGGAAGGGGGTAAAAATGGCTAACTTTTTAGCTAACTTTTGCTAAAAAGAAGAAAAGCTTCTTGTTAGCAAAAGTTAGCCTTCTTTCCGGGACCCCCTTCCCCTTAAAAATTAAAAAAAAATTAATATTAAACATTAAAAAAATCTGAAATTCTTCGGAACTTAAATTTTGCAAAGAAAAGGTTTTTTTTTTTTTTTTTTAAATTTAGAGTAATGCGATAATAAAATTGAAAGTTTTTTTTAAAATGAGTTATGCTACATTATTTAAAAAAATTTAAATTATTTTCATTTTTGCACATTTATTACATGAGACAAATGCTAACGTTAGATATGTAAAACCCCCCCTTGTTAGTAAAAGTGTGCATTGTGAATACCCCCTCCTCTCCCCTAACTTGCTAACTTGGTTTATGAACGACCCCTTAGGGGATCCAAATTAGCAATTTTCCCCATAAGCTAAGTATTGACAAACGGGGGGTTTAAAGAATTTTTCAAAAAATGTTGGCTTAGTACTTAAATGGCCTCTCGAGTTAAAAAAAAAATATGCATAAATTTCGCGAAAATTTTGCATGTCTAAATTTTTTTATGAATGATATAAAAGTAATACACTCTTTATATATTTTTTTTCTATTTACTTTGAGGAAATTTTACATATTTTCTGCATAACTTTTTCGCACAGCAGGACAAATGGTACTTCGTTTAAAGAGGGGGTTTGAGCTCTCTGTTAATATTTGGCTCATGCATTTTCCTTGCATTTCACATTTCAGGAGTCACTTTGGTAGCTCTTCTTAGAAAACGGTAAACCGCACCTAGCCTTTTGGTTCCGGAGCTGTGAAAAATTCCTTTAGTTAGAGCTCCTCTTAATGTAAGAATACTTTTCTAGTACTCCTGTCAGCCAGAAATTTACTTCCGCACATTAGTCAAATCAGAAATATTTTTCAAGCCATCAGAGGGAGCACCCTGTTCCAGGGAACGACCTGAAAGCAGGTAGCTAAATCCGGGTATGCTTGACCTTCTTGTAAACAGTTACTTACCGATTACAGCACCATGAAACCCACTATCCAATACCACCATGAAAGCCAACGGGGCAACATCTTCCAAAGCACAGTTGGTGTTCGGCCGCCAGTTGTTCCAAAAAAATAAAATCGAACTTATCCCGAATGAAACGAGCCAAGTAGACGCAATGATTAGGTAACAAACCCTGAAAATTATGTAGTTGATTAACAATTTTTTTTTAATAAACCAAAAAAACAAAAAAATTTCAACCTGTCAGTCATGATCTCTCGGTACTGAAACGATCTAAACACCGCAATGTACCTATCAGCAGCGATAGCAATCAAACTTAAACTTGAATTGATCTGAGCGAACAAAGGAGGGATGTATTTACAAACGCATAGTCGTCCCAGGCTTTTGATATACTCGTTAACGTCGCAGGAATATTGAGTCGTTGCATACAGGAGCACAGCCAGTCCCATCGACAAATCCGACGCCGCTAAATTAATCACAAATTTCATGGAAGCGCTCGAATTGTAAAGTCTTATAGTCCCTTTATAATGTTCCCGATATTCGACGATGGCCACTATGAGAACCATGTTGGTGATGACGACGAGGATCGACAATGTAAAATCCACGGCCACCCTGTAGTACAAGAAAGTTTCGTCGCCTACGGTGGTGTTCACATGAGGGCGATCCAAACATTCGTCCGATAATGGGAAAGCGTCGATTTTATCAGTTGTTTCGTTGGGGCACATTTTACCCTTTCGACCTGAAAATATACACAAAAAGGAAAATGTCTGGGAGGTCGCATTATAACTTGTTTATCATTTTCCCCCCGAAATCCCTTTTTCAAAGTAGAAGTTTTTAACCCCTTCGGGTATTTATGTGGCATTATGCCTAATAATAACAATATACTTCAGTGTTTTAATACTTTGCGGAACTGAATTTAAGTCGAGTTAAAAAAGGGAGAGGTTATTTCCGCGGGACGGTATAAAATAAGAGAAAAAACAAAATCCGAATTGATTTCAATTTTTTTTTCTTCTTACATAATTAAGGAATGCGGACTATTTAAGTGAAGGAGTCAACTCCGTCATCCATCAATCAGTCAAACTAATACAATAAGTCTCGTCGTCTGCTCCAGATAAGAAAAGTTGTTTAAAAGTTATCGCAACAGGAGATTACCCGCGCCCGGTTTCTCAGTGTTATAATCAACTTGTCACCCGGAACCCGGGAAACTTTATCATTAAAGAAACCTCTGGTTTCATTGTTTACGCAAACCGGCTTCGATGTAATTAATTACCTTTTATCTTTAATTTTTTTTTTGTAATTCCAAAAAAAAAGTTAAGCGGAAAAATTTTTTATTTTAAAATTTGAGCAAATTTCCCGGAAATAATTTTATAAACTGATCCTTCCGTATCATTGGAAAGCGCGATAAAAAGGATGAGTAACGTGTTTATATGATGCTATTTCTTATCTAACGAGTTTGTTTTTTACAGTAAAAAAGCATTTACGTAATACCTATATTTATAAGGATAATTTCAGCAAGTTTTGACCCCTTCTCCTCCTTCAATAGAAAGAAATAGTGATATGCCTCTGTTTGAGAAAATGTCTTGTGACATGACATCGTAAAAATCATGCGAAAACAATAAAAATATTTTGTCAAGAAACAACCAGTTCGCTGTCAGTAATCATTTTTGCTTTGCTATACAACATTCAACATTTGTTGCAAGACAAAACGAGACCTCAGTCGAATAGGGTTCTATCTTGTTTTGAGAGAATTTTACAGGAGAGCGTTTTGAAAGTTTGGAATTTTTTTACTCTGCACTGAAAATGATTTTTTAACTTTTTTTTGAACAAAAAGTTTAATTCGTTATTTGTGATTAATAATTTAATTTTTTATTTCCAATTAAATGAAAAAATCTATCAATTATTGTAAATTACCCGTCGATATTTGATTCCCCTATACTTTAACATGGGAGTTCTGGTAGAACAAAGTTCTATCTGCGCCTTCTTAAAAATAAGTTAGTCGTACGGAGTTCTATCTGTCGCAGATAGAACTTTGTACGGTTAACTTTTTTTCAGAAAACGCCAGATAGAACTTTGTTCGTTTCGAAATCTTCGAAAATAAGCCGAATTTCGAAATTTCGAAAAAAGCACATGAAAGACGAGAATTTAAGTAGTCCTTTTTAAAAAAAAAAATAAATCGAAAAAAAATGAGATAGAACCCTATTCGACTGAGGTCGAGAAAACTTGTTCAAGACATTTTCTTTTTTTGAGTGTGATCAATTACAGCACCGAAAGTGCATGGAAATCTTTATTCTGAGCACTCGAAGAACAAAAAATATGACGTTATAATTCCGTGCGTCGGAGATGGAGGTACGATCTCCATCGAACGTATGATTGGAGATAGTCTATTTCGAGAGTTTACTGAAAATTACGTGATCATGCGACAGCAAGTTTACACGCTCATGTTGGCGTAAACTTGTGGTCACGTGACACTTCCACCAAACGTCGAAACAGACTAACTCCAATCATGTTTACGATGGAGATAAGTTAGTTCACCTCCTACGCACGGAATCGGGAGCAACCATATCACAGGTATACGTATATGATGTCATTTGTTTCCTCCGAAAGCACAGCATAAATATTTGCAAGCACTTCCGGTGCTATAATCAGTTACTGTAGTGGAGACAGGATAAGAAATTTTAGAATCTTATTCAATTTGTTTTTTTACATGCGCTAAAACTAAAGAAATACATTTTTGTTTAAGTGGACAATTTAGCTGATTTGTTCCACGCTTATTTGACTTAAAAATTCAAGTTGGGATAACTTGAATTCCCCCTGGCGAATCTAGTTGCAAAGGAAGTGCAATGAAGTCCTATTAATTGTTATTTTAATTTTCCCTACGGCAACTTTAATTCTGGGTAAATATGTTTTAAAATCTTAAGTTAGGCTTTATGTGTATTGAGGTTAGTTTAGGTTGGTTTAGGTTAGGTTAGGTTAGGTTAGGTTAGGTTAGGTTAGGTTAGGTTAGGTTAGGTTAGGTTAGGTTTGGTTAGGTTAGGTTAGGTTAGGTTAGGTTAGGTTTGGTTAGGTTAGGTTAGGTTAGGTTAGTAAATTTTCACATAAGCGCGAAATAATTGGTTTTGTGAGAGGGTTTAAGACTGAAATCGTACGTAATATAGGAAGAGGGTTTTCAAAAAACGTAATTTAGCTTACGAGGGGACGAAAGGGTCAATAATGGCCAAAATCATGCATTTGAATTACTTAAACTTTCCCAAACAAAGTTTTTTTTGAGAAGACATTTTTTGATCTTAATTAATATTCTTTTTTATTATAAAATAATAAAAACGTTTTTTTTTCTTTCTTTTAGGAAATGGCGTAAAAGCAGATTTTACTTAGGCTTAAAAATTTGTTTTAAATACTAGGTCTGCCCCTGTAAGCGACTTCAGCGTAACTCCAATTTGAAAACAACTCGAATAGAACCGTTGTTGGCAAAAGCTAAACATCAGAAAGAAGCTATTGTTTACAAAATGGAGATACGCTGAAATTGCTTACAGGGGCAGAGGTTTGATGCTGAATTATTGAAAATAAACTTTCCACTAATTTTTTGAGCTCGTAGTTACATGTTTATTTATTTATTTATTTTATTTATTTATTTATTTATTTATTTATTTATTTATTTTATTTATTTATTTTATTTATTTATTTATTTATTTATTTTTTTTTTTTTGAAAATTAGAAATCGGTAATCGGATGAAAATATTAATAATGCTTTAAATGATGGATGTAGTATCTAAATTTTGACATTTGGTTTGACTGCCATCTTTATGGAAGAATAGACATACCAAAATTTTTCTTATGCAAACACATAAGTGATGGGCTGGATGGAAGAAGGAGGTATTAGAAAATCGGCAAAAAACAAAAGCAGGCTGCCATAACATGAGAATGTATCAAATGCATTTTTCCGTTCGATTTCCCACTATGTATTTCCTTCTTTCACCCGACCTTTCAAGTATGTTAAAACAAAACAAAACAAAACAAAAAAAACAAAAAAAATTTTGGAGACTGTAACTCCTTGACAGCTCTGTCTCCATTGGACAATTAATTGTGCCACCGGAAATGCTGTATATTTTTGGACTTTTTTCTTCTGCTACCACTTTTTTTTCGTTTTTATTATTTTTAGTGTTCGAAAAAATAATCAAAGCAATAAGAAAGGTGGTAGCAGAAGAAAGAAGTTCAAAAATATGCAGCACTTCCAGTGGTGCAATTAATTGTACCCTTAGATTAATTGGCCAATGGAGACAGGGAAGATATTCACTTATTCATTTTAATTGTTACAGTTTTTTTTTTTTTTTTTTTTTTTTTTTTACAAGGAAATTGTAAAAATAGACGATAAAAACATTTTCAATGCAACTATCTAAGGCCTAATTCTTAAGTTTCTAATATTCTAGTTAAGAAAAATGATTAAGTTTTATTTTTAAAAGGATAAAAAACTCCAGATAATTTTATTTAAAAAAATAAACGAGCTTTCCAGAAATTTTAATACACTCAGTGCGATCCCTAAGCAAATTATCTCATCGTTTTCCTTCCACGATAATGTGATCACCAAAATAAACAACAGTCTATTTTGAGAAAACCTAAACGCCTCCAGCTTTCTGTGATCGTTTATAGTTTGCGTTGAACCAGAATTTTGACAAATGTCGGCTCAGAAAAGTAAACAAAGGATAGGAGTTGTCGCTTCCATTGGATCTCGCGAGTTAATAAATAGATTTAAATTAAAAAAATAAAATGAAATGATTTTTATATGTAATATTTTTCCAGCTGGAAAACCGATAAAAATTCTCTCTGTAAAATTACGTAGAGTTGAAAATCCGGAATTACGAAAGCTTTTTTCCGGATAAGCAAAGCTTTTATTATTTTTTTTTCTAAACTTTATTACTTACATCAGCGAACATGAAATAACAAAATTCATCACTCACTTAGCATAAAAGTTGGAATCAATAAACGGTAGTTAAGAAAACTGATGTAATCTCGACGGTTAGCAGTTTTGATACTGTCTCTGTTTGCTTAAGCGATGATGAAGATAATGTTGTTGATAAACACGCGTTTAAGCTGTGCTGCTTACCGCGACTTAAGGTTATACTTTATCCTTATTTTACGAGACGGAATATACCTTTTTTTATTATTATTATTTTCGTATCGTAGATCATGGCTGTTGATAAATTGTAAAATTCTAAAAATTCCGAGGAGAGGGAACGTGTCAGCGAGGAATTTTCATTTATTTTTACTAACATCATGCATTCCGAAAATTGCATGAAGGGGTGAATTATAACCCGGAGGACGACAGCATATCCGTCTGTGAGGAACGTGACGTGTTGTTCCCCCATTCTCGATTTTTTTTTTATTATCCCCCGATCTTTTTATTTTCCCCTGTATACCTGTTGTTTATGCTTACCTTAACGGTTTAATCCACCCTTGAGCGATAATTTCTTTATGAACCACAAAAGCGCTGCTCGTATTTCCCCGTTCCTCCATGCGTATATAAACGGATTAAGCAAAGAATTTGCGTATGACACTCTGAATGTCATTTGGAAAATGAATTCGAAAAGAGGCGAAGCCGTTTTCGTCATTACCCGATACATGAGTATGATGCTGTACGGTATCCAACACAAAAAGTAAACTCCGGTGACGAGCCCCACCGTTTTCACGGATTTGGCGTTTCTTTTCGAGACGTTCACCGCCGTTCGGTAAAGGATATAATGAATTCCCGGGACTATGATTAAAATAATCCCCTGGCAGAAAATCCCCAATCCGATAACGTAGTAATGAGGGATTATCTCCTCGAATTCGCAGTAAGTACCGGGTTCCCAGTAATTCCAGAAAAAAAGAGCACCGCTGGAGATTATGGCGAAAATCGACGTGACAGCTAAGGTGACCGTGCAAACCCTGTAAAAAAAACAAAAAACAAAAAAAAGAGTTGATTAAGTCAATTGGAAGTAATCGAAAAGCGTGTCCGTAACTTGATCAAGCTTGTTGTTACCTGTCAGTCATTATTATCCTGTATTTCAGCGGATGGACAACTGCGACATATCGATCCACGGCTATTCCTATCAAGCTCATTTGAGACATGACGCTCGCAAAACAAGACGGGACGAATTTCGCCATGCATAAAAATTTATTTGACCTATATACGTCATTTATATCGCACAAATAATGAGGGAAAAGGTAAAACGATATCCCGCACGCCACCAAAATATCGGACACGGCGAGATTCAAAACGAATCTCATGGACGCGCTGGAATTGTAAATTTTTGAAGAGCCTTTGTAGCACCTCCTATATAATATAATGGCAACGATCGAATAAGCATTCGCTATCAGCACAGAAACGGTTAATAATATATCACTAAGTAATTCGAAATATAAGACGGGTATTCCTCCTAGTATGTATTTAAAATACGGGCGATCGAAGCAATAGAGTAAAGCCGGTTCGAGTTCGCTTAATTCCACTTCACTATTATTGCTGACGGCTAGATCATCCATCAGAACGTTCAAGAGTCACTAACAATCAACTTTAACTAATGATTTTTGAATTGTATATCGTTTTTGTGGGACCCGAATTGAGATGGGAAATACATACTAAAGCCGCCCACCGCGAACTAAATTACCGTGTATTACCGAACAAGGTCAAGGTGACATCATTTTTTTTTTTCTTTTTTCCACGGTTTCCATCGATTCTTGGAATCCGAAATACGAGTACCTTCGTTCCTTGCGACTAACCCGCTACAGACTGATTCACTTGGAGGAAAACTGAACGGTATAGGTAAGACAACATGGCAAAAAAAAAAAAAATTCCATTTATCGAAACTGCATTGCGTCTCTAGGTTCAAAGTATTCGTCATCCTTTTTTTCACTTTGTTTATGGAAGATATTAGCATTTTTAAAAGAAAACATATGGACAAACGAAAAAAAAAAAAAAAAAAAAGAAAAAAAAATATGATTGACAGGGGCCTAAAGTGGAAGGTTTCCATGCGGAGAGCTTGCGATATTGTTTAACGGTACAGGATGTTGCAACTATAATGTTTTTAACCTATGTGCGTGCCAATAAACGGATGAAAATGCTAATATGAGAATCTGGAAATTTCATAATTAAAATATGTATTTTGATGGCTATATCCAAATTAAATCGTTATATAATGATTTCAAAGGAATTTTAGGGGAGATCTTTTGATTTTGATATTGAAATAAATTAAAGAAGGACGTTTTTCTTTCTTTCTTTTTTTTCCACAGTTTGCAAGGAAATGATATTTTCGTTGGGAAAAACGAACGTGGCTTTGGATCGTCACGATATAATTCTGCTACAAATGTCAGCCCCTGTCATGACTCAACTTTTGTTTTTACTCCTGAGAATTGATGCTGCTAATCGGTTACACGGAAGCACAAGGATACATTTTTCAGGCCTTTTTTTTCATGGAAGATTTTTCCCTGAAATGAAAAAAAAAAAAAATGAAAAAAATTATACATCTAGTAGCTTTTTAAAAGTTTGTTTAGATTTTATTCTTCGTTTAGGACTTACTTATTTTTTAGTTAGGACTTAGCGTCTTAAGAAAAGGTTCTGGAAAATTTTCGGAAAATCGCCGAAAACTTTAAGAGGAGTTGCCCAAAAATGGTCTTAACAAAATCAGAAGCTGTGCTCCTAAAGATAGTGATGGTGATAGTGATAGTGTGGTGGCTTGCATAAGACTTTTTGAAGGGGCTCTGCAATTTTGAACACATTAGTCTCAAAATTAGCCATCATGAAAATCGATTTTCACGAAAAGGCAGAAGTCGGAAAGTGGCTACCTCATAACTCAGTTGCCGAATCTTTAATTTTTGAAGCATGGTATCATTGGTAACCAAAGTTCCAATTTTAGAGAAATTTTAGAAAAGTTTTGAATTTTATGATGACTTACGATAGATATCCCCGGCGTTTTAATTTGAAAAAACCAAATCAGAAAAAAATTTTCTTGGCATTGGTCCAGTCTTGGTAAAATTAGACGTTAGCAAAACCGGTCATAAGTCCAACCCTGATAGGTCTTAAATGGTAAAATATTTGATGTTTTCACCCTTAAAAAGGTTTACATATTCCGCATGCAACACTTTTTTCATCACTCCGAAAAAGTCCATTTTCCGCCGACTTGAAAAACGAAAAAGTTAATCTTCCGCCGTCGTGATGAAAAATATCTTACAAATCAGGCACAGAGGTGGCTTCCAGACCTTGACTGGCGACTGGAGACTGGCGACTGGCGACTCGTAAGCGAAGTGAGGGCCTTAAACCCAGTCTCGGCCTGCAATACGCCACCTCCTTATCTGATATGTAATATACTATTATGCTAAAATGCTTTTGTAAACATTTTCATGTTTATCAATGCACATTCCAGTCTATTTTTTCAAGGCTGCTCCAAACTTGACCCAATTTTATTTTGTCACAAGGCGAGCCAGTAGCCAGAAAAAGGAAATAAAAGGAGCTCTGAATTTTCCAGGGGCAAGTGGGCTCCAAATCGTCCTTTATAACACGGAGATAGGTAGAAAGGTGTTAAAAACCATCTCAAATAAAGCTTACCAAGTGTAAGCCATCCTCTGTTCCGCCCTTTTCACTTTTCTGCTCTTTTTTAATTTTTTCGGCATTTACGTCAGCGTTTACTTTCCGATTATCCTTCCTATTATCCTTGTACATCCATTGTATTTTCGCATCTAAAAATAAAAATAAAAAATAAAAATACATTCTTGAAATTAAAAATTCATTTTCATTTTCATCCACAATCCATAACTCATGTTTTCGATTTTATCTTCGCAATTTCAATAAATTTGGGCAAGGCGTATAATGAAACATTATAAAAATCGACGAGTCATATATTTCAGAGTCTCATGTATGTCCTTATATCACAAACACGAAATTACATCAAGTAACACATACTATATATATGTATATATTTTTTTTTCCTTTAAATTACGACCAAGATCTTAGCATTTGCAAGCCTAATGCACTCCATACTACTTTTTTTTTATTTATTAATTTTACCTTATCTTTAAATCTCTATTGTTTTATGTTCTTTTGTTGCTCCGAGTCAGTAAATTTTAAAGTATAAGTACCACGACGAAAGAACGAGAAAAAAAACATGCATAAAGTCAACCAAAATCTGTTTAGTAAATAAAAACACCTCCACCCTTGCAATTGTCACCTTCCAGCGTGACGTCATAACCTTAACAAAAAAATTAACATGAACGGTCACGGATAAGACATAAATTCGGTGGATGTGTGTGTGTACATTCTGTGATGACATATCGTTATATTTTCATTTACGTAATGCCTGATTCGTTTGGTTCCCTCCCCCTTATTTTCTTTTTTTTTCCTCTTTAATTCAAATTTTTCCCACTGTTGCGAATTTTTGCCTCGTCTGGGTACTTCCCGCGAGACGCATGAAGGTCGGTTCGCGCATCAACTATTTTTCCTTATGGGAATAATTCCGGTTTCGAGTAGATTCTTAAACATTTATTTTTTTTCTTAATATTATTCTCTAACAACGATAACGAGATTCTGAAAAGATGCCCGAAATTACTATAATTGATAAAGAAAAAAGAATTAAAATTTTTATTTCGTATGTCGTGATGTGTATCAGTGGTGTACAAAATTATCCTTCCGTATCGATATCGCGTTTGATGACCGTCGGTCCGCGCTTAAATTTCAACCAATGACTTAAAAAAAAAAAAAAAAAATGATTAACCAAAAAAAAAAAACCATGTTTATCTTATGCACGAAACGGGTTGAATGCCCCGATTTACCGACAAATAATAGACTTTGAATTGATAATTATTGGTTCCCAATTGTAATTGCTATATAATATTATGATTCGAATTTATGTGGATGTGTAGGACAAACTAGACGTTACGTCATTCTCGCTGAGAAAAGAATAAATAAATATTTTGAACGATTCCTTCTTCATTATTTTACACGAAAAAAAAAAAAAACTGACGGTTAATATGGGGGCGATCTTCCCATGGCTCTTCCTGGATCGTCGAATTTCGAACCCAAATTCCCTTTTAATAAAGCTAATCCTGCAATTGTGTTTATTTTATTTCCAATCAAGGTACTTCCAAAACCCAGTTTTATTAGTTAATTAAACTGGGTAAACCGATTATCTCTTCCTAATTCTAAATTGGTGATTTTGCTTTTCGATCTCCGCCCCTTTAAATGCTTATCAGGGTTTCGCATTATAGGAGCTTTACTGTAGCTTTAGCCAAAAAAAAAAATTTAGGAGGATTAACACTCGATATAAACCGGAGAAAAAAAAAGTTGCGAACGGTTTTGACTCGGCTAAAAGAGCATTAATCTAAATGCATTTTTAATTTTTTTTTTTTTTTTTTTTTCAACTTGTCGTCTTCCACCCCTAATGTTTAACCTTTCGTCTATCAAGTATGCAAACCTCCCCTGCTGACACGCTATCCGTCCGTTCGAATAAGTTTTTTTTTTTCCCCTATTCCTTATTTTTCGTAATTTTTATCAAAACGAATGGCTTTAGATAGCATCTAAATTCTTCACAAATATTTACGAAAGAAAATAAAAATCACGCTAGTTTTTTTTTTTCAGTAAAAAGTTTTAAAATGCTTTTTTAACACCTTTTCTATTAAATTTCTGAATTTAATTAGGCTTTTTTTTTTTTTTTTTTTTTTTTTTTTTGCTTGTTGCAGATTTCGCTGAATCGTCTTAGACGCAGTACGTACCCTTTAGTTTGCGCTACAAAGTTAAATCCCCTCGGCTATAATGATTGCAAGGAAAGTACTTCCCATGCAGTTTAGTTGATTTAACGCTAATGAGGAATTAATTCCTTCCTTTGGATTCACCGTTTTCGAAGCTCGGAAGACGAGGAAACGAGCGAGTACCGTAATCACGGCTCCGCAACGCGGAAAAAGGATATCGCAGTTGAAAAAATAAAAGCGAGTCAAATAACGGATTTAGTTACGGGTACGATTCAATAATTGTTTTTAAATAAAATAAAAGAAATGATAACAAATTAACTATTAATCTTACAGAAAAAAATACCTGGAAGACACTAAGGGTCCTACGTTTTACGTTACATTACATTACGTAAACATGAAGAAAGGGGCCCATAAAAAATTTTATGTAATGTTAAATCTCCATACGAAAAAGCCTATGTCATGCTTACAGGGGGAATGGATAGGGGGAGGGGGCAAAAAGCGCAAAATGTTTGATAAGGTGGGAAATTTTGGAATTTCGAAATGCTTGATAGCGCAATCGCTGTGGCTTATCATTTGTAAAAAATTTTTACTTTTCGAGATTTTTTTTAAACGGCGTCTTGGAGCGGTGCAAGAGGGTCAAAGTCTTGGAAAACCCCATAAGGGATGAAAATTCGAGTTTTGGATTTTCGTGAAAAAAGTACCGTTTCCTATCGGATCAACGTAGATTTCAAAAAGGAAATCTGTTTGCGTCTAGCTATTTCTGTTCTTGAGATATAGGCCAAGTTTGCCGTAAAAATGTCAAAACTCTAAAATTTCAATATTTTTATCATATTTTTTACAAAAACTCAGGAACAGAAATAGCTAGACGCAAACCGACTTAATTTTCGAAATCTACGTTAAAAATCCGATAGGAAACTGTACTTTTTTTCACAAAAATCTAAAAGTCGAATTTTTATTCCTTATGAAGTTTTCCAAAACTTTGACCCTCTTGCGCACTTTCAAGACGCCATTTAAAAAAAATTTCGAAAAGGAAAAATTTTTAATTTTCGACACACCCTAATGTGTACAGTCCCTTATTTTTGGTATTGATTGCAAAAAAGTCATCAAAGCAAAGATGAAAAATTTGTTTTCTCCTTTCAGGGGAGGACTGAAGTGGCGAACTCGCTTACCTCATCGGGGGTCATTCAAATACTGCGTAAGCACCGATGGGAAGGGAGTATTTCACGAATTTTTGAATTTCGGCGAACTCATTCCTTAATTTTTTTTTTTTTATAATAACGAAAATAAGGCAGATACCCTCCCTGAATTTTCCAGATTTTCTGGATGTCATTTAGCCGTGTCCCCGAAGACTTGAAAATTTCGGAATTCCCGTATAAAAACTAAAAAATTAAAACTTTTATTTTTATGTAAAAATGGTTTGTTTCCTATTCTGGTTTTTATGTGGAATGCGAAAGTAAAGTTAGAATTTATTTATATGACAAACGATTACTGTGCTAGAGGACTTAATTATAAAGAATTTAGCAAAAAATTGTGGCTACAGAATATTTTGCTAATTTTTTAACTTATTTTGGCCTCTATCATCAAAACCGTGTGAGGTATATAACGTTTAAATATATATTTTCGTCATCAGTATAAAAATCCGAATAGGAAACAGCCATTTTTTACATAATAATACAATTTTTGATTTTTCGGTCCTTACAGGATTTAAAATTTTTAGATCCCGGGGGCCACATCCAAATGAGGCCCAGAAAATCTGGAAAAATTCAGGGAATCTTTTTTCTGTTACTGTAAAAGAATTAGGGGTTCGTTCACCGAAATTCAAAAATTCGTAAAAAGGCGTCACCGTATTCTGCATCAATTTAATTTCTTAAAATTGGATCTGCGATAAATTTCTGAAATTCCCGGGACTTTACCGTGGACCCAATTTTTAATAAAAATTATCTGAATTAGCTGATGTTTATTTTGAGATAATTAGTAGATTTGCGCTTTGTAAGGGCAGTTTCTCGTGTCCTAAATATTCATCACCGGTGTCCAATCCATCACGTTGCATCAAAAAAAGCTTTTCCCTCCCCCTTGGACTTTTTTATCAAAAAACAGCTGGATTTAGCTTTCCACTTTTTTTGCGAAAAAATCCTTTTATCTTTATTCCGTTTTTTATTATTATTATTTATTAATTTTCCTTTTTTTTTTTTTTTTTTTTTTTTTCGTTTAAGTCTATATTGCTCGCGTGCGTCCGATTGCGTGGACCCATAACAGGGATGTGTTTTCGGTGCGTGACAAAGGCACTGAATATTGAATAAGGCGGCTCTGACCGGTTTGTAGCTCTGGGAAATAAATAAAACATAAACAGAGTGCCATCGTTTTGGGAAGAACGCTTTTGTTAATTATTTACTAAAGGGACTTTTAGCCTTCCAAACCGTTTAACCGACGCTTGAACAATAATTAACGTGCCGTTGTTTTTCAATACCGAAACAATTGACAAAAATTCTGACCGAGGCCAAGGCTGCATATTTCTGTTTTTTTTTTTTTTTTTTTTTTTTTTTTTTTGTTTTTTTTTTTTTTTTTTTTTTTTCCTTTTTCTTTTTACGGATATTTTATATAATGATAATTTTAAAAAATGGGATTTTATGTTTTTGAAAAAAAAAAAGCGTGAAGGGGTATTTTTAATGACGTCACCAAGACTCGACGCCTACGGGGTTAAAAAATTCATATTAATCTGGTAATTGTTTTTGTATGTTTGTCCTAATCTTTTTTTTTATTGCTCGTATATTTTCTACACCTTTCACCGCGTTGGCGAGGGAGTAAAAAAAAATATAAAGCGCGTTATCTCGTGCTCCATTTACCGATTTTTTTTTTTTTTATATATATAAAAATATGATTTATGTTAAAGGCGACTAAAGCGTTCGCGTTCTTTTTTCTTGAACTTTTTTTTTTTTTTTTAACAGGTGCCAATTGTTTAATAGTTCCTGTCATATATTAGCATGCCGTTTTAGCGACGAAACGTAAGATTTTATTTTTTTAATAAATTCGGCATGTCTCCTCTTTGATAAAGATTAAAAAGTAACAGGTGATCGTGTCGTCGCGGGATCGGAGAAAAAGAACGCCTCTGCGTTCGCTTCTATGTAACTAAACTTACGAATGAAAACAAACACCTGTAAAAAAAAAAAAAAAAAAAAAAAAAAAGAATGAAGCGAAACGAAAAAGAAAAAAAAGAGGGATGCTCCGTAAAATGCCGTCATCTAGTTCATTTTTCCTGCACTAGGTTAGTTCCGCAAAACGCCGTTAGATGTCTCTTACGGTTTGATTCCGATTTGCTCCTCATATTTGTACCTCCTCGCATTTCTGTTGCATTAATGAAACTACACACATTTTTGTTTTCACCAATGAATGATGGCGACAAAGAAGGATTTTTGTTTTGTTTTTTGTTTATTTGGAAATGATTTTTTGGCTTCTTTGGATTTTTGTTATGTAAATTAACGGAACGATTTTCATTGGTGAAAAAAAAAAAAAAAAAAATTCTGATGAAATGAATAAATGGACCATGTAATATTTTTTTCGGGAGAAAAAACGACCTACAGCGTTGAGTTTACGTTTCTGCTTCATGATTCCAAAGCATTTCTTTTGTCTTCCTTTTTTTTTTTTCTTTTAATTGTGCGTACAGGGTGATTAAAAAAAATTATGTCCAGGAACGATGAAATGAGGGAAAAAAATGGGATTACAGGAAAAATAGAGCAGACAACTTGACAGAGAGAAACGGTCATGTTTAAATTAAATAATTTCCAAGTTAGCGGCGGTGTTTCGCGCGGGGTAGCGGTTTTAAAGCAAGTTAATGAAAATGGACAGGATGACAAAAAGTAGTGTCACACAAGAGTTCTAAGTGTCACAAAAATGTGTTTCACATCAGTCTTTGTTGTTACTGTTAATGTTACTCTGTTTACTGAATTAAAATGTTATGTAAACCATAAAGGGTTTGTAAAACGTTTCGAGCTAACTTTTTTTGGTTTTTAACAATATTTTTTTTTATATATCAGAGGTGAAGCAGCAGCGCCTTTAGGAATGTGCTTCCCGTGCCCATGCACAGTACTGTCCAAATTTTAGGGCGGAAATATGAAGAAAAATGAGAGGAGAAAATGCCAGTTTTAAGGGAAAAAGGATTAAAAAAGATACCAACTAATATTAGAAAAAAAAATTGCATTTTTTTTCCTGGCGCGGGGAAGGAGTTGTAAAAAAAAAAAAAAAAAAAAAAAAAAATTGAAGCAGGGCGCAGGAAAAATTTTTGAACAGGGTGCCAAAACCTGTAAAACCGGCGCTGAGGTGAAGTAGAAATGAGTAAACAGAAAAGTCTGGAAAAATATAACAGATAGTTCTTTAAATTAATTTGTAATGGGGAGCCTAGACGTGTGTTTCACTAGTGAAAAAATACATCAATTAGCCGTCTGAAATAATCAGAATATATTAGGGCAGTTAATTGGTTTATTTCTTAACTAGTGATAACAGATAGTGTTGTTTGTCCCTACTAGACCCTGGCCAAGTTTGGTTCAGGGTCAGTTTGGTCAGCAATAAGGAAACAGAAAAATGTTACCAACAACGAAGTTAGCTTTTGCTGGCCTAGCGCCTAGGGGGCATGCTATTTACGACTGCTGGCTTTACTGCTGAGGGAATCCTAGCCCAAAAAGCAGGGCTACTTACACTTTAAACTTGAAAGCACCTAAGTGATCAGTAACAGAGGGCGTTATGATTCTTAACTGATGATGCAAGTATTAAATGGGAGATTTATTAACTCTAAACCTTATCGTTAGTTTTTCCATATGCATGTCCTACCATAAAAACTATATGATGTTTTTGTCGCCCACTAGATAAAATATTTGATTACTGGACAACAGCGGCATGGTTGAGCATCAAAAAATTGGAGCATTGAAATAAAAGTTAATTTTTGTATTTCTGAAAATTATGCAAGAAGTTTTGGCATGGTCTTTGGCCTCAGAGCTGTTCTTGTAAGTAGTGTTAGCGCAAGAGCAAAATCACTGGAAAAAAAATGGAAACAAAAAACTTTTGGTGGAAAGAAAAAGAACACATCATAATGACTAAAGTGGCGCTTAAAAAGTGAACTTTTGATTTTCGGTCGTGCCAACTTCTAATTTTGTTCCAATATCTGACAGCTTCAACAAATTAAAATTTCAGCCCGATCGGTCATGTTTACGGGGTCGCTCAAGGACCCCCTATTTTCGTCATATAATTTACATGGGCCAAGCACAACTAAACATGTTCATGCTCTTCCCTTTCACGAAAAAAAAAACCAACACATTAAATTTTATGCATTTTGACCTGCTAAATTCAAATCTGCAGACGAAAAGTTTCTAGCTTTTACCGTTTTCTATCTATTCAAAAGCCAATTCGGACTAAAAGTGAGGTTTAGCTACATTTTAACCACTAAATAAGTCGAAAACAGTGCTGCATAAAAATTATAAAAATTTTTATTGCAGATCGGAATTCAGCGGGTCAAAATATTTAAAATATGATGTGCTGGTTTATTTGGGAAAACAGGAAAAGCATGATCTTGGTTAGTGGTGCTTGGCCCAATGTAAATTATATGGCGAAAATGGGGGGTACTCGAGCGAAACTTAAACATGACCGAACGAGCTGAAATTTTAATTCTTTAAATCTTTTATATATTGGAACAAAATTAGGGGTTGGCACGACCGAAAATCAAAAGTTGACTTCTTAAACGCCACCCTAATAATGAAATAATGACACTATAATTTTTGCAGTTAAGCTTTTCGCTCAATGAATAAAGCTTACAACACGTTCCGGTTCTTCCGGTTCATCCAATCCTGAAAAACGTTGGACGAGGGTTCAAACAATATAGAGTACCACCAGCAATGCGTCAGTAGGGCTTCAAACCGTACAAAGAAGTAGGGGAAGAAACAGAATGAGCATCTCTTTTGTAGCCTAAACTGAGAGAAATGTCGTCAAGCCAACTCAGCCTTTTCTTTTCAAAAAAAGAAAACTGATAGTGGTAAGTTTCAAAATCTCCAGCTTCACATACACGAAGAACAACCTACACTACAAACCACTACAAGAGCCTTAAAAGAAGTCCTTCACATCATAAAATTATTTTGATACAGTAAATCCATAAGCCTGCAAAAAATCGGGGATTGGAACATGTGAAGACGTAGAACGATTTGATCCCGTGGATAAAGATTCCATCTCCTAATTCCCTTACTTAATAAAAAGAAACGGATTCTTTTTGGTTTCCGTAAAATCCGAATCCTTTTTTCCTTCGATAACGTGATAACTAGCATAATTCAATCAGTATTTTCACCCCCATCAGGAAGTGTAATTGTCTTCCCTATTAAATTTAATATAGGGCGTTTGGGAAATACCTTACCTTTGTTTCCCGGGTCTTCTCTCTGACTCTCAACCCTTTTAATATATATGAAGAAGGAGAAATAAAACAGATTTTCAATGCTGAAGGGTTGGAAAGTTGAAACACATGGCTAGAACAATGAGTCACAATTTCAAGGGCTGGGGATCCTCTTATTATTTCGTGATCATCCTCAACTTAATGACTTTTAAATCATGTATTAATATCGCCTTCTTTTCCTGTATTTTGTCATGCAGACGACACCCACCGATATAATATCATTCTATTTACATAACCGAAATCTAATTTGAAAGTAATAATTTCATTCATCTTCATTTTCGTTGACTTTTTTTTTCTTTTTTTTGCTTCATTCATACGGTTTAAATTGTTCTTTCGGAGGGTTTGAAGATTGAGCGGATGTTACTTAATGAGATTTGATTTTGAAATTTAAAGTTTTTTTATTCCTTTTTTTTTTTTTTTTTTTTTTTTAATTATTCCGCGGGAGAATAAAACCGGTAAGAAAAGTTTAAACTGCAGTAAAAGTAGGTAAAGCTCCCCTAGGCTTTGTATTACAGTTTCGATAGAACCCTATAAAAACGTATTACCTTATCTCGATGTTTTATAGAATCGTCTCTTGGAGATTCTCTTCATCTCATTTGTCTGCAATGGTAAATCGCCTTCCCGGGAATTCATTTTCAGGTGTGACTTAGTTTAATGACAAAAAAAGAAAAAAAAAACGAAAAAGGAAGCGAGAGGGGAAGAATTCGAGATGAAATGGTGAAAAGACTTGGGATCCTAAAAGAAATGAAAAGAGGAAAGAAAAAAGCCCGCATAAGGTGTGATTCTCTTGGGGAAAATGTCAACCTCATGTGGTCATGAAAATGACTCAACTTATACCCCGATGTTTTTTTTCTTTTTTTATCCTGTCCGAAAAATGTTTATTTCTACCTTTGTTTATATATTTTTCTTTCACTTTAAAATCGTAAATATTTTTTAGCGAAGAGACAAAATCCGAAAAAAGGAAAATAAACTGTAATGGGTTTAAGCTATTACAAGTATATGATGATGTCGAGTAATTATTTAGTTATGCTACCTACGTGCATTTTACGAAGCTACAGGCAACTAAACAAATACAGTCAAACCTTTTTTTCCCATTAACCTGCGAAAAATAGGGATGCACACGAGTTTCGAGTTTTCGAGCAAACCTAGCTCGAGTTTCAAGTCTTACTGTGGGTCGAGTGTTATTTTTACAGCCAAATCGAGTTTCAAGTGACTCAAAATCGCAAAATTATAACTAGATGTTGTTTTAAAATTTGCCATACGAGTCCAAAACCTATACCGAAAGGTGACAAATTGCCTGAAAAACTATGTTCAGAGGCAAAACTTGAGGCGGAACAGTGACGAAAACGTCAAATATTTTCATTTATCGTCACTCGCTGATCCAGGAATTCCTAGGATAGTCTAAAATGTGCTGAAAAATTCGAATCCAGTATGGATCCGATTTGAAATTGAATTGAGATTAATCCACGTTAACATTTAGGACGATTTCTACCAGGGTACTTAGCGTAAGATTAATTTTTCAAAAGATCGTATTCTATCTTATATCAAAAAATTTCAATCCAGTCAGGGCGCGCACCCCACCCCCTCTTCCCCCCATGGATCTACCGGTGTTCGTTCGGTAAACAGTTAAGTTGGGCAGAAATTTCACATAACTGCTAAACACATGTTGCACTAAAATGTCCAGATAACATGTTGAATCGTAAATACATGTTGCGCAACACTGAAAAATGAAAAATTAAAATTTGTAAATGTTGCGCAACGTGTTGCCAACATGTTCAGTAACGTGTTACCGTATCATGTTAATGTAACATTTTTTAGCGTGAAATTTCAAAAAAAGGACTGGAGTTCAAGTTCGAAGCTTTTCTCAAACTCGAGCTTTCGAGTTCGAACAGGGGTCCGAATCCGATACCGGTCCGGTGACGATACCGATTCCATACTATTTAGTATTTATTTAAGTCCCGATTAATCCGGAATTCCGAATCAGACACCGACACCCAATACCGATGCCGATGCCACCAAGCATCGATTAAATCCGACGCCGCCTCTGATTCCGACTTTAGTGAAAAAAAAATAGAGCCATTTTAGACGATTTTTAAAATCAGGGGTGCCGGTGCAAGCCGCGGTCGGTTAAATATCTCTGGTCGATGCCGACGCCACCACTAACTATTTCGCAGTGCCAGTGCCGGTGCCGGTGCCGATGCCGATGCCGATGCTGTCATCGGCACGGCCAAAATTTTCAAGCTTCGGACCCTTGAGTTCGAGTCAAGTTGGTCTGTATTCGAATACATCGAGTAAATGACTCGAGTTTTGAGTCAAGTCTGAAACTCGACTCGACTCAATTCCATGTGAATATTTAGTGAAAAAATTAGGAACTTTTTAAGTTGTAGGCAATGTAGCGAAAAATATTATCCGATTTTTTAACTAGCAAAAATGATAATTTTAATTACTTTAGCATTATTTTTTGAAGATGTTTCAAACTTGTTGCCACCGGTTTAAGATCGACATCATTAAAACCATTTATTCACAGAGTAAAAAGAATTTTTGAATTTCCAAAACATTTTCTAAAATGTCAAAACGTTTTTTTTTTTTTTTTTTTTTTTTTTTTTTTTCAAAGTAGAAAAATACTCAAAAATGGAAGTTGACATACTTTGATCACCTATAGCTACATCCATTAGATTTCAGCCTGGGGTTTTTAAAAGAAAGCACAATGTCGAAGTTCTAGCTGCAACATAATTCAGTTTCTTTTTATTTTAAAGTATTTAAAAACAAATTGAAATACTTCCGAATGGATTAAAGCCTCGATGTAATTAAACGGTTGTTCCTAAGTTTCCTTTAATAAAATAATTTTTAATGCATTCACCGTTTTTCTTGTTTCCTCCATTCCTTATCGTTTCAACCACTTCCCAAACGTCCCAAACATTTCACCAAGACTTTCAATATTCTCTCAAACTTCCAAAATCTGTCTCCCTTTTCTGTTGATATGTTAAGCTCGTACACTAATTTCTCCTCAAGATAGCGTCAAAGGCTTTAAAGGAATTAGAACCTTATTCATTAAAGAGAAACTTAACTTCCCGCATATTGGGAGGCCATTGAGAGACGTGAGCGACAAGGGTTATAATAAACAGTTGCCAAATCCAATCTTGAATGAAAACTTGTTAATATAATAATTAGTGTAAATCTTAATCGGGTTCGTCCGGTCCCTTTTTACCGTCTTAAGAAAAAATGGGGGGAGGGGACCAAAACAGATAGCCCGGAACGGTTGACAGTTGACAACTTAAAAAAATATTTTGTGGAAATTTCGATATATATAAATGACTCCGATGTGAAACAGTTTCTTTCGATTTCACATAAAACACGTGTCCTTTCAACGGATTCCATTTTTACTTTTATCTCCGTCAAAGCAGCTAACCCAACGTCAAAAACTTTTGTTTTATCGTTTTTTTTTTTCCTTTTTTCCCTCCCCTTTTTTTTATAAAACTTTATATTAATTTTGTATGTTTTAGCGGGCGAAATCGCCGAGTTTTTTTTTCTTTTTCATCATCGCGTTAACCAGATTAGGTTATGTATGTGAAAAAAATGACGGAATATCAAAGGCAACAAGAAAGGATGTTATTATTTGATGTTCGTACGCCAAGTTTTAACCTTAGAAAGATGTAAATAGAAGGTCTGTCAAAAAGTATTCATACATAATAACAACCTGTCACTCTGCGGTACTTTTTTTGTTTCACCTTCTCGTATGTAAATATTTAGAATTAATTCATTCAGAGAAATATAATTGAGACGTTTGCTTGAATTTACCACATTTTTTTTTCTCCTTTTATAATCAATTAAATTCCGTTTAATATATTCAATTCTCGGTTTGAATTTTAAGATAGTTTTAAATCTTTTTTTGACCCGGTTTTTCCTTTTTCAACAAAAAAAAAATCTTCCTTATTTGGTCCGTCTGTTCCGAGGGGGGTACGTTTGATTAAAACGTGAGATTTGTTATCAGAGTGTTGAAAATAAAAGAAACAAGTTCCGCATGATTATTTTTCTTACAGGGTAAGCCAGTTTGTAACGAGAAAAGAAAAAAAAAAGTAAAATAAATAAAAAGGAAAAGCGATTTTTGCATTCCAATATGAAAGTTAAGTCGGTCACGCTTTAAAATATCAAATTTTGGGGTTGAGAAGGGGATAAAGTGGAAAAAAAAGAGTAGGTGGGAGGTTAATATGATCCAAGCGATTTTAAAATATTCGAGAATGTATATAAGTTTTTTGTCGTAGCGTTGTTTGTCATCATTAAGAGCGAGGAAAAAGCTTTTTTTTTTTTTTCTTTTTTTTTTCAGTTCTTGAATTTTTCTAAAAGTGGAGGGATTTTAGTTTTAAGAATGTTTCTTGTTTTTTTTATAAACACGAAAATACCCAAGCTGGATTTTCGAAAGAAGAATAAGGGAGCTTAAACTCTCAACCAATATGTGGCCGATTGTTGTTTGATGCTGCGAATACAGATTTTCCTTGATGCCATTTTCGGTAATGGGTTTTTTTTTCTTCCTTCTTTTTTTTTTTTTCTTTTCTCTTTTTTTTCCTCTTTTTCCCTCTTGATAAACTTATTTTCTCTTTTCCCGTTGTACCCCGCCGATAGTCAAGGCTACCAGGAATGAGATTTATGAGGCTACAACATGTGGACGGATCGCAGTCCTAAGAACAGAAACACCATTCGGTCATTTGTCATTATTATTAGTTCCTGTTTTGTCATTATCCCTCAGGACACTCAGTCGCCCCTTGTTCAATTTTTTTATCGCAATTTTTTTATTTAAGACTTAGTAGCGCACACGATGCGCGTCTGATTCGATACTTAATGGCTTTTATTTTCGAATCAAATTTTTTTTTATTGCTACAGGAATCTTGTATAAAAGGGGGCGGCAAGAGGCGATGCTTAAGTTATGGTAGGATAAACAGTAGGGAGGAGCAGCAGCTTTTTCACTTCTGGCATTCCCAGGAATCGTGTAATGTTTTAAAAGGTTTATGCAAATTTCCAACTATTTTATTCGACGAAGGAAAGAAAAAAAAAAAACATTCCGGCTTTAAAAAAAGGGGACGCAGCTCGTAGTTTTGGTTAAAAATCCGGGGAAAATTTTTGATTTTCCTGGAAAACTTTAAATCATAGTAGATAAGGAAGGAAAAACATATCGCTTTTTATAATTTTATAAAAACCGAAATTTCTAAAGTCCTAAACTTTTATGGACTATAAACAACATTGAGAGAAAAAATTTCGTCGGGTACAATGAGCCGAAGTGATAGTGGATAAGGTTTAGAAACCCAAACAAAACTCGCAGATTCAACAGCACCAGTATTCAGGAATTCAAAACCTGAAAAATTGTCCACACGTTTTTTGGTCAGTATTTGATTAAGAAAACGGTCAGTAAGGGAATTAAATGGGCAGTAAATATTACATAAGGGTAGTTCTTAAAAAAACGTATATTTTTATTTTTAGGCAATATTGCGTAATATCTTATCAAACACACGCTGAAAAAAATTTTTACAGTGGATTTGCTTTTTAGAAGGTAAAGAATAATATCCCTTTTTAAAAGAAAATAAAAATTATTTTTAAACCTTTTTAATTAGCTAAAGAGTGCATTATTCGTCCTCCCGTCACGTTTTGTTTTGTTAGCAGGATGCAACGAGAAAAAAATTTTTTTTGTAGTGAATTCGTGTTTTGGAAAGTAAAAAACGATATCCCTCTTCTTGAAAGAAAATGAATAGCTTTTTAAGGAGGTTCTCCAGGTGAATTTGAGATTCTTAACTCATCGTTCTCCTAAAGGCTTTTTTTCCTCGGAAAAAGGATGCCGATAAGAGGACTGTTTTCGAGGAAGACATGTTTTTGTCTGCCGTAAGTTTACTATCGGTGTTCATCAAGCGACCTTTTTCCAAACTTTTTTTAAAAACAGTTAAAAATTCAAAAAAAGTTTGAAAAAAGGTCGCTTAATGAACACCGATAGTAAACTTACGGCAGACGAAAACATGTCTTCCTTGAAAACAGTCCTCTTATCGGCACTGTTTTCGGTCCTTTTTCCGAGGAAAAAGAGCCTTAAAACTTAAACATAGACGAAACTTTGTTTATTTTTGTAGAAAGGTTTCTCAGCCTGCAAAAATTTAATTGGAATCGAATAATCTTTTTAAAATTATGGGAATATTCCTCTTAACATTCTACACAACTTTTGTGGCATGAAAGTTTGATCCTTTTATCATTTATGGTGTTTTTGTGAGATTTTCCCCAAAAAAAAGCCTAATGTTTATAAAAAAAACCATTAGCATGTTTACAATTTTTGAAAATTATTTTTGTAAATAACTTGAAAATATTTTGGTTAATAATAAAAGCGAATTTTTACGTCACAAAAGTTGTGTAGAATGTTAGGAGGAATATTCCCATAATTTAAAAAAAAATTATTCGATTCCAATTAAATTTTTGTAGGCGGAAAAACCTTTCTGCAAAAATAAACAAAGTTTCGCCTATGTTTCAGTTGCAGGAGAACGATCAGTTAAGAATCTCAAATTCACCTGGAGAACATCCTTAACTTCTTTTATTACCAAAAAGTGCAATATTTGTCATTTCCCGTCACGGTACGTTTTTTCAAGAATTACTCACAAATGGTCAGTAAAAAATGATTATTTTGCTCTGTAAATGAACTAAATGGCCTGTATATTTTTTGAAAATTCGCGCAAAAAATAGAAACAAAAATTAGATGAAGCTTTTAACAATTAAGCTACAGACAGGGTTCTAGTAGTTTTTTTCCGGCGCCCTTGTCGACGTTTTTCTCCGATTGGGACTACCCTAGCAAAAAAGCGAATGGTGATTCCTCCATGTCTGCACATGAACTTTTTCAAAACCAGAGGGCGCCGGGGTCAAAACCGCCTTTTTCAAAATCCAGGCGTATTTTCCCTCTATCCATCTGTACCAGCTGGGCAATAAATTTTTATTTTATTTTGACTTGTTACGACTTTTCATAAGCTAAACATAATTTCAGCCAATCTGGACTTCTATCCTCGTAAGACTGCTTAATAAGAGGCCTCTTTCAAGTTTACGGCAACATGAGGGGGTAGACTTGCAGTTGCATGATCACGTGATTTTCATAAACACTCGAAACAGACTGTCTCCAATCATATTTACGATAGAGATACGTTAGTTCACCTCCGACGCAAAATTATAATAGTGCAAAACGTTCTTTTTCCTTAAAATTTCAAAAATTCCGAAGGTGGAAGTTTCGTAAAACCAAAAAATTTAGCTATTTCAGAAAATTTGCCTAAAAGGATCCACGGAAACGGCCGACCGGTTATTCCAGTTCAATATTTGACATACTGCCAGGAGGAAGAAGGACCAAAAAAAGTCTCAAACTCAGATCCTGATTTCGGTAAGCTCTTAAGATTTCATTATAGCACGTGCTGAACCACCCTATAACAGCCTTGCTTTTGAAATAACTTGACTCAAAAGGCATTTCTTCGACGTCTGAAAACTTTTCATACGGAAGGTTTTACCCCTTTCGAAAAGCTTGAGGGGACAGTTTTCCTACTGTTTTCCCAGTTTTGGAATCAAATTTTAAGTTGCCTTTGGCTACTCCCGTAGATGCATCAAGACCATCAAACTCAAAAGGAGAAAGAGAGATGGAAAACAGCCGAGAGAAAGTGAGACGACTGAGAAACTTGGTTAATCAGAGTTCCTTATGATCGCTCATGTGGAAACCTTTTGTATATGCGGCCTTTTGCTTAATGAAACTCTTCATTGTTTCTTCATCGAATTCAGAAATATTTTAATCCTTTAAACTTTTTTTTTTTTTTTTCGGGAAGAATTTTTTAATTTTTTTGCTCTTGTTTCTTCGGATTTCAAAAAAGAAAAATCATGCGCCTGACCTTGAATCAAAAAAAAGTTTTTTTACTTCTCATTTGGCCAGTCAATCAATCATTCATTTGTATGTAGTAGATTATGTCAGAACTCGTTTAGGTGTTTGCTTACATGATGAATGATCTTTGTTTTAGTTTAATACGTTTGTCATGTCAATTATTTTAAATCGTAAGCGCAAGGACATCAAGGTCCTTTGCCTTGTACTGGACAATTGGAATGGCCGACATGAAAAAAAAAAATCTTCCCAGAACAAAAATTTTAAATGGTCGCCATTTTAAAATAAAATATAATAACGATAAAGAAAAAAAGAATCTGACACGTGACGTGAATACTAAAAAATATACTAATCTCACGATTATTTGGATGACGAATGAGGTTAACACGACGATATAACCAAAACTATCAAGTTTCGCTTTTGTTTTATTTAATTAAAATATTTATTTCTTTTTATTTTGTATTATTTTTTTTTCTCCATAATATCATGTTTGCCAATAAAGAGATAATATTATATTTTATTCGTGTGTATTTTCTCGGAGCCTTGGGAAATCTATTTTCCTATAGTTACCCAATGTTTCTCAAGTGACAAAACGTTATTTCAACGTTTTTTTGATTAAAAGAGAGGGAGGAAAAAAAAGGATGGATATCAATTATGTTAAAAGCTTTAAGAAGGAAAAAAGGAGAAAAAAAAAAGCGTCGCGACCGACGTCACACAAAGGATGGAATACAACTTATTCTTAAATCGAATCGGAAAAAAACGGGGTTAAGAAAAGAAAAAAAATACTTTGAACATCGTATTTCAATTTCGGAAGATTTTTTTTAAAAGGGAAAAAGGAGGAGGAGAACGAAAAACATTTTTTTTTTTTTTTTTTTTTTTTTTTTTTTTCTAAAACCGATCGTTAATGTGGGAAAATTACTAATCTCGTGTCAACCGGTAATACTCGAAGCGTAAAACTTCGGAGTATTAAATTGAAACCACATAGGTAAATAAGGTCCGGTAAAACTGTCGTTGAGAACAATGGGGAAACTAGTCTTAATAATCAAATGTATGCAATTAGGAAACGGTTTATCAAACTTTAATGATAATAATAAAATGTTTATTAATTCGACCGAAGTAGTGATTATCGTAGTCTTTATAATTATGCTTTAAAGTTTTTTTTTTTGTGAAAATCAACATATTCCACTAATATATTAGCTAATGTAAATAGAGGAAGTATTTTGAACGTCACGTGTTGGACATAAAAAAGATTCAAAGGTCTCCAAAAATATTGTAAAAAACATGAATAGGTGGAAACCAAAGGCTGGAAATGTTTATGTAATTACAAGAAAATGAGAAAAAAGTTTTTTTTTCGGGTGAGTCAACATGAATAAATCTTTCCCTTTCTCCCGAAAAAATGGTACGTTCTAAAAAAGTGTGGAAAAAAAAAGATTGAGGTTTGTAGCTGTTTTCAAACTAAAATTTTCTTAATAACATCCAGACTACCTACATTTCTTGTAAAGGAAAAAGATGTAGGCCTGCTTCGATGTTTTCCACGAAATTGCGTGGCCACATAAATACTGTAATAACACTTTGTAAACTTATTTTGGAAAAAAATATATATGGATAATTTTATTTGAAAATTTACCATTAAAAATTAAAGAGTTTTTGCAAGCAAGCTAAAAAAAGCTCGATGATAGCTTAGAGGAAAACTTTAAATTTTTGAAATATAAAGATATATCTGATGGGTTATTCACTGTCCGAAATAATTACAAGGCAATCGAAAGTAATTTAAAGTAATATAAGTAATTCTTAAGTAATTCAAAGGCAAATCATGGTAATGTCGGGAAATTCATGCCCAAGTAATTCAAAGTAATTCCAGAGCAAGAGCAAGTGTATATGATAATTCAAGACTGAGTAACTCCTCGGGCTTTTTATTCACCTTGGAGATCCAAATTCAAAAAAAAAAAAAAAAAAAAATATATATATATATATCATTTAATTTTAACCTATTTTCAAGGCGGCTTTTAGGTGAAAAGCAATTTTCATAATGGCTGATTTTAAGAGTGTTTTTAAAAAATTACTGAGCCTCATCAAAAAAATAGTTGTGCAACCCGCCATACTCTCAGTTAGCTTCAAGAGTGGGTCTTCAGATTTGATTAAGACCTGATAAGGGAAACTCTTTCTTAAGTTTTCGGTGATTTTCCGAACATTTTTCCTAATCGTATAGACAGTATATGATAGCCGTCTGGGATGGGTTAAAATTGTTTCTTGGGGTCAGTTTTTCCAGGGGTTCGAAGCGGTAAAAATTGGTTGGAGTCGACTTCGATATCGGAGCCAAAATATTCAAAGGGCTGGAGCTGGCGCCAAGTTTAAAATAAATTACTATCTAGCACTGGCACCATCTTCGGCACCAACCGGAGTTTTTAGCCACTCGCGACTGTCATCGGCACCGGTACGCGGCATTGGTTCGGACCTCTGGTTTTTGCTATAGTATCCTTGTCATCACTCTCCATTTATCTTTCCAGTCAGGAAATCTATACATGGGAAGCATAAAACAACCTCTGAGATATTCTGAGATAATTTGCGGATCATTTCTTCACTCAATTTGTAAAGGTACTCATAGAGGCATAGGGCTAAGCCCCAAATACGTTTCTGAATACCTTTCTTGTAATCTACTAGTTTAAACATACTGCAAAATAAAATGTAAATTTTTTTCTAAAAATTTAAATTGTCAAAATTTTTGGCGGCAAAATAATGGTATGTTAGTAACTATGCGCCTCTCCAAGTTTTAGTCCTTTTAGCAAGCTGCTCGTGTCAAGACCCTCCTAAAGCATCACTCTCATAAGTTTATCTGGACAGTAGTCGTGAGGAAAGGGACTTTATCCCTATGGCCATCGGCGCCATTCGTGCGCCAAATGGGCTTATATTTAACATAAATACTGTCCCAATGGGAAGGGAAGGACCGGAAGACCAGCGCAATTAGGAGACCAGCCAAAACTAACTCAAGGGGCTAGACATTTCAGCTTGTTTAGGACACCTCATTCAAACGCGCCCATATAAACTCCCCCCCCCCTCCAATCACATGAACAATATGCAATGATTTCATTTCAAATTGGTACTCATGATCGAAGTTTTAAGTCCTTTCAGGCTTTGTCTTTTTCCTCCCCGAATAAAATTCTTAATCCGTCACTGCTCACGCTGGTCTCCAAGTTGTTATCCAAAAGGTTCACACATTTGCGGCAATTTGCTTAACTTGAAGGACGTTTTTATTTATAGTTTTTCCTTCATTTATTCAATAACCGATCGAATGTAACATAATTTGTCAGTTTAATGGTTCCGAATTTGGTTGATTTGCAGATACGTATTTTCTATTTCATTCTTTTAACGTTCGACAGAGGTTTCATGAGGGTGGGTAAAAATAGTAGCGCAGGAATGTTAAGTCCAATTACTTTTTTTATTTCTCTTTTCGAGCGCTCTTACGTGTTTTCCTTGGAGGTGAATATTTCACCTGATAGTGAAGAATTTTAAAAGAAACAATCCCGACTGAGTTTCTCACCTGGAGTCTCGTGGCTCTCGCATTCCACATAAATTTTTATATCACCCGATACGTTTCTATTTTTTTTTTTTTTTTCACTTCTCATATATGATGTGATTCCTATTCGATTAGGAATTTTTAAACCATCGGGTCGTAGCCCTTTTGTATTATATGAATAAAATATTCATTACAAAAAATTCTAAAAAAAATTCCATAGGAATGACATTGCGACATCGGGACAAATAATATCAATTGAGCTACTGATCATAATCTAAGTTATCTGGACGGGGCCCAGTTATCCTTTTGACGCTAACACAATCACCACCATATACAGTATATCATTTTACTTTTTTAATTCTTTTAATGTCAATTTTTATTTAATCTGAAAAAAAAGTGGACCAGGTGGCACTCTTAATAAAAAAAAAAAAAACGTCGGCGTTCTAGCCTTGAAGGTAAATGCTAAACTAAATATGAAACAAATAAAGATAAAAGAAAAACCTACGCTAATTATAACATATTCGAAATGTTAGGACAACAGGACAGGCAGAGCTTAAGGCATTACATCTCCGTCTTAAGCTTTTTATTCCACGGAATAGCTATATATTTCTTTCAAGAGGGAACAAAGGAGGGGAGGGGAGGGGTGGGGTGGGGAATTGATGACAATGTGAATTTGTATAACAGGTGCGGTAAATGTTTTAGGCGATTTGTAAAATCGATTTTTTTCTTTTATGGCGTTCTGGCCGGGAAAAGCATTTAGAAAAAAAAAAAAAAAATGAAGATGCTTGCCCGTGACTTGTCGAAATCCTGATGATCTCGCTGACAGGGTAGATAAATGTAAACACCAATCACTAAGGTGCAAAGCTGGCACTTCATTTCCATATAATTACCTCTTGGTAAATGGTTAGCATTAAGAGGTGCCTCGTTCCCTTGGCTATCTCCTTCATAGATCAACTCATAAATGTAAATGCATCGAAATACCACTCACACAGAAAACATCATTTCTTTCAGTTAACGTCAAACGATTTTTACTTATTTTTTTCTCTTAATGATTGATTAATTGGTTTTTTTTTCTCGTTGGTTACGAGGGCGTTTAACATTCAGAATATATTTCGCGTAAAAAAAAACAAAAAAATTGACACCCCTTGTTGAAGGAAGAAAAGAAGTAAATTTTTTTTTTTTTTAATATCATGAAAAGGGGCAAGTGCTGCTTGCTCACAAGGGGAGTGAGAATTAAATTGGTTTTTACTATTTTATAAAGTGATATAGGGACAACAAATCATAAGAGAGGCAATAATAAGCTGTGTCAAAGTAATGGATGGGGGTTGGGAGGCTTATATCAAGTCCCCACATCATTATTTCGGATTATAACTTTAATTATCAAAAAAAGAATTTTATTTTTTTATTTCTGTAAAGAAGATGACTCGATGAAATTTTGAATATCACGACGATGAAAAAAGGATTTAAATTATTTTTCGAAATCACCCCAAAGGTTGAAAAATCAAAAACGGAAATGGAGAAAAGGAAAGAAAAAAAAAAGAAGAATATTTTCGACAACAATGCAACCGTTTCAGTGAGTCTTTGTAAGGAAATCTTTTCTTTTTTTTCGAAATTAAGAGGAATAAGGGTTCAAGTAAATCGAACGCCTCATAATAATAGTTCACTATAAATCCCTCGCGGTTTAACGGGAATGTTATTATAGGGTCATGGTTTGGAAACTTAGGAGACGGTTTTCTTAGCACAAAAGGATATTCGATTGTGTCCTGTCAAAACATTTCAAAGAATAGGGAGTAAAGAGCAAACCTTTTGCGCTACCCAAACTTTTACCTTTTATTCATCCCTGTGATTTTTACGATTTCACGTAAATGTATCCTATTCTCGAAAAAAAAAAAAAAAAATTGCTATAGTATCTTCTTATTTTTGTGCAACAATGACCCCGGGTGTTGCAGGTTTTGTGCCGTGTGTGCCGTGTGCGGTTCATACTAACTCACCACAACATAATTCATTCGATACATCAAAAGAAACCTCCCACTTTGTATACAAACTTGACTTTTATTCATTTTCACTGAAATTGAAAAAAAATAAATGGTCTCTTATACATTTTTGAATGCGCCAGTATGAAAAAAAAAATTATATAAAAACCCGAGCAGTGGTTTATACAACGAAAAAAAAAATGTTTATTGCATTTAAAAATTGAAGAAACGGCCTTGGAGGAATGTTGATTGACTGAGCGCTATCAAGCCACTGCCCAGATATGACCTGTCTATTGTTCTAATCCATATACACACCACGCCAGCATGTAAACATTGACTATTATTACAATAGCTCACTATTCATCATATAGACGATACATTTAATAGCTCGTCCATATATAGTTCTTGTTTTATTGCCTGATCCATTTTTTTTGTATAAGCCATACGAAAAGCGCGCACCCGCCTTATGATATACACACACAATAAATAAAGAGGAGTAGCGTTTGTTAAAGTAAACGTCTAAAAAAAAATGATTTACGGAATGAAGACGGCCAGGTATTATATAGCTCTCGATATAAAATCTTGAAAGTAAAATTTATAACAAGGCAAATAGAAAGCGAAAAAAGGAAGAGTATAAAAAAAAAACCTCTGTGAAATGGATTTTAAAGAGCAAAAAGATCGCGAGAATCGACATTGAAGGAGCAACTTTCCCTGAATATGAGATAATTCTTATGCAATTTGCGACATCAACCCAGAATCCCTGAGTTACAAGGTCCCCCGTTGGGTGCAAGCGTCAATTTACGTGACTGATTAACCGTGCCATACCTTAAGCCGGTTTTTTTTAAGTGCCAATTTACCCGTAAAGTCCGTATGATCTTAACAGACGAAGCTGAGCCCACGACGAAAAATAAGAAGCCTTTTATAATAACGCGAATTATAATTTTAGCGGTTACGGGTGAAAAATTTTGAAAGGAACCTGTGAAAGTAAAAAGGAAAGAAAAAAAAAATTCATGTGCAAATCATTCTAATTCTTTGGTTTTGATATGAAAACAAGTTTTTTTTTTCTTTTCGACTCTTGATTTTTATTTTATTTCGATTCCACTTTTCAGGTTCAACGATTCCGAATAGGTTTAAGAACATAATAAAATTTTTTGTTGTAAAAAGAGTGTGACTTTAAGGGGGCACCCCTAAATTTTTTTTTTTTTTTTTTTTTTACAAGGTCCCCATATGAGTTGTCACAATGAGAGAATTATGACGAGCAGAATCGGAGTAGTGAAAATTCCCACGTGTCATCCTCATGAATCCATAAAAATTTTGACCTCATAAAACCGAATCCGCACCTGGCAAACGGTTTAATATGATGAGAAATATGATTTTAACTTTTTGATTTTTGAAGAAGTTTCTTTTGTGGTAAGTAACACAAATGAAGAATTTCAGTAGGGGATAATTCTTAAAGGGCAACTTTTTTTTTCTTCGCTTCTTAAAAACCACAACAATGAATTTGTTTTGGATTCGAATTTTTGTACTCGATAAAATAAAAATAAAAAAGAAAACAGCTGAGATATATATGAAATTTACTGAAATTTAAACCATGATTTACGGTTGCTAACATTTAAAAAGTCAAAAAATTACATATATAAATGTTTACTCCTCCCCTCCTTCGGATTTACTTTTCCTTGCGGCAAAAAAAAACTCATACGTTCATTTTTCAACAGGTATTCCAAACATTCCTGTCTAATCGCTCAAAGATTTCAAAGACAATACTGTCTTACGATGGCGACTTCCGCAGTGGCGGCCGATTTTCAAGGCGGCGTTTACTTTTAATAACTCCCGTCCGCCGTTCCATGGGATTAATACGATTTTTTTCTTTTGCCACGCGGGAGATTTACCAACATTGTTTCACCGGGGTCGTGAAATTTATTTTGATACAATGTAAAGGGGTTTTGACGGTAAATCCCGAAAGAGCGCTTCTGTTTAATAAGGGATATGTCATAGACGCGGGTGGCCACAAGGCCACCATGACGTTGCAAATAACAAAATGATACAAAAATTATTTCCAATTGAAATCTGTGTTAAATACAACCGAACACGAAAAAATGCCTTGTAATGTATAATACGATTCTATTTCTAATTAATTTGCGGAGGATCGTGTTTCTTTTCTCTCCTCCCGTCTCCTTTTGTTAAAAGCCAAAATTCAGGTGATTTCCAGTCAAACCCAAACAATGATAAAAAAGCGACATTGATTTTTTTTTTTTTTTTTTACTTGATCTTTTAGTATAAATAGAAGTGCCAATCCGTTTGACATTATTCACGGTTAGCAACGAGGTGAGACGACCATAAATGCGGAAAAACCATAATTTAAACATTAATTTTTAACGCCAATCTAATGTCGTAAATAAGAAAACCAGCGGAAATGAATAAAAATATGATTGGTATGATCGTTGTAATTTTTCAAATCGTTCAGCAGGGCTAATTTCAGGATGAAGCGTGGCCGATTTCAAGACAGGAAAAAGGGTAATGGGGGCAGCTTCCTCCGGCTTGCCTGCATCCATTTTAAGAGGCTGAAGAGGCTGAAGAGCCACGAAATTCGCTAGACGCGGACTTAAGTTTTTCGTTGCATATTTCACTCTGCATTACATTGCATTACCTTGTCACTACATGCATGTTGGCTTACCAATTCAGTGGAATTGTCACTGCATTAGATTCAGTGGATTGCATTATCTTTGCATTAGATATAGTACCACTTCAATAGGTGCAATCTCGCTGAATTACCCACAATACTTTGCATTACCAATGGATTGACATTGTTCGCATCTTTGCATTTGTAAAAACAAGTAAAATTTTTGCATTTGCATCATTTTGCATTGTTTGCACTACTTTGCAAAGGACACGAGGGATGGACGTTAACTAGAGCGTTGGAAAAGAAGTTGGGAGGCTTTTGAGATGTGGGTATACAGTCGAATGCTTAAAATTTCGTGGACTGACAGGGTGAGAAATACTGACGTCTTGGCTCGTATGGGAAAGAGTTGGAAGTGCTCTACGAGATCAAGCGTAGGAAGCTCGATTATTTCGGCCACGAAATATCGATAATATATAATATATATACGATATAATATATATAATATATATATAATATATATCGATAATCGATAAATATATAATACGAAATGAAAAGTGCCGACTCTTTCAGCTTGTGATGGAAGGAAAAATCGAGGGTAAGTGCAAGCAAGGCCGAACGAAAACTCATGGCTTATGAATCTCAGGGACTGCTTCGGTGTTGATTCCTTGAGTCTTTTTAGAACGCCGGTCTCAAAAGTAAAAATCTGCCAGATGACAGCCAATGTCGCGGAGCCGGCACTTGAAAGAAGAAGAAGCACTAATTTTTACATTTTCGCATTGCGATGTACGCATTTTTGAGAGGGAGTAACCCCTCGGCTAGACGCCTTTTATATGAGAACGGAAAGAACAATAAACGAGGGCAAATAATTTCAAGGAAATCGGTAGAATCAGCCAGGTGATGCTGAACCATCTCCACTTAAATGCACCCACTCACAAAATCTACATCCCTAATATATCCTGGATCCGACCTTTGGATGAACCGTTTTGTCTCCAAGCGCTCTAACAATTCCAATCCTTTTTCACTCTCGATTTAACATTTCGCCGAGATTGGCTCGAGGGTGACGGGTTAAAAGTCCAAACAAGTCTCTAATATATATTTTTTTTCTTTACTTCTAGCATTCAACAAAAGTGTCTTGAGGGCGCGTGTTGGGGGTGGCTCAGAGATAAGAGAAAAACTTGTTTAAATCCTTTTAACGTATTCCCATGGCGCTAAGTAAGTAATGAAAGCTAGAAAGTTTCCCGAGGCATCTAATGCATATCCCATCAATTACATTTAGATCGTCCATCGCAATAGGCAAAAGACTAATTCTTCCGAATATTGAGTAAACACAGTTGTTAATTTTCCCCGTTTTTGTATTGAAGTTCCCACACAGCATGAGGCTCGTAAAGACGTCGTAAAATTAAAGCCGCCAGAAGAAATAAAACTTTGATATGATCTCTTTCTTTATCCTTTTTCCACGATATTTCCTGTCACTTCAAACATACACAAAGAGTGTAAAAAGGGTGAAAATTGTTGGTAGTGTATCACAGAGGAAAAGTAGGAGGGAGAGGAAGGAAAACGGGGAAAGAAATGAAACGCAATTATAGATCGAGTGAATCCTACCTCCCCAGAGACGAGTATCGTCAAATTCCTACAGGAGACAAAGCCAAACGATTAATTTTCCCTATTTTAATTTGATAATCATTCCTCCTGGTTCTATTATAATGATCCCGAAGCTTTTCTTCCATCTGAGATGACGTCGGCCTCTCTATCTAACTACTGGAGAAGAAAAAAAAAAAAAAAAAAGCTATGGGAAACTTTAAATCGAATTTTTATAAAAACCTGCCTCGTAAATTTAGAGTTTTATGCATTTCTATTAGACATTCAGTTAAACGGAATGGCCCCTCGTATCAACTTCGGTTACAATAGACGAATCGTGTTTTGTCGTTTTCTCGACCTTAATGATTTTTATGACTCTCTGTATCAACCTGTACAAGATTTTATTTTTTTTATTAGAGCCAAGTTCGGCATGCAATGGGAGAAAAAAAACGATCTGGTTTATTCGCAGTCGATTTCCCTTACTAAGAAACAACACGTCTCTTCCGAATAAAAACTGGAGTTTATACTATCATTGCCATTTTAGAAAAAATTAGTTGTGCGTGCTCTTCAAATTTGACAAAACCTATTTCAGGGGGGGATCAAAATCGATAGTGAGAGTAACGGCTTTCGATTAGAACAGGGACAAATTTTTCCAGGTTTTTAGTTCAGAGAACAATTTTTTCCCACTTCAGAAAGCAGCAAAAGCCATTCAAAGCTTCAAAGCTACAGAGCTTTGAAGAGTTCCTTCCTTTTGATTTGGACTTGATATGTTTTGATAAATTATAAATCAAGCTTAAGGACATGGGTCCAGCACCTTGTGATCCTTTCCTATTTAACACCCCCCCCCCCCAAAAAAAAAAAAAAAATCATTTATCCTATACATATAACGCTTTTCCACTGAACTTACTGTCCAAAATTTCTCCTCAATCCATCGTCATATTTTAATAAAAACTCGCAACATTGTTTGTTTCTATTTTTTTGGTCAGTAAATTTATTCGGATGGTCAGTAATTAATTTATTTTGATCAGCATTTAAATAATTTTGGTCAATATTTAAAAAATATTGGGCATTTAAATTATTTTTGGGCAGGATTTAAATTATTTTTGGGCAGGATTTAAATTATTTTTGGGCAGTATTTAAATTATTTGGGCAGTACTTAAATTATTTTCGGCACTATATTCCTAACTTTGACAATGATACTTGATAATTTGATCTTGAACATACTGTTAAAAATTTACCGTTATTGATGAAGAAGAGCTTTCAGTGCCTTCTCCGGACGTCCACGTTTGCTCCACGTAAGTTACAGGAAAGAAAATTTATCTTCCTGCTGCAACAGGTACAATCTTACTCTACACTATATTGTTTAATAAAATCTGCAGCACAAGAGGTGTCCAGTTGTACTGTCATTTAATAAACATCGTTTATTTCCTTTATTTTTTATTTTTTATTTTCCATTTCACTTTTTTTTCTTTCTTATTAACTGCTCAAAAAATTTTTTTTCTATTAATACTGGAAAAAAAAGTTCTTTTACTGAAAAAAAATTAAAACACTAACAAAATAGATATTTTACTGGCCATAAAATTACTGATCATTATTTACAGCTCATTTAAATAATTTACTGGCCATCAAAATAAAAATACTGAGAAACGATTAAAAAATTACTGACCAAAGAAATAAATTTACTGCCCAAAAATATAATCCACCAGAAATTAATTCACAAAAAGAGAAAAATTTAGAGCATTTCAAACTGAAATATCACAGTGTCCAGGATCTCATAGTGCTGATGACATGATTCCCTAAAAATCGTCTACTTTTTTTTTGTCCAAGCTTTTATAAACCTAAACTTTATCAGAAAAAAAAAAAAAATATTTTTTTCATGGATTATTAACCTATTATTATTTTCAAAGCTTGTACTTTGTTCGAACAACCAGATGTGACTTTCCCGGTGCGGAAACTGTTGTCAGTCAAAAGGGACAGGACAGAAAATACACGAGGAGGGAGAGGTGGAGAAATCAATCCGGACCGGAAGGGTGATTGTGTTTTACATCAACCCCCGAATGAATTTTAATTAAACTTTGAGAAATTTCAGCAATAAATAAATGAGTAAATCGGTTGCCGACAGATGATCGGACACAGGCAGACTGTCATCATACGTTGTCTTCCCGCCCCGATTATTAATTAAAAAAATAATCAAAATGCGAGGAAAAGGAAAAATTTATTTTAAAATAATATAGTATAATTTTTCAGGAAAAACCAAACGGGAAAATAGTTAGCTTCGTTTCGGTAGAATGGAAATCAGTAATTTTCTCACAGATGGAGCCGATGCCTCCGAGATCACGTTTTTAATAAATTTAAGCAATACTGGGAAAATGATAATAATTGGGACGTGAGTTTTGACTCAATTTTTCAAAGCTAAAACTGATTCGTCACGTAAAATCCCCCCGGTTCCGATTCTACAAACTTATAACACAAAACAACGTGTCACAACTGATCTGGTAGATCACACTTCTTTATGCATGACTACCGAATTTTTAATAAATATTCACCTTTTTTCGGGATTTTTTTTTTTTTGTTATTATTTAGAAAATTAAATCCCGCTCTTACTTTAATTAACTTTTTTTGTTATTTCAAAAAAAAAAAAAAAAAAAAAAATGTTTTCATAGTATTTGGTTACATTAGTCATGATGGGTTCAACGAGGAATTAAAAGAAAGTTGAAGCGTGGTTAAAAACTCTTTTTTTCCCCCTGGTTAATACAGACTATCCAGAGAAAAAAGCAGTGTACCGGAAATGTGACGGCCAAAAGTTACCTTTGAGACGAAACATGAAAGGATGAGGACTTCTTTTTTTTTTACATAATTTATCTGTTGAATTTTCAGAAAATGCTAGCAGAAAATTGAAAAAACTCTTTTTATACAAATTCATTAGGGGCAGGGCAGATCCAGGATTTTTTTTTTTGGAAAAGGACAAAATTTAAGATGCACTTAAAACATCCGTGAGCTTTGGACTCGTCCAAGTTCAAGCGGAGTTTTCTTCTTCTACATATTCACTTAGAGACTGTAGTTGCCGACAGTTTGCATCAAGGGGGTTCAGTATTTTGTTGGGGGAGGGGGAAGAAGAAGGAGGAAGGAGGACGAAGAATCTTTTAATTTTAAATTATGCCTGAAGCTTGAATTATTGGACTGTTTTGAAATTTTTTCACTTCGGTAGAGAAGAAGAGTCTTACCTTATCTAGTATGCACCTGTCGGTTGCTAACCTGCAATTTTCTAGTTGGATCTTGCAATTTTCTAGCCACTATGTTTTAATAACTAAAGAGGGGGGGGGGGAATGAAATGGACAATTTTTAATTCTTTTATTTTAAGAAAGGAGCACAACTGAAATGTTCAACATTTACTTCTTTCGTTTTTTTTTTTTTTTTTTTTTTTTTTTTTTTTTGGAAAATATTTTAAGGTTGAAAAAAAAAACATTAGAATCAAGAAGTTATACTTTTGTTCACTTATTCAAATTTTTAGAATTTGAAAAAGTTCATTCACCGCAAAATGTTTTCCCTTGCTTGGTTCTTCTGCTTTTTAAGTTTCTTCTTTCTGAATTTCCCATCTAATTTCGTTTAAATTAATTTAAATTTGTTCGTACCTCTTTTACGTAAATCTTTCTCTTTCTCTGAATGTTCTTAATATTCAGTATTAAATATCAGTTCGAGTCTATAAACTTAAGGACAAATTAAAACGACTTCTTGCTTTATCATATTGTTTCACAAAGTAGTCGTAAGCTAATATAAAACAACCTAGACCAAATGTCCGACACTGAAAATACTTTACTTTGCCCGCAACCGAAAAAAAGATAATAAAAGACGTCAAAATCCAAGCCAAAATTTAAGCAAAGCATTTACCCACATGACTTTCATTACTAAAGGGGCGGGTGTGAAATGGACAATTTTTAATTATTTTAAAAAAGCAAACGCCATTTTTATAAATTCATATTGGTCCCTGAAGTTAGCCGAATGTTAGTTATAGAGTTTTCCTTTTTTTTTTCACCGATCACTCGGAAAAGCTTGCTCAAAACTTGCTCACACACTTTCAGTACTTTCTTATTCGCCTAACCGGAGTTACGCCAAATATTGCAGCTATCCGGGAATATAATAATATTTTCGAAAAATCGAGAAAAAAAAATCACAGCTCGAGTGGGACTGGAATCCAAGAAGACCTTCCACAAAGTTTTTATAAGAGTTCCCAAAAGTTAAACCTTAAGATATTTTAAAGCAGATCTGGATTGGGCTCTTGTGTCAAAAACATATGATCGCAAGAAATTAATTAATTAATTAATTAATTAATTAAATAAATAAATACTGAATCCGATGGGACGCGGTCAAGAAAAAAAAAAGGTACGATAACTGCGAAGAAACACAAAAACACCCTTATGTGCTAAAAAAAAAAAAAGCTTTCGAACTTTAAGCTCCTTTTATATGTAGCTTTCTTCTTTTTTTTAAAATCACAACCGAAGCTTTTACCCCAGATACTGTAAATCTATCACATAAAAATTTTTTTTACAACCAGATTTTTATTAAAACCCCAAATGGCGCCTGTTATATTTTTCTTGAAAAATTAACTAACGATATTTCATTTTTTTTTTCTGTTCTGCTTTTAAAATCTTGAAATGCATTTTCAAAACGGGTCGGGGGTGGCAGTCCGTGTCGGTTGGCTAGACAAACGATACGCTCAGGACTTATTTAAACCTCCTTCTAAATAAAAAAAAAAAAAACCGCGACCCTAACCATGCAATATTTTTATGTTATCTCACCCCCATGCATTATTAAAGAATAAGAAGAAGAGAAAAGAAGAAAAATAGCTACATACCATGCATTTTCAATGCACTTTCCTCGTACATCTACCCCATCTTAAGTCGACGACTTACCCTTGCGTAATCTAAAAGTCGGACCGTTTATTGCTTTTTTCTCGAGGCTCGTGCCATTTGTCAATAAAAACATCATCCCTCCCCTGAAAAAGAAAAAAAAAACGATTACTTATTTTTTTATGCACTTAAAATATTTAGATTAAAGTATCCCGAAATGAAATTGTAGTGTTTTCCGGTTGATTTGTGGGATGTGTGACCGCCTGATTTTGACAGATCTTTTTTTTTTTTTTTTTTTTTACCCTTAATATGAGATTTCCCTCGTCGAATCTTCTTCATATCTTGTCTTTTTTTTTTTTTTAACGAAGGGGATATCAGAATGACTCAACATTCCTGATTTCTTTTTTATGACATATTAAAGGAGAGAGTAAAAGATGGGGAAAGAGGTTGAAGGTGATAACAAATTGTCGCATTTCTAATTAGTATAAATCCCCCCGTCTTCCTTTATACAAATTAACTCAGATAATTAATGGGGGTTGAAAATGAATGAGCTTTTTACTCCCGGTAACATATGTCCATTTAAATGAAGCATGAAATAGTTTTGAATAAAGGAGCCCATGTGTTCACCAAATCATGGGGAGAGAAATTTAAAAAAAATACAAAATTTCGATGGAGTGAAGAAGCTAAGGGGGTGGAAAATAAAGAGTTTTGTCACGAGTTAAAATAAACAAATAAATAAATAACAATTATTCGGAGAAAATAGATGATACGAGTTGGAAAACAAAGTAACGGAAGTTAAAGTAACTCTTTAACAAAGAACAACTAAAACACAAACTATTAAACTATGTTACGTTTCCTAAGGGAGCTTGGTGGGTTAAAACTCCTTCGTCGTCATTGACAACGGGATATATATTTATGGTGTATTTTAAGAATGTCAAATCGAGAAAAAGGCACTTGTACTTTTCAAAAAACACTGGATTAAAGAAAAAGTAAAAACTACCAATTTCGAGAGTACTTGTACTCTCTTGTGCTATAAAAAATTAGCAATATTCCACATAAAAAGGTAAAAGAATTTATACTATAAAATCCGGAAAGAGTGCAGGTATTTGCAGGCTTGTAGCCAGGGAGAAGGTTCCTTATTTCAGAGTAGATGTGAGCCTTTCTGCCAATTTGTTTCGGCATATAATAATTGCAAAAATGAATGCCTTCTTTTTATTTTTCCAAATTTTGATGTTATAAAAATCATTTTTGGAGATTACTTTTAAAAGGTTTGCGTCCCTTGCTCCAGCTCCTCTGACTAGCTACGTGCCTGGGTATTTGGCCGATTTAAGAACACGTGAGAAGCTGCAACTCAATATAATAAACGCAAAAAGAGTATGTTCTTTATTGTGATTGGAAGAATTGCAGTCTGTCTCGGTTATAGTATAGAAACTCAGCCAGGAGTCCGAAGCCGATGTCGGTGCCAGAGCTATATAAGTTGTTTTAAACTTGGTGCCAGCACCAGCGCTGGCACCGATTTTGTAATTATGATCCGATGGCAATGCTGAATATAATTGAGGAAGGCCACGAGTTTTGACTATATTAAGCGGCCGATTGTATTCACCAGCACTAAAATAAGCGGCGGTGACCGCAGCTTGACCGTTTTGTTTTCAAAAACAAAAACAAAAAAACTGAAAAAATTGATGGTGGTGCTGGCAACAAAGCTGGAATCGGCTACGGCACCAGTACCACACCAAAAATTGTGCTGTTCCGGTGCTGGGACTTTGGATATTTCGGCGCCGATGCCGGCGTCGACTCCAACCAGTTTTTATCGGCTTCGGACCCCTGAACTTAGCTATAGTGGACAGAACCGTCCAGTTCCTATATTGCAAGAGACCGTATGGAGTAGGGGGGTAGGGGGGTTGATCACGTGGTAGACCACGTAATTAATTGAAGGGTCTCCATTTTGTGAAGTGCTATAAGTCAAATGGATCACTCCACAATATGGCGGGTAATATTGTTGAACTCGACTAGCGATATCTATACCTTGGTTGTGCTGAACCGACACCTCGAATATAGTGTAACAATTTTAGAAGAAATGACCAATTTTTTACAAGCATTATTTGGCAAAATTAGTCTTCTCCATGTAAAAAAAAACCTTAATTTTAGGAAAAATTGAAAAAAATATTGGTAAAAAGAAAAAAATCCGCACTTCTCCTGGAAATCGGAAGAGAAATTATACTGAACTTTGACTTTTAAATGTGTAAAAATGCTTTGGACTTTTATCTTCATTTTCTGCTTTAAACCTAACTCTGATTCAATTAGTTCTTTCGGTTATAGTAGGCCTCCCCTTTATAGTGGCCTACTTTTTTTTGGTTACCTGGATTTTACTATAACCAAGACAGCCTACATTTTTATAATCCAGTAATTAAAACTTTTAAAATAAGTTTTGCTTAGGTAACATTTGAATACTCTCTTGAAAACTTTTTGCAAATGTAATTTTTTAAGAAAATAAATCTGGCAAAAAAAAAAAAAAAATATATATGGCTGAGATACCAATTGAAGACATCAGTTAAAGAAGGAGGCCGTTGGATCTCTCAAAAAAAAATTCAGACAACAGGCTATTTTCTATTGTTTATTTGGAAGTCTTTTGAATCCGACAGAATTTTCTATCTACTATTTGTAAACAAGCAGTAGGAAAATGTTAGATCCTCTTTCGATTTTCATTTATTGACTACAGTTTTTCGTTGGAACCTGAACGGCCTCCTTCTTCCACTGATGTCTTCAATTTTAACTTAATTCTCTGGAAGAGCTAAAGTGTAATATGTATTTGATTGACCCCTGACCCCAGACCCTTGACTGAAAAATTGAAACAGCAACTGTTTTTCCAGTTGCAGTGATTATTTTCCGAGTAACCAGCTGTTTCGTTCAAAAAAAAAAAAAAAAAAAAAAAGACCTCGGATCCCGATCTTAAAAGCTCAGATGTAGCTTTGACATGAAAGCCGGGATTCCTTCTGTTCGCGGACTTGATTATACTTCATTTATTTTCCTAAAACTCCTCAAAAATTACGAATTAAAACCTATGTTTTCTCCTTTCATTTCAGAAGAAAAAAAAAATTAAATCACTCGATCGAATAAATTTTCATACTTTGATTGATCCCTTTATAAATAACCTTATTTTATATTCGCAAAAAGAAAAAAAAATCTTTCGTCTTACATCAGGAAAGCTTAAAATCCAGATGCTTTAGCAACCGGCCCCCCGGGTGTTTACGTTAAGGATGTAACCCGTTTTTCTTTCCTTTTTTTTTCTTTTACATTTAGCAAACCCCGAGGGGAGAGTTAACATCCTTTTCAACCTTTTCAATACAGTTGCGACTTACCGAAAAATAAAAAGGTTCCATCGCATGCTTGACTTAGAAAACGCATGCTCCGAGTAATTTTTTTTTTTTTTTTTTTTTTTTTTTTTTCGGGAAGAGAGAAAAAAAAAAAAAAGGCAGTGGGGCTCGTTGCGGTGAACCTTGGGTAAACCGTCATCTGTCGTTTTTAACACAATAAACGGGTTTTCCCTTGATTCCAATTGTTTCTTTTGTTTATTTTCTAGATATCAAACGGAATTCCATTACTCAGATAAGGGTTGCGTATACCGCTCACTTTATTTTCCCGAATGCTTTAATCCTTTCTTTTGTCGATTTCGTCTTAGCTTCGGGTGTCGTTTTTTTTTTTTAGTTTAATAACTATTTTTACAGAAGGAAAGAATAATTTCGCTTAAAAGCATTGTCATGAGAAAACGACACGTTTTCCGAATATTTTTTAATTTCGAAAAACATTTCACACGGGGGGGCTTTTTTAAAATTGTTATTTACGTAACGATTAAGTAAACAACGATAATGTTAATCACCCTTTGCTTTGAAATTAAGGTTTGCACGAAAGCCAAGATAAGACATTGAAATCTCCGAACTTTTTTTTTTTTCTTAATAATTACAGGTACACGCATTAAAATCCGTAATTGGATGGGCTAATGCCAGCTATCTCGTTACGTCGTCACGTATACCTTGTTTGCCATTTGAGCACTCTTATACATTTTCGTACCATGTTAAATCACGTTTTAAAGTAAAATCCGCGTTTGCGTGGTTCAGCTGGAATATCGGAGCCCATGGATACATAAAAAAAAAAAAAGAAGATGCCTAAATCAAATCAATCAAGTTTAGAAGAAAAAAAAACGCAATGCGCGGCGATGGAACCTTTAACTAGAGCTGCAAAAAGAACATGGACCACCACGGGGTATTACAGTTCGAATTAGACCACACACATTAAAACAAACCGAATATTGTGTGCTTATTATTAAAACCGAGGAGGGCATCTCGCGTTAACGATATGAAACGCTGATTAGCAGGTTCACGGGCCCGAAGAGGAAGAAGTTTTTTCATATTAGAATATTCAATCAGTGATTATTAAAGAGGCAGTTAAGGACGGCCTGAGGCTTACGCTGCCGATCAAGAAAAAAAAAAAGAAAGAAAAACGGCCCAGATGGGTGAAATTGTATATATATATCCAGCGAATATCGCACTATGGCCGCCTAATAAAAAAATAAAGAGGCTTGCCAATTGACCCTGAGGCATATCAGTTTGCATATCGAAACAAATTAATCAATCGATCGAATGCCGCCCTAGTTGTTTGATTTACTCGGAATTGAATTGGTCCCCCCGAAAAAAAAAATTTGAACGGGAAAATTAAAGGGTGTCGATAGGAAAGCACACATTAATTTTTCTAAACGTCTAATAAGTAGAGAAAACTTTTCGAACGTTTGTAATCATTGTAATTATTGCGACTTCCAACGAAGATTTTTTTTTTCTGTTAACGTAATCGTTGAATGGAAAAAAATGGATGGAAACCACGCATTGATGTGTTATGGTTAGATACCATCAGCAGGCCGTGCCGTATTTAAAATATTAAAAAAAAATGGTAAATAAATAAAAAAACAGGTTTCGATGGCCTTTGCAAGCGAACAAGCGCGAGAGAGAAAGAAATATTTTGATAAAACCTTTATTTGTTTTTTTTTTTTTTCTCAATCGATATATTTGATCAGTATAATTACAGGTGCATGTTTCCTAACAATGCCCCATTGTTTCAATCCCTGCCCATTTAACTCTTGATATTTTTTACAAGTTTCTCAGGTACGGAAACCGGATAAGATTTTTTTTATTATATTTCTACTTTCTAAAAAAAAAAAAAAAAAAAAAAAAAAAAAATACCGAAAGGCTATCTCGACCTATGATGATAGTTTGATAGAGAGCACGAACCCAGACAGAAACGATTCATTTATATAAAAAAAAAAAATCAAAAGAAGTAATTAATGGGGGAAGTTGACAATGACTGAAAAGGTTTTTAGGATTCGATTAAAGGCACGAATCCCACGAGACCAATCTGACACCTCGATTTGAAAAACGATGAACGTAAATGGGAAACGCAAAAATCTGTTCTTTTTTTGTCTGGATTTTTCAGTCCGGAATCATTAATAATGTCACTGAAAGTTGTAAAAGTTTGATTGCCAACATCCGCGCGGTCAAAAGACAACACATGCAATCATCACTACTCCTGTATTCTTCGGTAATGACTTTTTTTAAAAAAAAAAAAAAGAAAAAAAAAAGTTTGTTGTTTGAGAAAATGTTTTGAAGTTTTTTATCTGGTCGTGTGTGCGTGATGAACGCGTTCGAAGAATTCGGTTTTTTTTATATCTTGGATAATCGTGCTATCAACTGATCTTTTTAAAAAAAAATTAATAACGATCTGGACAAGGACTGAAAATGCACGTAGAAGCTAGTGGGAGTAGGAAAACGTTTGTTTCGGATTTTTCCGATTAATAGAGTAAATAAAACGATCTCGTCAATAATCTCATTATAAGAGGTTTGTTTTTCTGTTTACATATAAGAAGCAAAAAGGAATAAGTACAATTTTACAACAGCAACAGAATTTTATACAGCTTACGACGGTAGAAACAGGTCAGGAAAGTTGTGATTCTTGTAAAAATAAAAATCCCTCATGTATGGGGTCATGAACGAACACAAATCATGGTGCGTATGCTAGTTTCGATAAAAATTTCTTTCGGTAGGGTTCCTGCGCCACTTATTTGCCTTAAATTAGGGACGATAATTCTCTAAAATGAACTTTATCTGTTATAAAAAACACCGCGGATTCTGTATTCAAAATAGGGATGGATCACAAGACAAGAATTACAAGACGAGACAAGATAAGACATTTTTCAAGAAATCGTTCAAATCTTGTTTTTCGACTTTTCAAAAGGCTAGGATTCGAAATGTCGAAAACAAGAAATTTAAGAAATGGCACAAGAATTCTTGAACAAGAATGTTGGAAGAAATTTTGAATTTGGAATCCTTATTGGCTTATCGGTCAAAATCTTTGAGCGGATTCCTTGGAAAGTTTATTGTTTTCTTTTTATCCATCTCCAATTCAAAATACACTAATCACATAATCTTAACATTTTTTTTCCGGGGGGGGGGGAAGAAGGTAGAGGGGCATTATACATTGCTTAAAGTAACTTTGCTCCATAGACTTTCGTCGGAAAAAGGTTTGACTTTTGAGCTTTTTCAAACAAATCAGGGATATTTTTTGCTGCGAAAATCAGTGATGAAGTCATTTTTTCGATTTAAATAAAAGAGAATCTCGAAAACTCCGTAAACAGTCCCTGGTCCAGAGCTCGGCCATTTAACCTTCCAACATTTTTTCCTTAACAACTCTCCAATTTATCTTTATCAAGGATTAGTCACTTCGCACTAAGCTTAATTATGCACGAAAAATAAGATGGTCAAGCTAGTTTCCTGATTCGAAAAAAAGAAAATTAGAAAAAAAACGGTAAACAGTCAGTCGGTCAATCTAATTTTCCAACACTTTTTCTTTAACAACTTCTCAGTTTATATTTTTCAAAGGTTATAATATTGTGGAGAATCGAAATTAATTCCTGAATTAAAACTAACTAGGGCCAAACGAAAACAGAAGATCAATTTTTTTTCTCTGCGTATTATTTCGATATTTTCCTTGGATTTCCTTTCCGTCGATAAATCCTGAGAAAAAGAGGGCTTCTCTGTGAACATTCTTCCAGTGAATATTCGAATAGACAACAGACACATTTTAAGGTAAGGATAGAAATAAAAACTTAAATGTTTGCTGAAAACGAAATAGTAATTTATTTGCAAAAAATTTTTGATAAATAGACAGGGGAGGAAAAAAAAAGTACAAAAAAGTTTTTGTCACGTGATTGCACCCTGAACATTTCTCATTGGTTTGACGTCATCGGTCTAGTCACGTGATTTCTATTTATCTAAGCTCATTGAACCAGGTATGTTCGTTCTTGCGGAATACGACTCGAATCACATCAAACTGCGCCAAATATATAAGCATACAAAACGAACACACGCAAAACTAGACCGATGACGTCACGACCGTTTTAGCGCGAATTCAAATTCCAAATTTTTTTTCTCTCAGTTTTATCGCAAAATTCCTTATCGGTGAATAGAAAAAATTGCAATTATTATTTCCTTAGACCTCATAGATTGAGAAAAAAAAAAATACACCTCAAAACATGTCTGTTGTCTATTGCAGTTTTGTACCAAGTAGTATCTGTTGCATTCGTCCTCATGGAATTTTGGTCCTGCAACCGGTAGATGCAGCTCTCTATCGACCACCTCTATGCGCCTTTGTTCCTCGGTATTTTCTAGTCCATTTCATTCTGAAATTGTCCGTTAATCATTTCTTCAGATTTTCGATAATCTTCGTTATTCGAATGTTCCTGATTCCCTTCCATCTTAGCGGTCTTCTCTGCCAGTGTTCCCTGCTATGGATTGAGCATGTATGACGTCTTTCCTTTTAGAGCCTTCTCGGGTTTTGCTTAGTTGGTTAAATGATCTCTAATGCGAATGGGATTATTTGCATATCATCTTCCCTCTTTCTTCAATATTCTCTAAAATATTCGGCTTCTTTAAAAGAGGACCATTTTACAACCAGGACCATATAGGACCATTAGGACCATTTTCAATACCTCCAGATATTTTAGTTGCTAAAAACTTTTACAACTGAGGAAAGATCGTCACTTGTAACCGAAATGCATGATATTTTCGATCGCACCATCGTTCATTTTCCTTTTCACCACGGTAAAATATTTTTAACCTAGCAAAAAAATTCAGCCTACTTAATAGCTTCCGATTATTTCCTGTTCAAAGAGCTACAGTATCCGATCACAGAAAAAACATGAAAAAAAAGATGCATTATCCGTGCTACTAACTATTTATTTCCTCCGCATACCTTCTCACCTTCTCTATCAGTTGACAACAGTTTCGAAAGGACAAATAATTTATCCCGATTAATATTTCCGACCTCAAAAGCGCTTATCACGCCAAAAATTTTTTTTTTATTTTTGGTTCTCACGATCGCTATTCATGAGAATATTTGCGATTTGCCAAGTCCTCCAAAATCCAAATTCTAATTTGTAACTTTAGTCTCCCTGACCCCCGGAACATTTCGAAAATCTTCAATTTTGGTACCAGGCCAAAAATCCCTAGAAGAAAGTCGTCATTATTCTTGAATAACATACATCCCTTTGGTCCCGCTTTTTTTTTCACAGTTTTCCCGTATCCCGTTGTGTTTTCGAAAAAAAAAGGGAAAGAGATATTAAAAGATCCGAGAAACGTTATAAACAAGACAACACGCCCTACTTGTCTGTGAAATGTTATTTGATCAAATGATCATCTTTTATTTTTGACGAAAACCTTTCTGTTTCGGTTCCATTTGTTTCAAATCTCAAACTGGTAAAAATGGGGGAACACGGTGTCATCATCAACGGATGTAACATCTGACTTTTATCAGAGAGAGAGAGAGAAAAAATTAGTTACATTTCTAAGGTACGATTTTTTTTTCTTGACTAACAGATGTTTTTCTCGGTTTCCATTTCCTTGTTTGTTGTTTTGTCGAAAATAATAGAGTTGTTAGGTTTGTTTCGTATTTAAACATCCCGAAATCATTTCCTTTAATTTGTAACCTTATCTTTAAGGGTTTGCGTGAAAGATACAATTTTTATGATCCTTTCCCAAAAAAAAAACCGAAACGAATAACCAAGGACGACGACATCTGAGTAATAAAACGCGTACATCGTAAACTAAAAGGTGAAGAACTATGAATTTCAACATCCTGGTTTTGATATATCCCCACGGGATACTCTTTTTTTCACTCTTAGAAAACCGAAAGTCCTGTTTGGGAATCCCTTTAAGTTAACGTCTTGTTCTATTTAAAAAGATGACAGTTATTCGAAACGGCGATTTGTCGCTTCTGGTATTTTGTCAAGCGTTTTTGGCAAGATGACTTTTTCACTTCCCTCCCCCCTCTGTTTTTTTACTTCCTGGATTAATTGTGATTTCGAAAAAAAAAAAAAAAAAAAAAAAGGCACGCGATATGGGACGGAAAACGAAATAATACGAAAAAAAAAACAGACGAATCTTGACTCGAGAAAATGACAGATGAGCATCTCAGTAGCAGTTTATACGTTTGGCTTATGTTATGGTCATTAATTTTTACTTAAGAGGATTTTTTTTTTTTTTCTAAAAGCGAACTTCTAATTAGCGATGATTGACGAATATGTTCCTTTCGCTTTGTCGGTTTGACTTTCTTCTTTTCGCTTTTGAGTTCTTAGGGTCCTTTTTATTGGCGAAAATAAAAACGTCAAACAGTATAGCTCTTTCAGCTTTGATGTTTTTTTTTTTCTTTTAAATGCTCGTTTTTATGGAAAAAAAAAAATTCGCGAATGGGTTTTTGTCTTGTATTTCTCTTTTTATTTTTTTAATTACGAAAGTCATTCATTATGAATCATTTTATTTTTTTTTCTTCTTCTAGACTAAATGCGATTATAATTCAACGATCCGCATGATTCATTCCACTTACCGATTCATTCAACTGATCGGCCTGGTATTAAAAAAAAAAAAAAAAAAATTATAATGCGAATTCTCAAAGGCATATCTTAATTTTCAATCTTAATATTTTTCTATGGCTTTTTTATTATTTAAAAAAAAAAGCGATTCCATAGGAAGCCTCGATTTACCCTAAAGCTAATATCATCGATTAACGAAATGAAAATAAATCTTAATCTATTTACGATCCCTGATACAATAAATCGGTTTTACACTGAATAAATATTTCATGATACGATGAATGTGTAATGAAGGATTTTAAGGGGATGGGAACAAAGTTTTTATTATAGGGGGCGGTAACGGGGGGGGGGGGAGAATATCGGGGAGGCTAATATCAATCATATTTTTTAGAATTCCAAATCCTTTTTTTTTTTTAACATTTCGAAATCAATCGCTTTTATGCATTTTCACTGTCGAAAATATATCCTTTTTCTTTCACACACCCCCGGGAAATGCGAAAAAAAAAACAGGACATTAGCACATATGTGGTGCGATATGGCTTGTTATTGTGGTATGTTCAACGCCCCTATACAGCCTTTTGTATTTGGGTGACAGTCCACCATAAATTAACCTAATTTAAGGCGAACCCGACGGGGGGTTCGGTTTACTGTACGGTACGTGTGATGACCTTGACTTTATCTGTCAAAATAAAAGGAGACACCCGTTTATCAATTCCGGTCAATTTAATTCAATTGTTTACGAAATCTGTTTTCGACAGGGGTGGAAATTTTTTTTTTCCTTTACCAAATCTGGCTGCTGCGGGTGTTTTTTTTTATTTTATTTCTTTCTGGTAAATCAAAGCTTCGGTGCATACGGGATGTTAATCTAATTAAAACGGTATAAATATATATTTATAATATGAATCGATATATATTTATACAAAATACAACTGGGTATCATCCCTTAAATACTAGGGGATGTAAACCGTGACCGTAACAAAAGAACATCGGCAATAAATTATTCCAAGTATAGACTCACACACATGGTGGTTTAACGGACAAGAATAGATAGTACCCCAGTACCCCCCTTTGTCATATCCATGTAAACACCATTAATTTAACAATTTTGGATTTTATGGGTCCATCTTCAGCAGCATCGGATTGGATTTTCCTGCTTCTAACCATAAGCTCAAATCCTTAAATATTTCGGTTAATTCCATTTAAAACCATTTAAATCGAATGATCATCAATCTCAAACGACAATGAAAACCGAATAAATATTTCATTTTAATTCATTCAAATATTCAATCAATGCTTTTTATCAAAACGAAACAAACCATCCCTGATTTTTCATTCACTTTTGGCTTTTAAGATATTAATTCTTTTTTTTTTTTTTTTTTAGAGGGGATGCTTTCTTTTGACCTTTAAAAAGACCCTTAATAAATACAGTGTTAGGGGATGCTTCAGCGGCCTTTCACAATATACCTATTCATAATTTTCCTTCCGAGTCAATTTTTCAAATATTTTAACAAAGTAAAATTTATTGCATCTGTACTCTCTGCCCGTTTTGTCGGTTATCAAACGTGAAATTTCTCATTTTTTTCAATTTAAATTTCTTTTATATCACGGTTGTCTGTTGGTCTGTCTGTTGGGGGCTCGTGAGGGGATTTCCCAGTTTAGCGTGTGAACTTTTGGCCTCCCGTCTTGATTTCGATAACGTGGAATAAATTATATAAGGGGTAAATGGAAAGGCTATTAAATTCTTTACGGATGTTTGTAAATTTTTATTTTTTCGTGCCTTATTTTGTGCTTATAAACTTTTGACATTGGGACTATCGACATCATATGAAGTTCTGTGTTGACACATGCCGATCAGTCGTTTGATCTTTAAAACGTTTTTTTTTTACTAATATTAGAAATTTTGATCCTGGAATTGTCATTTTTCAATACTCCTCAATTTTTTGTTTTGGAAAGGCGTGCAGGGGTCCGAAGCTGGTGCGGTGCCGGTTACGGTGCTAGCATATATTTAAGTTTGCTTTGGTCGGTGCCGGTGCTGGTGCCGTGCCGAACATTATTTCGATCTCGGTCCGATTCCGGTGCCAATGTATTTACGGACATCTGGTGCGGTGCGGGGCCGGTGCCGATTGTAATTTTTTCGGACCATCCGCGGTGCCGGGCGGTGCCGATTTCAATCCGGCAGTGAAATAATTTTTAAAATGTTATTCGTTATTGTTATTGTTATTAGTTATTATTTTTTTTGTTTTTCCCTCCCCATCCCTTGGGTACTACGAATACTCTAACGACCCCAATGTTTATGATTTTTTTTTTTTAATTTCTGTTTTAACACATATTTTTTTCAAAATAAACCGATTGAAGTAACTTTCTATTTAAGACACAATGACGTATATAAAACTTTTATCTCACAATTAGTAAATACCCATTTTTTTCGAATATTTTTCTCGGGGAAAATACGTTATATGCTATAATACGCTGATGCCAGCCTCCATGCTAGCACCAACGATTTTTCGAAACCGGTTCTGGTGCCAGCACCAAAGATATTACAATGCTGGTGCCGGTGCCGGTGCCAGCACCAACGAAAAAAAAAATAAAATTAAAAAAAATTCCGATGCCGATGCCGATTTTATTTTAAAAAAATTTCTGGTGCTGGTGCTAGCACCGGCACCACCGAAAATCGTAAGCTTCGGACCCCTGGGCGTGACGCCAGAGGCTTTTCGTTAGGACATCCTGTGTCTTTTTCTTTTTCTTACCATGCTATGTTTATGCTAAGCGAATCCTTTAGAGACGAACTCGATCTCATTAAGCATATTTGAAAATAGCGTATCTCATTGATTTGGCGTTTTTCCTTCTGAATACTGGCCTTTCTCCACGAACTATATCATCGAATCATTTTGCTTGCCAAAGGTCAAGTATTGACTTTTTTTAATCAGTTTTAGAATTCTGTAACCGTTGAGATGCACAAGGCCTTATTGAAACTCGTGCACCAAATTGTGCTCGGTTCATCCTGAATATTCCATCGACAAAATCGAGAAAACCTTTCTAGGCGTCGAAACCAAAGCTTTTTTCCCAAATATATTATAAATAAAAAAAATGTTAAGGCAAAAGAAAAGATAGCGGAAGCAGGAAGGGCTCGGTACCTTGTCGGCTCCTATCATTTGCAATCTCTGTACGACTCCCTTTTCCCCAAAAATGATGACGTAATATCTGAAAGATTCTATTCTGCGGAAGAAACAATTGGCATGGCATCCCCCTCCCTCGCTTAATCAAGAACAAGTGATTGCTTGACCTTCCCTTTCTTGCTGACTTATTAATGCGAGTAAGGGTGTCTTGGTAAATTTTGATAAAATTCGTCACGGCAATTGCTGGTGGATCTTGTAATAATACGGCATTACCGTGCTTTCTTACTTCAAATACCGAAGGTATCACTGACGGAAGTAATAATGATATTGCGCACTGATTGCAAGTTTCGTACAAATAATACTTAGAGATATGAGACAATGAGAAACTGTAAAAAAGTGCTTTAAGGTACGCAGTACCCGTGGCAGCAGATAAATCGTATTTTTCATTTTACGAAAAACGAAGAAAAATCTTGAAAGAGAAAAACTAAGAAAACTTTGAAATTTTTTTTCTGAATATTTCGTAGTTTTTGGTTTTTTAAGATTTGTCTTCGTTTTTCCGTAAAACGAAAAATACGTATTATCTGCTGCTGCGGGTACTGCGTACTCTTAACTGAACAAAATTCTAAGGAAAACCCTACTTCCCTTTTTCGCATTGAGTTGATCCCCAAAAAAATCCATTTGTTTCAAATGCAAAAAATTTTGAGAAGTTCAATACCCACTCTGAAAAAAAGGTGTCACCATAACGGTAGGTCAAATTTTGGTCATCAAGAAGATCATTTTCCAGAACGATTTTAAGAGGTTTTTGCGATCAAAATGACTTCAATAACGTTTGACGTCGTGTATGACGTCATCTTGATTCCGCAATGCACGTCATATTCGTTATGACGTCAATAAGACGTCTTATTTCATACCGTTATGACGTCAATAAGACGTCTTATTTTATACCGTTATGACGTCAATAAGACGTTTTATTGACGTCATAAGACGTGTTATTTTATTCCGTTATGACGTCAATAAGACGTCTTATTGACGTCATAACGTGTGACAAATATAATCGGTCATCTTATTTGCTGGCGTCATTTTCACGTCAATCTATTAAAACAGTACTTGAAAATGACCATGCCTGATGACGTCTCCGGTACATAATCGACGTCTTTGTGACATTTAAAGTACGTCACTTTTTTCGCTGGGTATGCACAAAGGACAGAGCTTTCATTCACAAAACCTTCACTCATCAATCGCTTTTTTTAATCGCAAGCAAAAAATCCGACAGATAAAATTTTCTGATGCTTAAATTATCACAATTATGAAAACATAATTTGGCATTACTTATTAAAAGCAAATACCGCCACCCCGAACAAAACATCCACATGTTTCATCCGCCTTGCATATTATTTAATTCCTGGAAATTCAGGTTAATCAATTAGTCAGCTTTGATTATTCACCGCTATCCTGTTCCCGAGGTGACTGAGTCAGTTAATTGAAAAATATAAATTTTATTATAATATCAAACCTGTTTTCTCTAATAAAATTCGGTCTACCTCTTAATAAACGCGATCAACCCTTAGGTTTTTTTTTTTTTTTTTTTTTTTTTTTTTTGGCCTATTAAAAACATTAACTAGTAGCAATTATAAACAAGAGAAAAAAAAAACAACAATAATAACCTACTGCCTAATTTAATATTCGACGCATGAGGTTTTTTTTTTTTTTTTTTTTTCACATTCTTAATTTTTTGTTCTGACGAAATGGGTATTTAAAAAGTAAACGCTGAGAAAAAAAAATACTTTTAAGGGATGATGAAACGTCAATTAAAGTCCTAAACAAACCCGAAAAAGATCAACTTGAAAAACAAAAAAACAATCGTGGCGCCAGGAGAAGTGTTTTTTGATTGACAAAACCCTACATTAAACAAAACGGATTGGATGACATGTACAAATCTAGATGAAATGTCTAATCTGTACCTGGAAAAAAAAAGTGAAATCCCAATTCGAAGGGGGTTGGAGTACAAAGTAAATATCGCGAAGGAGAAAAAAAAAAACTTCTTTCTTCAAAGTTTCAGGGGGGTCTACCTTATTAATTTTTTTTTAAATTCGCTCCCGGAGGCAGAGGGGATGAAGGAAAATTAACCGAAGACCTCAAAAGCTAATATTTCCGTTTAACAAGTGAACCCTTACTCATTCCTTTTAACAATGCATGATAAGCACAAGAAAAACAAAAGATCCTCCTTCTCTTCCTCCTTCCTTTCGTCGTTTGAACTGCCCCCTTTTCCCCTTTATGAAATTTGATCATCGGAAGCTTGATCAATGATTTAAAGAAAACACACAAAATCCTTCACAAATAAGAAGTTCATTATACTTGGAGAATAATGTGCACACAGATACGAGTTTCAGTGCCTGAAAGCTCTTTTCCTTAAAAGGAAAGTGGGATCGGCTTTAATTCGCATATGAGGCCATCACGAAAAAAGGGGAAAAAAAGATTCCCCGGTTGCTTTAAAGCAAAATTGCATCAGATAAGATAATAGGGAAAGCCGGGGAAATGGTAAATCTCGGGGAATCGAATTCTTCAAAATTCCGGGATTATCAATGTTACCTGGGAGAACGAACTCATTTTTTATTGAAAACAGTGATTTTCTTGTACGTTACCTCTGGGAAAAATGTAGCAGGGCATTCATTTTTGATGGAAATCTTTTTTTTTTTTTCCTCCATCCGTTTCTGCGCAGTTTTTATGCTTTACATTTTTTTCCTCTTCCGAAAAACGTTTTGCTGCATCGAATAAAAATGAAATGGACTTCCGAGTTCGATGTAAAAATATCCGCCGAAAAATAGTACGAAACCTGAAAAGAAAATAAACAAATAACATTGTGTAAGAAAAAAAAATATAAATAGGGGAAAAAAGAAAAGAAAAAGCAGGGAAAAAAGTATAAGATCGCTGAAAAGCTTTTAAAGCATGTAGTGTATAGTAAAGACTAAGTTAAGGAATTATTAATGCCCCTTCCTGAGCTTTCAAAATTTGATTTTCTAAAACAGCACACGCTCCACACTCCACCTCATCCATCCATCCATCCATCCATCCATCCCATTATTTTATTGTTCTCGTATTTCCCTTTTTTTATTTTTTCGGAAGAACTTATACGACTCGTTTTCATTATGTACGACGACGGTTCATTTTTACAGTTCCACCACTATAAAGAGAACCGCGAAAAACTCGAAAAAAAAAAAAAAAAATACAGGATTAGAATATATGAATTAAATGCTAATGAACCGAGGAGGATGCTCAGGGTTCGTCCCGAGAGGGGATGGAGGTTCTTTTTTTTTTTTTGAAGGTCGTCTGACACAAATTGGGTTTTTTTTTCTGGTATGTGTGTGTATATGTGTTTTGAGGTTTTATTATGACACGAATACCATGTTAATACGAGGGATTGGTTTTTATTCCCTTCTCTTTTATGGATCGCCGTTTTTAACAATAATGCTTTAATCAAGTTAGGTTAAGGTTGATTTATGGTTTTTTTTTTCGGGTTCAGGGTGAATGTAAAAAAAAATTATGCATCGGATTTAGGTTGCTCAAGATGATTATAATGCTTATTGTGATAGAACTTAACTCTTTTGGGGGTTGAAAGTTGTATTTTTTAGTGAGCTATAACTAATCGGTTGAACATAAATCGACGGGATTCTTTAGGTTAAATCCATTGTTTTGATTTTAAAAAAGGGGCGAAGATAACCGATTAAAGTTGGCTGAAAAATGCGCCAATAATTCTTATGTCGAAGTGTGTCTAAAAGTCTCAAACTGAGTTTAAAAAAGGAACATGAAATCTCTTAACATCAATAAAACGCCTTTTTTTGACAAGTTTTAAAAATCGCTCTCAGTTTTCTGCTATAGAGCTCAGGCGAAAGAAATAGATATTAAGAGGACGCAAAGGAAGGAGGAGCAAAGGTACTAAATTTCACTGGTACTAGGGACACCGAAAAATCGCATCACTAGTGTGATCGAATCACGAAAAAAAGGGATAACTCTATCAAATATTAAAAGAAAAGGCTTCCATATCCGGGATTTTCATTAAGTAATCTTTAATCCTTTAATCTTTTTCAGGTTATATATAATGAAGCACTGCCCTACTTTTGAACTGATTCTGGGACCATGGTGTACGAAATTTTTCCTTATTTTCGAAATGAGATTCGAAAATAAGGTCATTTTTTGGTTTTTAAGGTCCCATTTTTTTTAGAAAATTTAGGTCCAAAAACCTTCAAATTATACAAGAAAAAGCACTGTAGCAATGCAAAAACTGACTCCGCCTGGTCTTTTTATCACACAGAAGATCTAGGAAGCAAAGGAGGTCACTTTTCAAAATTTAATAATGAAACTCCTTCAATTTTTGAGCTAAAATTAATTTCTTTTTCGCTTTTTAGGGTTTCAAAAGACCCGACTGTCATATTTAACTCCGAGCAAGGCCGAAGACCGAGCGAGGGAAATTTTGTAAAATATGCAATTGAGTGTGAAAATTTAAGCCTCCTTATCGTTAGCTTTTTCAAATAAAACAGAAAATTCTTTGTTGGTGATAAAAATTAAGGCCATTTTTATATATAGGTTTTTTAGGTTTTTAAGACCACAGTTTGAAATTAAGGTCATTTTTAGGTTTTTAAGGTTTTTTAGGTTAGTAGACACCCTGACTGGGAGTAAGGCTAAAAAATGGTAATAACGCCTAAAAATACCAAAAAGGAGCGTAGGGATCAAAATGTTATACGGCTTTGAAATAAAATGTTAAACTTACTTAAAACTATGGCTCCACTCATACTCCCCCTATACAAACTCCTTTTTTCTGACGAGATTCCATCTTAAAAAGCTTTCATTATGCTAAGTCACCAAAGAACTTTCAGCGAAGATTTGTTAGAGCTGATTTGGAATAGTCCAAAATGTCTTTTTCCGGTAACTTATACCAACTAAGCTGATTTCACGTTTCCACGCAATTTTACGTTTTCCAGGCATCTGAAAAAAAAATCGATTTTTTAAATATAAGATAAAAAAAAGCATTTTCAGGTGAGCTTAGCCAAAAAATCACGCCAAACATGTTCGCCGAACATGTTTGTGTTTGATAAAAACATGGTGAACATGTTTGGCGAACATGATGGACAAACATTTTCATCAAACATTTCCCCCGACATGTTATAGAAGCTCTGTATAAGCAGTGACGGTTTTTTAAGCATGTTATGTGAAAATGTTTGTCCAAAATTTGTTCAAATTGTTCGCCGAACATGTCCGCCAATTTTATCAAACGCAAACATTTTCACCCCACATGCCTTAAAAAGCTGCACTGCTTATATGAAGCTTTCCTGCATGTTGGGGAAAATGTTTGGTGAAAATATTTGTCCAACATGCTTGCCCAACCCCCAACATGTTTGCCGAACGTGTTTGGGAAGAGATTGCGCCCTATTATTCACTATTTTATTGGGAGTATAGTACATGTTATGTTTCAAACAATTTAAAAAAAAATCGATTAGCACACTTTTTTAATAACCCATATCAACATTTTATTTTATTAATTCATTTCTCATTCTGATTGCTTTCCATGTAATATAAAATATGAAACGTCATCCTTTCCAATGCGTAAAAACAATCAACAAACGTAGATGAATAATTAATATCCTAAATATTCGAAAATTAAATCTTTTTTTTTAAAAGGGAATTCGCAATACAACCCAAAGCGGAAACATCCGATTAATCTACCGTAAATATTTTTCCTACCGGTATAGAGATGTGACCTTATCGATAAAAAAAAAAAAATGTTTGTCGTTGAAATTTAATGGACCGTTTTGAGAAAAAAAAATCGTTTTCGATTTCAAAAAATTCTTTTCTTGTTCGCAAACGTAAATAATACCTTTAAATGGGATGAGAACAAGAGAGCTATTTATCTGTAATTGTTACAAAAATTGTATTAAATGTCTCTTTTTTTTCTTACAATTTCTTTTTTTGTTGACAACAAATAGACAAAAACATCTGGAAATCGTATCTTTGTCGGAGATTACCGACGTGAATGCAGTAATCTCAAATGCTTAATGATCCTTGTATAAGGAAAAACATAATAAAATAAAATAAAAATAACATGACGTCTGTTGCAGAAAAAAAAACGATCACGCTTTTTTTTTAGTACAAAAAATAAAAACAATTAATTAATTAAAACAAAAAATAAAAATGGAAATCAAAAGAGGGAGGAATGTAACGAAACAAAAACCTTTTTTTTTTTATTATCTGACATGGTGAGATTGGAGCCGAATGTCAACATCAGGGCAGATATAACGATTTTTTTTTTTTTTTTTTTTTTTTTTTTTTTTTTTTTTTTTTTTTTTGCACACACACACAGAAGTCAAACAGAAGAAAATAATTTGCTCGCGGTCTTTTATATCATATAATACCCATGTTTGTTTAATATTATTTTTTTCCCTTTTTTCAAAGTAATAGCACGGAGGGAATAACTAACGCATTTTCCAGGATCTCCTTTCGTCCATTTGATTAATTAATGGGATCGATTTCGCGTCATTAAATTTTTAATTCCATTTACGATCCGAACGGAGGGAAAAGAAGGCTTTTACGCAAAAAAACGCCCCTTTGTTTTTCGTCACTCATGGCTAAAATCGCCTGCATCCAAACGATTAGTCTTCAAAACACGTAAACCCACATAAGCGTGGCTTTACGGAGTGGAAAAAGGGCTTAAAATATCGCTCCATTCATGGGACGGAGGAAAACATCCGAATCGAATCGAATCGCACTGACACTTTTTTTTTTTTCTTGCTAACGAATGAAGAAATTATCACAACGGAGCTTCGTTTAATTTTTAAAAATCAAGTCATCAATTTTATACTCCAATTTGTGGTAATCGCGAAAATTGGCATTGTTATGCTTTTTCTTTTCTTTTTTTTTTTTTTTCGGAATCACTGATCGAACCGTAAAGATTGGGTTATTGAACCGCGTATGGGTTAACGTCGGATTTATGGGGGTGGGCCCCGTTTCAAGAAAGAAAAAAAAATTTCCATACCTTCGTGGGAATCGGTTTATGGTGATGAAGTGACTCATTCTCTTTATTTTAACCTAAATTAGTATTAAAAGGCGCAGAGGACCAAATAAGACAAAAAAAAGTTGTGGGTTTTGAAAAATAACGACAGCCACCGTACGTAAGAATAGATCTTTTTTTTTTTTTTAGATTCAAGAAAAAAGAAAAAAAATTATAGGCGTGTATCACCAATCCTTGATATGACCGTATGGTGTATTCACCTTTACAGCACCATACGACAGTACCTTTCACACGGAGAGTTGATCAACGCGAAACGGGCGTAACTCCCTTTTTTATAAAATATTGAACCTTGGAATGTTAAGTCCGTTCGATTTTTTTTTCTTGATTTTTGCCTTTAGAGATTCTTCTTTCTCCTTGCGAAAGTGATACATATTAAGTTTCAGGTCTACTATGCTATCTAGGTCATTTCATTGTTTCATTTATGATAATGACATATCGACCATGCAGCATATCACCGTCGAAAAAAATTAGGATCATCAATAACATTTCAACGTCTGTCTCGATTTTCCCTTTCCATTTTTGCAGCGCTTAGTATAGTATGCCCTTACTTTTCTTTTTCCCTCCCCGGTTCTGGATCAGTAATATGATTGTGAACATGTGCATCTGTATTAGTATAAACATTTGGCAATGTTGGATCATTTTTTTTAAACCCGGGATTATGAGATTTCTAATACCGCGATTCGATCAAAATGTTCGACTTTTTTTTTTAATGTTATTATTTAGGAGTATTTATTTTTCCATCAAATTTTGTCTCTGCTCTAGCTAAGTTGAAAAGCTATTACCGCTGTTAAATATTTTTTCCGGCCAAAATGTTACAGAATTTCATCGACTTTTTGGTATTTGTACTGTATAAAGCAAAAACCATACATAAGATATTTACCAAGTTAAGCGGCATCAATTTTTATTATTTTCTTGGCTTTGTCCAAAAAAATGGGAATAGATTTTTGCTCGTCGTTTTTTTGCAATTTTCAAATTTTGGACAATAACTGCTGAAAGCGCCTCCATTTGGGCCAATCCAATGTTATGACAGCATGTTAGAGAAGAAGAGGGCGCTTGAAATGCTGACTTTTGCAGACAAGGGAGGGGAAGAGAGTTTGCGCATACATCTTGCGCGTCAGAATTTTATACTGAAGTTCGTTCAAAGATTTCATAATTTCAAAAAAAAAAAATTATGAACTGTATTTTAAGGCTTTTCCAGGGGCAAAAAATTATTGGCTTTTTCGGAGGACTGACAGGTATTATTGTTATTACGATGGTCAAGTCTTAGCTCGAAAGGAGTCAGTCAAAAATATTGGTAGGCTAAAGTGATCCAAAAGTGAAAAATCGATTTATTTATAAAAATATTCTTTTCATGAAATATTATGTAATTTAATTAGCGCGTAGGGGGGGGGGGGGAATCCTAATTCCGACGTTATTTTTGAAGGGTGATACATTGGACGCTGACTTTTGCTACTGAACGGTCCCTTTCAGTCATTGGAATCCCAAGGTAAGAAGATTGGCATTGACGTTTGCATTTTGTGCACCACCTCCCTCATAGAGATGCTGACTTAATATTTTACGTTCCCGACCATTTTTCCTAATCCATTTTTACTAAAAAAATTAATTCCTAATCCATTTTTACAAAAAAAATTAATTTATAATCCATTTTTCCTAAAATTTTGCTTCCTAAAATTTTTTTGCTAACCATTTTTTTTTTTCATAATTTTCAATTTTCAATTTTCAATTTTCAATTTTCAATTTTCAATTTTGCTAAACTTTTTCGATTCATAAAATAAAATTTCCTAAAATGAATATTTTTCCTAATTTTTTAAATCCCTATAGGGATTTTAAGAAATTTTATTTTAGGAGTCAAAAAATTTTAGGAAAATTAAAAGTTAGAAAAAAAATAGTTACACCCAAAAAAATGAATATGTCTCGTTCGCATTTCGCAAAACAAGCAATGATGTTTAGCGACAAAGCAAATATGCTTTGCCGTGAAGCAACATCACTCGACTCAACGGCATTATGTATTGCGGCAAAGCACTCATGAGTCTTGAAACAAAACATTTCTACTGCTTAGACCTAAGTTATGCAAAAATGCTTTGCGACAAAGCATTTTTGCTTTGACCCAAAGCAGAATTTTTTTGGGTGTAGAAAAACAATTTTAGGAGCCAAAATTTTTAGAAAAAATGGATTAGGAGGTTATTTTTTTTTTTTTTTTTTTTTTTTTTTTTTTTTTTAGGAAAACAATTAGGAAAAATGGTAGAGAATCAATATTTTACTAAACTCGTCGTATGTCTTCCTTTGTTATATTTTTTTCTGTATCTTAAAAAATAGAGATGGAAAAGCTCAGATAAAAGATGTGACACCTCCATCTGAGTTTTTCTGTCTCTATTTTTTCAATTTAAAAATTTCTACAGACGATTGGAGCATAAAAAATTTATCTTCCCTCTTTTGATTTCCTTCTCCTTTCTCGTCAAACCAATTAAACGCCTTTTGAAAAACCCTATATTTATCCAAAACAGAAATAGAATGCACCAAGGGAAAAAAAATTACACACTGCACGCTCCTTTGAGCAATTAAAATATTAAACAAAAGTGGACGCACTTAAGTTTTCTTAACTATGCACAGCTCTCGTCCCCCAAGGGGGCCGAAACGCACACCAGGGACCAACAATTATACATCAAGTATGATTTTTGTTTATTTATACTAAGTATGTAATATGTGGGTGTTTTAGCAGGTGGATTACCCATTTATACCCCCTAAGGCGTTTTAAGGGTTGCGAGGTGATAATTGGTTGGTCCAAGCAGGTGCGCATGCTCGCGGGTGGCCAACCATTAGTAAAAACAAACTCATTATCTATACCGAGAAATGTTTATCCTACGAAAATCCTTTAGCATATTATAAATAAATTCCACGGATTAATCCGGAACCGAAAAAGCGGAAGAGGGAGATTGGACCGATGAATCCTAGTCAGCCAAATATTTAAAATTCCATTAACTCTCCCAGAATGGCATCTTAATTTTTCCCGGTTTCTGATCTGAAGATAATCCTTTGAGTAATAGCTTCACGTATATAAATCGTAGCGAAAAAAGTTAGCCGGTTTTGGTCGCGGATTGTGTATACGAATAAAAAAAAAAAGAGAACGAACAAAGGATTATAAATGATAGGTATTGTACAGCGCATAAAAAGGGAGAAGAGATTGTAGCCGGGGCAGTTGGGCAGATGACTGTAATGGTATATATAATGTCGCAGTCTTAATATTCAAAATATGAACAGGTTATAATGTAGGTATTGTGACACAGGCGTTTACTGTGGAACATTTTTCACACTTAAAATATATCGTTTTATTGTAAAAGGGCATAAGGAGCAATGAGCGAAAAGAAATAAAAGCGATCGGAATGGTTTTTTTTTTATTTTTTTATTCCGAATTCTCATAACGGAAAACGCTCATGAAAATATTTTCCCTTGAAGATCGTCCCTATGACGAAAATAAATACGGGATTCCCAGAAATTTTATTATTTTGATTTAATTTAACGGAAGACTTTCATGTTTTTAATAAGCTTTCTCTAAAATTTTGTGTTTACACTTAATTAATAATTAGCATTGTGTAGTAGAACTCAAGCTCATTGCTGGTCGATATCTTGTATATTTAAAGTCTATTAAACGCTTTTAACGATTTTCAAAAGTTCTATAGTAGGAAAATACGTTGAAACGCTATTTTCCTTTTAATTTTAAGTACACTATAATCTTATTACGAAAATTAGTACTTGTGTGAAGAAAATTTTATTCTTGTATCTAGGAATGGAGCGATCGGCAGACTTTATCGTTACGACTTTCGTCCTTTGTTATTAGTTGTTAGAGTGATTTACTGTTTAGTTATTCCCGATTCGGTTAAAGAGAAAAACGATCAGTTTTCACTCTAGAATCCAAAAACATTTAGGGACCATTTTACAGGGGAAGGGGGTAGACGAAATGCCTGCAATTGCTTAATAGGGAAACAGGAGGGTCCTTACTAATCTTACGTAAAAAAATACGTAGAAAATTTAAGAATTTTTTTGCCATTTAAATATCGCTGAAAAATCATCATACTCTTTGAACAGAAAAAAAAGCTTTGCCTAATTCACATTTATTGAAAAAATAGAATTGAAGGAAAAAAGTCTGGAAATTTAATACTTTTTCTTTGAAATATTTATTTTCTCGAATGAAGTAAATTTAAAAAAAACAAAGCTCCAAAATAAAGGAAATGTAGGAGCACTAGGAAAATCTTGCTGCATCTTACAACCAGCAAAGAGGGGGTCAAAAAATTTAAATATTGTTATGTAATGGGGTCGTCCGTAAACCACGTTAGCATTATTTTGGCCATTTTTGACCCCCTCTCCTCCCTTGTTTGTTAAGGGCAGTCTCCACTTGATAACGTTCACCGCATTCGCGTTATCCGCCTTCTCGATGAACGTAATCGCACCGGAAGTTTTGTGGATCTTTTACCACGATTTTTTTGATCATCTTCTGCTTTTTTCTATTTACAAACATTAAAAATGGCGGTTTTGAAAGATGTTTTTACGGATTTAAATAGAAAAATTTTAATTCGGGCATGGGGAAGACAATAAATCTGTTCCAAAACAAATTCTGGGTAAGCCAATTTTGTATACTTAATGAAATATACGGTACTCTTTTTATGCCACAAACGTTTACGGGAGCAAAACCTGCAAAGTACTTCCGGTGCGATTACGTTAACCGTGATGACGGACAACGCGAATGCCGTGAACGTCATCAAGTGGAGACTGCCCTTTATCCAAGGCTAGCATTTCGAGACCTCCCCCCCCCCTTAAAAATTAAAAAAAAAATTAATACTAAACAAAAAAAATCTGAAATTCTTCGGAACTTACATTTTGCTAAAAAAAGGTTTTTTTTTTTTTTTTTTAAAGTTTAGAGCAAATGCGCCGGTAAAATTAAAACAGTTTTTTTTTAAGTGAGGTAGGTTATATAATTTAAAAAATTCAAATTATTTTTATTTTTTGCACGTTTATTACATGAGACAAATGCTAACGTTAAATATGTAAAATCCCTCCCACCCCTTGTTAACAAAAGTTAGCATTTTGAATACCCCCTACCCTCCCCCCCCCCCCTAAAGTGGTAACTTAGTTTATGGAACACCCAAAAATTATACTTTTGTATTATTTCAGTTGCCCCATATATGAGTAAAAAAAATGGTCAGGTCTGTTATCCAACACTTGTTCGAGTGTCTTTCATAGACCAAATGATCCACAGTTTTTCGATCCCTCACAGTGATTTGAGTCAACTCGGAGTTATATTTTAAGCACTGCCGAAAAGGAAAGGGGGTTAAAAATGGCCAAAATTTTGCTCGCTTAACATTACAATGGTTCCTCATCAGAGTTAAATTCATTTTACTATGAGTTCGTTTGTGGTTTTAACAGAGTAAACTTGTTCTGACTTCCAATTACTACACCGCTTCGTGCTATAAGCGGCTAAAAACATAAACCTACAATCTTACAAATTCAAAACTTATGAAATAGGAAAACGACGATTACCTAATGTCTGATTTAATTTTGCAATAATTAACAAACCCATTTTACAACTTAATTATCTTTTTCTTTTAATTCATCTTATTTTATATTAACTATTTCTGCCAAACAAATTAACCTTTTCAGAGGGGAAAAAGATAAATTCAGAGACAAATCGACGTTAACGAGTTTGATTTTTCGATTACTCGTATTTGAATAAATGCCAAACATTTGACGCGTTAGTTCACCTCCTCCCTTTTTTTTTTCTAAAATGTAACATCGTCTGAATGATTAACTCAGAGGCGCCCTATCGAACAGTCAGTCGTCATGTGTCTCATCGTCACCCACCCTGAAGAAAAACGTTTTCTCATAAATCACACGTTAAAAGTTAATAAGAAAATTTAAAGAAAAAAAAAATGAATTTTCTAGAAAAGTCTTTATAATTGCAACCCTATTTAAATTTATAAGGCGTTCACCTTTTATATTATATTCCCCCCGTTTTCGTTTTCTCCCAGTAAAAAAAAAAAAAAAAAAAGGAACAAAATTCCTGGATACGGTTAATGAGTCGTAATAATCATTAGTCAAATACGTACTCGAAATAAATCAAGTAGACGGAAAAATTAATCAAGAAGCAAAGGAGATTCCTATACGCCCAGGGAACAGATGTAAAAATAGAAGAAGATACAAAGATCTTGACACGATGTCACTCGAACACACATCCAGAAAGGGGATGAGTTGAAGAAAAAAAAAAATAAAATAACGATTGGCAGTATTTTGTGGCAACAAGTCGAACTCATCTAACGTCGCGCACAAAAATTTTCATCCTCTCCTCACGTTCTCGTTGCATATACTCACGTCAAGAAAAAGGATCTTTTTTTTCTTTATTTAAAAAAAAAGGAAGGGAGAAAAAGGGAAAAAAGCTTTAGACGATTGTCTATGACGCAGCATGACTTGAAAAACAAGAAGGAAAAAAAGGCGCTTCACTCATTTTCAAATTCTTGTTGATTATTAGACTCGCCTTGTCAAATCCATATCCCGGAACTCATTTCTCACACCCCCTCCCCTTCTTTAAAAAAAAAAAGAGAAGAAAAAGAAACTTCCACTTTCTTTTATTCTGAGATTCTTAACGAAAAATAACTTGTAAAAGCGTTTACAGAATGAGAATGAGGCTTGTAATTGTTAATTTCGTACCTTTTTGCGGGTTTCAAAGCTTCTAATTCTCTCAATTTGGATTTTTCCCTTTTCCAAGGGAAAATAAAGGAGGCTTTGGAATATTTAAGGCGGGTTTGAGTGACGCATTCTAATTATATAACAAGATTTAAATTATGTATAATTTATATACGGTATAAAGTGTGATATTATTTATGCGGAAGTCTCGGAAGTTTTTCTTTATTGTAATATTAATACTTTTTAGCTTTATTTCGTGCTTTAATTTGGTGAGAGCTTATGGTTTCGGAGACGGAAAAAGGTTTTTTTTTTTCTTTTTTTTTTGTGTTGTTTATTTGTTGTACTAATCAGCTTTTGTGAAAAGGTCTTTTACTTAAAATAAACGGAAGTTCTGGCTCATAGGAATTTCATTCAAGGCGGCTCTATTAGATTTGGTTGGTTTCATGCAAGAAAGAAAAGTTCCTTTAAAGGTATCAGTTTCGCTTGCCTGAAGATGCGCGCTTCGAATTTATTTTTCTTTATTTATTTATTTTTTTTCTTACGATTTAAGTCGGTTTTAATGTCATTAACCCATATTACATAATTATAAACCGACGTTTTCTGAAAACAATTTTGAAGCGCTCCTCTCGACGCGCGTCTTTTGCCAAACGAAACGACGTCTTAACCGATAAAACTTTATGAAAGTATTTTTTTTTTTTTTTTTTTTTTTTCCAAGGCAGCAACACGAAGTGGAAAGAAAGGGCTCAGGGAAAAATCCGTCTCGAAGAGAAATACCGTTAACATAAAAATAACAAAAAAGGAAAAATCGCCAAAAGAAAAAAAAAAAAAAAAAAAAAAAAAAAGTGGCAAGAAAGAGAGATCGGCAGAAAAAGTGATGAACATAGCACTACCACAGGTATTGATCGCCAAAGAAGGATCGTTTGCTAAAAAGATCCAAAAAGCTAGTAAGAAAGTTTCCCTTATTGGGGCTATTCAAATCTTACATCAGCTCGTTAGGGAGGGGAAGGGGTCAAAAATTAACAAAATTATGCTGACGTTATATTTAAGTGCTCCTTTTGCAAAAAGTCAGAAAAAAGACTACAAATCAGGTTATAAGAAAAATATTTATCACCGACCGTGTACACATTGGGGGTCCGAATCCGATGCGGATGCCAATTCCATATTATTTATTTTACTTTCGATTCCGATTCCGGCACCGACACCCGATGCTGATACCGACGCCACCAAGCATCGATCATATCCTATGCCGGCACCAATCTTCGATCATATCCGATGCCGCCTCTGATTCCGATTTTAGTGGAAAAAAAATCAGAGAGCCATTTTAGACAATTTTTAAAACTAGGGATCCGATTCCGATGCCTGTGCCGATGCCGATGCCGATGCCAGCACTGAGAATTTCACAGTGCCGATGCCGATGCCGATTTCGGATATTAAAAAAGTCCGATGCTGATGCCAGCATCGGCATCGGCCGAAATTTTCAAGCTTCGGACCTCTGGTGCACACATGGTACATATTTTTTTAAATTTTTTGCTTACTTTTTCCAGTTTGCTACTGTTTTTCATCTCCTGCAATTTTCTTTTTTACCTAGTGTGTTCTTATTTTTCTTATATTTTTCTCAACTGTATGTCACTTTTGATGTTTCTTTACTTTTCTTTTTCTACCCAACCTCTTTCTTTTTTCTTTCCATCCTCTCCTTTTGTCCATTTGTTTCTTCCATCTTTCTTCTTCCTTCTTCTCCATCCTTCTTTCACCGATTTTTTCCCATCCAATTTATTTCTTGTTCCTTCATTCTCATATATTTTTTGTATATATTTTTCGTCTGGCTTTTCCTTCTTAAACAAAAGAAAAACAATATCCGTTACTTGAATCAGACCCAATTCAGTCGAATTTTACACAGTACTTATCGACTGTATTTCAGAAAAAAATTAGAAAACGTTTATGCCTTGAAAAAATCTTGCTTTGCATCTTTTTTGGAAAAATTAGGATGCAACTACTGGAACCTCATTTCTCCCATTGCTGGATAAATCCCCTTCAAATAGTTCCCAATTTCCTCATCCGTCATTCATGAAACATAAGAGACATGAAAATGAACCAACCCAGTTCATCTCACTCAACCGACTCTTTTATGTACTTCCTTGAGTACCTATCCCAAATTCTTCCAACGTTCCTTTAAAAAAAAATTGTTGCAATATTTACGACTTGCAATATTTCACGATTGCGACAATAAAAAAGCAAAAAAAGACGTATATTTCGTTGAAATGTAATTTGAAACGTCTCAGTGCAGTTGTAATATTCTCCTCCAATCTCTCACGGACCACCAAGTGTCATCTTTTGTCCGAGGACGGTTACGTGACGGACTCCAGGGGACTCTAGGGAGGTCTTCTTCTCCATTCCGTGTGCCCTACGACTTCATAACTTTGCATACCAAATTCTTTGTTTTCTTTTATTTTTTTTCATTTTTTTTTTTTCGTGAAATTTCGTGGTGCGTCGTTTCCAAGGAAACGTGTCCTCCGGTTTGCTTCTGACGTTAAAAAAAAAAAAAAAAAGTTCGAACCAATTAAACTTTTCAACCCGATAAAATTTTGTGATTTATTACGAAGGGTCAAGACTTTCATCTAGATTAGGCGTAAAAAGGGGTATGCTGAGATAAATGAAAGTAAAATTTTGAAGTTCCTTAAATGTTTGTTTAAAAAAATAAATAAATAAATAAAGTTTTGATGCGTTGGACGGATAAGGTAGGTATAAAGCTGATTCAGTGATCGGGGAATAAATCCGCTTCATTGCGGTAAGTGGCTGGGATAGAACGCTTGGAATTTCCATATTACAACATGAAAGGTCAGCTAAGAAAGACCCGGAGTTTGGTTCAGGGTCGGTAAGGCCGTTAAATCGTCCAATCCTTTTAAATTTTTCATCAAACTTTCATTTTTTTTTCCTTCTTCTTCGTCTTCCTCTTCTTTCCTCAATCAGGTTGAAGAGCAGCAGATGCACGTTCGCTTAAAAACGTCTTTGACCCAGTTTAAATATGTTTTTTTTTTTTTTCCTCCGATGCCATAAAAAATTTCCGTGAAAAATTTCAGTAATACGACACTGTCCTTTCTGTGGAACAAAGTTGCGAGAGATGCCCGACATCATTTTTTTTTCTTCTTCATTTTTCCTCCTTTGACATCGGTTACCTTTGAGTCTCTGATTCCTTTGACATGGCCGAGGCTCTTGATCCTTGTTTACAAACTTGGCTACATTAACTATCCTGTTCGCAAGTCAATAAGTCTAACCGCCTTAATTTATAAGAGAGGATTATCTTTCCCTTTCGGTATACTTATTATTATCTTTTTGAGGTTTTCCTTCCCTCCTTTCATCGGCTCCGCTCTGACAGCGCATATCACACCGGCAAAAACTTTCTCCCCCGTCTTGTAATTAAAAGACAATAAGCGAAAAGTTTCCTTTCAGTCAGGTTTTAGGTGTGATATTGTGGCTTTCCAACTTTAGCATTCCCACGTCAGCACTGAAAGTTAGTATACGGGGTAATATCATCCATTTTAAATGAACAATGCGTTTCCTTTCCCTTATGATTGAGAACGAACAAATAAACAAACAAACGTTATTCAATGAATATGTAAATTTCATTATTCGATCTGCTTATTTGGTGGAACCAATTGATTATAATCAAAAGTAGTAAAGGCGAGATTAGGGTTGTTGAACTTTTAAGCGAAATCGGTTCTTTGTTCAATCAGTTCAGGTGCAAAAAAAATTTGGCCCCCTAATTTCTTTTTTTTTTTTTTCTAAACTATTCCAAAACTATGCTTAAAAAAAAGTTGGAAACAAAACCGTACTTCAATGACTTGACATAATTTTTTATCATGCCTGAAAGTTTAACTCGTTCGAATTCTTTTTCCTCTTTCCCTTATCATCTCGGTGTAAAATTTTTTCAATTCACGAAACAAAAACCAGGATGCGGTTTCCTATTTCTCGAACCCAAAAAACCGGAAACATCGAAGGGAAAAAAAAAACTCGGAAAAATCTTTCGCAACTTAGCCTCACAAAAAAATGGGACCCAGAAATCCTTCATACTTATACTCTTGCCGACATGTAACTTTTTTATTTAATATATAGGAGTATTTTTTTTTATCCTGTTGTCTTTCTCTTCCTCACGACCCCCTCCTCCTTCTTCCCCCTTTCCTCACTTTCCGAACTAATGACACAATTTGTCGGAGCTTTGAAAAGTTTTCAACGGAGAAGGAACCCTCCGTTCACATTAAAATTGGATCTCACTTACTATTTCCTCATCCGACCCCCGAGAGCTCGATTATATTTTTCAAGTCTTTCCCCTCTTTTTTTTTTCTTTAATTCTTTTTTTCGAACTGACGTGGTATTTTTAAATTTGTTTCATTCTAATTTAAAAATCATGTGTCAACTTTAAATATTTTTTTTTGTCTTTATTTTTTTGATCCAGATAAATTATCTGTTTGATGACGTATTGTAGATGATGCATATTAATAAAAGTTTTCAACAAGTTTTATTAATGGGAAAGGTTTTCGCTCCTCGTCAGGGACGAATAAAGTCTTGTAAGGTGCAGTGAAATAAGCTGCTAATGAACTGATGCGAATAAAATGATTTGTTTACTGCATTTGTTTCACTTTGATTTAATTTTTTTATTTCCTCTCGTCTTCCAAGTCGGTTTTTTATTGACCTTTTTTTTTTTAATATTTCTTCGGTTTATGTGTTACTTAAAATATTTCAATCACTTCAATATTTCAATATATAAATATTCAATCACTTTATCGCTTCAGTTGCATACTTCATTTTTTGTTTTAAAGTCAGGGCTCGTCCATAAATTACGTAAGCATGTTTAAGGGGAGGGGGGGGGAGGTTTAGAAATCTTAGTAAGCTTAAACTTTAATTTCGCACTTAAAATACATTTACTGCAACATTCAGCCAAATTCCAAATTTTAAATTTAATTCACTCGAGTAGAAAAAAAATTTTCTATGATAAATTTTAATATGTAAACAATTTTTATTATTTTATTATAAATGTAAACAATTTTTATTTTTATAATTTTTATTATTTTTATAGAAAAAACACGATTGAAAAAAATCCTATTTTGACAAATCTTAATTAATAAACGATTTAAGACATCTTTTTAACAAATGATTTTATTCTTCGTTTAAAATATAACCTTAATAATTGTCCTTTATGTGTGCAAGAAATATTTTATGTTCCTCATTTTTATTTTGATATCTGGTCAAACAAATGCAGTATTAAATTTTTAAAGCCAAAATAGGTAGCTTCATTTCATGTTTAAAACTTTAAAAATTAAATGTTTTGCAGTATTTATTTTACAAGGGCAGTATTCCGGGGAGGTAAAATTTCGGCAGTATAAATCTTTTGTGGCAGTATTTTATTGGTTTTGTCAGTATAATAATAAAAATGAGCAGTTATTTACCTTTAAAAATAACAAAGAAAAAATAATGTTTCGTGCCCAAAAAAAATATTTCACCGCCTAAAAATCTTGAGCGACCTCTAAATATTTTTTTGAATTGAAAATCGAAAAAAAAAAAAAAAAAAAAAAAAAAAAAAAAATCAGGGTATGTTGTAGAAGATAGTGCATTTGCCGATGAACCACGATCGACCAAGATCAAAGTACATTCATTTCTTTTTTCTTTTTTGATTATTTTTTTTTTTAATTAATTTATTTGTTTATATATTTTTATAATTAATTTATTTTCTAATTTTTATTTTTTACTATCAGGCATAAATAAATAAATTTAACTGTTACACACTGCCAGGTAATAATACTGCCCTGATATATATTTACAGTATACTGACAGAAATGCTTTAATTTACCTGCAAAACTCGATTTTTTTACTGTCCAGATACTGCCCAGATACTGTCCAAAAATGTTAAAAATACTTCCCATGAAATACTGCCAAGAACTTTAAAAAATACTGCCCCCCCGTTAAATACAAGCCAATTCAAAATATTTAATGTTAAATGTTTCTAATTTTTATTTTTTACTATCAGGCAAAAATAAATGCAATTTATTTATTACTTTTTTTTTTTTTTTTTTTTTTTTTTTTTTTACATTTATTGATACATTAAATTATGATTTTGAGTGGAAAAGTTCTGATTTTACCTAAACTTGAGAAACCTTGGTAATTTTTAAAAACAAAATCTTAAGTAATTTGGGGGGGGGGGGGGTCAAAAACGCTTTGAAAAAAACTTATGGACGACCCCAAACATTCAAGATGGATTCCGTTAATAAAAGACAATTTACGGAAAAATTTACCTGATATTCATACAAATTTTAATCAAGCAGTTTTTGAAGTTGCCAATGACGGGTGCATCAGAAGCTTACTCGATTATATTTCAAGCGACTAACGACTGATTTATCAGAAATTTGAAAAAGGTTTGAAAATCGTGGAAACCTAAAAACCTTGCCGTCCAATATTGGACAGTATTGAAAATTTTACCAAGACTGGATTAATGTTGGATCAACACAGATTTTTCCCGATCTTGTTTTTCCAATTAAAATTTCGGTCAGAGCTCTGCTCGGAATTAATAAATTTCGTTTTTCTCTCTTTCACTAACCCAACCTAACATTCTCTTCTTTATCCCATCCTTTTCCTCTCCGCTTATAATTCCTTTAAAGATCTTCGTTTGCATTATAGCCATTTTCTTCAACCAAAAGAAATATATTGCCCATATTTAATATAAACAATTTAATAACAAACCCGCACGGTTTTTTTATAAGCCGCGCTTTCTCAAATTTTTCATATCGGATAAGAAACGATAAATATGAAAACTCCGGGTATATTCATAACAAAAATATGAGATAACACGGGTAGATAAAAAAAAAAAGAAAAAAAATTATCAACATTCTTCATGATACGGGGGCTACTATTACTATCTTTTCCACCAACAAAACCCTCTTTTCGACCCCCACACTTTTATTTATGAGACTAAAGGCGCCTTCAAAACTTTTATTGTTTTAATTCTCAAGACTTTTTTTTATTGTTTAAGGGGAGGTAAACTTAAAGTACCGATAAGAAAAGAAGAAAATAAATGTTAAATTGATCGCGCTGAGGAGGAAAAAAAAAAAAAAAAAAAAACAGAAAAAAGGGATAAAACTTGATGAAGTTAAGGTGTCAAAAGGAAAAGCATTTCATTTTCAATTGGGAACCGTGAAAGTGAACAAGCTAATTACGGCTAATTGAATTATACAAAATTTTCGAGATAATTGTGATGGAGAATTGAATTCCTTATCTCATCTTCCCCAGACCTGATCCTTATATATTCCTCCCCTCCTCCCGCTTTCTTGTCTTTTTACCCTCCGAATCACTTTATTCGCTTTATTGAGATCATTATAACAGATATCAATAATGTATCGCTTACACGTTTGACACGAAATTTAATTATACCTCGCGATTTTAGAAACCACGTAGCTGGGGGTTGCCTATTCTAAAATGTATATATAAATCGAACTCGAACCCGGAAGGGATTCTTCAAATTCCTATACCAATTTTCGTTTCCTCTTTCTCGTTTTCATTTTTATTTTTAAAAAAAATTTATATGAACAGCGCAACACTGACTGCAATAAATTGAGAAAATTGTTCCCGAAGCGGTCGTCGACAAGACTGAATTACCGTCATTATCTCGTTGAAAATGATCTCCTGTCTCAGGCCGGATATCAACACAAAATAAAGTTGTTTGTTTTTGACTCCGTCAAATTTGGCCATCGATCTATTATCATTCACAATTTGCCAGTAATTTATCTTCCTATTTTATGGGAAGAAATGAAAGAGAAAAAAAATTATATAAATAAAGTCGTGATGGCCCGACTAATGTTGTAATTTTTTTTTTTTTTTTTTTTTTTTTTTAATAAATATAGATCGAAAAAATTCAATGCGGCTGTGCGCGGCTACTTGATACCGGGGAAAAAAGTCATCGGTATTATTGTGAAATATGTTCGTGGCATTAATTTTATTTTTAATAGTTTCCTAGCAGGGGTTCGTTATTTTCAAGGTGCCAAGGCTCATATTAAATCGACGAAATAAATTTAATGTGTCTAAATCGAATATTTATTTACACTAGCAATTATTATGATCTATGTGATATTTATTTTTTCCTGGCTCTTTTTTTTTTAGTTAGGGGCATTATAATAAACGGAAGCGAGGGAGAGAAGGAATAAAAATGGGAGACTTGACATTGGGACTACTGGTTTGGTAGGAATTCGGTTCGATGACAAATGAGGCAGGCACCATCGGGATGAGTAACCTACAGCTTTTTGTGTTAGAGGTAAAGGAGAAAAAAAAACCGATTATCAAGTGGCGAAGGATTTATGTGTTATGTTAAAATATCGCGTGAGCTATTAAGTAATTTTTGGGCTAATTAAGCCGTTTGTTGGGTTATTTCTTGGAATCACATTTCTTACGGGGACCAAAGGACTCGTTTTCTATTTTCTAAAATAAATTGTTGGGATAACAGTGGAAAGCTTTTCTACAAAAACAAAATTTAAAAAGTACTTTCAAGTAAATATATTCCTAATTTCAGAAGTGAAACGTCAAATTCAAAAACTTGAACTAGGTCATGTTGTAAGTTTGTTTCACTGGGAGACAATTTTTAAAAGGAAAAAAAATCTAGTACTTTTTCTTATCCCAAGCATTTTGTCCAATTTTTTGTGTTTTGCTCCTGTGCTAACCTAGGATTAGTACCCATTGCTTTCAGCATAAAATGAAAATAAAAAACGGTCAAATTTTAGTACCGTAGATTGGGGTGAAGTTGAAAAGGTGGGGTGAAGTTGAAAGGAAATTCAAAAAAAAAAAATTCTAGGTTTATTTTAGGCACTAAAAATACAATTTTTTACTTAAGTATCCCCAAAACAATATCCATTTAATGAAATGGATGGAAATTTTATTTTTAGTGCCTAAAATAAACCTAGAATTTTTTAAAATTTCCTTTCAACTTCACCCCAACTTTTCAACTTCACCCTAATCTACGATACAATTTCATAATTTTTGAAACTTGTTGACACTCATTCATGCCAACCCAGTGATCAAATATTTTGTGTGTTAGGCAACAAACATAGCCTACCAGGCAACAAAAATGTCGCCAACTTTACATGCTACAACATGCGCTAATTTAAACGTGGACGATATTTCCAGCACCTATTTCCCGTGAGAGACAATCACGTGACAACTTTCAGTTCTGGACCGCTAAGGTAAGGATTTATAAAAATTTTTTAACTAAGAGGTTTTTTGTCCTCTCAAGCAATTAAAGCAGTAATCTCGTTTTTTTAATAATCGTTTTCAAAAAATTAAAAAATAATTTTTCTTTAATAATGGGAAATTCCGAGACGCAGGGTTTTTATATGGGTATCTAATGAGAAGGTCCTACTATTCCAGGTTTTTCTCACATAAAAAACAAGAAGGTTCTCTTAAAAATCAACTTTTTTTTTTTCAAAATTGGTTCAGCCAGTCGTGCATCAATTGAATTTTAAATAAACAAATTACTCCAAAAACTTTAGCAAGGACAACTTTACGATCTAAATTTAAAGAAAGCCAATACTGTTGAGGCGAAAATCCGAGAAAAGCGAGAAAGCTTCGCAGGCACTTTCTGGGAAATTATAAACGATTAAATAAAACCCGATCCCACACTAATTGATTCCTTTCGAAAATCAAAAGAAAACATTTAATTAATTACTCCGATCGATTATAAAAAAGGAGAAAAAAAACACCCCCAAGTAATTTTTTTTCAATCAAAAACGGACGCAAATCCAGTTCCTAGAACCGTGCCACGGTATCGGTTTTCAAATTACGTTACGGCAACTCTTTTATGAAATGCTTAATTTTTCTGGTTCTTTCTTGCTCGATAATTCAACTCCGAATGATTTTATTCCGAGATCCAAAATCCGAATTTAAATTAATTTAAAGTAGGTAAATTAATTCCAAGAAGGGTAAAAATAATGTTTTTCTGGTGATATTTCAATTAGGTTTTACATATATCGTGATAAAATGGGAACCGGGCAGTAGCTGAATGTATTTAGAAAAACTATGGTTAAGAACTGGATTTTAATTTAATTTTATTTTTTATTTTTTATTTTTTTTTTATTTTTTTCAGAATTTAAATGCAATACACTTAATTTTTTTTAACAGTACTTGAATCACAGAATCTTTTTTTTTTCTCGCACTTTTAACCTTTTCCCTACGTCAAACCAATGGGAAATTTATAGGCAAACATACCGCGATCATTTTCATACATTTTTCCATAAAATCGCAGCCCCTCTAAAAATATAAGTATAAATATATAAAAAATCATAAATAAAAGTAATATATGTAAAAAATTATATTTGGGTTGCGAAATTGCTTAAGTTGAATCCAGTATCTTTTTATCAGATTTTTCAACTAAATTCAAAAAAAAAAAAAAAGCCTCGTTGGGTTAAAACTGTATCCTACCGTTGTTTGTATCATCGCAATAAGAAGCCATAGCGCCATTATGTTTTAAAAAATGTTGAATTTTACTGTATATTACGCGTATCGTAAGTTTCAACGTGTTTTGGAAAACAAGAATGTTTTCCCATCAGCTTTGCGATTACGCTGATTTTAAAAATCAAAGAAGGCGCAGCTTATAGAGATTTTTAATTAAGTTCCGCAATATTGCCATTCAGCAGTCCAAGAGTCATCGCAATAAGAAGCCATAGCGCCATTATCTTTTAAAAAGGGTTAAATTTTACTGTATATTGATATTCAGCAGTCCAGTCCTTTTACACTAATTTTCATTGTTTCTAAATTTTCATGGTGTTTTAAGAGTCCTCAAAAAATAAATTAACAGACTATGATTTAATTAAATACTATCAAAGTAATTACGTATTCAATTTTCTGGTCACAATTATTTCAAATACATTCAGCTAACTCTTATTCCTATTTTACCATAACATACTAACCTCTTCTTTTTAAAAAAACAGCTAAACTTCATTTCTAGCCTTTTCGGAATTAGTTCTAACAGACTTAGGAATTCAGATTACGGAGTTCGGCATTAATACATTCGGAAATCGGAATTCGCAGTAAAAACATTCGGAGATGAATCACCCATTCACTGTTTCTATCGTTCGAGTTTTAATTCGACACGTAATAAAATTTATTGTTAATAAAGCCATAAAAAATTCATTTTGATATTTCGGCCTCGTCGTCTCGCCAATATCTTTTTCTTTTTTTCATTTATTTACACATTCTTTTTTTGTAAACAATTGTCCCACACCGAGTACTATTTGAAAATACCTCGTTGTTTTATTTAAAAATGACATGAGTTTTGTAACGTTTATTAATAAAAGAAACTTGCCAGGTTGTTATTTCAAGCTTTTGTAAATATTTAAATTAGATGCGACCACAAAGGACTACATTCCACTTACTTAAACTACTGTGTATATGTCAATGAGACGGGGACTAGTGTAAGCAACTCTTCAAGAAGTTTTTTTTCTTCTTTCTTTTTTTTATTTTTCATTAAAAAAATGGAATAAAAAAAAACGAAGTCACCTTTTTTTCTAATTGGAAACGTTTAAACGACTCACATCAACTTTCTCGAGAAAAATCAAAAACGATCAGAATCGAAATCGAAAGCAGAGTAAAAACCGATACACGTATTAGATTTCGATAACTGCAATAAACTCCGATATTAAAAAAAGGAAAAAAAAGAATCATCAAAGAAACTAAACCGCAACGAAACTGAAGAAGCAGAAAGCTAAAGAAAAAAAAAAAACTTTTTCTTAAGCAATTTACGATTTTTGGAAATTGATACTGGAAAACCGAAAAGGATTTATGCAAAATGCAGAGAGAAAAGGGAGTAAAATGTTTTTCGGTTCGGAAGTTGAAGCAATGTTTAAATAACAATCTCAAATTCCAAATCCGCATTTCGAAATTGTTTGGAGAATATATATAACCCTTCGCATTTTTCCCCCTTTTCCTCCCATTGATTCTTGGAATATTTTTGTGTATGCTTAAGCGAAGTTAAAGGTATTTGCTTACATAAAAAGAAAAAAAGGGGGAGGGGGAAGCAAACTGCTTTTTTTTCCTTCATTTATAAAACGTTCAAGACATATGTAAATATTTAAATTAACATGGTTGCAAAACAGACTTCGATCAACAATTAGCCAGAAAAAAGGTCAAAACCTTTTTCATCAGGTTTTCAAGCGGACCGTGTTGTGATGCTGCTGGCACTACAGGGGCCCTGGGCCCTACTCTTTAAAGTGGCAACACTGTTCCATTCTTTTTGCTTGTAAGATATGGCCCAGGTAGAGAGCCATGATTTAATTAAAAGGGCTGGAGCGGATTGGAGGATTTTTTTTGTTCAGTTTTTTTGACGGCTCTTATGGATCTGTCGAAGAACTGTAAGCTTGTTACTATCTACACAGTATAATTAAATGCATATGGGGAAGTGATCTAAAATAACACAATTAGCTAGTAATGTTTGAAAACTGAAAAAAATATTTACAATCCGCGGGAAAGTCGAAAAACAAATCAGCGGCAAAGCTTTAAATCGGAAATTGCCATGTATATTGACGGAATCATTTAGATTTGGAAAAGTGCTGAAGATTACAAGTGAACAAAATATACGTACAAAATAACAAAAAAAAAAAAAAAAAATTAACGTGTAGTATTTTAATTCCAGTATTACGTAAACTTGGGCGGGAGGGGAGGGGGTCGAAAAAATATTTACGATTGCTTTCTTAAGAAATGGGGAGTCCTTCTTAATCGTAGGTAAGAATTTATTTTCTTTTATGTGCCAATGAAAATTAAAAATCATCACACTAGTAAATGGTCTATGGCAACAAGCAGACAGACACACAAAAAAAAAAAAAAAAAAAAAAAAAAAAAAAAAAAAAAAAAGAAAAATCATCATACTCAAATCTACGCCGGGAAAAAAAATGTTTAACTTAGCCTAATTCACACAGAAAAAAAATTAATATTTAAGGAAAAAAGTCTTCAAATCATATTTTTTTTATTGAAAATATATTTTCTGCCTAAATATAAAAAAAAATTTATACAAATTTTAAAGGGGGGGGGGGGGGGAGGGATCTAGAGAAATCTTAATACATCTTACATCCAAGAGAGTACTTGAGAATACTTAATAAATCTTATACATCCAAGAGAGTAGGGGGTGAAAAAATGGAAAATGATGCTTACGTAAAAGTTGAATAGCTCCAGTAGAGGAAGAAAAAAACGACGGCCGATTGAGCATTTCTACTCAACAACCAAAACCCATGCAGCAATCTTAAACAACCTCCAAACTTCCATAGTTTAAAAAATACAACGCTTTTGAGAATGTAGATTTTTAAAACGAAGCATTTACTTAAAAATTAGGGACTGGACTAAAATTGAAGCTATTGGCTTTTGTCACCTAGTATCAATTTTTTTTTTACTCTGCTCTTTGATAGTATAACAGCTAAATGTCTTCGCGAGGATCTTTGGAAAAAAAAAAAAAAGAAAGAAAGAAAAAATATCACGCGGAAGTAGAGGGAAAAAAATCCTTTTAGTCGTCTGATTTCGTCAGGAAAAAAAAAAAGTTATAAGCTTACGTCTAATTCAGCAATCCGAAAAAATATCCTTTTCATTAAGTAGAAAAGCTACGTGATTTGAAAATTCATAGCTTTATATATAGAAAACGCCTCGGATATATAACCGTTAAAATGAGCTCTTGAAAGAAAATAATCGAAATAGATCGAATTTTACTTCAGAATTGGAAAAAAAAAAAAAAAAAAAGCAAATAACACATAATGTCTTAATTGGCTATGGCGATAAAGATGGTAAAAAAAAAAAAAAAAAAAAAAATTGAAACATCAATCAACCCGATCCGGTAAGATAAAAACCTATCTCACTACATTTTTTAGAAAAGTGAAGGCAATTTTCACCGTATGAAAATTTTCACAGTTTATAACGGTCTAATAAACAGGCTATCCCGAAGGTTTTATGTAGTCGTTAATTAGGACAATGCTCGTTAACTTTAGTGGGATGATGACGATATAAATCCCTATGATATTATAAGGATCGTGTTACGCAAACGGTATTTCAACTTGATTGTTGTAGCGAATGATATTTTTCTGCACACCGCATTTAATTTTCCGTCAACTATTTCGTTTTTCTATTGTTCTTTCGATTTTATTTTGTTCTTACCTTTTTTGGATTATCTCTAAGCAGCGAAAGGCGACTACTTATAGTTTGTACACAGTATGGAATCTCATCCGTTTGCAGCGTGAAGCTGAATTAATCACTCAGATTTCTGCAAAAAAATAAAAATAAAAATAAAAATTAAATAAAATAAAATAAATAAAATAACTCTTAAAAAATATAGCAGTAAATCAGAAAAAAATAAAGATAAAAATGCCGGGAAAATAATGTTAAGTATGGCCAAGTTCAATCTAGAAAAAAAAAGAAGAAAAAAAAATGATTGAAAATTTGAGAAGGATTTAAATAAAAAAAAATAAAGTTTAAGCAGAACTGAAATTTTTCGATTCGAAACAACTCAACCGTTATAAAAAAATAACTACAAGTAATATGATAAAAGTCGTTCAAAGGGATTGACTTTCAGCTTTTCTTCGAATTTTTCACAAATTCATAACAAATTTACTTCTTGCTCAACCGAAAAAAAAAACTACCCGAGGATTACCCAATTCTCAAAAAAGTGAAGGCCATACCGCAAAAATGCAAAAAATGCCAAAGTGATGCAGATGCAATGGTAGTGAAAAATAGCTGACGTAATGCAACGGGAATGCACATATTGATGTGGTACTATATCCAGTGCAAAAATAATGCAATATGAAATGCAATCTAATGCAATGTCAAAGTGCACCGAAAAACATGAGCGAGTAACGCCTCGACACCACCAATAACAAGAACTTCTCTAAAGAAAATAGGTAGAAATCTTTGACCAGAATTAGTCCCTAGCTGTTTGCGTCGCCTCCGTTAACTCCCGTAACTAACATCATTACAACTTAATACAGTTCTTTCCATTCAATGAGAATAGAAGAAAAAAAAAAGGAAATTCCGTTATTCGAACATTAATAACGTCAGGATATATAAAGCGGTTATGGATGAGTTCGCCATTTATCAAAGTTATGATCAATCTTTCAATGCAGTTAAAAGGTCATGTGTATCATCTTTATTCGAGATCCACAAGCGGTCAATCGACTAAGAATATCTCATAATTATTTCCTCATTTATCAAAAAAAAATCATCTACCTATCTCTCTCTTGTTTCGTGTGTCCCTATTATAAACAATGCAAATAGACACAAAAAAATAATAATAATCAGGTACGATTAAGCCGTGAGATGAAAACATGACGTTTAATTTTTTTTTTCTCTCCCTCTTCAGTTTTCTATTTTTTTGCTGCATACGACATTCCGTCAACCAGATTAGGGTATGAATTTTAAGGGGATGTCACAACCAACGAAAAAAGTTTCATAAGGGGGAGAATTCGTGTAATTATATTTTATTAAAAGTAAAAATTAAAAAAAAAAAGAAAAAGCTACGATAAAAAAAAATTAACACTTTTTTGAAAAGAGCATGTCACACCAAAAATGGTCCGACCCCGAGACACAACAAACCAAAAAGTCAGGTCGTTGTGAAAATATATTACATAATGTCGTGTGCTGTGTATGTGGATGGTGTTTTGTATGTGGACCACCGTGTCTACCAACATCGAGCTTTATCACTTTCCCCGCATCTCGACGCACGACATGTGTACCTGTCATCGATCATCCGATTTGAAGATTTCCTACCACTTTGACGATCCATTTCCGGTTTAACGAGCAATTATTTCAGAATGTGTAATGGTTAGCAGTTTTGAAAACCCCCCGCTGATTCCGCTTTTTAAAGTATTCGGTCTTTTTTTTTCTTCTTCTAAAAGACTTTTTTGACTTCGACTTTTGACTTTTTGCGGAGAGTGAAATTTATATTTCGCTTCGTGAGTTTGATTTATGATGGGTGCACTTGCTCGTTTTATTTCTTTTTTTTCTTTCTTGCTTGTTCTCTTGTAACTGTTAGTATGATTTTGGGTTGTTATACAATATTTTTTTTAAATAGGCCATTAGAGGAATTTGACATTGGTTTAACATGGGTATCGCCATGGACGCAAAAACGGTTTGGCCTAAAAGAACTTTTAAATATAAACATTATACAACAAACCAACGGAAAAAAAAATGAATGAAAAATTGAATCATTAAACATTTGAGACGCAAGTTTTAAAACCATTTTTTTCCTGTGGCACTAAAAGGTTTGTAATCCCTCGCATCGGTATACCTACGGATTGAGGGTGCTGAGGCCCAAGTAGAAGTTTAAGCCCCCCATAAATATATTTATGTATTTTCGTCCCCTTTTTTCATTTAGAACCCCTGTTAAATAACTTTTATGTTTCACGTCACCAACCCGCAAGTCACAAGGCTGCTATTAATTTAATCATCCAGGTTTCATATTTTATAAAGGCAAAACCTTTGCAATTCACACTCACGAATTACATGACCCTATGTAAGGTGGAAAAAGTCATAATTTTTTGAAAAAAACTCAAAAAAACTACCCTTTATGTTGGAGACGTTCTGTCTTCACTAACTCAATTTAAGTACTAAATTCAGATCTATTGGTCGGAAAACCTTATAGCTGTAATGTCTATACTATTAGCACTCCATTACGTTTAGCTTGTTCGTCTGAGTTATATTTATTAATTTTATTCAATTAAATGATGATTGCTATAAAAATAACACGAAAGAGTCGAATTTTTGATACCACAGGTAAAGCGAATTTTCTTCTCTTCAATTTAAATGAACTTATCCAATACGCAAAATAAGTTGTATAGAAAAAAAAAAAAGTTTTTATCCCATTTTTAATTCATTTTATACATTTTTTACTTTTATTGTTTGGATATCGATCGCAGATTTTCTCCGAATTTAAATTTCAAAGGGAATAAGAAAAACAGAAAAGAATCAAGGATGTATCCAATATCATTTTAAATTATTCAAAATTAGTTTCCGAAATAATGCATTACGATTTTCTTGACAAGAAAAAAAATAATAATAATAATATTAATAAAAAAAAAAAAATAAATAAATAAATAAAAATAAAAATAAGAACTTTTTTATTTTTATACCGAATTATTGGTTTTCGTCCTATGAAGAAAGTTTAACTAGAAAAAAAAATGGTTATTACATTTGAAAACGCTGAGGGAAAGGCACTCTGGTAAAAGAAAATCCAGGATGCCTTTTTTTCGGTTTGGATATGCTCAGAAACAGGCGATATGGAAATTTCATGATGAATATTTCAAAACCAAATTACAAAAATTAACGTTAACCGATTAAAAAGCTAACATTTTCAAAATTTGAACATATTATATCAATACTTTAGATTCCAAACGTCTTATTTGAAAATCAAATTAACTAGTTCCCTAAGTTTGTCTTCCCCATAACAAACAATTGACCTACTATACTTTCAAATTCGATGTTTCGCCTCAGAGGTTGTATGCTTAAAACTTTATATATTGAATAAGAAATGCTGACATACTGACTCTTGTGAGCAAAAAGTTGGAGGTGCTTTACAAAATCAAGCGATGAAAGCTGAAATATTCGGCAGGTAATTCGACATGAGAAGTGCTGTGCCGCCTTTTTCAAGCGGTGAAGAGGGAAAGGTAAGGGTAAACGCAGGTCTTAGAGGAACAAGGTCTTAGAAGGAACCGTAATAAAAGTGACCATAAAATGATTTTAAAGCGATCTTAAAGCGCCTCCTTTCTTTCTCTTCACATTGACGTTGTCATTATCTGCAGACAGGAAGACCTGGCTGAAGAATCTTAAAAGACTATGGTCTCTCTAGATTCTATGCCTCTATCCAGAGCGGTGGCAGCTATAATGCTGGAATCGCAATGATGTCCGTCACTGGAGCCAGACCCGAAGAACGCTCTGAGGTAGATTTTCTTTTTTCGCTTTCCAACTTTTTACTTCCATCTCTTCTACATGCAAAAGTTCCTTACTTTTTCTTACTTCCGATTTTGCTTTTCTGCATGTTTTCATCAGGGGTCCGAATCCGATTCCGATACCCGATGCCGATGCCGACGCCACCAAGCATCGATTACATCCGATTCCGTTTCTGATTCCAATTGAGAAAAAAAAAAAAAATCATACAGCCATTCTAGACTATTTTAAAATCAGGGGTCCGATTCCGATGCCGGTGCGATGCCGATGTGATGCCGATGTCAGCACTAATAATTTCGCAGTGCCGATGCCGATTTCGGATATTAAAAAAAACCTATCGGCATCGGCTTCGGCCTCGGCCAAAATTTTTCAGCTTCGGACTCCTGGTTTTCATTCATTTCTTATCCTTAACTTTAAAAGAAGAAATAAATCTCTCCCTATTATTTCAAATAAGAAATATTAAAAAAAAGCAATTATATACAGAAATTTTGATAATTTTATACCCTGAAAACGGCACTGTTTTTTTTTTTCTTTTAGTCTCCGACATAAATCTACCTCCTTATGAAACGAAATAAAAAAAAGATGACAATTATATAATTTTTATATCGAGATAATAAACACTTCTGTTAAATCCGGTAAATTAATAGCTTAATATTTAAAATTTATAACTCATTTAATTAGTAAAAGACATTTCCACCGTCAAAAAGTTAAAACAAAGACATTATATGAAAGATGGTGGAATGTTCCTAAAATAGACTCATAAAGCCGGTTCGCATTACGCTAATTCAACTAAAAAGTGGTTGCATAAAACTCGGGGAAAGGTAACATTAACCATAAGCATTAAAAACCCGAAAGCTAATTCGGCAATTCCTGCTACCGTAAATTAAAAGAATAACTCGGGTTAAGTAAATCTAATTAAAAGTAACGTTAAACGCATTATTATAAGGAGTCCCTAGGATATATCATAAGGGGAGTTTATATACCCAGTAATGTACTTTTCCTTAAAGACGTTATCACGTATGAGTTTATTAAATGAGAAAAAAAAGAAAGAAATAATAATAATAGTAATGGTGATGATGATAACAAAAATCCGCGGCTGAACCTTCAACTAACGGGTCGTTTAATATTTCTTTTTTAAATCTTCTTTTCCCTTTGCCGTTACCGAAAAAAAACAAAAATGGCGGGCTTATTAAATAAATGAGATTTAAAAAAAAATTATTAGTAGCGGTGTTAGTTGTGAAAATATTAGTTGTATTCTAACTCGGTCCATATTTCATTCGAAAAAGATTATTATAAACAAATACTTTTTAACACTTCACAGGCCTTTAGTCATTTCTCAAGAAGCCTGAGCCAGTCACAAATACAATTGAAAAAAATAGTATAACGCTAAGTTATTTGCTTTCTTAAATTAACTTAGTCGTTTTGCCCAAAGGGGACTAACCAAAAGATGACGGGAGTCCCCCCAAGGTTACATTCTAGTGCCCATCCAGCAATTTGTCTACAATCCTACAAAACTTATTTAATGCCCGCATGATTAACTTGTTTCAAATTTATTCACTTTATTTAATTCTTCTCTTTTCCAATGGTTCATAATTTTTTGGATGTATGAATTATGCGTCGTTATCATTATTTTTCATTATTTTGTTTTTATTGATAACGAAGAGGGCGTTTTATTTTTAAGGATTCCTCGCTTTTTAAAAAATATATTTCAAATCCATTTTTTTTTTTTTTTTTTTTATTTACTCCTTTTTTATTTTTATTTTTTTTTTTATTATTTCTCTCTTCGGTAATAAGGTTGTTTCAAATACCAAGAAATGAAAAATTCGATAGAGATGTTGTTCTGTGAGAACCAAAACGAATTTATGTATTTACAGAAAGTCACACACCAGAGGCTTGGATAATCATGCAAACTGTTAGTTTTTTTTTCAGTTAGTCGCTAAAAGAAGTATTTTTAATTGATACGGCATAAGATAACCTTATAAAAATTTTACAAAAAAAAAAAAAGAAAAAAAAAAAAAAAAAAAAAAAAGAGAGAGAGAGAGATTGGAAAATTAATTTGGACCTTGGTCAGTTTTCCGAAACTTATTTTTATTACTTCAATGTCACACCAAAAGGCTCTGTTCAAGGCAATGTTCACTGACCAAAAGACTCTAAAATGAGGAGTTTACTAAAGCCGAAAAAAAAAAGCAAAATAAGAAAACTTAACACCAGAGATGGTATGCCGAATAGATTTTAATCGGAATCGGAATCAGATTCGAATGATAAAAAATTTATCGGAATCGGCATCGGAATCGCGTTTGAAAAATCATTGAGCATCACTGGAATCGCGATCAGAATCGGAATCACCATCAGGAGTCGAATTTCTCCCAGGCACAATGAGTTACCGTATTTTGCAAATAAAGTAGAATTTTTTATTAAAACTTTTTAAAAATTAGATATTTTTAAAAACAAAATAATCAGGGATGATATGCCAAATAGGTTTTAATCGAAATCGGAATCGGCATGGGAATCGGAATCGCGTTTAAAAATCGTCGAGCATCACTGGAATCGGAATCGGAATTGGAATCAGCATGCCATTCCTGTTAAACGCTAGATGGAACGGGGAGAAGGTAGAAGGGTGCCAAAAAGACTCAAAAACAATGCTTATATATCTTCCTCACTTGAAGTCTCATGATTCATAAAATAAAATTGATATTCCTGAAAATATTTTATACTGACCAAACAACATTGGGGCTTTTCAAACTGTCATACAAAGAAACCGCCAAAACCGCACTTATGACACTTTCCCGAAAAAAAATTTTAAAAACGAGAGATCGTTGTAAAAGTCATTTAGGGTAAGCAAAATCCGGGAACCAGTGGTGCTCATATTGATATTGCTATGAATATTGATAGGGCTCATATGTGGATTTAAAAAAACCTCCTTAAGACCACGCATCAGAGAAATTTAAGCGATCGTCAATTCATAAGTTAAGCATAAGCGGAAATATTGAATTGTGGCAGTAAACAGGTGACTGATACGTATGCTTAAGGTCCATCCGTTAAAAGAAATTTTGAAAATTTGGATTCATATAAAAACCAGGAATAACGGATTTCGGGAATATAAGTCATTTGAAATTCGAAAGTTCGAGAAAAAAGGGACACCCTAGTGCAATGTCTATATTTGATGTAATAAATGAAGTACAACATTGAAGTCGCCCATAAACCACGTTAGCATTATTTTGGCCATTTTTGACCCTTCCCCTCCCTAATTTTTTTAAAAAAATTTATATTAAACATTAAAAAAATCTGAAATTCTTCAGAACTTAAATTTTGCAAAGAAAACGTTTTTTTTTTAAACTTAGAGCAAGTGCGCGGGTAAAACTGAAATAGTTTTTTTTATTTTTTTATTTAAGTGAGTTAGGTTACATAATTTAAAAATTTAAATTATTTTTATTTTTTCAAGTTTATAACATGAGACAAATGCTAACGTTAGATATGTAAAACCCCTCCCTCCCCCTTGTTAGCAAAAGTTAGAATTTTGAACACCCCCTCACCCCCCTAACGTGCTAGCGTGGTTTATGGACGACCCCATTAAAATAATAAATAAAAAATTATCGTAATTCTTTTTTATTATCCTTCATGTTGACCCAATTAATAATTTTTGCACAATGTGTCCCTTCTCGTACAAAGCAGCAGAAGCTAGCCCAAAATCAAACTACAGTACTGAATGATTCATTGATCATGCACATATCTATGTCTTATTTGAATTGAATTTTAGCTTTTCTTTTGTACCAGTCACTCCAGTTTCACTAATTTTACCGAAAGAGAATATTAAGGAATCGGAATTCGCCACTGATATTTCTCCCTGAGGTATTTGTTAACATGATACGTTGTCCGTTTTATCCGTTTATTTAAATATATAATTATTTGCAATTAGGTTGAAGAATTGCGTATAAATTATCTTCTTTAAAAAAAAAATCTCTTTCTTCTTTATTTCTCTCTCTCTCTCTCTTTCCTCCTTCATGCTGCTATCGTAAACAAAAAAAGTTTTTTTTTTTTTTATTATTTTTGCCTAAAAAAAACTGTTGATCCATAAGATTGCTTATTAAAAAAAAAAAAAACCTCATCGATGTAATCTAAATTCTATTATGAAAATTTACCCACGAAAAAAAAAGAATTAATTATGGGCCAGCTCGTTATTTATATCTAGTCTTAAATTTATTATTCTTTCTTTTTTTGTTTTTAATTTGCTCAAATAATTTCATTGAAATCGTTTAAATTTTCCGGAAAAAATAGAAGGGGGAAAAAAATTCTGGCTGCGTGAACTTTTTTATCCTCCATATATTATATTCGTGTGAAAAAAAAAAGTAGACGGACGTCGATGCTTCACCGTTTTTTTTATTTAATATCCGGTGAAATTTTTTTTTCGGGATTTTTTTAAAACCTTTTACGCGAATATTCAAAAAAATATTCATTTTATGAAAAATCTCTCGCCGGGGGACGGAGGAGAAAAAAAAAAAAAAGATATGAAGAAATAAAAAAATAAGCGGAAAAAAAAATTGCGTTGAAAGCATGTTCTCAGTAATCGAGCTCGGATTTTTTTTTTTTTTTTTTTTTTATTTCTCCGACACTTGGCATTGTTTAGTAAATGAATAAAAATAAAAAATAAATTGCTGGATATGGAATGTGTATTGTATTCGAATGTATGTTACATATTTCGTTTTGCTGGGGCGTATCAAAAAAAAAACTCGTGTTATAATTGAAAGCTCGAATTTTTAACACTCAATTATTCCCTCGGTGGTAATTGAATTGTTATGAAAAAAAAGTTTACGATAAGTTCATTCGTAAACACCGTGTTTATTAAAAAAAAAAAAAAAAAAAAAAGAAGTCGGGATTTTATTAAAATGATTATTTTATGATGAAACTAGAATTTTTCAAGGAGGGCTGAAAAGAGGGGATGTAGACTACAAAGTTTAATTTAATTTTTTAAAAAAAGTTAACTTTTTTTTATATCGATGAAAGTTTGTAATATACAGTATCCCTGTTCGTCGAACCCTTCTCTTTTCCTCATATTTTAAAAATCACCCCACCTTACGATTCAACGGATCAGACATAATTAGCTACCCCGTAAAATAATATTTCATATATGCTTAAATGAAACGTATAATTAAAAATGAATGAAGAAAATCTTTAAATTATTCGTCGTAATGAAACTCTACACGTGCCTACGCTAATTTTTTTTTCTTAAACAATAGATCTATATATATATATCAAAAAAAAAAAAAAAAATGGAACGAAAGGAAAAATTATGTCAAGCCTGCTTCAAGCCTACTCCCAATTTAAAATTCATTGATGGACGTATTAATAAACTTTATTTTTATTAATTTTTCATATGAATTAAATATTTTTTAAAAGTTTAATTCAAAAATCTTGTCTTCTTTTTTCCTTCGTTTCTGAATCGCAGAAAGAGGAAAAAAAAATTACAAGGTGAAAGTTTTTCCAAAAAAAAAAAAAAAAATATAAATATAAGAGAAATTAGGATAAAAAAAGAAGAAGAAGAATGGAGGGCATTCGGTTAAGAATACGAAGCACAAGATGTTAAGGTTAATCAGAATTCAGATCATGTGAATGTCGTCTATCACCCTTAACCCCTCCCCCTTCCCCCCCCCCCTACTTCTTTCCAAGGCTCTTCTTTTAACTCTTCCTCAATTTTTTTTGCATTTTTTCACGGGTATATTTTTAGTTATTTACGAAATAAAACGAAATTCGGGAGGAAACGTTTTTTTTTTAACACGGGAGCTAAGGCCCCCTTTATTTTTTCGTCGAGGGTGGGCGCACCCCCTTGCGTAAGGAAAAAAAATTTATACGTGGCTCGAAAATCGTGTGTAAAATGAAAACATCCAACATTAATATTAGGATGCTATATACATCGAATATGTACTGTACCTGGGTGGTCAGAATGTGGTGGGAACCGAAAAAAAAAACATGCTTTACTTTAATCATAATGGATTATCTTGTAATCTCTTCATTTTCGTCAGTCCTTTACCACATCTTAATTTTCTTATTTATATCGAAGTCCTATAAATAATGCAAACATTATTTAAAATGGTTATTCTTCATAGGCCGGTATTTTGTATGTAATTAATAAGCATGATATAGGTCTTGTTTGGGTTGCAGACGAAATTATTAATGAAAGACGATGATTTTTTTTTCTCGTTCTCCTTCCACTTCCCCTTTTTTGATCTGAATAACATGTAATAAAAATCAATATCGAATTATCGATTTGTCATAATATGATTAATTTTTTTTTTCAAATTAATCGGTTTTGATTGCTTTTTAAAATAAAACAAAATATAAATTAAATAAGTGCTGTGTTTACAAAATTTAAGATGGATTTTTTTCTTAGTTGTCTTAGGTCGTGCTTTAAAAAAAAGGATATTAAAAAAAGGACCCTGACTCACAAAAATCTTCTTTTTTTCAAGATTTCGACTTGTTGAAGATGGTGATGTGTACAAGTTTTCTATGGTAGCAGCAATAATGGTCTTTCTCTCACCAAGAAAAAAATGGTACAGCCCCGTACAAAAAAGAGATGCATAAAATATGTAAATTTTTTGCAAAATAAATACAAAAAATATATATTAATTTTGTATAATTTATACAAAAATTTGGACCTACATAATTTATATATAATTTATGTATAATTTATGTATAATCATATATATAATTTATGTATAATTTATGTATAATTTATATATAATTATATGTATAATTTTTCGTTGAAAAAGTTTATGTTTCTTAGTTTCTTATACATAGTTTATGCATAATCATCCCCGAGGATAAAAAAAAAAATTTGTTAAAAAAGTTAAAGTTTTTTATACATAATTTATGTATAATCATATTGTAGGATAAAAAAATATGGGGGATTCCCGTTTGCGAAAATCCCTATTGTTCTATGATTAATCCTAATGGACGTTTGCGAAAAAAACTCTTTTTAAAAAATGGACGTTTGCGAAAGAATAATTTTTAATATAAAAATGCAAAAACGGACTAAGAACCACTTCATCGATGAATTACATTGAATATCCTAAGTAAGTTTTCCCAATTACTTCCAATTTTTTAGCCAAATGGTAAATGAAGTATCTCAAAGCAATTTTTCCAGATTCGACCCCGACACTTGGACATGGAATGAAGCAACCGTCCGCACTACAAATGCTGCAGAAGCGTTTCATCGGCAATATAATTCTGAATTTAGTATCCCTCATCCAAACATGCCTTTGGTTATTCATACAATGCAGCAAATCCAAGTTGAAGCTACTTTAAAGATAAGATCAATCAAAAATCCCCGAAATCCTTCGTTTAAAAAACAGTATTTAGATAGGGAATTGTTCATCATTGAAAGCGTCAATTATATCGAAATAACGAAATTTCTCTAATAAGATTTCTAAAACGACTAGGATACCGATTCTCGGGAAAACAAATTTAGTTATTACTTTATGAGATTTTGTGTTATCGAAGCAAATCGTTCTTTTCCATTTTTATATTAAAATTTAAGTTTTCGCAAACGTCCATTTATTAAAAGGGACTTTTTTCGCAAACGTCCATGACGTTAATCATACCTTTTTCGCAAACGTCCTGTAGCCAAAAATATAAGTTCTTTATACATAATTTATGCATTTTTTATGCATGTCCAATTTTTTGTATATTTTATGTATAATTTTTGTATAAATAATACAAGTTTTATGCATCCCTTTTTCGTACGGGAGTTTAAAGAGGGAAGGAGCGAAAATAACTGGGGTCTTTCAAATATTACGTCAGCGCCTTAAGGAGGCGGACTACCGAAATGTTGACACCAGTATTAAATCTCCACATAAGAAGGATTCGCTGACCAAGGGAGGGAGGGAAGAGGATGAGGATGAGGAAAGTTAAGCATTTTTTTTAAATTTTATATTTTGATCCCTAAATAGAAGTTAATAATCCAGGTATATGTAAAACATTAAAAAATATTGAAAGTAATGGGAAAAAATTGTTAAATTTTCATGTAAAAAAAAGTCGTTTGAAACGCGGGGAAAAAGATTGTGACGTCATAGTACTATAAATTAAAAATTTAAGTTTGGTAACACTGATACGAGAATTTTAATTCTTTTTTTGTTTATGTTTCGATCTTAGATAATTGAATCCGTAGACGAGACATTCCTATTCTATTTACATTGCTCGTTTTGATCCGAAAAAATTGAGCCTATCTCGTGTTTAGCTTATGGATGCCCATATAAAAATTTTTTAAGCTATTGTCCTATCTATGGATTCTGTTATCTAAGGTTTCGATTTGTAATTTTTTCCAACAAAAAAAGAAAGACGCGCTAGCAGGAATACCAACTTTTAAAATTCAAAATATAATACAATGACGTCAAAATTATATTTGCCGCTTTATTGATATTTAATTTTCAAAATGTCAGGTTTTTCTTTTAGAATTTTTGGAATTTTTTTCTCCAAATCTGTTTCGTTGGCCCTTCCTGCTTTTCATCAAAATAGTATTCTTATGAAGTAAAGAACTCATTTCAACTAAAATATGCCTCACTTACATGTTGTACCAACATGTTTGACAAACAAACGAATCGAATATTGCAGAATTTACTCCTACGCCGAAATCAGTGAGAAATGTTGGTCGAACAAGTTGGTACGACATGTTGGTTTAACTTGTTGTACCAACATGTTGGTCCATCATTCCATAGTGAATTTGCACCCTTAGACCCCAAACGAAATACTCAAATGTGATTTAATAGGAAAATGGGAAAACTGATTCCAAATGATACTTTATGGATTTTATGAAGATACACACTTCAATGTCTGCAAATATCTGCACTGGTATTAGCATTTTTTGTGAGATCATCAAAAAAAATAAACATAGACTCTGAACCTTTTTCCCGCTCGCTAGCTCTTCATTTGGCAGACCCCCTCCACTTAAAGGCGCTGACTTAATATTTGAATGTTTTCGAAAACAAAGATATGCATAACTAGGTTGTCAGCTACAAGCATATAACACCCTGGTAGAAATGTTAAATTGGATCAAGTTTGCATCAGTCTTGATGAAACAGACTAAAATGTTACTTTTATCAAAATTGGACTTATGGCACATTTGCTGGCGTCCAAGATTGTTCAGTATTGGAATTTATACCAAGACTGGATCAATGTTGGATCATGATAGTTTTTTCCCTATCTTGTTTTTCCAATTACAATTTCTACCAGGGCATCTATAGTCAGTAAGGCAAACTTCCTGTAAAAGTACTTCGAAAAATTCTTTCGACAAAACAACAAATATATTATTTTTTCCTGGAACTCTCTTTTCAGATTTTTCTTACATCAAAGTCGGACATGGATTTTTTTACTTGGCCGCGGGATCCCACTGGCGTATCCAGGGAGCGCAGAGAGAAAGCTGCGTCAGCGACTGAACGCATCTCCCATTAAGTGGATTACTTGAGAAAACAAGATTCTACCGGTGCAGTTTTGGTAGCCTGGAGAAGTCTTACTCCCCCAAGCATTCCACCTGACGGAAGATCTCCTGGCGTGGAAGAAGCAAGGAACAGGTCATTATTTGTCATCTCCAGGCCCTGTTGGGGTAAAGTAGTGAGATAAAGAAACCGCGGAATGAAATAACTTTCCGTAATCTCATTTTAGACAAAAAATGGTGAAAACCTTTCCCTTTCTTAAATACACGCTTAATTTCACTACTCAATTTCTTTTAAATATTTCTGCACTTGTAATTTTTTCTCCTTTCGTTTTTGAAATTCTTTATTATTCTGTTATCCGAATATGGATTTTGTAATTTTAATCGTTTTAAAAATTTTTCCTCTTGAGTGGGAATAAGCAAAAAAATAAAACTAAGGGTCGCTATATGAGCTTGGAATATTCTAACGTAAGCCTTCCTGACGTCTAATCCGAAGTTTAAAATTTCCTTGGGACCGACGGTTGAAAATACGAAAACAAAAAATCGAAATGAAACAAATTAAACTAAGCATGCAGAGTAACCAAGTTTTAAACATTTTTTTTTTTTTTTTTTTTTTTTTTTTTCAAGAAAAAGAATAATAAATTTCAGAAAAGCATTGAATTCCGGAAAGTCATGAGAACTTGCTAAAAGGCCGGAAATAGACCAATAAAAATCAACGAATTTTGTATTCAATTTTTTTTTTCATTTTTCATTCTCCTTTTGCAAATAAAAAAAAGGAAACGAATTAATTCTCAGCTTATGAGAAAAAAAGCAAAGTCATGAAGGAAGAAGGTGAATGTCGTGCAAATAAACAATCAGGTATAACCTATTCCCAAGGATAATGAAGACATTTATTCACCTTTTGCTAAAAGCTAAATCTATTAATCAAAAAAGAAAACAAAACGTAAAAAACCGTTTTATTCTTAATTTTACCTATAGTAGCGTGTCAAAGTTTTGCAGAAAAAAAAATGCATTTCCTATTCGCATGCCGATTATTCGTAATCATCATTATCCAATATTTTTTTTTTGTTTAATAATTTAATGAGTTAATCAATGAATAGGTTTTTTTTTTTTTTTTTTTTCTCTTCAAGATTTTTATCATCAAACTGGTGATTACAAGGGGGAAAGGGATAACTATGGGGATGAAGAAAGTCAGATGAATTGGAGAGCAGCTCTCGCGGTTAAAGTTTTTAATCTTTGAAAAATTGCTTAGCGGCAGCATTTGATAAAGATTTATATTCGCAAAAGTTGTTAAACAAATTTTGAGAAATCCTCCAGAGTGGTCGGGGGAGAAGGAAAGGGGGGAAAGTCAGAGGAAGCGTAAATTTAAAACGGGGGATTTTCTGTCTCCAAAATTTTGAGAACATCCAAACAGATGGTCGTTATCTTCTGCATTATCTAGAAAAAAAGGGGGTTTTGTTTCGTGGTGAAAACAGACTTTTTAAAAGTTTTTTTTTTTTTTTTTTTTTTTTTCTTTACTTTTTCTACTTTTTTTTTTTTTTTCTTCATTAGCCTGATTATCATTCATAGTTTATAATAAAGGGTTCCCCCTTTTGAAATAAAAGAAATTAAATATTGAAGAAAATGCTAAAGAGAATAAAAACGTGGTGTCGATTTTATTTTTTTTTAGCAGGATAAAAATTCGTCTACTAAATCAATCACGACATCTGAATATTCAAAATAAAAAGAACAAAGACATTTCCTAATTAGTATTCGTAGCATAATAAAAACATGGACAGTATTCCAGTGACAGACAAATCACGAAATGGGATCTTGTTTAACTTATGGGGAAGACCCTCCAGCCATTTTGTCATTCTTTACTGGATCATAATTCTCCAGTGTTTCATCTTGTTGTTCCATTAACCGTAAGATCACGACATTCGTTAGGATAATAGCTGTACAAGTATTCTCGTACTTAGAAAAAAAAAAAAAAAAAAAAAAAGGAATGTCAAGTTCAAAAAAAAATGGCGATGGGAGACTTAAGTCCTTGGCCGGTCTTTTATTTTTTTTGATTTTTAAATTCAATTTTTTTTCGCGCCTCTGAAAAAAATCTTTACTAAATACCTTGATGAAATCTGATAAAAATTAGACATTTAGGTATGCTCGTGTACTGAGTGTGTGTGTGTGTGTGTCGGCTCGCCTTAGGAGACCTCCCAATTTAATGAGGCAATTTTTCCATAGAAATAATGTATTTTACGTATGCGCCAAGACATGTTGAAATCGTTACTACCGTCCTCCGGGTCGTTCTTTTTAAATTGGGGTTTGCTACTTCCGTGCACGTCAAACACGCGCCTGCTGACACGTCTAATTAGACCACTCATCTATTTTTTTAGGGTAATTTTAAAATTCTGCTATCTCTAATATATACTGAAATATCAACTCTAAAATTTTCCTTTTTCTCGTTTTTCCGTTTCCACTACTGGAAAAAAAAAATTATTCATAAAAATACATCTGCTGTATGTACTTTTTTTTTTTTTTTTTTTTTGATAAAGAAAAAAATCGCTTTACGCAATTAGATGAAACGAATCTATCTTAAAATTTCTAATTAAAAAAAGGGAGAGAAAAAAAATCGATTGCAAGATCTAAATCGATTAATGCTCATTTTTTTTAATAAGTAGCTGGCAATAAAATTATAACCCGAGATAAAGATCTGGTAAAGAAAAAAAAAACGTGTTCCAGTTTGATAAAACCGAATCAAGATTTTATAATATTAATGATAATAAAAAATAAAAAAAAGATTAAAAAGTAAGACATTAAGTCACTCGGGATGTTTTTGTTTAAATAATGTTGTTGTTTGACACCCACTCCCACAGCGCGGTCTGTCGGATATCGTCGACACTCATTCGAATCAGTGTGACGTCCTCTTTATACACCTCATTAAAACAAAAGCTATAGCTTCATAATTTTTTCCTTTTTTTCCATTTTTTTTCTCTCTTTCCTATTTCTTCCCAATTCCCAAAACTTCCATGCCTGGAGGTTAAACGCAGGTGCGCTCATAAAACGTCACACGCAAGCGCCTAAAGCCACAAAGGATTATTAAACGTAAAACAAACACACGCACTCTTTAAAAAAAAATAATAACCTAATAAAGACTTCATTATTTTCTTTTTATACTAAAAATGCTCGCACATCATTTTATTACACTAATTTACCGCAAACAAGCCATCGAAAAGGTTTTTCATGCTATCATCATTATCATCATCATTATCATCATCGCCCACAAATTTAAAAAAAAAAAAAAAAAAAACGGCGTAAATGGAGTGGTAAGCGCGCTTTTGAATCCCCGGATCGTATTTAGTAAAAAATAAAAAAATAAAAATAACTTTTCAAGGTGCGTGAAAAAAAGGTATTGAGGTGATTCCACATCCCACGTACTTCTTGTTATTATAAATAAATATACATGTCGCCGGAGTATTAATGGACGCCAGTTCACTTTATACACTAGTAAATTTTTTTAAATATGCCATAATTCAAAACAAAAGAAACGCATACGTGTTCCCTTCGTTTTGAATACAAACACAAAGTATTTTGTTAGTGCTTTATAGTTAAAAACAATGAACCAACCACAAGTTTGCATAGTGATTATTATTACATTATCGACTAATTAGTTTTTTGCTTCGGTTGAAACGTCGGTCCTGAATTGGCAGCATTTTAAGACTAAGTGCTTCCAGGAGCATAGGCACTTTCTTCCACTAAGGTATCGAATGTCTTTAAGGAGGCTTTTTTTTCTTTAAATTTTTCCAATCAGTTTTTTCTTTTTTAATTACAACAAATTTTCTATATTAAAATAAATCGTATTTTTTAATTATCAAAACTACGGTAACGAAGCAGCAGCATATGATTAAAAGTTAATGAAATAGAATATGGATACCATATTTTGAATGATTCCCTACCATTTTTCCTAAAAAAATTAATTCCTAATCCATTTTTCCTAAAACTTTTGATTCATAAATTTTTTTCCTAACTAATTTTTTTCCTAATTTTTAATTTTCTTAAAATTGTTTGATTTCTAAAATAAAATTTACTAAAAGCAGCATTTTTCCCAATTTTTTAAGTCCCTAAAATTTTTCATCAAAAAATTAGGAAAAATATTTCTTTTAGAAAATTTTATTTTAGTAATTAAATAATTTTAAGAAAATTAAAACTAGGAAAAAGTAGTTAGGAAAAAATTTTTAGGAACCAAAATTTTTAGGAAAAATAGTCGGGAGCGATTTTGAACTATACTATAGGGAAATATATTCGACGCCATTCAAATATTACGCCTGCGCGTTAGGGGTACATGAAACGCTGGCTTCTGCTGACAACGGCGGGGGGGGGGGGGGGGGGGTATGCACAAACCTGACGTCGTATAAATTTCGTTCAAAGCTTTCATCATTCTTTAAAAAATTTTCGCCCATTTTTTTGTTTCCAGGGTCAAAAAAATGGTAGCGTTTCTCGGTTTTATCGGTAGTTATTATTATTATTAACATGAACAAGTTTCAGCACGAAAGGAATCGCTAAAAAAATTGACAGATTAAAGTGATCGAGAACTGGAAAATCTATTCAGTTAAATCTAAGTTTATAAGCATTTTTTTTACGAACCTTTTTTTATTTAGCTTACTGCGCGAAGGGGGGGAGGAGATCTAAATTGGACGTAATTTTTGAAGGGGGTTCCATGAGATGCTAACATTCGTTGAGAAGGGGAGGGAGTCACAATGGTCAATTTTATGCAAACATAATATTAGAATGACCCCTAATGGGGTCGTCCATTATCCACGTTAGCATTATTTTGGTCATTTTTTAACCCCTCCTCCCCTTGTCAGCAAAGGCTAGCATTTGCTGACAAGGGGTTACATTTTCTGTAAGAAAGAAATTCTAAAACAGTTACATCACTTTTTCCCATGAAAAATTGATGTTATAGAAATAGCTCCAAATACAACTGGAACCATAAGAACTGTCAATTTAAGTGGCTAAATTCAAATATCACACCCTAAATCCAGATCGGCAGATCCAGTACGTAGGAAGTCTATTGGTCTATTGGGAAAAATAAGATGTCCATTGGAAAATAGTTTTCTTGGAATCTCGTTATGACATCTTGGAACAAAATTAAGTACAATTTTCATCGTTTGGATTTTATTAAAGGAGCACCGTAAAAAATTTTGTGTTAAAAGTAACATAAACGTATGTCAGAAACGGTCCACATATCTATTTTGTTGTTTTGTTTATGTTTACCTTTTGGAAAAAAACAACATAAAAAAGTTATGTGGACCATTTCTGACATATTTGTTATTATTTACAAAAAATTTTTTACGGTGAGCAAATAAAAATTATTTCGAATTCAGATGGGTAGTCGACTTTTTAAGTTACGAAACGAAACATCTTCAAAAGTAGAAAATCCCAAATTAGTTTTACAGCAGGCAACATCTTTAGCATGATTCTTTTGATTTTCAAATCCTTCAAAATTAGGATTCTCCCCGGCGGCTAAATTGACCATCTTTTTGTTTCATTCCAAAAAAAAAGATCTATTTTTTACTTAAGAAACCTGTATGTGATGTTGGTTTTTAACATAAAAAAAAAAAAAATGTTGGGTTGTAATTGGTAGGTTTGTTCTAGTTTGTTGATTTTTAATCACGTGATTATTATTCATGTTTAGCTTATCAAAAATGATAGAAATTCAAACATCTCGTGCCATCTTGTCTGTGAACCTGTCACTTCTACAACTTAACGAGCTACCGACTTGAAGTTTTTTTTTAATGTTAAAATTTAATTTTTTTTTTTTAATGAACCGATCTGTCAGTTTGTGGTATCAAAAGTAAAATGACTTAATTTTTTTTTTCGGTTCTATACAAACTTACTAAGCTTTGCGAAAACAAAAAAAACAAAAAAATTCAAGGAGTAAATTAACATGCATCAAAGGGTAGCTATCGCTGAACAACCTTAAAGTTAACGCCTTAATCCCCGGAAGATCACACACGAAGATTATTAATGAAATGGATTCAGATAAAGAAACGAGTTTTTGAAAAGAATTTTTAAATTATATATTATATGAAAGGGAGGCACGGATATCAAGGGTGGTTTTCACGAATCCTCCCTTTTTTCTCTATCGAGATTGTTAAGAGACGCTTTACTACGTAGAAGAAAAAAGAAATACTCCCACATATAATCAAAACTAACGCGAAAAACTATTCAAATACCAGGATTAGGATCTATCGAACCCTGCCCAATTTTTATCAGAAGGATTTCTTTCCCCGTTAGGGATGAGTTTTTCGGGTTAACTCGGGTTATCTCTGCTACAAAAAAAAAAATATATATGTACTCCGTTTAAGGTAGTTTGGTAGAGATCATGAGGAGTCTGATGCCTGGAAGGTAGCACGGTCTTAACAACTTCATTAGTCGTGACATACCCGTTCTACAAGTAACACCTCGTTCGTGGTTCCCCCATTACGTAAAGTTTAGGATCAGGTCGAGGCTTTCACTTTTCACGGGGAGGTTATACGTACATTATACGGTTAATATTTTATGGAAATGAATTCCAAACTTTTCTCTGTCTTTAAGAAGGAAAAAAAAAAGTGATCACGATTTTGAACACTTGATCACACATTATTTTAAATATTAGGTAATTGGGTTAATAAATTCCGCAAAATAAGTTTTTTTTCCTACCAAAATTACAAAATTTGGAGCAATTATCGAATGGAACCTACAAAAATAATGATATTAACAGCGGCAAGATAGGGCGTTTTCAGGATGTAGATAAAGTCGTATCTCAGTTGCGAAAATCCGTGCCAATTTGAAATCAGAAGTCGGGTTAAAACTTTAAAACTGCTTTTGCTGTTACGATGATGATGATGATAATAATGATGATGTAAACAGAGATTTGAAAATATGTAGGTTAAGATTGTATCAAGTCCAATAAAAATCCTTACTTCAAAGGGATACAGGAAATAATAAAAGGCGAGAAAAAAGTATAGGAAAGATTGAGTCTCTTAAAGGTAAGTCTATAGCACAAGACAGCAGTCGCCTATAAGAGCACTCGGAAAGGAAACTACAATACTCAAGCCCTCAAGCCGTAATGGCTTACTTTCAGCCGTAACAAACAACACAATGACATTTTGCACAAGGTGCACGAAAGAGTTTCGCCCATTTTGAGTTTTAGGAAATGTAGGAAAAAACTTTCCAACAGCCCTAACTGAAGACATAGCTCCCTAAATGCCCCATATGCCAGGGAGATAATTCTTTATCTCGGCCCTGGAGTTCATTCAGAAACTAAAACGAAGTTCAGGTGCAGATAAAAGAGAAAGCTTTAGTAAATACCAGAAGGAATGACTGTTTTGTCTAGTACTCGATTTACAGGGAAAAAATCCAAATTTGAAATATATAACGAAAAGCTTTGGTGCATCCTGGAATTTTTAGCGCAAGTTCCAACTTGTCTGAAATGTATGTGCAGTCGGAAAATATTTTCAAAAAAAGTTGAGGTCGAAAAATTTTGTTTTCGTTTTCTGGGTTCGTATTCACTTGGAACAAGTTGAAACTTGTGCCAAAAATACATGAATAATCCCAAGGAGTTTATTAAATACCTAAAATTTTAATTTTTTCTCCGTAAATCGAGTATTAGACAAACAGTTGTTCCTTCCGGTATTCCCTCTTAACAGAAGCTGCAACCATTTTTAATAAGGATGGAAGAATATAAAGGGAACGAAGAGCTCCGTAAGAATGCTTCAGTGCATTAAATAATTAAGTACAGTGTACAAAAAATATTTCAGGGTTCCGCGCTTACCCTCAATGAAATCTTGCCGAACGTCGAAAGCAAATATTTTTCATGAATGTCTCATTCATCCAAAATTAAATTCAGCAGAAAGTGTTAATAGAAATCCCATGGAAAGAGATTAAACGTTTAGCTTTAAAAACTTACGCGATTATAAACTAGTCTGGCTCAAATCTGTTCCGAGTTGCTTAATTGGTTTGTGACCGAAAGCGGCGATGACAGTTTTGTCGTGATGAAGATCTCCAGTGTTTTGGCAATCTACGGCTTCCAATTTTAGCGTTGGTTTGTGTTACAAGTGGGAGCATTCTTGTTCTTCTCAGCTGAGTTTTGTTGCCATTTATTGAAGACCAGTTGAAATTTTTCTAACAATGAAATCCGTTTGAATGACTTTTTTTTTTTTCCACAAACCTGAAAATAATCAAAAAAATATACATGAATTTCCTATCGTAGACTCAATTAATATTTAGTGGCAATAAACTTTTTTCTAAAAATGCATTTCGTGATAACTTATTAATCTTGACGACGTGAATCAATTAATTTCATTAACATTATATGGTCAAAATTTTGCCGCATAAAAATAAATTTGTCGCTATTTTAATATCATCGCTTTCTGTTTACATTGTTAAAAAAATTTTCGGTTGAAAATTCCGTTCTGTCCTTGAAAGAATTTAAATAATCGTTCTAATTAAATCTTTACAAAAATTTCTGAATCATATTTTTCAAGAGAAAAAAAAAAAAAAAAAAAAAAAAAAAAGTTTATTGAATAATAATCTTTTAGGTATACATAACACAAAACTTCCCCCTTTCGCGTGGGCATAAGCTATTACATATATCAGCGAAAAAAAAAAAATCACCGGCATAAATATAATAATTTCATTATGCTAAATTTTTTTTTATTTATTACTTCCCATTAAAAAAGAAATTATTTATTAATATCTCATACAATGATTTACCAACAATATAATCGAGATTATGCTCTTATATTTTATTTTTCGTAAAAATGTACCAAAACATTCTAACTCCTCAAAGGTAAATTCGTAGCTATAATTCATGTTCTTCAGATTAGGTGAATCAGACAACTAATGATAAATTTATTGGTTCATTTATTTTATTAGATTGAGGGAAGGCATACCTCCTTTATAGTCGAAAACCTTTAATTTAGTTGGTATCCCTGTCTTGAGATAATGATCGTATCGAATATCTTACGTAACGTTTCTGTTAAGTTTTCAACTTGGGTGTCTAGGTTCTTTTTTTTTTTTTTTTTTTTTTTTTAATTTTAATTTTTACGAAAGAAAATTTCTTTTGCAGATTATCTAGATGAAAAAAAAAACGGAAAGCTTTTTTTTTTCTTTCATTTTTTTATCAAAAGGAACATAAGTCCCGGTGTAAGGAAAAACTATATCTTAATGTTTAAATCACACGAGAACATAACGTTTACATAAACAAAGTCTTAACGAGATATTCCATCTCGTGTCAGAACATTTAGAAAAAAAAAAAAGAAAAAAGAAAGAAAGAAAAAACCGTTTAAAATTAATCTGCCATTTTTAATGATATATATTATTTGGTGTGATTTTAATATTTTAATCAACGGTAAAAATGATAAAAAGAAAAAGAAAAAAAATATTTGAAGCCCGCAGCGGATATCATATTAAATCAGTTTGGCTTCTGTTTTAAAAATTGGAAACGTGTTTAGCTTACGGGAAGCTAAAGGCTCAGTTTACGGGGTAGGGAACCGCATATTTTGCTAAATACAAACGAGAAGAGAACGTTTGGAGAAATGGCCCAAAATTGAATGGAAAAAGGAAGAAGGATGAAAAAAAAAAAAAAAAAAAAATGATAAAAAGAAAAAAAATATTTGAAGCCCGCAGCGAATCTTCCGAAACATGTACATAATTTATTTTAACTTGATGTTTTTTTGACGTAAGAGAAAACCGCCTTCAGGTAGTTGCTGGTAAATTGTCAATATTATTTTTTCCAGAAAGCCCCAGTTTTCTTTTTCCCTTATACTTTTTTTTGTTGTTTTTAATGAATAAATCTGGGCGAAATTCCTGAGGAGACGGCAGAGAAGGGAAATCATTTCTCATCTTTAATCAATGTTGATTATGTGAGGCAGCTGCCTCGTATATAAACAACACTTATAATAATAACGACCGACGATTATTTAGCGGGATATCACGTTAACAAAAAGAGAAGAAAAAATACCCCCGACGAAAAGTTATATCTACAAGGATTCAATGTTTTCTTACTAATTTCTGACATTATTTTTTCGAAAAACTAACAATCCCCGCCCAAAAATTAATGTATATAACAAAAGTAATCATTTTTGATTGCACCTGTCGGTAAAGGAGCCATAATATATTTTTTTTCGGGGCGAAAGCACGCAGGATCTTAAAAAAAGCAAATACACCTGCTTCAAAGTCCTCTTAACTGGCTGTCCGATCTTGGAAAAAGAGGGAAAAAAAATTGGGTTTGAAAAGGGGAAAGAGAAAAACATTTCCACGCCTATGTCTTCATTAAGTGACAAAAAACCCTTCATTCAGACTAGAGTTTCTTTGATTTGATATGAATTTATTATTCTTGTCGTATTTAATGATAAGGTTAGGTTGTCCTAAGGGGGAATCGGAACATTTTTTTTTAACTTGCTGATGATCTTGTTTGTTGGTAATTTGTCTTTGCTTTAATTAGGAAGACAGAATTTCTTTGAAAAGTCCTCAAAAATGTTTCTGATGATTTGATCTTTTTTCTTTTTCTTCGTTTTAATAAATATTTTTTTTTTTTAACGAAAGAATCCCTAAAATAAAAAAAAAATTAAAAAGTAAAAAAAGGAATGCAAATAATAAGCATAAACCCCACACAAATAAATAAAATAAAATGATTAACGAATAATTTAGTAGGTAAGAAAATAAATAAGTAGGTAACCAATTCAGCAAATCCCCTAATCATCGAGGAAGATAATTTGAGCTAACCATTTATCTTTTTTTTAAGTTGGGAAGCTCTTAAAGGACCTTAGAGAATAAGAGGCCTTCTTTGGATCGCTTGTGAAGAGAAAAGCTGATATAATTTCCATCTCAAGTGTAGTTAAAAGCTATAAAAAGGATCTGGGCGTCAAAAGCTTTGGTTTTCTGTGTAGTTTAAAATTACTTGCCCATATTGAAAAATTCAAAACGGAGGATCCAGTATGACGGATGAAACTTCGAATTTTGCGTTGGATTTTATAAAACTGTACATCTAGGAGTTTTTGGGGTAGCTGAATACGAATCTGATATCAGTCTCTTCATATTCAAGATGCCAAAGTTAATATGATGGCTTTCATCCGCACTTGCAGAAGTTTACGGATGTTCGTAAAAATTATTTGTATATAGGGCTTTTCGAGGTCGCTGATTTGAAATCCGTCAGCGATTTTTTTAATTTAAATATTTTAAGCCATTATGAGCGGTGTTTTGCTCTACTAGGCCTGGCGTACGGAATTCGAAAAAAACACAGACGGATTCCAAATAGGCGACCTCAAAAACCCCTATATACTAATTTTTACGAACATTGGTAAACTTCAGCAAGTGCGGATAAAAGTCGTCATATTAACTTCGCCATTTTGAATTTGAAAAAAAATTGATATCAGATTCGTATTCAGCTACCGCGAAAACCCCTAGATTTACAGCTTTATGAAAAGCAACGCAAGGAGAAAATACTTTATATTGATAAGTATGTACATTTGGCAAGTTGCCGTGATGGGACTGCCTAACCCTTACATTTTATAATTTCTGGTGCAATGTTAATTTTAATTTTATATTTATTTTAATACAAATAAAATAAAATTGAATATCGAATATTTTTTCTAAAAACAATTAAACTGTAATTTAAATTAAATTAGCGAAAAATACAAATTAAATTGACATTTCAATAAGTCCCAACGATGATGTCACTTTTTGCGAATATATTTCGGGCCGTTTAACCAGGCGCTCCTGCCGAACTGACGGTAGATGGAAATTCCCCAGAGAATGACATCGGTCACGATCTTCCTTTTCAGTTTCACCGGAATTTTGAGTGTGGCTTCCATCTCCTTATTTGCTTGTCGTGATCAAATCCTTCGGGCTCCGGCCTCATAGATTTCCATTTCCAGGTTTTAGGTAAGTCAGTGCGACCTTTTCGTTGACGCGCTGTTTCTACAAATTGTTTCACTTGATTTCCTCCGCTTAGAGTTCCAATCCCGGGATTTCGGGATTGATCATTTTTAGTCCCGGGAGGCTGGGATTACTTAAGGCAATGCTAAATTTATGGACTTCAGAATTTTAAGCCACCGTTCTTTTTTTTTTTTTTTTTTTTTTTTTTTAAAGAAAGTAATCAAGAGCTTCAAGTTTAACACTTCATAAATATTCCTTTCCTGGAAGAATAAATAAGAAAAATCATAATTTCCTCTTTCTGGCGTCGCTGAAGTTACTACAGTACCATAATTAAGATTAGGGACAATTTCGAACCGGTAAAAAAAATTCGCTCTTTCCGTGCCTCTCCCTAGTGCCTCCATCAACGGTCTCTGATATCCTCACTCCAAGGAAATTACATATAGATAAAATGCCAAGTCCCAATAAATTTTACAAAAATATGAATTGTGGCTCTTGATTATTTTCTAATCACTTCGTTTTTCAATTACAGAAAATAAAAAATGATTATAAACAAAAGAAAAACTAACCTAGATCATAAATTAATGTATCAATAAAAAAAATCCTTATAATTCGTTCCAGCACTTAACTAATTTTTTTTTTCACTAAGCACACCGTATCAATATATCTGCTAATTGAAACTGTCTTTTTGAGCAAATATTTTGATGCGGTCTACGAGCTAACAAAAGCGAGGACCAAAATTTCATGCTGAGCTTACGGTTTAAATAGATTTAAAAAAGAAAAAAAAAATTAAAAAAGCAATTCTTCCAGTTATGAAGATGTCAGAATAGCTGAAGATTATAATTATTCACGTCCCTGGGAATTGTGCTTCGTCATCTTTCTCCGGCTATCGGTTCCCCGAATACAATGTACCTTAAATTTTAAGATGTCGCTACCGGCTTCAAGTACCTTACATTTTTTTTTTTTCTCTCTTACACTTAAAAGTTTGTGTTGTTATGATGTGTAAGGGAAGAAGTCATCCGAGAAAATCTTCCGCCAGGGAGATTTGCAGTTTGAAATGAAATATGTTTGTACAAAGGACAGTTACACTGGTTCCCAAGCGGAAAGATGGAGGGGTTCACATATGTGTGAACTGAAGCGTCAAGCAGAGCGAAAAAGGGAAAAGACGAGCAGAAAGAGAGAGAAAGGAAAAATTGAAAACGCCAATCGAAAAACCCCCCTCCCAATCATCCCTTTTTTTAAAACTTTTTTTTTTTTCTCCTCCAAACTTGTTCCTTAAAAGTTAAAACGAATATAAGCTTAAGGGCAAAAGGAAAAAAAAATCCCTTTCTGTTTCGCATAACGGCAGTAGCAAACGTTCTGTAGAGATCCGATAAGAGAAGAAAAAAAAGGGAAAGAGACACATGTAAAACACGAAAAACGGTGGACATGCTTCTGTAAGCATATTGTAAAATGAATTTCGAGGACAAAGCCTTAATTTTTTTTTTTTTTAAAGGTTGGAGGATGGTATAGTAATCTCAGTATCGGCCGGACAAGATGTTACGCTTCGATGAATCAGGCACGACGTGACGCAGAACATCGAAGAAAGAAGAAAAAAAAATATGATTAGTCTTGAAGTTCAATTGAGAAGTAATCACACTCCAGGTCAGACGTTTTCGATCGGAACGAGTTATCGTCATTAAGGATTAAAAGAAAAAAAAAATTAATCCGACAAAATGTTAACAACGAATTAAACAGATAATTTTCCACTTCGCGCATAAAAATTATTTTCTTTTAAAAGGGAACAAAAACCAAATTAATAAAAAAAGAATGGAGAATAAAAGCAATCGAAAATGTAAAAGTTGGCTAATTTAATATTATACCAATGCTATTATAAAGCAGCAAAGGGTAAGCACTCAGATAACCTGTTGTTGAGAGGTAAATACAAACATAAGCTAAGTACACCGATTGATGTTCACGTTTTATATAAACAAAAGATAAATTATCGAAATCTCTTACAATTATTACCTTGTTTGCGTTGATTGCAACAATGATGTAACCGACCGAATGTTATCTTTTTCTCCTTTTTTTCTTTTTTTTTTTTTTTTCTAAATTGACGATTAGGTATCGTGACGTTACGCTGGGGAATTTCATTTATTTAATTTATTTTTATTTTTTTGTAATATATGATGTGTTACAGACTTATACGCTTTCATTGAATTTAAATATCTTATGGTAGATCTAGCGTGAGAAAAATGAGAATTTACAAGGCTTAAGCCTATCTCAATAACAAATCCATGTTTTACAAAACAGAAAAAATTGTTTTGGCGTGTTGCAGTATGTATCGAGTCAGCTTTACATCTCATTTTCTTAACGAACAATCAACATGTCGATGTGTAAACGATTTACCCTTAGAAGCAATGTCACACTATTCTACAAAAGTATTCTACTTAAAGCCAGGGGGGATATCTCACTTACACTGTAAATCCAATCAAATTGGGGCAAGTGAAATGAACTATATCACATTCGTATATCGTATGATGGATAATGAAGCGAGAAGAAGGAAGAATTTCCTTGATCGGATTATAAACAAAATGCGAAAATGGAGAGGATGATTTACATCGGTCGCTGGTTGCGGCGATGTTCAATGTGAGATATCTATCGAAGACGATTTAAATACCGAGGAAGTCTGGCAGATGGAAGTCTAGCTCAGCCTAAAGAACAAGTTTCCAAATTTAGATATGTTGGAGTGGACATAACAAGCATTTGAAACCTAAGATAAAGTCGCGTGTCAAACAATTAAAACCTTTGTTATATAAGAAAAAGAATCTCTACAAATACAAGCATTTTGCCTTTTAAGTGGAAAGTATAGAATATTAAAAGTTTCTTATTTCTCATATTGGCAGAAGACCCTTTTCCCTGCAATGCCAGATACGTTGCCACCAAGAATCAATTGAATTTCTACTGGAAGATGGAAGTAATAGCTTTGTCTCCCATAACCGAGACTATCAAAAATAAACACACAGATTTTCAAGCAACAGTTCATACAGAACCATAAACCGAACCAATATGACTTATATATTTCAAGAGCCAACGGCTTTTTAGATTTTTTCTAGACTATTTGAAGACATCAGTGGAAGAAGGAGGCCGTTCAGAAAGAACGAAATCATTTGAGCCTGAAGAATTTTCGGTTAGAGTCGGGAATCTGGGTTAAAATTTCATAAAATTTTTATAAAAATTTTATAAGAATTTTATAAAAATTTTATAAGAATTTTATAAAATTTTATAAGAATTTTATAAAATTTTATAAAATTTTATAAGAATTTTATAAAATTTTATAAAACTTTTATAAAAATTTTATAAAAATTTATAAAATTTTATAAAATTCTTATAAAAAATCTTGAAAAAGTAATTTTATAAAAATTTTATAAAAGTTTTATAAAATTTTTTTTTCAAATTTTGCACTTTTTTGTCTAAAATTTTGCACTTTTTTGTCTAAAATTTTGTCCATTTATATAAAATTTTTATAAAATTTTTATAAAAGTTTTATAAAATTTTTATAAAA